>BTPG01000008.1:139196256-139551256 GCA_036245525.1 Semisulcospira habei
GCTTTTTTTCCGCTGAGCTCAGTTCAGTAGCCAGGGCGTTCGGCGGCTCCCTCCTCCTTTTCATTATTCTTCCTAACAGTAATGCCATCGGTAGGTCTTTTGAGGAAATAAATGTATTTTTCTCTAAAATGTATTTTTTGAAAAATACCTACCGATGGCATTACTCGAAGGACCCTCCCGCCTGTCCTGCATGCCGCCAGCAAGCTAAGTGTAAGACTGGAGTGGCACCACTACTCACGTGGGCTTATACGTCCAGTCCGCCCTCAAAACTCACCTCTTTCAACAGTTCTAGCACTATATCACTACACTCCCCACCCCAAGCTGACTGTCGTAATGTATTTTCACTATTTGTGGTACGCGAGTCATTGTCTAAAGCGTGCGCATGCGTGTGCGAGTTGTGAGTGCGCGCTTAGAGTTATAATTATTATAAGATAAGCGCATTATAAATACCGTAATTATTATTATTATTATACGGACGAAGGGACGCTACTCATGTATCGTGGTAACACCTTACTAGGAGTTACTTCCCTTGTTGTATAGGTATACACGAGGGATCTTAGGCTGAAATCGGTAAGCGGAGTGTACCTTCCTAACAGTAATGCCATCGGTAGGTATTTTTTAAAAAAAATACATTTAGAGAAAAATACATTTTTATATGTTGGCATCATCTGCTGTATGATTTGCAACAAAATATATCCTTCAACAAAATTAATATGCATACTGGTTTGAACATAACATTTACACGCCAGCACGCAGAAAAAAATACAATAAAACTATTTCAACTGAACAAAATTAGGTATTTTGGGGTATATCAAGGTCTTGTCAAAATAAGTATAGTCCTGCTATAGTTTTATTGCACAATAAGTGAAAAGAAAATAATATATCTATAAAGTTTGCTGGACTGCTTGAACATAACAATTTACACCCAAAATTTGGACACATACTGTAAACCTCATAAAGGGTTTCTTTCATCTATCACCCATGCATCCTCTTCAAAACCTTGATGTAAATCACTACACCAGTTGTCTTCAGCAAAAACAACAGATTAGTAGAGATAAATGAGTGCCGGGACTGTTTGAACATAACTCAACATTTACACCATTCTGAGTATAAATCTTCAAAACTGGATCATTTGATTTTCCATGAAAGAACCACAAAGCTTTCATTATAAAAACAAAATACATACTCTGCTCTACATAATAACACATACGTTTTAATAATTGACCATTTTTAAAAATGTGTTATAGTAGTATGATTTCTGCTGACAAAATTTCATCAGCTCAATGGTGATTTAGGCCAACATTGCAAACATCTTGTGACTGTGACAGTGATTTTTCATAGTGCAGCATGCCTTTGAAAATCTGAGTTCAATGGAGCATGTGTAAAATGTGTTAAGTTTTGTTCTCAAGTTATAATTTGGATTTGGTCAACAACAAAAAAACTGTGATATGTCCCACATTCTTTTGTGGTCACCCATAAATCATGTATCACTGGAAACCTTATCCATTTCCCTACAACATGATGTATGCCTTAGTTTGATCTGACCACTTCTGATAATTTTGTAGCAGGTTTTGTGAGGGAGGGTGTAGATTTTACCATTAGACATCCAGTTGTACTCTTGACCAGATTTCAAGCTCGATTGTTCGTGCTGTTACAGTGATGGACCCTAATTTGCCATTCAACCCTGGTCTGCTGACCCCAGAACAGCAGCAGGCAGCGATGTTGCTGGTTAGTCAGGGTGTTGTCGGCCCAGAAGCTGCATTGGCTGCGCAACAGATACTGGCACAACAAAACCTTTTTCAGCAGGAGCAGTTGCAGGTGTGCATTCATTTGTCTTGATGTTTGTTCATTTGTCTTTTGTTCATCTGCTCGTTTGTTCTACTTTGATACCAGTTTCGTAGAAATTTCAAATACAAACCATCCAGATTTCCAAAACTTGAGTAGCTCACTTGAGCATTGAATTGTGAATGTAATGTGTTTGTGTCTAGTACTTGGGTGTGTGCTTGTTTCACATGAGTGTGTGTTTGAATTAAGTTTGCTGCAGCGCGCTGATAGAATTTTCAATATAGATAAATTGTCTGTATAATGTGCTGAACTTATTTGTTCATTTGTTTGCCTAGAGCCGTAAGGTCATAATGTGCCATTTGTATGTATGCAGCGAATGCAAGGGGCGTATGCTCAAGGTCAGCCAGGACAGGTGTATCAGGATCCTGCTACTCTACAGCAACAGCAGCTGGCATATCAACAGCAGATGGTTTGTGTGAGCCTCTTAACTCTTTCCCTACGTATCACTCCCGGTTTAGTGTTAGCCCAAACAAACCCTTAGCCATCGAAACACGTTATAGCGTTGTGCTCGATGCCATCTATAGACGAGTCACTAGTATTCTAGCGTCATGTTTGTACAAAAATCGCCTGCAGCACAGCTATCGATCTAAGGGAAGCAACCACTATATTATTAATATGTTTCACCAACCATTTCTAAGTTATCTGAAAGTGAATGCCCTTGTCGGATGGTGTCGGAACAAGGCCAAAGTAGCCGACAACTTGCCTTGGATCGTCTCCGACAATGAGCTTATTTGATCAGTGATTTTTAGCTCATAATATTGTGATTCAAGAAGAGACAGTTCTCTTGTGTGATTTCTTTGCTTGTGGAATACATTTTCCTGCCATGTTGGTGAGTAAATCTGGGTTTTTCATTGCATGTGCTTACACTGTTGCTACCAAAAACACGTTTCTCATTTTTTCGCTCCGCCATGTTTCTTCTGTTGCATAATAATCAAACTGGTTCGACTTCCCACTAAACTGATGCACAAACTCATGCAGTTTTGAAAAGTACTTTTAATGCTCTTTCCAATGATACCAAATTTATATTGGGAGGCTGTGAAATTTAATTCAATCTACCCCAAAAATGTACATCACCAGGGAACAGACGTCCTTTTCCCTGCTACCTCGGCAGGGAAATGACTCGCTGAAAATGTTACATAGGGAAAGAGTTAAAAATTCATGGGTGACCATCTTTTGTCCTGGAGGCTGTTTCAGCCTTTCAGTTTAGCCAGCCTGTTTCATCTGCAAGAGGCGTAAATTCTCATGAGCCCCTGCATCTGCAGGGGCTCATGAGAATATATGCCTCTTGCTGTCCCTGGATCATGGGGCATAGTTAGCTCTTGGACCATTTTCACTGTTTCAGTCATTTCATTTTTTTTTTGCGCTGTTTGCAAACGAAAATTGTGTCAGTAATTTTTCACTGGGTTCAGTAGAAAAAAACAAAACAAAAAAAAAAAACTGGTCCATCCATCCACCATTGTCGTGTATCAAAAATTTTGATTTCAGCACTTAGGAGGTAATTTAAGATGCAGACTTCATGCAGGTACAAGAGAAAGGTTTTGTGTGTTGTAACCATCACCCATTGCTTTCCTTGTGAGTTAACCCTAAGGGTGTTGGTAGCACTTTTTGTCAAGGCGATTCCTGCAGGAATCGCCTGGACAAAAACCTCTACCAAGAGCCAAAGGGTTAACACCTATTGTAACTTCTTTGTGAATGCTTGCTGTGGAATAGTTGTCTTTGCTGGCACAGTGATAAACACCAAAAAAGTGACTTTGTGAATATATTGTTCATAGGCTCTCCAGCAGATGGCAGCAATGCAACAGACCGGCCAACCCATGCCAGGGGGTGAAGAAGAGGATGTGCCACCCCCTCCCTCCCCACCCAAGGCCAGCGGCTCCACCCTGCCACCCAACTGGAAAACGGCACGTGATGCAGAGGGCAGGCTCTACTACTACCACACAGTCACTAGGTAAATGAAACGGCCCAGTAACACCATTTGCCCAAGGAACGCAATTAAATGAGACCAGCAAGAGGAATAGATCACCATGAGTCACCTCATCTACAGAGCTCTTGAAACTCTATGCTTTTTGCATGTAGGTGTTGTTTCTTCTAATCTGACAGAAGTGACGGGATTAAAACCACAATGAGAGTTTGCTATACAGTAGTGCTGTAATCTCTCATAACAAAGCTATACTCTTAACATCATTTTTGTGGAAACCTCTTTGTTCTGGCCAGAGTCAGTCTCTGACCGCAGCCTTTTCTTAGCCCTTATCATTCGGAATACACCAATGTGTGAAATAAGTTTGACTAAAACAGTTCAAGGGTAGTGCCAGAAAGCTGATCAGAAGAGCAGTGGCATTCTTGAAGAACGGCAAAGCAGCAGGCCCAGATGGCATCCCAGCGGAGTCTCTGAAAGCAGACCTAGAGACAACAGTGGAGATGCTGTACCCACTGTTTGGAAAGATCTGGGAAGAGGAGGTGATGCCGGCTGACTGGAAGGAGGGGTACCTAATCAAGCTTCCCAAGAAAGGCGACCTCAGCAAGTGTTCAAACTACAGAGGAATCACCTTGCTGTCAGTACCAGGAAAGGTCTTCAACAGGATCATCCTGGAGAGAATGAAGAGCTCCGTTGACCCCCAGCTGAGAGACCAGCAAGCAGGATTCAGGAAGAACCGATCATGTACAGACCAGATCGCCACTCTCCGCATCATCGTGGAACAGTCTCTGGAGTGGAGCTCCCCGCTGTACGTCAACTTTGTGGATTATGAGAAAGCATTTGACAGTGTGGACCGAGAGACTCTGTGGAAACTCCTACGACACTACGGTGTACCCACAAAGCTCGTCCGCCTGATCAAGAGCAGCTACGATGGCATGACATGTCGCGTGATCCACGAAGGGCAATTCACCAGGGAGCTCCAGGTCAGAACTGGTGTCAGGCAGGGGTGTCTGCTGTCTCCGTTCCTCTTCCTACTGGCCATAGACTGGGTCATAAATATGACCACAGAGCACAGACGAAGTGGAATACAGTGGACACTGTGGACACAGCTTGACGACCTCGATTTTGCAGACGACTTGGCATTACTGTCCCACACTCATCAACAAATGCAGGACAAGACCACGAGGCTTGCTGACATCTCGTCCCAAGTGGGCCTCACCATTCACAAACAGAAAACAAAGACAATGAGGCTGAACGCAACCAGGGAAGAACCAGTCTTGCTTGCTGGCACCCCGTTGGAGGAGGTGGAGTCCTTCACCTATCTCGGGAGCATCATAGACAAAAAAGGCGGCACTGATGCAGATGTCAGAGCACGAATCGGTAAAGCCAGAGCAGCCTTTCTCCAGTTGAAAAAAGTGTGGAGCTCCAGAGAGCTGTCACAACACACCAAAGTCCGGATTTTCAACTCCAATGTAAAAGCAGTTCTCTTATATGGAGCAGAGACTTGGAGATTGACAAAAACCACAGTCAACAGAGTACAGACCTTCATGAACAGTTGCCTTAGAAGAATTTTGAAAATCCACTGGCCAGAGAAGATCAGCAACATCAGACTCTGGGAGAGAACAGAGCAGATAACAGCAGAGAATGAAATTGGGCGAAGAAGATGGGGATGGATCGGTCACAGTCTGAGAAAGCCAGCTTCCAGTATCACTAGGCAGGCATTGTCATGGAACCCCCAGGGAAAGAGGAAAAGAGGTAGGCCGAGAAACTCCTGGCGTCGAGACCTCCAAGCAGACATCAAGAGACTGGGAACCACCTGGAGTAGAATCGAAGGAGAAGCACAGGACAGGAGTTGCTGGAGGTCTCTCGTCGACGGCCTATACCCGGGTAGGGGTGACAGGCGTAAGTAAGTAAGTAAGCCAGAAAGCTGTTCTAGCACCACCCTTGAACTAAAGCCATTGGTCTATATCCTTATCTGTAAGTACTATAATGCAGCGTGCATATGGCAGTGTACAAATTTGAAGCTTTTAGCCTCAGTATGATATGGGTTAACTCTTAAACGTTCGTGCAAATTGTATGCATTTTTGACAGCGCAACAGGTAAATGGTTAAAAATACACAAAACTAGTGCAAGTGTTAACATATTATAGACATATTATATATCAGTTGAAAGCAAATTGAATTTTCTTTCAAACAGGCACACTAACAACAAGAAATAATTACACTGTAAATCATGAAGAAGGGTTCAATGTCTAAATTTTATTTTTATTTTACCGCAAAATATTAAACATTCAATAGTCGCAAAGAAGAAAATTTTTTTATTACTGTACAACAGTCACTAAAAGAAGTTAATTCTGAAAGCCACTACAATTCCTGACAAAACAAGCCCAAGTATGTTAAAATTGCTTTATAAATGTATGTTCTATCCTCATGAAGACAAAGTGACTGAAATACGTAAACATAGCACAAATGCACAAGAATTTGCAGAGAGCAAGTACGTGATAGGATGCGAATTTATTTTATTTTATTTTAATATATTTCGTATTTTTACAGCATGGAGTCATTCAAACATTAATGTGAACCCTATACAACTAATAAAATTAGTGAAATTTAAAAAAAAAGACGATTCTAAATTTTTCATAGCAGTGGAAAATTCCACTGTGAAAGCATCGATGGAATTCCATCGATGTCAAGGGAGGCAAACGTTTAAGAGTTAATGCACAAAGCAAAGAAGTACCCAACGGAGAAAGAAACACGCTTAGAAAAGACGGGTACAACACAATTTATTAATATTTCGGGTAAATACCCTTTGTCAAAATAGACAGAGAGATTAGCCGCTACTTATTTTCATTAGCATTAATTTACGGGACATGCTTGTTCGCTCTACTCTCAAGCCTCGTCATACCACCAGACCCTCCGGCTCCACACCGTGCAATGTTCCTAATTGCAAGACATGTCCTTTTATTTGCCCTACTACCGTGGTGAATGGTCCACGTTACAAATTCAACATAGACAGATACTTCACATGTCAAACCACCAACGTGATTTATGTCATCTCCTGTGTGAAATGCGGCCAACTCTTATATTGGAGAGACGGAAAGAACCATCAACGACCGTTTCAAAGAACATCTTCAGTCTGTCAAGTACCAATACAACCGACCGGCCGGATGACATTTTAACCAGGCTGACCACTCCGTCTCGGACATTCGTGTTAAAGGCCTCTGGCTTATGCAAGCCAGTAATGTCTGGGCCAGGAAAGACCGAGAAAAATTTCTGATTAATAAACTGGGCACTGTGGCGCCACTCGGGATGAATATAAAAGATTAACATTTTTTACCTTGCTTGTGTCATTGTTATCTGCTACTGTGTCGCTTCTGTTTGACTACTCACTAACCAGATAGGTGAGGCTGGTGCTGGTTGATATGTACACATTCCCATAGGGACTTTCTCAGCGCTGGCCGAACGATCAGTTGGATCCCTTGCCCTTCCCTGTCGGGCGCCCGGTAGCCGGCCCGCGGAGTGATGCGCGGTTGTGGGACAGGGCGATCGTGTGCGTTCCCTTGGGGATGTATGTGGTCGTCTTGTTGCGTGCCTGTGTTTTTTTCTGTGGGCTGGTGGGTGCCTGTTGGGTGGGGCTGGTGGCTCTGGCTGGTTGTCTTCCCCCCCCCCCCTTTTTTTTTCTTCTCTTTTTCCTTCTCTATCTCTCTCCTTTCCCTCTCTTCCTGCCCCCCCCCCCCCCACCCCCCCCCCCCCCCCCCGTACCCCCTTTAACACTTCTCTCCCTCCCTCTTTCTTTCTTTACGCTTTTTCCCTTACCCTTCTTCCACTTCCTCCTCCCCTGCCCCCCCCCCCCCTCCACCTGCCCCCGTCTCTCTCTCTCCTTTCGGCCTCCCTCACTCCACCACTTTCACCCTCCAGCGTGTCCAGAACAATGCTGCCTGCCTCGTCCTCAGAAGGAAAAAATCCGACCACATCACTCCCCTGCTCAAAATCCTTCACTGGCTTCCCATCCCCCAATGCATCCAATACAAGATTCTGTCTCTCTGCTACAAATCCCTGAACAACTGCGCTCTTGCCTATCTCTCAAACTTACTTCACCCCTACACTCCTCTCCGCTCCCTCCGCTCCGCCTCCGACCCTCTCCGCCTCCACATCCCCCACACCAAACTCAACACTTTCGGCCCCCACTCCTTCTCTGTGTTACGATTGTGGTTGTGTTATCCTGTGAGAGTGTGCGTGTGTTGTTCGTAGGTAACGATCCGATGTTTATTTGAGCTATCACGGTTTCGATTCACGTGCCTTTTTCCCTGGGAAACTTGGGTGGGGTTAGGTACTTTTTAGTTCCCAGGGTCACCCTGGTCAGCCCCACAGGGTGAGTTTTCCTCTCTATTCTGGGGCATGTGTTTCTGTCTACCCGAGATCCATTCACCTGTATTTGCCTTTTTAAAACTCTCCCTACTGTCTGCACTGCCTGTAGCTCTTGATATTGGATGTGTGTTGTTAAATGGTCTTAGCTTTATTTAGGCCCCATGTTTTAGGTTTATTTAACGTATTTGACCGGCTGGCGACATACATTCAATGTTCTGTTTAGTTGGTTTTTTTTTCACAAGCAGTGCAGGCACGTCCTGAGAAAGCCTTGTTGCTGTCGGGACGTTAAGCAATGTACAATCAATCAATCACGTGCCTTTTTAGTAAGATTTTCTTTTGTTCGTGAGTAGAGCCGATTTCGTTTTGTTGTGTTTAGTCTGGAGCATTCTGGAGGGGTCGCACTGTCTAGTGACATAGTGTCACGTCGGGTAGTTGGCAACACTTAGCTACATTTTTCGCTACTTTTTGTTTTCCTGTGCGTGTGTATTGAGCAGCCTTTATTTTGTTTTTGGAATGTTCTCATACCTTTTTGAGCTATCATGGAACGTGGTGATAGGGATACCATACTTTTATGTGTCTTCATTATACGCTAGAATTTAGAGCTGAAGTGAGCAGCCAAGTTTTTGTAGCCTGTTATAGTCTTTCTGGAAAGTTCATGTTAATGAGCTTCGGCTGCGTGTTTCGTTCTGATTGGTTGAGTTGTATGTTTTCCGTAGACGATTCTAGATTTTTGTAGTATATATAAGGAGG
The DNA here is from genome assembly GCA_036245525.1 of Semisulcospira habei. Classification (NCBI taxonomy): domain Eukaryota; kingdom Metazoa; phylum Mollusca; class Gastropoda; family Semisulcospiridae; genus Semisulcospira; species Semisulcospira habei. The sequence continues at coordinate 139,205,134 of BTPG01000008.1, forward strand.
GCGCTGGGAAAGCCCGTTGGTACATTGTCTTGCTTTGTCAGTCGTAGAGACACATAGTTTATTGCGAGAGACGCTGTGTATGAGAAACTTTGAGTCGTAGTGTGGACATAGCAGAAGAGACTTTGTATCAGTAATTTGTGCATTTGAAAGTGCATTACTGTGTGGATATCGCATCGCTGAATTAAATATTGTTGGAACTGTTACTCCAGTATTGTCTACATCCTTAAGCCACGTGTGACGGATTGCAGCTGAACGAGGTTTATTTTAAAGAACTCTACGTGTGTATGTCTGGTGTGTTTATCATACTTCGACTACAACTCAACCATGTAACACTCTGTATATGGTCCATCCGCCTGGAACACTCTCCCACTCTCTCCATCAGAAACCCTCTCTCTCCTCCTTCCAGTCCGCCCTCAAAACTCACCTCTTTCAACAGTTCTAGCACTATATCACCACACTCCCCACCTCTTTCTCCATACATTTTCTAACTGATCATCTATTGTCTTGTCGGTGTCACTATACGCTATTGATGCTGCTGATTCTATGACACTGTCTTAGATGAGTATAATATTAATGGTATGCACGCGTTTCGTTCTCTTGCTTTTTGCATCGGAGGCAGTTACAAATTCTCCATTGTCATTTTTTTCCTCCTTTCGATGTTTCCCTATTGTGGTTTTTTTTCCGTAGTTTTGCTTCCTCATCTTATTATTATTTGCATGCTATGTTTCTTTTCCTGTTGTGTTCTCTTTTGTTTACAGGACAGCTTGTAAGACAGGCTTTGAGTTGCCTAATGGCTTTATCCTGAATAAGAATAAGAAAAAAATTCTTCATCATCATCATCATCATCTCTCTATATCTTTCCCCCCCCCCCCCCCCCCCCCCCCACCCCCGCCCGCTCGTTTTTTTTTTGGTTTTTTTTTGAGTTACCCTTGAAGATGGTTTCACAACTACCTACTCTCTACTTAATACCGATATTCTCTTACTGAATTTATTTGCTTTGTACTTGTCGTGTACCATGCTAAATGCTGGTTTTTTTTTCCCCGGGTCCTCCCGTTTTTCCCCGAGGTAGTCCTCAACTTGAAGGTGATATAAAGTTTGCCTTCGGGTTGGTGTTTAGCAGGCTTTGTGTATTAGACACTCAGCCTACTTCGTGCCCGGGGTACTCCCCATTCGTTCTCTCTCTCTTTCTCTCTCTCTCTCGCTGTCTCTCTATCTCTGTCTGTCTGTCTGTCTCTCTCTCTCTCTCTCTCTCTCTCTCTGGCCTCACACAAACGCACTTACTTTTGCTCGCTCCTGCGCGTGCTTACACACACTCTTGTCTCTCATGTTCAGTTTCTCTCTGAGTCTCTCTCTTATGATTTTTTCGTTGTCATTTTTACTTTTTCCGCACTTTTCTTCTTTTTTTTCTTTTATTTTACGTTGCCACATTCCTTCTGCGAATGAAGATAAGTAGCGGCTAATCTCTCTGTTTGTTTGTCTATTTTGACAAAGGGTATTTACCCGAAATATTAATAAATTGTGTTGTACCCGTCTTTTCTAAGCGTGTTTCTTTCTCGTTGGGTACTTCTTTTCATTTTACACGCTTGGCAGTCACCTTTTTGGTCTGGATTTCACAAAGCAAAGGCACACACATGCACTTATGTCACACACACACACACACACACACACACACACACACACACACACACACACACACACACACACACACACACACACACACACACACGGTGTACGCAAACAAAACACCTACAAACAATTTGAAATATTTTTGTCTACCCCAGGCAAACCCAGTGGGAACCGCCATCATGGGATAACAACTCTCCAGAAGACATGGAGTTTGACTTGCCGGAACCAGAAATGGAGGAGGAAAAGGTAGGTTCTATAACATAAACATATGTCACCCAGCTGCAAAAGTCATGGATCCTCATGAGCCCCAAGAGTTGTATTGTTTGTATTGTGTGTAACCCACAAAAGGGAGAGACCTGCAAAAGGGAGAGACCCTCATGAGCCCAGGGTGGAGAACTCTCCTCGGATCCGCGATTTTCCGAGGAAAGGGTGCGTCGCTTCTGAGAAAATGAAATAGAGTTCCTAGAAAAATTTGCGAAACACATTTTCTCCAAGTCTCGATCCGAATTTAAAAAATAGGACGAGTTCAGGTCCGTGTCCAGCTTTTACTTTCTCGTCACTGAACGTGGTGCCCGTGAGTGTAACATTGTATGCATTGCCCCGCAATATAAGTATAAGGCTTACTCACAGGGCTTCCATTTTAGTGCGTCTCCGGCGCACTAAAACTCAAAATCACGTACTGAAAAATGTACCTAAGGGGTAGTCGGACAGCACTAAAATTCAGCGCATCTGCGTCCGAGACACATCATCCTTGCGCCACCGTGCGTACCCTAACAGAGGTCGCTGACAGTCGTTCTTTGAGTTGGTTCGTTTAGCCGCTCGCTTGGTCGCGGCTGCGTTCAAAATCGCCCTGACTCCGGGGTCCATGCGAGTGTCACACTGGACGGGCAAGTTTACGCCCAGTGTGGTGTCAGCATGTTATTACAAAGTGCGCGCTACATGTTGAACGCGTTACTTGCGGTGACGTCACCATTCATACTATTATGGGATGCGGCATCGCGCGTTTCACTTTCGATCTTGAAGTTTTAAATGGCGGAGCAAAAGCAAAGGAAGCTGGAATGCTTCGGATTCTTCAATCCGGCACCGTCTGATCTTGATAATCGCTTAGAAGAAAGTTCACTTCGACACCGCCATCTCCACTGACAAGCGACCATACCAGAAATGATACCCATGGGCTGTCAGTGGCACCGCCGCTGTGACGCAGTTTCAGAGTTCATGGATGCGTGTATTTCCGTGGCTTAAAGCGCGACGGCACACGGATGACAAGCACAATATGCATGGAGGCAAACTCAAAAAGCAAGTCCAGAAATTTGAAAAGAAATAAGTTTGTCAGTTTTTTTTATTATCATGGTCGATCCATCTTCAGCTACAGTTATTAGGCAATTGGAGAAATACGTCTTTCAGGTTAAATGGGTTGAAACCAACTTTTAAATACATCAGTTCACTCACACACACACACACACACACAGAGAAAGAGAGATTGAGTTTAGACGTCTGACTTTGGTTGTCAATCTGCTTTCAGCAGAAAAGGCTATATTCTCAGTTACAATACATTATCAAATGATCATACAAATAAATACAAATAAATACAGGCTTTTGCACGACAGCTCACCAGTTAAAGAATCAGTATCATGGAAAGGACACATGGACACTGTCACAGCAAATTTAAAGAGGAGACAGCAAAATGTGACCTGCTCCCACAAAAGGTACCTTAAGTCGCTTTCAGCCAAATGGAGCTACAGGCCAAAAAGTGTGCAGGGGGTCATCTTGGATCAGTTCGAGTGATCAACTTTAAATGCATGTTTCTCGCTTAATAACAGGTCTACAACAATAATTTTTGCATCAAGTTAATTTGTTTTGCTTGTAGATTGTCAGTATGTAATATCTCAAAATTCAAAATTTCCGACTTATGTTCCCTTTTGTGGGAGCAGGTCACAAATGAGTTAATTTATTTTAAAGAACATACAGGTGATGCAGTTCTTAAATAAATTTGCGGACCCTGTATTATGCTCAGATGGGGGTCTGTGTACCCTCTAAAATTTATACCTTGGGGTGTACAGACCATTTAACCTGTTGTGAAAACAGAAGCCCTGTTAATAAATACTCATCACTTGAACGTTTGGCGGTTCACCAGAAGTTCAGTCCTCTGTGTCGGCCATTGTTAGTCTATTGTGATACCGATCAATAGCCTACCATGTCGTGCTTTTCATGAGTGATTAACCGGGGAGACCCTTTGATGATGTATTTGTTTCCTCAAAAACATTACCGATGACATTACTGTCTGGAAGTGTCTACTACTTACTCAATTTTAGCCTAAGAACTTGTTGTGTTTCTTCACCACCCGGGAGGCACTCAGGGAACCCTCATTAGGGCTGAGAGTAGCCTCCCGTCCCAGTCCAATCAGGCGCCCACTACGTGGCCCAATCACAAATCAGTCGTTTCTACTTAGCTCTGAAGTTTAGACGTGTTAGCCTATCGCTCCACACCGACCGTTGCTAACGGTTTTTTCCCTGCTCTTCTTTTTGTGGATTACTGTGTTCCTTCCGACTTGTGTGCTTGGATTTATGTGCCTGTGTGTGTTTTTCAAGGATTGTGCTTCGAGTGAACTCTGTTTTTCTTCGTTCTGGTGATAACGGGAAAAAAAAAAAAGAAAAAAAAAGGAAGGTACTCCCTGTGGTGTTTACTGCTCCGGATATGGAGATTCCTCCACCCGTCGCCACGTCGCAGGAGAGGTAAGGTCTTGGCCCCTCCCTCACAAGGCCCCGGCCTGGCTGCCTGTTTCCGTTTGTTTCGTCGGATCGCGCATCGCTTTCGTTCTCGTTTTCGCGCATTCAGAGTGCTTGCGCCCAGTCGCCTGCTATTTCTGTTTGTATGTTGCCCCCTGATTTGAAGTCTCAACTGCGTCGGGCTCCTCTTGGTGGACGTCTCCTCTTTGGTGAGACTTGGCAGAAAGTGAAGGACGGAAATTTAGACCGCTGGCCCAAAGGCTTTCCCACTTCTCGCTTTCACGCTGCCCGCAAGGCCGTGGGTCGCCCCCTGCGGAACTCCAGACCCTCTTCGACCTTCATTCCCCGTCATTCCAACGCGTCCCGGAGGGCTCCTGCTTTCGGCCGCGGTAAACCCGTTCAGACCTCTATCCCCTCCTGGCCCAAGCCTGCCCGCCGCCCTGGTCGAGGGCGCGGCAGGTTTCAATGACTACCTTCCGTTCCAGTTCCCGCCGACCCCTCGGGAGTCTCCGGTCGGCGGGAGACTGGCCCTTTGCAGCGACGTATGGCGGGCGCTGCTACCGGACGACCCTTGGATCCTTGCTACCATCTCCGAGGGTCTCTCGATTTCGTTCCGTTCCCCTCCGCCGTTGAGACGATCTCCGGTATGGACAGATGTTCCATCCGACGAGTTAAGAGCTATCGCCTTGCACGGAGAGGTGGACTCCCTTCTACAGAAGGCTGCCACGGAGGTAGTGTCTCGTCTCCACTCCCCGGCATTTTACAGCCGCATATTCATAGTTCCGAAGCCAGACGGAAAGTGGCGTCCTGTCATCGATCTCTCGGCGCTGAACAAGTTTATACTGGCTCCGACTTTTCGCATGGAGACCACCCGGACGCTCCGGGCCGCTGTGCAACCTATGGATTTTGCAGTCAGCCTCGATCTTTCAGATGCGTATCTCCATGTTCCCATACATCCGGCATCCAGACGGTATCTCCGCTTCGCTTTCGAAGGCGTGATCTACCAGTTTCGCGCCCTTCCCTTCGGTCTCAACCTCAGCCCGTGGGTTTTCACTCGTATCATGGATGCAGTCGTCGCCAAGGCTCGACAGTCCTCCTCCAGTCCGATCTCCAACTACTTAGACGACCTTCTCATGAGGAATGCGTCGGAGTCGGTGCTGCGGATGGACAGGGACGCTCTACTCCTGCTCTTGTCCCGCTTGGGATTTCTACTCCATGCCCGCAAGTCGGACCTCTCTCCATCTCGCCGGTTTATTCATCTTGGGATGGAATTTGCGACCGACCTCAACCGTGTGTGTTTACCGGAACCTCGGATCACGAAGTTAATCTCCCTCACTTCTCGGGTTGCCCGGTCGGAATCCGTTCCCGCCAGAGTCTGGCTGCAACTCCTCGGCTTGATGAATGCAGCGGCGGATCTCCTCCCCCTGGGTCGTCTTCACTCCCGCCCACTTCAGTTACACCTCCTGCTTCATTGGAGGCCGTCCTCCGGCGACCTCGATGCCCTGGTGCCGGTGTCTCCAATCCTTCACTCTCACCTACGGCGTTGGATGGACACTTCTTGGCTAGCTTCGGGTGTCCCTCTTGCCTCACCGCCCCCTCAGCTCTCGCTCTGTGTGGATGCGAGTCTCGCTGGGTGGGGTGCACACCTGCTTCCGAGTTTCCTTTCGACGTCCGGCCTCTGGACACCGGACCTGACAGACACATCAACTGGCTCGAGCTACAAGCAGTGTGGCAGGCGCTTATGGTGTGGGAAGTCCACCTTTGCAACCAGACGCTTCTTGTCCTGTCGGACAACACTACGGTCGTCTCATACATTCAGAAGCAAGGAGGTACACACTCTCCGGATCTCTGCATTCTCCTCTACCGCCTGATGTGCTGGTGCGAGGACCGCGGCATCTCTCTCCGAGCTCGACATATCCCCGGACGCTTGAACGTCTTGGCCGACTCCCTCTCTCGACGCGGCCAACTTCTCCACACGGAATGGACTCTTCACCCGGACATCTTTCAGATGATCTGCGCTGACTGGGAGACTCCCATGATCGACTTATTTGCCACAAGGTGGAATCATCAACTTCCCCTCTTCGTCTCCCCCATTCCAGACCCTCTCGCCTGGGCGGTCGATGCGCTATCCATTCCGTGGGACGGACTGATTGCGTATGCCTTTCCACCGACGGTTCTCGTCCCCAAAGTCCTAATCAAGCTCAGAGGTTGCAACGTGATCCTGTTCTTGATCGCCCCGTTCTCTTGGACCAGGTCTTGGACCAACGACCTTCTCTATCTCGCCACGGGTCCGCCTCTTCGTCTCCCCACATCGAGAACTATGCTCAAGCAGCCTCGCCAGCCGCTGTTCCACCCGTGCCCGGAGAGACTCCTTCTTCACGCCTGGAGATTGTCCGGCAAGCCCTCACCGCAAGAGGCTTCTCGGGTGCTGCAGTGGAGGCGATCGCTTCAGCCCGTCGACCCTCGACTCGACGTGTTTACGAGGGCAAGTGGCGAGTGTTCCAGTCATGGTGCTCGGACCAACATCTCTCTCCCCTCGAATTAACTACTCCACAACTCGCAAACTTCATCTGGCTCTTTGGAGACCTCGGCCTCGCTCCCATCACGATACGGGGTTATCTGTCCATGATTGCGGACACTTACCGTCATCTAGGCCACCCGGACCCTGGCGCATGTAAAGATCTCGCAGACCTGATGGCACATTTTGGACTGCAGCGTCCGGTTCCCCGCTCTCTGATTCCTCGCTGGGACCTACCCTGGGTCTTGACGTGGCTTAATTCGGACAGATTTGAACCCCTTTCCCTGGCTAGCTTCGCAGATGTGACACGGAAGACATGCTTCCTTTTGGCCTTAGCCACGGCGGCCAGGGTAAGCGAACTACACGCTCTGTCAGCGAGTTCTACCTGCCTCCAATTCCGAGCGAATGGTTCTGTACAATTACTCACAGACCAGGCCTTCCTCGCCAAGACCCGGTCTCCTTTGACTGCCCCCCAGGTCATAAATATTCGACCTTTGAAACACGCGACCTTTTCTAAGGAGACGCGCCAACAGGATCCCGTGCGCGCCTTACGCATTTACATACGCAGATCCAAGCCCGTCCGCCGAGGACAATCACGCCTCTTTCTACCTTTGAACCCCAAAAGAAATGACATAACAGCTCAGACAATATCTTCCTGGCTACGTTGGGTCATTCGGTCCGCCTATCAGGATCTTTCCCCTGACAGGGCGAGGCGGCTCAGGATCCGCGCACACGAGGTTCGGGCCATGGCCACGAGTGTCGCCTTCGATCGCAATTGTGCAGTTCGAGACATCGTGGCAGCAGTGGGCTGGCGGGCAGAGTCAACATTCGCCCGCTTCTACCTCAGGGATCTGTCGGACCAGCGAGAGAATCTCGCACTGGTGGGGGACATCGCCGCAGCGCAACACTCCCTCCCGGCGCCGGAAGCGCCGTAGGTATGCACTTAGCTAAAATTGTCGGGAGTTTGGCAAATGGGTGTGGGGCTCTGTCGTCTGCCCTTTCGGATGGTATTTGGGCGCGGCACCCTCCACCTTTTCGCCATTCTTCCAGACAGTAATGTCATCGGTAATGTTTTTGAGGAAACAAATTAATTTTTCTCTAAAATATATTTTTTCGAAAAATACTTACCGATGACATTACTCGAAGGACCCTCCCACCTGCCCCGCTTGCCGCTGGTAAGCTAAGTATCACGACTGATTTGTGATTGGGCCACGTAGTGGGTGCCTGATTGGACTGGGACGGGAGGCTACTCTCAGCCCTAATGAGGGTTCCCCGAGTGCCTCCCGGGTGGTGAAGGAACACAACAAGTTCTTAGGCTAAAATTGAGTAAGTAGTAGACACTTCCAGACAGTAATGTCATCGGTAAGTATTTTTCGAAAAAATGTATTTTAGAGAAAAATTAATTTTACTCTGTAATCTTGAGTTTGCATGTAGTCAAATTTGAGCCTTTTCTGTGTGCTATCTCTCACAGAAAGCCAGAATATTTACCTCTAAAAATGAAAAATATCGATTTTTTTTTTCCCCCTGGACTCCAGCCACTTTTAAGAGATTTTTATTTGAGCTTGTTCTGCACCTTGTGAGCCCCAAGGCTGTAATGTGTCATCCATCAGCAATAGCCAGAGATTCACATGAGCCCAAACAGTTGTAATGTGTTGTCCATCAGCAATAGGCAGAGATTCACATGAACCCACACAGTGGTAATGTGTCATCCATCAGCAATAGCCAGAGATTCACATGAGCCCAAACAGTTGTAATGTGTCATCCATCATTAATAGGCAGAGATTCACATGAACCCACACAGTGGTAATGTGTCATCCATCAGCAATAGCCAGAGATTCACATAAGCCCAAACAGTTGTAATGTGTTGTCCATCAGCAATAGGCAGATTCACATGAGCCCAAAAAGTTGTAATGTGTTGTCCATCAGCAATAGGCAGAGATTCACATGAACCCACACAGTGGTAATGTGTCATCCATCAGCAATAGGCAGAGATTCACATGAGCCCAAACAGTTGTAATGTGTTGTCCATCAGCAATAGGCAGATTCACATGAGCCCAAAAAGTTGTAATGTGTTGTCCATCAGCAATAGGCAGAGATTCACATGAACCCACACAGTGGTAATGTGTCATCCATCAGCAATAGGCAGAGATTCACATGAGCCCAAACAGTTGTAATGTGTTGTCCATCAGCAATAGGCAGAGATTCACACGAGCCCAAACAGTTGTAATGTGTTGTCCATCAGCAATAGGCAGAGATTCACATGCGCCCACACAGTTGTAATGTGTTGTCCATCAGCAATAGGCAGAGATTCACATGAGCCCACACAGTTGTAATGTGTTGTCCATCAGCAATAGGCAGAGATTCACATGAGCCCACACAGTTGTAATGTGTTGTCCATCAGCAATAGGCAGAGATTCACATGAGCCCACACAGTTGTAACGTTTTGTCCATCAGCAATAGGCAGAAATTCACATGAGCCCACAGTTGCGAGGGCTTATGAGGATCTCTGCCTTTTGCTTGGCTTAGACACACAGGATGTGAATGACAATTGATTTTCCAAATTCAACTACTTCGCTTGTATATGTCTTCTCAGAGACCTTTTGCTTAACACTTTTCATCCTGATAACCCATAGCTTAAAATAAATTAGACTGTGATAGTTAAAAGGTGGTGCTAGACTTGCTTGGCGCATGAGGCACCAAGCTATGCTGGCACCACCCTTGAACTAAAATGCTTGACCTATCTGCTAATCTGTAAAGTAGCCTTCATAGGACAATAAGCAAATTTTTAAAAATCAGCCTCAGAATGTAATGTGTTGACATTGCATGCTGATCTGTGATTTCTTATTTAAGGCTTAGAATAGGCTGGTTGCGAGTTCCCCAGTGGCGTGAGAAGGCATGATAGATTATGCGACTTTGAGCCAAGACTAGACTTGGTGAGCGACGAATGACAAGTAGTAAGCAGCAAAATTTAAGCTCAGGTTGACAAAGGGCTGAGGATGATTGATGCCTGGTCGTACAGTTGTTACAACACAACCTTTTTTTTTTATTTTTGTGGAAATTATGCTGAGGAAAACGATCTCTCGGTGTACATTTAAACTGCATATAGCATTAAAGCCAGTCACGGTGGCTCCGGAAAATGGTCCGCCATGTTGTTTCAACAGCTAGTATGATTATTTAAATTTGTTATACCAATAGTAGATGCATCTTATTCACGTAAACTCCACTAATATTGGGCGATTTCACAGAAATAATTCGTTTTTTTAAAGATTTCCTGCTTGCACTGTCGATCGTCCATAGTGAGGCGCTGTGCTTGCCCACAGCCCACTGCGCTGTCTCCCTCACGCGCTAAAGAACTCGCTAGTTTGGGGGAACTTGCAACCTCGGTATTGTAAAGTCCAAAATCACGTACCATAAACCTTTCTTTTCATTGACAGTTCATGTCTGTAACTAATCAGTTTTGTTCTTCTAGCGAAAAAGGACAACTACCACAGCAGCAGCTGACACATCCAGTGAGGTGGCCAAGAAGATCAAGGAACAGTTCCGCAGACAGGTATGCTGTTCGGTTTGAATCAGCTTGGTTTCTAAAGAGAGAGGTGAAGGTTAGGCTTGATGTTAACCCCATGAATGCTTGAAAACTGCGAACATTAACCAACTGCAAGAGGTGAAGAACTTTATGAGCCTCTGCAAAACCTGTGCCTTTTATCCCCGACCCCCATTGTGCAGTGCCATGCTCATTAACCCTCTTAACCCCACGGCTGCATTTCCAAACTTTTGGGGGTGTTGTCCAATGACTTTGTACCAATTGTATGAGATAGCTTGATCATGATAATTCAAGGGTAGTGCCAGATGAGCTTGGCGCCTGAAGGCATCAAGCTCATCTGGCACTACCCTTGAATTGTCATGATCAATCCATCACCTGCTGCAGGGTCCTGGGGCTAAATGGATTAAAGGTCTTGTTTGATATGGACATTTATTTATGGTAGGCATTCTATTGAAAAAAACATACAACATGGACTGGAGGTACTGGCTTTGCAAGTCCATGTGCACTGTGAAATTGTTAAAGTGTTGCTTGCAGAGATTTTTGATGAATTGAGAGATAGGATTCATTTGTTTTCTTCATTTTTGTTTAATTTCAGATGTCCCAGTTTGTTGTGGTGTATCTCAACCCATATCGGAAACCAGACTGCAAGATTGGCCGCATTGTTTCAACTGACGACTTTAAGCATCTCGCAAGAAAGGTAGGTTGCAGCTTATGCTGTATGCTTTAAAATGTGACCCTTGTAGGTTTTTCTGCACACGATACTAATCTATTTTCTCATCAGACTTTACCCTTGAGCAACAGTTAGTGATTCATCTCGTGCAGTGTGTACTAATTTTTTATCAGGCAGTTGTAAATTGTGAGCTGTTTACCTCTGGGGAAAAATATTGTAGAAGCATGTGATGTAAATTTTCTAAATTTCTTAGAACAGTGAAAAAGTGAGTCTATGTTGTGGGCCTGTGGTTGTCCGTCTGTCGTCCATCCACCGTCGTCCGTGGTAAACTTTAACGTTGGCATTTTCTCAGAGACTATAAATAATAATAATAATTACGGTATTTATAATGCGCTTATCTTATAATAATTATAACTCTAAGCGCGCACTCACAACTCGCACACGCATGCGCACGCTTTAGATAACGATTCACGTACAACAAATGGTGAAATACATTGCGACAGTCAGCTTTTGTGGGGAGTGTGGTGATATAGTGCTAGAACTGTTGAAAGAGGTGAGTTTTGAGGGTGGACTGAAAGGAGGAGAGTGTTTCTGACGGAGAGAGAGTGGGAGAGTGTTCCAGGTGGATGGACCATAAACTGAGAAGGAGCGGGGGGCCGAAAGTGCTGAGTTTGGTGCGGGGAATGTGGAGACGGAGAGGGTCGGAGGCGGAGCGGGAAGGAGTGTAGGGGTGAAGTAAGTTGGAGAGATAGGCAGGAGCGCAGTTGTTCAGGGATTTGTAGCAGAGAGACAGAATCTTGTATTGGATGCGTTGTGGGATGGGAAGCCAGTGAAGGAGTTTGAGCAGGGGAGTGATGTGGTCGGATTTTTTATTTCTGAGGACGAGGCGGGCAGCATTGTTCTGGACGCGCTGGAGAGTGGAAGTGGTGGAGTGAGGGAGGCCGGAAAGGAGAGAGTTGCAGTAGTCAATGCGAGATAGGATGAGAGAGACAGCAAGTTTGGTGGCAGCTTCGGTGGTGAGGTATTTTCTGATCTGACTGATGCGGCGGAGGTGGAAGTAGCATGCCTGGGCAGTGGCGGAGACGAAGCTGGTCATTTGTTACGTGGTGGAGTTGTAGTCGAAGTATGATAAACACACCAGACACACACACGTAGAGTTCTTTAAAATAAACCTCGTTCAGCTGCAATCCGTCACACGTGGCTTAAGGATGTAGACAATACTGGAGTAACAGTTCCAACAATATTTAATTCAGCAATGCGATATCCACACAGTAATGCACTCTCAAATGCACAAACTACTGAATACAAAGTCTCTTCTGCGATGTCCTCACTACGACTCAAAGTTTCTCATACACAGCGTCTCTCGCAATAAACTGCGTATCTCTACAACTGACAAAGCAAGACAATGTACTGACGGGCTTTCCCAGCGCCCTCCTTATATACACTATCAAAATCTAGAATCTTCTACGCAAATCATGAACTCAAACAACCAGAACGAAACGCGCAGCCGAAACTCATTAACATAAACTTTCCAGAAACAATATAACAGGCTACAAAAACACGGCTGCTCACTTCAGCTCTAAATTCTAACGTATAATTAAGACGCATAAAAGTATGGTATCCCTATCTATGATAGCTCAAAAAGGTACGAGAACATTCACCAAACAAAATAAAAGCTGCTCACTACACGCGCACAGGAAAAGTAGCAAAAAATGTAGCGATGTCAACTAACCGACGTGACACTTACGAGGCCACCAGACAGTGCGACCCTTCTAGCACGCACCGGACTAAACACAATAAAACGAAATCGGCTCTACTCACGAACAAAAGAAAATCTTACTAAAAAGGCACAAAATCATAACCGTGATAGCTCAAATAAACAACATATCGTTACCTACGAATAACACATGTACGCTCTCACAGGATAACACAACCACAATCGTAACATCATTGTAAGAGAGGAATCGAGGATAACGCCAAGGTTTTTGGCCGAGTCACTGAGGGAGATGGGGGTGCTGTGGAGTTGAAGGTGGAGAGAGGGAGGGAGCTGGGAAAGTTTCTGGCGAGTGCTTACCAGCATGGCTTCCGTTTTGTCGTTCAGTTTAAGCTTGTTTGCTGTCATCCAGTTTTTCATGTCTTCACAGCAGTCAGCCGTGCGAGTCAGTAGTGACTGAGTGTTGTCGAGTTTGTCTTTGTCTAGTAGTTGTGAGTCGTCAGCGTAGAGGTGGTGGCGTATGTGGTGAGACTGTATGATGTTGGACAGGGGGGAGGTGTAGAGTGTGAAAAGGACCGGGCCCAGGACAGACCCCTGTGGTACTCCGCAGGAGAGCGTGACTGGGTTGGAGGAGACGCCGTCAATGGTGACGGACTGCTGTCTGTCGGAGAGGTAGGAGAGAAACCAGGAGTGAGCAGAGTCATTTATGCCAAAGGAGTGACGAAGGCAGTGGAGGAGGATAGAATGGTCTATGGTGTCAAAGGCGGCAGAGAGGTCGAGTAGCGTAAGAAGGGAGATGTTGCCAGAGTCGGTGGAGAGAAGCAGGTCGTTTAAGATGTGTAGAAGGGCTGTTTCAGTGCTGTGGTGTTTGCGATAGGCAGACTGGAAGGGACTGAGGAGGAGTTGTCTGCAAGGTGGAGGTTGAGCTGGTTGAGAACAACCTTCTCAAGAAGCTTGGACAGGAAAGAGAGATTGGAGACTGGGCGATAGTTTTTGAGTTCGTTTGGGTCGAGGTTGTGTTTTTTGAGGAGAGGACGGACGATGGCGGACTTGAAGATATCAGGGACTGAACCGTTTTCTAGAGATGTGTTGATGATGTCGGTAATGAAGGGCAGAAGTTTTGGAAGGCTGTCCCGGTAGAGAGAAGCTGGGAGGGGGTCTAGTTCGCAGGTTTTAAGAGGCATGGACTTTATGGTCTTGAGGACTTCTTCCTGAGAGACGGGGCGGAAGGACGAGAGGGGGGTGCCGGAAAAGGGGGTGTCGGGAGGGCAAGGAGGAGAAGTCAGAGTCGAGTGTGTTGCGCAGAGTTTGAATTTTGTCGGAAAAGTAGGTGGAAAAAGCGGACGGGAGTTCTTCTCTGCTGTGTGTGTTGGGGAGAGGAGTGTCTTTAGGGGTGCCTAGGAGTGTGTTCATGGTAGCGTAGAGGGTTTTGGAAGAAGTAGATTCCAGGATTTTGTTTTGAAGGTGTTTACGTTTGGAGTCGGAGATCATTCTGCAGACTTTGGATCTAGTTGCTTGGAAGATCTGTCTGTGAACGGTGAGGTCAGATGAGCGCCAGAGGTGTTCCGCTTGTCGGTGCTCGCGCTTGGCCTCAGCTATGTCGTCAGTGAGCCAAGGGTCGGGGGATCGGTTGGGTATGGAGCAGGTGGTGACAGGTGCATGGGTGTCTAGAAGTTTTCAAAGGGAGGAGTCGAAATGGGATGCAAGATCAGGAGAGGAGGTGGGGTCCAAGAGAAGGTCGACAGCTTCATTGAAGAAGCTCTCTCGGTTGACAGATTTCAGTTTGCGGCGAGTGACAAGGAGCTTGGTTTTTTTCGGGGGAGATAGGTTGAGGGAGACAAGAATGGCGAGGTGGTCAGAGGGAAGCACAGAGGAGGTGTCAGAGTCCAGAAAGAGTTGATCGGAGGTGCGGGTGATGATCCAGTCGAGGGTGTGGCCGAGTCGGTGGGTGGGTTTGGTGATGTGTTCTGTAAGATTGTGGTTCGAAAGTGATGTGCAAAGGCGTCTTGTGTCAGGGTGGTCTGGTTTGTCAAAGTGGAAGTTTAAGTCACCAAGAAGGATATGTTTTCCGGGCCGTGTGGTGTAGTGGTCGAGGAGAAGGTCAAACTCGGTGAGGAACATGGAGTTTGTGAGTTTGTTTTGAGGGCTTGGAGGGGGGCGGTAGATACATGAGAATATGAGGGACTGGCCAGGGAGTGTTGCTACGGCCTCGACAGATTCAAAGGAGGGATGAGCAAAAGGGAGAGACTGAGAGAAGGAGAGGTGAGCGGACAGTCCGTCCCTGTAAATGATGGCAATGCCACCCCCTTTGGACCCCCCACCCGGGTCTGCCCTGGGGGTCTTGGGTGGGGTAACTACTTTTTAGTTCCCAGGGTCACCCTGGTCAGCCCCACAGGGTGGGTTTTCTTCTGTATTCTGGGGCATGTGTTTCTGTCTACCCATTGTCCATTCACCTGTATTTGTCTTTTTAAAACTCTCCCAACTGTCTGCACTGCCTGTAGCTCTTGATATTGGATGTGTGTTGCTAAATGGTCTTAGCTTTATTTAGGCCCCATGTGTTAGGTTTATTTAACGTATTGGACCGGCTGGCGACATACATTCAATGTTCTGTTTATTTTTTTTTTCACAAGCAGTGCAGGCACGTCCTGAGAAAGCCTTGTTGCTGTCGGGACGTTAAGCAATGTACAATCAATCAAACCCCCTTTGGAGGCACGCGGGAAGGAGGCAAGGCGGTAGCCGCTCGGAGTGACGCTGGCAATGATGGGTTCATCGCCAACTAAGCGGAGCCACGTTTCGGTGATCACGACAACGTCTAGGTCGTTGTCTAGAATGAACTCTTGAGATCACGTCGGCTTTGCCATCTTTGCAGACATCTGTGCATTGAACAGACACAGTTTTAGGTTGGGTGAGACAGAAGAGGAGGAGGAAGAAGAGACGGACGAAGAAGAGGACAAAAGAGGAGGGGGGTGGGGAGGGGGGAAAGATGAGGGAGGGAAAGAGGGGGGAGGAGGAAGGGACGGGGAAGGAGAACTGGGCAAGAAAGAGGATGCGAGAGGAGGGTGAGGGGGTGAGGGGAAAAGGGAGGAAGTAAAGTAGGAAAAGATGAGGGAGGGGGAGGATGAAGGGAAGGAGAAGGGGTGGGGTAGGGACGAGGAGGAAAAAGCAGGCGAAGGAAGAGGGGGTGAGAGGAAGGAGGGAGAGGAGGGTGGGGGAGGAGGCCGAGGAGAGCCGGGAGCGGTAGATGAAGAAGAGAGGAGAAGAAATGGGAGAAAAAGGAAGGGATGGGGGGAAGACGGGGAGACAGGGGGAGGCGGAAGGGGTGGAAGGACATAGGAAGAGGTGAAGAAATGTGTGGTTGCGGGTGTGATGGTGAGTCGTGCCTTCTGCTAATTCCCCCCCTGCGGCCTCTCTTTCGCGGTCGGAAAGCCACATTCTTCAAACTTGGCCTAAGGATACTTTGTTGCAAGACCTTTCTAAACATACCAATTTGAGTGACTTCTCACAAAGGTCAGTGTCACAGGGGATCCGGAAATGGGTCAAAAATAGATATATTTTGACATAATTTATTTTTTCTCAAATACTATTCCTATTCACGACTTCAAACCCAAACTTGCTACAGAGATACCTGATGGTAAGACCTTTCTATGCATATAATAATAATAATGAGGATTTATAAGGCACCTATACATGGTAAGATGCTCTAGGCGCCGTACATACGAACAAGAAAAATATTACACAAAAGGTGACAAAACCAAAACCACATGTACAATTACACAAAAGAACAGAAAATGACTAAATACATGAACACTGATAATCAAGATGGGAAAAGATGGGTTTTAAGACTGTGTTTAAAGCTTGCACTGGACTCGCTGTGTCTCAATGATTTAGGAAGATCATTCCAGACTGATGGACCCTGGTAAGAAAAAGATCTCTGCCCAAATCCTTTAGTCCTTACTGTAGGATACTAATCTAGGGCGCCATCTTGTTTGGGGAAGGGCACCATCTTGTTTGGGCGACCGACCACGTGTTCTGTGCTCCCAGTGTTTTAGTGCTGTTTTCGTTGGATGTACTGTGTTTACGTGTGCTGAAAGTCTGCTGAGTATCGCATAAGAGTGCGCTGATGAAGATTGTATGCTTGTTTTTTCGTCGGATCTGGTTGCTGCTCGAGTGGTATCGTATTGAATAGTGTCTGTCGTTTGAACTTTGTTTACGTCGCCATTTTGCCTCCCCCGCAGCGCGGCCGGCTCGCCGGGCCTTTTGCTGCCCTGTTTTATGTGTTGCGCGCTAGTGTGTGAAGTGTTTACTGTGTGAGTCTGTTCGCTACCCACGATCGCATCTGTTGCTTGGTTGTCGTTCGTGTTCCTACCGTCCTATAGGTTTTACGTGTGCTGCCCCCAATTTGTCATCTCCCGTCGACATCTCGCCCTCCTCACTTTCGATCTCGCCGCTGACCGACCGGGATTGTCCGCTTGTAAATTTTTCCCCTGTATCCTTTCTGCCCTTTCAGTGTTGGTTGGGTGTATCATCAGCGTCGCAACCCTACCACACTCACGCACACGCACGCGCACACACACACACACACACACACACACAGACAGACACACACACACACACACACACACACACACACACACACACAACCCCCACCCCACCCCACCCCCACCCCCCTCCCCCCTACTGTACTTGGTCTCCCTTGCGTATTTCAGGTCGCTCCCCTACCACACCGCTCACACACACACCGGCACACACACACGCACACACACACGCTCACACACACGCACACACACACACACACACACACACACACACACACACACACACACACACACACACACACACACACACACACACACACACACACTCTTACCCACACCCTACTGCACCCTCGTCCCGTCTTTCTCTTTCTTATCCTCACAAACAATCATGCTCATCAGATACACACGCCAACACCTGCTATCTTTACGTCACCACGCCACCTACTGTGCGGCCGGTGCCTACGACAGTGTTGCAGACGCCTTACGCGGCATCCGATTGCGAAAGAGAGGCCGCAGGGGTGGAATCAGCAGAAGGCACGACTCGCCACCACACACATAACCACACACTTCTTTTCCCTTTCCTATGCCCTTCCGCCTCCCCCCGCCTCCTAGTCTTCTCTCCATCCCTTCCTTCCTCTCTCATTTCTTCTCCTCTCTTCCTCATCTACCGCTCCTGACCCCGCTCTCCTCAGCCGCCTCTTCCCCCACCCTCCTCCCCCTCCCTCACCCCCTCCTTCGCCTGCTTTCTCCTCCTCATCCCCTCCTCCTCCCACCTTTCTCCTCCCCTTCACCCTCCCCCTCCTCATCTTTTCCCCCCCACCCGGGTCTGCCCTGGGGGACTTGGGTGGGGTTAACTACTTTTTAGTTCCCAGGGTCACCCTGGTCAGCCCCACAGGGTGGGTTTTCCTCTCTATTCTGGGGCATGTGTTTCTGTCTACCCAAGGTCCATTCACCTGTATTTGCCTTTTTAAAACTCTCCCTACTGTCTGCACTGCCTGTAGCTCTTGATATTGGATGTGTGTTGCTAAATGGTCTTAGCTTTATTTAGGCCCCATGTGTTAGGTTTATTTAACGTATTTGACCGGCTGGCGACATACATTCAATGTTCTGTTTAGTTTTTTTTCACAAGCAGTGCAGGCACGTCCTGAGAAAGCCTTGTTGCTGTCGGGACGTAAAGCAGTGTACAATCAATCAATCAATCAATCATCTTTTCCTACTCTCCTTCCTCCCCCTTTCCCCTCCCCCCCCCCTCCCCCTCCTCTCGCATCCTCTTTCATGTCCGGTTCTCCTTCCTCGTCTTTTCCTCCTCCCCCCCTCCCCCCTCCCCCCCTCTTTCCCCCCGCCATCCTCCCCCCTCCCCACCCTCCTCCTCCTTCGTCCTCTTCTTCGTCCGATTCTTCTCCTTCTTCCTCTTCTGCCTCATCCAACCTAAAACTGTGTCTGTTCAATGCACAGTCTGTCTGCAAAGATGGCAAAGCCGACGTGATTTCAGATTTCATTCTAGACAATGATCTAGATGTTGTCGTGATCACCGAAACGTGGCTCCGCTCAGCTGGCGATGAACCCATCATCGCCAGCGTCTCTCCGAGTGGCTACCGCCTGGCCTCCTTCCCGTGTGCTTCCAGAGGGGGCGGCATTGCCATCATCTACAGGGACTGTCTTTCCGCTCACCTCTCCTTCTCTCAGTCTCTCCCTTTTGCTCATCCCTCCTTTGAATCCGTCAAGGCCATAGCAACACTCCCTGGCCAGTCCCTCATCTTCTCATGTATCTATCGCCCCCCTCCAAGCTCTCAAAACAAACTCACAAACTCCATGTTCCTCACCGAGTTCGATCTTCTCCTCGACTACTACACCACACGACCCGGAAAACACATCCTTCTTGGCGACTTTAACTTCCATTTCAACAAACCCGACCACCCTGACACAAAACGCCTTCGCACATCACTTTCAAACCACAATCTTACGCAACACATCACCAAACCCACCCACCGACTCGGCCACACCCTCGACTGGATCATCACCCGCACCTCCGATCAACTCTTTCTCGACTCTGACACCACCTCTGTACTTCCCTCTGACCACCTCGCTATTCTCGTCTCCCTCAACCTACCTCCCCCGGAAAAACCCAAGCTCCTTGTCTCTCGTCACAAACTAAAATATGTCAACCAAGAGAGCTTCTTCGATGAAGTGCCCCACCCGGGTCTGCCCTGGGGGACTTGGGTGGGGTTAGGTATTTTTTAGTTCCCAGGGTCACCCTGGTCAGCCCCACAGGGTGGGTTTTTCTCTCTATTCTGGGGCATGTGTTTCTGTCTACCCTTTGTCCATTCACCTGTATTTGCCTTTTTAAAACTCTCCCTACTGTCTGCACTGCCTGTAGCTCTTGATATTGGATGTGTGTTGCTAAATGGTCTTAGCTTTATTTATGCCCCATGTTGTAGGTTTATTTAATGTATTTGACCGACTGGCGACATACATTCAGTTTTCTGTTTAGTTTTTTTTCACAAGCAATGCAGGCACGTCCTGAGAAAGCCTTGTTGCTGTCGGGACGTTAAGCAATGTACAATCAATTCTTCGATGAAGCTGTCGACCTTCTCTTGGACCCCTCCTCCTCTCCCGATCTTGCAACCCATTTCGACTCCTACCTTCGAAAACTTCTAGACACCCATGCCCCTGTCACCACCTGCTCCATACCCAACCGACCCCCTCCCCCTGGCTCACTGATGACATAGCTGAGGCCAAGCGCGAGCGCCGACAAGCGGAATGCCACTGGCGCTCATCCGACCTCACCGTTCAGACAGATCTTTCAAACAACTAGATCAAAAGTCTGCAGAATGATCTCCGACTCAAAACGTAAACATCTTCAAAACAAAATCCTGGAATCCACTTCTTCCAAAACCCTCTACGCCACCATGAACACACTCCTAGGCACTTCTAAAGACTCTCCTCTCCCCAACACACACAACAAAGAAGAACTCCCGTCCGCTTTTTCCACCTATTTTTCTGACAAAATCCAAACTCTGTGCAACACACTCGACACTCTGCCTTCTCCGCCTTGCCCTCCCGACTCCCCCCCCCCCCTTTTCCGGCACCCCCCTCTCGTCCTTCCGCCCCGTCTCTCAGGATGAAGTCCTCAAGACCATAAAGTCCATGCATTTCAAAACCTACGAACTAGATCTCCTCCCAGCTTCTCTCTACCGGGACGGCCTTCCAAAACTTCTGCCCTTCGTTACCAACATCATCAACACATCTCTAGAGAACGGCTCCGTCCCCGATATCTTCAAGTCCGCCATCGTCCGTCCTCTCCTCAAAAAACACAACCTCGACCCAAACGAACTCAAAAAACTATCGCCCAGTCTCCAATCTCTCTTTCCTGTCCAAGCTTCTTGAGAAGGTTGTTCTCAACCAGCTCAACCTCCCCTCGCGCTGGGACCATACGGCGTTGAGGCGCGTCCCCTGGGTGGTGGATAGGGGGTCCCTCGTGAGAGGGGTGCACCGAATGAAATAAGGTGCCGTGAACCAACATGGTCTAAGGGAAGGTGACCCCGACAGAAAACTCCTGGTCCTCCTAGTAAGGGGGTTGGGCATGGGGGTAGCTTCCCCACCCTGCAAAAAAGGAAATGGCTACAAAAACGCCGACGAAAAGACTAACAGTAATTCCTTTCCTGGAGGAGGAAGGTTCTTCTACTAGAAGACTTATGACGTCCTGTGGTGAAAGCCGGAAGTCTTCGGAAGCCACAGGACCGAGCCGCCTCTCTCTATCCAGGGATACAACCATGGGCACATGGAACGTCAAGACCATGTACCAGAGCGGCAAGGCCACCCAGATAGCAGCGGAAATGCAAAAGTACAACCTTTCCCTGCTAGGCATCAGTGAAGCCAGATGGACGCAGTCTGGCCAGAAAAGGCTGTTAAGTGGGGAGATGATTCTGTATTCAGGTCATGAAGAGGAGAATGCCCCCCATACAGAAGGAGTAGCACTCATGCTGTCACCAGTGGCACAGAGAGTGCTGATGGGCTGGGAACCTCTTGGGCCAAGAATTATAACAGCAGCCTTTAGAACCAAGAAAAAGCTCAAGCTGAACGTCATCCAGTGTTATGCGCCCACCAATGACAGTGACGAGGAAGAGAAACAAGAGTTCTACGACCGACTCCAGAGTGCCGTGGACAAATGTGCGGAGCGAGACATCACCATCGTCATGGGCGATTTTAATGCCAAAATAGGGGAGGACAACACCGGATACGAAGAGGTGATGGGGAGACAGGGACTAGGCTCGGAGATGAGTGAGAACGGGGAGAGGTTTGTAGACTTTTGTGCTCTAAACCGACTTGTCATTGGAGGCAGCATCTTCCCACACAGAAGAATACACAAAGCAACTTGGGTCTCACCTGACCATACAACAGAGAACCAAATAGACCATATCTGCATTAGCAAGAAATTTAGAAGATCCCTTCAAGATGTTCGAGTGAGGAGGGGAGCAGATGTCGCCTCAGACCACCATCTGCTTACCTTAAGAATGAAGCTCAAGCTAAAGAAAAGCCGCACAGAGACAACAAGAAGACAGCGCTATAATGTAGGCCTCCTGAGAGAAACTGGAGTTAGAGAAGAGTTCAAACTGGTGCTGTCCAACCGGTTTCAAGCGCTACAGGAGCTAGTAAATGAAGAGGAGGCGGTCACCACAGAGCAGCAGTGGAAGGCAGTTAGAGAGGCGCTAACCTGCAAAGACACTGTAGGGTTCAGGAAACACCACCACAAGGACTGGCTGTCGGCACAGACCTTGAAGAAGATAGAAGCGAGGAAGCAGAAGAAAGCAGCGGTCAACAACAGTCGCACGAGAGCAGCCAAAGTAAGGGCACAGGGGGAATACTCGGAAGCCAACCGCGAGGTGAAGAGGAGTATCAGGGCAGACAAGAGGGCCTACACAGACAGCCTGGCAGCAGAGGCAGAAAAGGCAGCAGGCAGCGGCAACATGAAACAGCTCTACGACATTACCAGAAGATTGTCGGGTAAGTATGGCCATACAGAAAGACCAGTAAAAGACAAAGAAGGCAAGCCTATTGCAGACAGAGCAGACCAACTCGACAGATGGGCCGAGTATTTTGAAGAGTTACTGAACAGACCTAGCCCACCCGACCCCCCCCGACATCCAGCCGGCAGAGACCGACCTACCCATCAGCTGTGACAGACCCAGCCGGGAAGAGATCAGAAAAGCAGTGGCATTTTTGAAGAATGGCAAAGCAGCAGGGCCAGATGGCATCCCAGCGGAGTCTCTGAAAGCAGACCTAGAGACAACAGTTGAGATGCTGTACCCACTGTTTGGAAAGATCTGGGAAGAGGAGGTGATGCCAGCTGACTGGAAGGAGGGGTACCTAATCAAGCTTCCCAAGAAAGGCGACCCCAGCAAGTGTTCCAACTACAGAGGAATCACCTTGCTGTCAGTACCAGGAAAGGTCTTCAACAGGATCATCCTAGAGAGAATGAAGAGCTCCGTTGACCCCCAGCTGAGAGACCAGCAAGCAGGATTCAGGAAGAACCGATCATGTACAGACCAGATCGCCACTCTCCGCATCATCGTGGAACAGTCTCTGGAGTGGAGCTCCCCGCTGTACGTCAACTTTGTGGATTATGAGAAAGCATTTGACAGCGTGGACCGAGAGACTCTGTGGAAACTCCTACGACACTACGGTTTACCCACAAAGCTCGTCCGCCTGATCAAGAGCAGCTATGATGGCATGACATGTCGCGTGATCCACGAAGGGCAGTTCACCAGAGAGCTCCAGGTCAGAACTGGTGTCAGGCAGGGGTGTCTGCTGTCTCCGTTCCTCTTCCTACTGGCCATAGACTGGGTCATGAAGATGACCACAGAGCACAGACGAAGTGGAATACAGTGGACACTGTGGACACAGCTTGACGACCTCGATTTTGCAGACGACTTGGCATTACTGTCCCACACTCATCAACAAATGCAGGACAAGACCACGAGGCTTGCTGACATCTCGTCCCAAGTGGGCCTCACCATTCACAAACAGAAAACAAAGACAATGAGGCTGAACGCAACCAGGGAAGAACCAGGCTTGCTTGCTGGCACCCCGTTGGAGGAGGTGGAGTCCTTCACCTATCTCGGGAGCATCATAGACAAAAAAGGCGGCACTGATGCAGATGTCAGAGCACGAATCGGTAAAGCCAGAGCAGCCTTTCTCCAGTTGAAAAAAGTGTGGAGTTTCAGAGAGCTGTCACAACACACCAAAGTCCGGATTTTCAACTCCAATGTAAAAGCAGTTCTCCTATATGGAGCAGAGACATGGAGATTGACAAAAACCACAGTCAACAGAGTACAGATCTTCATGAACAGTTGCCTTGGAAGAATTTTGAAAATCCACTGGCCAGAGAAGATCAGCAACGTCAGACTCTGGGAGAGAACAGAGCAGATAACAGCAGAGAATGAAATTGGGCGAAGAAGATGGGGATGGATCGGTCACAGTCTGAGAAAGCCAGCTTCCAGTATCACTAGGCAGGCATTGTCATGGAACCCCCAAGGAAAGAGGAAAAGAGGTAGGCCGAGAAACTCCTGGCGTCGAGACCTCCAAGCAGACATCAAGAGACTGGGAACCACCTGGAGTAGAATCGAAGGAGAAGCACAGGACAGGAGTTGCTGGAGGTCTCTCGTCGACGGCCTATACCCGGGTTGGGGTGACAGGCGTAAGTAAGTAAGTAAGCTCAACCTCCACCTCACTGACAACAACCTCCTCAGTCCCTTCCAGTCCGCCTATCACAAACATCACAGCACTGAAACAGTGCTTCTACATATCCTAAACGACCTGCTTCTCTCCACCGACTCGGGCAACATCTCCCTTCTTATGCTACTTGACCTCTCTGCCGCCTTCAACACTATAGACCACTCTATCCTCCTCCACCGCCTTCACCACTCCTTTGGAATTGCTGACTCTGCTCACTCCTGGTTTCTCTCCTACCTCTCCGACAGACAGCAGTCCGTCACCATCGACGGCGTCTCCTCCAACCCAGTCACGCTCTCCTGCGGAGTTCCACAGGGGTCTGTCCTGGGCCCGGTCGTTTTCACACTCTACACCTCTCCCCTGTCCAACATCATCCAGTCTCGCCACATAAACCACCACCTCTACGCTGACGACTCACAACTACTAGACAAAGACAAACTCAACAACACTCAGTCACTACTGACTCGCACAGCTGACTGCTACGAAGACGTGAAAAACTGGATGACAGCAAACAAGCTTAAACTGAACGACAACAAAACGGAAGCCATGCTGTTAGGCACATGCCAAAAACTTTCCCAGCTCCCTTCCTCTCTCCACCTTCAACTCGACAGCACCCCCATCTCCCTCTCTGACTCGGCCAAAAACCTCGGCGTTATCCTCGATTCCTCTCTTTCCATGACCAGCTTTGTCTCTGCCATGGCACAGGCATGCTATTTCCACCTCCCGCCACATCAGTCAGATCAGAAAATACCTCACTACCGAAGCTGCCACCAAACTTGCCGTCTCTCTCATCCTATCTCGCATCGACTACTGCAACTCCCTCCTTTCTGGCCTCCCTCACTCCACCACTTTCACCCTCCAGCGTGTCCAGAACAATGCTGCCCGCCTCGTCCTCAGAAAGAAAAATCCGACCACATCCCTCACCTGCTCAAACTCCTTCACTGGCTTTCCATCCCCCAACGCATCCAATACAAGATTCTGTCTCTCTGCTACAAATCCCTGAACAACTGCGCTCCTGCCTATCTCTCCAACTTACTTCACCCGTACACTCCTCCTTGTTCCCTCCGCTCCGCCCCTCTCCGCCTCCACATCCCCCACACCAAACTCAACACTTTCGGCCCCCGCTCCTTCTCTGTATACGGTCCATCCGCCTGGAACACTTTCCCACTCTCTCTCCGTCAGAAACACTCTCTCTCTCCTCCTTCCAGTCCGCCCTCAAAAGTCACCTCTTTCAACAGTTCTAGCACTATATCACCACACTCCCCACCCCAAGTCGACTGTCGTAATGTATTTCACTTTTTGTGGTACGCGAGCCGTTGTCTAAGCGTGCGCATGCGTGCGTGAGTTGTGAGTGCGTGCTTAGAGTTATAATTATTATAAGATAAGTGCATTATAAATACCGTAATTATTATTATTATTTATTAGGAATCCGAAGCATTTTATTGTAAGATGAACTGCGCAATTGCCTCAAAGGGATATAACCGTGAAGGAGCTCTGAGAGAGAAGTGGGTCCAGTGCCAGAAAGGGAAACATGACAAATGGACAAGACTTTGTGTTTAACTCTCTCCTTCACTGGCAACCAGTGAAGAGTGTGCAGGATGGGGGACACATGGTCTGACTTTTTCGCTTTCATGACCAAATGTGCGGCTGAATTTTGAACTCTCTGGAGCCGATCAAATAGATACTGCGGGCATCCAGATAAGAGTGAGTTAGTATAGTCAATGCGAGACAGAACAAATTAACAAACCAGAGTTTTTGTAGCCTCTGAGGTAAGAAACTGTCTAATAGAGCTAATACGACGCATCTCCTAATAGGATGCCCTGCAAATGTTTATCACCTGTTTATCCATGGACAAGTCATGCTCAATTGCAACACCCAGGTTCTTCACTGACTGAGAGAAGCTGACGGTTGTGTTCTCAATCATGATATGCTGAGGCAAAGCGGTAGAAGAAGACATTCTGGGTGATGCAATGAGCATGGCTTCCGTTTTTCCTTCGTTCAGTTTGAGCTTGTTTTCTGACATCCACAGCCTCACATCCAGAATGCAATCTGACACGCTCTGGATGATCGCGTTGACCTGACTCACACTAACTGACTTTTAGAGCTGTGTATCATCACTGTAAGCGCGATGTAAAATGGTGTCCAGCAAGAATACTAGACAAAAGCTGTATATACAGTAAAGAAGTACCCAACGGAGAAAGAAACAAGCTTAGATAAGACGGGTACAACACAATTTATTAATATTTCAGGTAAATACCCTTTGTCAAAATAGACAGACAAACAAACAGAGAGATTACAGAGAGATTAGCCACTACTTATCTTCATTGGCAGAAGGAATGTGGCAACTGAAGGAGGTGACGTAAAATAAAAGAAAAGGAAGAACAAAAGTGTGGAAAAAGTAAAAATTACGTCAACGAAAAATCGTAAGAGAGAGCCTCGGAAAGAACCTGAACACGAGAGACAAGAGTGTGTGCAAGCACGTGCAGGAGCGAGCAAAAGAAAAGGCGTGTAGGTGAGGCCAGAGAAAGAGAGAGAGGGAGAGAGAGCGAGACGGAGAGAGAGAAAGAGAGAGAGAACGAACGGGGAGTACCCTTGGGCATGAAGTAGGCAGAGTGTCTAATACACAAAGCCTGCTAAACACCAACCCGAAGGCAAACTTTATATCACCTTCAAGTTGAGGACTACCTCGGGGAAAAACAGGAGGACCCCGGGGAAAAAAACCCAGCATTTAGCACGGTACACAAGTAATAAGTCATTAAAACAAAGCAAATAATCAAATTCAGTGAGAGAATATTGGTAATAGTGGAGAGTAGGTAGTTGTGAAACCGTCTTCAAGGGTAACTCCAAAAATAAGGGGGGGGGGGGGGAGAGGGAGGGGGGAAGGGGGGGGGGGGGTAAAGGAGGAAGGGGAAGAAGGGGAAAGGGAAAAGCGTAAAGAGAGAAAGATGGCTAGAGAGAAGTGTTAAATAGGGTAGGGAGGGAGGGAGAGAAAAGAGGGAGAGAGCGAGAGAGAGGAAAGAGAAAAAAAAAGAAAGAAAAAAAAAGGGTGGGGTGGGGGCGGAAGACGAGCCAGAGCCACCAGCCCCACCCAACAAGCACCCACCAGCCCACAGAAAAACACACAGGCACGCAACAAGACGACCACATATATCCCCAAGGGATGCACACGATCGCCCCGCCCCAAAACCGCGTATCAATCCGTGAGCCGGAGACCGGGTGCCCAACAGGGAAGGGCAAGGGATCCAACTAAACGTATGGCCAGCGCTGAGAAAGTCCCCAAGGGAAATGTACAAATCAACCAGCGCCAACCTCACCTAGCTGGTTAGTGAGTAGTAAAACAGAAGCGATACAGGGAGGTAAAGGTACAGTTAGCAGACACAAGCAAGGTAAAAAAAGTTAATCTTTCATATTCATCCCGAGTGGCGCCACAGTGCCCAGTTTATTAATCAGAAATTTTTCACGGTCTTTCCTCGCCCAGACATAACTGGCTTGCATAAGCCAGAGGCCTTTAACACGAATGTCCGAGACGGAGTGGTCGGCCTGATTGAAATGTCGTCCGACCGGTCTGTTGTATTGGTACTTTAGAGTCTGAAGATGTTCTTTGAAACGGTCGTTGATGGTTCTTTCCGTCTCTACAACATAGAGTTGGCCACATTTCACACAGGAGATGACATAAATCACGTTGGTGGTTTGACACGTGAAGTATCTGTCTATGTTGAATTTGTAACGTGGACCATTCACCACGGTGGAAGGGCAAATAAAAGGACACGTCTTGCAATTAGGAACATTGCACGGAGTGGAGCCGGAGGGTCTGGTGGTATGACAAGGCTTGAGAGTAGAGCGAACAAGCATGTCCCGCAAATTAATATCCCTCTTGAAAGCTACCAACGGAGGTTCAGAAAAGATAGCAACAGATTCTTGACTGGATGACAAAAGATCCCAGTTAGAAAGAAGGATTTTACGAACCGGATTATGAAGATAAGTAGCGGCTAATCTCTCTCTCTGTTTGTTTGTCTATTTTGACAAAGGGTATTTACCCGAAATATTAAAAAATTGTGTTGTAAGCGTGTTTCTTTCTCCGTTGGGTACTTCTTTGCATATTACACGCTTGGCAGTCACCTATTTGGTCTGGATTGTATATACAGTAGGAAAAGCACTGGGCCTAATACTGAGCCTTGCACTGAAGTTAATAGCCGGGTGGAGGTTTGCACATAAAGTAGCGCTTAGTAGCAGCAGACTTTCAAAGCTCCAGCTTCCATCCCTACGGCGGCACCTTGAGCATCTTTAATTAGATGGATATGTGTGCCTCAAAAGTCCGGATTTTCAACTCCAATGTAAAAGCAGTTCTCCTATATGGAGCAGAGACATGGAGATTGACAAAAACCACATTCAACAGAGTACAGACCTTCATGAACAGTTGCCTTAGAAGAATTTTGAAAATCCACTGGCCAGAGAAGATCAGCAACGTCAGACTCTGGGAGAGAACAGAGCAGATAACAGCAGAGAATGAAATTGGGCGAAGAAGATGGGGATGGATCGGTCACAGTCTGAGAAAGCCAGCTTCCAGTATCACTAGGCAGGCATTGTCATGGAACCCCCAGGGAAAGAGGAAAAGAGGTAGGCCGAGAAACTCCTGGCGTCGAGACCTCCAAGCAGACATCAAGAGACTGGGACCCACCTGGAGTAGAATCGAAGGAGAAGCACAGGACAGGAGTTGCTGGAGGTCTCTCGTCGACGGCCTATACCCGGGTAGGGGTGACAGGCGTAAGTAAGTAAGTAAGTAATATGTGTGCCTAGGAGACACCGTACCGTACCGTACCATACCATACCTTGTGGGACCCCAAAAAGGAGGCTGGCAGGTGCAGAGATGCCCATCAACAGACAAAATCTGTGATCGCTCAGTAATGTAAGAGTGGACCCAAGACAGGGCAGTGCCATCAGTGCAAAAATCAAGCTGGAGATGATTAATCAGGGTAGTGTGGTCGATTATCATATACTAATTTGGTTGATCCCTTGGAAAGATCAAGGGTCACAAGAGCTCAGGAAATAGGTCCAAAATAGCCATATTTTGACAAAAGATGTTTTTTTCTCAAGTACTATTCACAACTTCAAACCCAAATTTTGTATATCGATACCTGATGGTAAGACCTATCTATGCATACTTATTTGTTTGACCCGTCAAAAAGGTCGGGCCACAAGAGGCGGGCAAATGTGTGTAAAATGCCAATTTTTGGCTTACATGTGAAGCAAAAGTGAGTATGTTTTGGGCCAGTGGTCATCCGTCCGCCGTCGTCCGTGGTAAACTTTAACGTTGGCATTTTCTTGGAGACTATTCAAGCCACATTCTTTAAACTTGGCTCAAGGATACTTTGTGGTAAGACCTTTCTAAACATACCAATTTGAGTGACCTCTCACAAAGGTCAGTGTCACAGGGGATCAGGAAATAGGTCAAAAATAGCTATATTTATATTTTGACATAATTTATTTTAGAGAAAAATGCATTTTTCACATTTTTGAGGCTGAGTGTGATAAAATAAATAAGTACATTAAATAATGTGCTCTGTGTGCAGCTGACGCATCATGTGATGGCCAAGGAGCTGAAGCACTGTCGCCATGTGGAAGACCTTGAGGTCAACGAGAATGTCAAGGCCAAAGCCAAGGACTATGTCCGCAAATACATGTCCCGCTATGGTCCTGTTTTTAAGACAAGCTCTTCGCCGCAACTCGATGACTTTGCATAGACTGTCAGGCAATGAACTTATCAGCTGTGTCAAATGCGTCAAGTTTGTGCGACTTCTTCTTGTCTGTGAAGCAGAAGTGGAAGTAAATGAGACCAAGTCCTACCCACATTTCATTCAGTCCTCTCTGCGCCGTCTGGTGCTTGAGGCGACGGCAAGGGAGCGCCACTTTTGTCTGTCAGCTGCTATTTTGGGTGCTGTTTGCAGAGTAAGGCCTCTGTTCTTGAGCTCTCGCTCCACGGTTCGGCGCCACGTCTCCTTTGGTCGCCCACGGTTTCTCTTCCCCTGTGGTGTCCATCTCAGTGCCACCCTTGGTAATGAGTCAGGTGACATTCTGCAAACGTGGCCTAGCCATCTCCATCTCCGTGTGGCGATGGTTTCAGCGATGCTGTCTGCGCCTGCTCTCTTCCGTAGTTCCTCGTTTGTAATCATGTTTGGCCAGAAGACCTTCATGATCCGTCGCAGGCACTTGTTCTGGAAGACATCCAGCTTGTGTTCCGTAGTCCTACCCACAAGAGGCATAGATTCTCATGAGCCCCTGCAGCTGCAGAGGCTCATGAGAATCTATGCCTCATCGAGATGCATGGTCTTATGAGTGGCTGCAGGGGGACTCTTTGCAAATGGAATACACTACTTGAGAAACTGTACTCCAGTCCAGCAGAGAGTCAGCACTTCGACTTGGTTATGTTCAGACAGTTGAACCAATTTCATCTTCTACGATGTTGATGAAAAGTGCCTTTACTCTCCGAGAAGAAATAAATATTGTGTGTGAGAAACTGCAGCCAAACTTTCACCAAAACATGTATTTACACCAAACTATTCTAAGATCCCAATGATAAAACTGCTTAACAGAAAGCATTCAAGCTGATTCATTGCCTGAAACAGCATACTAGACTCAATGATAATGTCATCTTAAATGGGGCAGCCATCTAAGAAACTGTTGAAATGTGACTACCCCACACAGGGTTATGTTAGCAGCAGAAAGGTGGCTATGGGACCAGACATTGGCAGGCAGCATAGGTGTTTGCCCTGTACAGACATGATGGGACCTTGTCGGTTGGGACCTTACGGCTCTATGAATCGAGGTCCAGCACATAAATCTATAGGCATGTCTGTGATGCCACACACTTTTTTTCTTTTTGACTATCTCCATCCCTTCTCCTGGTCCCTTTATTTTGTGTTTGATGCATATTTGCTTTGTCTGATTTGTACAGAAGCGCATAAATTTAAGGGCAATGTGTAAAACAACAATACTTAACCTCTTGTGCATGCAGCCACTGGTACTGTAAACAGGACTGGTGGATGCATGCGCATGTGGGTTAACAGAGCATTGTTAATCAGCTGTCTTCATGCATGTTTGTAGCTATATGAATTTTTACCCGTAACTGGTTATTTCTGCAGATAACTGCAGTGTCTTGGGTCAGTAGTCACTCATATACGTTAGTCCATTTTTTTTTACACAGGCAAGTTATCTGTTAATTCTTACAGTTGGTTTTTGTTATACATTGTGATTAGCATTGGTTCAATCTTTGTAAGTCTGTATTGTCCATTAGAGTTTTGTTTTTGAATGCTGTAATTGCATAATTCTGGTGTTGCACATATTTTATTCAGATCATCTCAATTTTTTTAGAGACCTTTTATTTTTTATGTTTGATTAATTGTTTCATTGCTGAGAATGATGTAAATACTCTGGTGTCCATTTGGTGTACAGTGTATATAACAAGTAGGCAAGTTGCTATTCATTGTATTTTGGGGGTTTGTATTTTTGGCAGCTTTTTTGTGTGGCAACATTGAAGTTATGAAATTAAAGTTTGCATTGTATTTCATGATGTAGTAATTAGTCTTTTAGCGTTCTTCCCTAAAAACTGTTTTTGCACAAATTTGTACAAAAAGAATTGCTGTTTCAAAGCTGTTTGTATATAGTGAATCTTTCATATTTACCATTCACTTGCAGAGTCTTTAACATGTACACGTCCTTTCTATTTTTAGAAATCAAAAGCAAATTCAAGTAAGCCAGGTGGGACTGATATGATTTTGATAACTTTCCTTACTGCTGTTCACTTGCAATATGTGGTGGTTTGTGCTTGGTCCTGCAGTGTACATGGTTTCATATGCATTGATTTCCAGTGTAATTGTTTCACAGAATGAATTGATTGAAGAGCACATGCTTTTTGTTCTTACACCAAAATTGACTACCGGTATGTTTGTATATTGTTTCGGGCAAACATAGTGATTGATATGCTTCACATATGGATGATTTAGGAGGGGATGGGGATAGAGATGGGATGTTTTGTTTTTTGTTTGTTTTTTGTTTGTTCTCTTCTTGTTTATGTCTGTACCTTTTATGTCTCTTTCTAATTACAAAATGTGTACAGATTGAATATATTCGAGATTTGTTTTTGTATGTCTCAGTTGGGCACGTTTGCGATTTGTTCTTGGTCATTTTCAAATATTTTATGCAAAACATAGTTTGGGAGTTGGGTGTGAGTTGCTCGTTATAACAGCTTCAAGCTGTTTTCATCCTTTGAAGCAGTTCAGATATTTTACCATCCTCAACCCTGCGTGTATGCAGCTACTGGTGCTGTTCTCAGTACTGAAGGCTGCATGCAGAAGAGGGCTAATAAATGTTTTTTCTTGATATATATCACACTGGTAGTCTCCCTGGATTTGCTACTGCTGATCAGCTGTGGCAGATCGAGCGAGACAGCTGGTGTGGACGTACATTTGACTCAGGGGCCTGACGAGTGGTGCTTTGACTAAATGCAAATCTGCTGCGCCACCGCGTAAATAGAATATTCTGACATGAGCTAGTTATGCGGTGGCTGTGCACATGCGGTGGTGCAGCGGATTTGCATTTAGTCAAAGCACCACTTGTCAGGCCCCTATGATTTGACTTACATGACTAACATTACTATTTAACCCATTTAGACCGGACACATGACCACAGGACATAGACTGACCATAATGATTCAAGGGTAGTGCCAGATTAGCTTGGACCCTGATGGTGCCAAGCTAATCTGGCACTACCCTTGAATTATTATGGTTGATCCTTCTCCAGCAGCTGATAGTCATTAGGTGACACTTCCAAAATGTGGGAAATGTGGCCTTGGGGTTAAAATGGCTTAACCCTTTCACTGCGCAGACACACCGCCAAATTGCATGAGACATAGATCCCTACTAGCACCCAGCTTCTGCCTTGGCAGGCTCTTGGTGTGTGTTAGACTGCGATTATGGACCTTATAGCTTAGAGCCATAAGGTTCTAATGACAGACTAGCATGGGCGCAGTGGTTAAGGCGCCTGCCACCAATGCCAAAGGTGTCGATACCGGGTTCCGGCGTCAGACTTTTCTCCTCTGGTAAGTGTCGCCGTTAATTCAGGCGGATCGTCGCGGGGGGGGGGGGGGGGGGGGGGGGGGGGGGGGGTCTTTCTCTGGGTACTCCGGTTCTTCCACCCCCCCCCCCCCCCCACCCCCACCCCCCACACTTTGGTACCGGTTTCAGGCCACTTTACAAATTTCAAATACAAGCAATCCAAAATCTCTGTAACTTCAGTAGCTGAACTGGCCCTTCGTCTGTCTTGTACTGTGTTTGTCTTAAATGGCGTAAATCCGTGTCTGTTACGTGAGTGTGCGTGTTGGGTTTCAGTTCGCGGCGCTTTGAGTCGATTTGCCCAAAAATTGAGAAAAAGCGCCTATATAATAACGGTAGTATTATTTTTATTATTATTAGCACACATTTGCATCCATTTTTTCCCCTCGGTCTTCGAGATGTCCGGTACCACAGAGCAGCTTATAACTATATGTTACTGAGGCTTACCTTATGAGCAAACAGTTTAAGGACAGCCATTCGCCATAGTGGGCCTGCACATGACTGTGGGCAGGCCCACCTTGGCTGACGGTGGCTCGAGGACCTTCACTTACTGGGTAGGGATTACACTGGCCTGTCAATCTTGAATGGATGTAGAAGCAAAATTTGAATTTCCTGTGCAGTGAATGGGTTCGTATGATTTTGTGATTGGGAGTTGTTTGAAAATTCTGCTGTTAGGGTTCTACTTTGATTCTGAGATGTTTGCATGTGTTGATTGAGTCCACTTTTTATGACTGAATGGTACGTTTATTTGTGGATGAATAAATACTAAATACATTCTATTGTTGATGTGTGTATTTGACAATGTGGTTGTGTTTGGTGTGCATTTTGCAGTAGAATTAAGCTAGGCTGGACTAAAATTCTAGCCTGGCCAGGGAACTTCATGGATCTTTCACACTTGATGGTGTACATTTGGTCAACTCAGGTACACACATACGCACACACACTTATACTTATGCTTGTTAGCTTCTAGGATTACAGTAAAGTACTTTGCAGAAGGGGTGACCAGTAAGAACTACATTTTGTGAGCGGTTGGCAAAACTGAATGGTACGTGTACCGCTATACTACTAAACAGCCCACATGAAGCACGTGAAATCATTGTACATTCAGTCATGTACTCGTTTTGAAAACATTAGCGTTCACATACGAGTGAAAGTACCGCATTCATGTTTTTTCTTGCTGCATTGTGCTAAATAGATATTTATGATCAATTGCAGTAAGCAGACGCATCGCAAAACTTCCGGAACGCAACTTTCGATTGTCTGTGATGACGATTTCAGATTATGACTTTATATCTGGAACCGCCATCAGGAAACATTTCCTTGCAAACGTTGGAGACGTTCGCCGTGAAGAGACTGCAACTGCTTCTGAAAGTGCAGGCGACTCGTGGCGACGTGTGTCATCTGCAAGAGATCGTGTGTGAGGAGTCGGTGGTTGCCAGAAGCGATTGTCTGATCGCTGGGTCCATGAAAGATAAAGTTTCGCATTTCATTCTCAGGTTGGTCGGCCGAAAGGAACTAATTATATTTTTTCTTAAAGTCAGCGTTAAAGGTGTGGGTTTCAAACCTCTTTCTTTCCCACGCCCCCCCCCCCCCCCCCCCCCCACCCCCCCCCCCCCCCCCCCCCCCCCCCATCCCTGCCTACCACTACCAGTACCATACACAAATTCAGAGTAAAAATGTAATACTAATACTTTTAATAGTGTTTAATTTTTTTTTTTAAAGTATATATAATTAAAAATTCCGTTCTCTTGAGTTCGTGGGATTAAAAAAAAAAATTGCTCCCTCTAAATTAATGGTGAATGCTTTGGAACTCAATTTTCTCCTTTCACCGCATTTGACAAACTGCATGGTGATCAGAACCTCAACTACAGGCTGCTCTGCACATCTGCTGTACTGTAGTTCTATTGTATAAAAGTAGAGTAGTCTAGAACTACAGCGGTCGTGTTCAGTTGCCTGTGCCCCTACCTTAGCCCCTTCACAACATGTGGTTAGATATTGTGTTTAAAATATTTTTCCCAACTTAATGATAATAATAATAATGCATATATATTTTTAAGGTGCCTATACTTAAAAAAAAAAAGCTCTAGGCTTTGTACAAACTTACATAAACCTTGCTTCCTATAACATTTATATACATACTCATGCAGCAAGATGTACAACTTTTACAAGAAAATAAAAATAACAAAATGGACACATCAATAAAAAATGCTCAAACACAAAAAAAGATATACCATAAACTAATAAAGGATACACTAGACAACTCTCACTGACAACAAAATGTTGACGAAAGGAAGAATTATAGCAGTGAATGCCTGTTTACAGGAATAAATGGGTCTTTAAAGACTGCTGGACACTATTGGCTGATTCAAAATGTCTGAGGAACTGTGGGAGTTTATTTCAAAGAAATGGTCCTTGGTATGAGAAAGACCTCTCACCCCCAAAAAAGACTTAGTTCTCACATTCGGAATGCATAGTAGTTGTGTGTCTGCTGAGGAAAGGGAGCTGTCTTGAAGGTGTGTACAAACAAAGAAGCTCAGAAAGATAGACAGGGCCAGTGGAAGAAGACAGACAGGTATGACAGATGGATAGAACTTGTATTGTACTCTTAGATGTGATAGGCAACCAATGGAGTGAATGCAGGATGGGTGTGATATTGTCTGACTTCTTTGCCTTGACAACAAGCCATGCTGCTGAGTCCTGCACCCTCTGGAGCCGATTCAGAAGGTAAAGAGGACAGCCACACAGGAGTTATTAAGAGCCCCAAAAAGAGGCACAAATCTTCATGAGCCCCCACAACTGTGGGGCTCATGTAGATCTATGGATCATGTTCACTTCCTTTCAGCAGTGATCGGGTTAATTCAGTCCCTCAAACAAAAATTACCCAAAGGTTTGAAGATCACATTACAACTATTCATCTGTTTCAGATTGTTGATGGGAGGAGACCCTGAGATGAGAACATTTTTCACTCAAGCTGAAACCACACTTTTTGATTTCCATTTGTCTTGCATGAGTGAAGATGAGATGCAGCAGTTTTTTCAAAAAGTCGACAAACTGCTGTGGCAACTGAATCTCACAGACAAAATTCTGAAGCATTCAGCAGACTTCAAAGGCAGGGATATCAACTGCATTCTTGCTGTCTTTAATAACATCAAGAATTCTTCAGCTTTGTCTTGGAAAGATGTGATCAAGTTTTATCTGAGTCAATCTACATCAAGAACTTTTGTGCTGCCTTTCCAGTGTGTTCTTAGCCTTCTGTCAAGAAGGGACGTTCAGCTGGACAAAGGAATGGCCAAAGTGCCCGTGTGCAGATTGCGAGAAGTTGTCACAGAGCAGTTCTGCTCTCTGATGAAGATTGCAACAACTCAAGCTGTGTCACATCACTCAGCGGCAGTGTCTGATGGGCGGATGAGAATTTTGTGGAGAAAACTCAAGGTTTGATTTTACTGTAGAATAGTTAAAACCCACTCAGCAGAGGTGTAGTTGAACTCTGAAGACACAATTGTTTAGTTGTCCTCTGAAGACTAAAGTCTGTGACAGTCTAACATGATAGTTCAAGGTACTACCAGAATAGCTTGGTATTCAAAGTCGCCATGCTATTCTGGCACTACCCATGAACAATGTTGTGTCACAGTTGATCCATCACATTTTGTAATCTGTCAGGGTTGTGTACATTAACTGTTTAAAAGTGGATTTGTCTTTTGACAAATTTCCTTTCATTTTGAAGAATAATTTGTTTTGATTAACTGTTGTTAACATTGGCATTTGAATGAGTCACATATGATAATACAAGGGATAAAAGTTAAAACACAAACCAGCTTAAACCGTGAGTCATTGTATTACAGTAAACTTCGAATATAAAAAATCACCAGGGTACTACATTTTTATTGTTAATATTATATCCAAAGTGTGTTAATTTGTCAGCAAAGTACATAATTTACATAGGAAAACTGCCATTGGAACCTCAGGAAAAGGGTTGTAATAGCCTACTTTTGTTATAATCAATCTTGTTCTTTATCAAAGTCGACTAATATTTTTACAGGTGGTACAGAAGCCCAGAGCCACGTTTGAATCCCAGCCATTAGTATGTAAGCATTGCTCTGACTGTGCTGTTTGATTGCCCAGTGTTGGGAGCTGTGGGTTAAATGCACGCATGACACTTTTTGATTGACTTTGTGACTTTCACAATACCACAATTCTAACATATTTTGAAGGTTACACAACAGTTATTGTAATATTATTTCTATTAGTTTAAGATAGAATTGCAAGGACAAACTTTGTGTTTTATGTTCTATTGGCTGTTTGGTTTGAGTAGCTGTTATACAGAAGCAGCAGCCCAAGTGTATCTGGTGGAACCAGGGCACATCATCTGTCCTTGGAAGAGGTGGATGACATGGCGCCCAGCTACCCTCTGTGTATGTCCTCTCTTCTGCAGTCACTTCGACAGAAACATCGGCTTGGCCACCATGCAAGGGTAAACCATCTCACCTGTTATCTGATCTTGTTAGTAAATTGTGAATGCCTATCTGTCTCATGCCCGTCAAGTCTCCAGCAGGAGACTCCCAACTTTGTAAGGCCACGGGAGACTGTGATAATACACCAGACAAACGCCACAGACGAAATGAAATGAAATGAAATGAAACTTTATTTTTTCAAGGATAAATGATTAGGTACCTTCAATGACCTTTTTTCAGTCATGTCCTTGCTATGCTATAGCACGCACGTAAACACACATACACAAAGCTTTATAAATAAAAGTATACATAATAGTGAAAAGTACAGGCAGCAATAATTCCATTTCAAATAATCAATGCTCACATTACACACACACACACACACACACTCACACTCACTCACACTCACACACACACACTCACACTCACTCACACTCACTCACACTCACTCACACACACTCACACACACTCACACACACTCACACTCACTCACACTCACTCACACTCACACACACACACACACACACAATGATATATACCAGTCTGCACGCACAGACACACAAACATACTGATTTCTACCAGTCCACACACACACACACACACACACACACACACACACACTGACACCAAGCAAAACAATTGAACATTAAACATTAAAAAGCTATGATGTTATGCTGCACTTACAATTATAGAAGACATAAAGAAAGCATGTCTTCTTTTCCACTGAGGTTTGAAAACAAAAGAAATGACAAAGGACGCCTCAGCAAGTCTAAAGTATTATGATATTAGAATAAGGAAATGTTTCTGTAGTCAATGACGGTATGTGAAAGAAAAAAACCCAATATGTTTTCACGTGTTCTTAATAAATTTATGCAGTTGGTTCTTGAAAGTTAGTAAAGAAGGTGCTGCTTTAATGTCTGCAGGAACTGTGTTCCATAATTTTACACCAGAGTAGGAGAGGGACATCTTGTAAATATCTAAGCGGGGCCTTGGTACTACCAGATTGTTCCCTGATGTTTGACTGGATCTGTGGGCAATTTGTGTGTACGTAAACAAGAAGTGGTGTAATCCGAACAACATGTCGATTCTGTTCGCCAGACGTTGAAATCATGACGGTGAGCGCACGCCCGTATTACCTTCCGCAGGAATTTTCACACGTTTTGGTAACGAATGTGTACATACCACTATCAGCTAACGATAAAGATGCCACCAATATCATCGCTAACCATCTGCATGATCTTGACACTCGTGCGCCCGATGCGTTCAAGTGAGTCACGGGTGACGTCAAGCACTGTAATTTAAAGAACGTTCTGCCAGGGTTCCACCAACAAGTGACGTGTACAATACGAGGGGACCGAACTCTTGACGTGTTTTGGTGTAATGTCAGAGATTCGTACGTCGCTGTTCTGATGCCGCCTCTAGAACGATCTGATCATAACTTGGTTAAACTCATGTCACGATATACACCACGCATACAACGCGAGCTGCCGCTTTCCAGGACAGTACAGAAGTGGTCCACAGCAGCTAAAGATGCCCTGAAAGGTTGCTTTGACTGCACCGAATGGAATGTTTTTACGGACACTACAAGCGACGTTGCCGAGCTGGCTGACACAGTTTGCAGCTACATAAATTTCTGCGTAGACAGTGTTGTGCCTAAAACAACTGTTAAAATCTATGCCAACAACAAACCTTGGGTCACGAAGCACATCAAGGAAGTCTTAAACAAAAAGAAGAAAGCTTTTGAAGACAATTGGACAAAGAACAGTTACGGACAGTACAAAAGGAACTGAAAAGGGAGCTTAGGAAGGGGAAGGAAGCATATCGCAAAAAGATAGAAAAACAGTTTGAGACTGGTAACATGAAACGGGTGTGGGAGGGTATGAATCTGATGAGTGGGAACAAGAAGCAAAAAGCTGTTTAGGTATTGAGCAAAACTACGGACTATGCTAACGACTTAAATCAGTTCTGTGCAAGATTTGATTGTCATGATTTTGAGCATGAGAGGGAACAGGTCAAGAAAATGCTAGTTAGTGGACCTAAACACATGCAAAGTGAAGTGATTGTGGTGACTGAGGAGGAGGTGCTTAGCATACTCAAACATACCAACTCAAACAAAGCGTCTGGGCCACATGGTGTTATTTCAAATGTGTTAAAATTATGTGCTGAACAACTGTACCGAATTCTTTGCTATATTTTTAACATGTCACTTACCCAGTGTGTCGTTACCAGTGTGTCGTTCCCTGTTTGTGGAAGACCTCTTGTATTGTCCCCGTGCCAAAAAAGCAAACTGTATCGGTGATACATGATTTAAGACCAGTTGCTCTTACCTCGTGTGTCATGAAGGTTTTTGAGAGGGCTGTTCTTTCACATCTTCAAATACAGGTTTCGGATTTTATGGACTCCTTTCAGTTTGCTTACAGAAGGCAAAGAGGTGTTGATGATGCCATTTTGCATCTTGTAAACAACATCTACTCTCATTTAGAAAAACCAGGAGCCTCCATTAGACTGATGTTCTATGATTTTTTGTTTGCTTTTAACACCATTCAGCCACACATACTCGCCTCCAAACTAGTTCACATGAACATAAATGACTCTACCATTCTTTGGGTTTTGGACATCTCACTAACCGCCCACTATCTATCTATCTATCTATCTATATCCCGTAGTCTTGCCGACCGTTGGGGCACCACTGATGACTTGGCAACCAGCTCTCTCCATTCCTCTCTGTTCTTTGCCATTCTCAGCGAATTGCCCAGCTTCAGTCCTGTCCACTCTGAGATATTGTCCTCCCATCTTTTCCTCTGTCTTCCTCTCCTTCGTCCTCCTTGCACAGTGCCTTGCAGGATTGTTTTGGCAAGCCCTGCTGAACGTGTGACATGTCCATACCACTTCAGTTTGCGTATTCTCACAATGGCTAATAAGTCTTCATAGGGCCCGATGGCTTGCCTGATTCTGCTTCCCACTTCCTCGTTTGTGATGTGATCTCTGTATGAGATGCCAAGCAGCCTTCGAAAACATCTCATTTCAGTGGCTTGTATCCTCCTTTCAAGGTCTGCTGTGAGGGTCCATGACTCGCAGGCATACAAGAGCACTGAGATGACTAAGGAGCTTGATCTTGGAGCAGAGTGTGATGTTTCTGTCCTTCCATATGGTCTTCAATCTTGTCAGTGCTGTTGTTGTCTGCGCAATCCTGGACAGTATTTCTGGTTTTGATCCCTCATCTGTCACAATGGCTCCTAAGTATTTGAATTTCTTAACTGTTTCCAGTTTTTGGCCTCCTACCAGGATTTCAGTGCCAATGCCACTAGCGTTATTGGTCATCAGTTTGGTCTTCTCTGCACTGATTTCCATCCCATATGCAATGGCTGTACTATCCAGCTTTTCCACCAGCTGAGCTAGCTCCTTCTCTGTTCCTGCAAGGCCATCAATGTCGTCCGCAAAGCACAAGTTCGTGATTGTTCTGCCTCCAATACTGACAGTTCCTTCATGATCTTTCAGAGCGTCCGTCATGATTCTTTCCAGGAAGATGTTGAAAAGAGTAGATGAGAGCAAGCAGCCTTGTCTGACTCCAACTGTAGTCCTAAACAAACCAGTTTCCTATTTTGCCGTTGAAGCAGACTGCGCTAGTGGCCTTGTTGTAAAGGTTTGCTCTGACTTTGATCAGGCTAGCATTGATGTTGTATAGCTTCATGGTGGACCAAAGGGCTGCATGCCACACCCTGTCAAACGCTTTCTTAAAATCCACAAAGACATGATAGAGGTCCTGCTGGTGCTGGAGGTATCTCTCACATAGAACTCTCAGGTTGAAGATCTGCTCAGTTGTGCTGCGCCCTGGTCTGAAGCCTGCCTGTTCCTCAGCTATGATTTCTTCTGCCTGTGGCTTCAGCCTGTTCAGTAGGATCTTTAACATGACTTTGCTTGGGTGGGATATAAGACTGATAGTGCGATAGTTCTGGCATTGATGTAAGTTGCAGGGGACTCGTGGAGGGCGGGGTCGTCTATGTCCCGTGCAGATGTGAACATCTGCCCACTGCCCCTAACCGCCCACAGTATGTCATAATTAGTTCGGATCTAATCTCAGATGTACTTTTTACCAACACCGGTGCACCATAGGAGACTGTCCTGTCGCCTTTTTTGTTTTCTTTGTACACAGCAGACTGTAGAGTTACTCATGACGACTGTGTCATGGACAAATACACTGATGACACGGCACTGACAGGTCAGATTACAGATGAGGACGACAGACACTATCGACAGGAGGTCGACGACTTTGTAGAGTGGTGCGATAGAAACTATCTTGAATTACATTTTGGCAAAACAAAAGTGGGCAGTGGGCAGATGTTCACATCTGCACGGGACATAGTCGACCCCGCCCTCCACGAGTCCCCTGCTGCCTTGCAGGTTAGGTTTTGGATAACCAAAGGCTAGGGTGCTGACATTGTACCTGATATGAACTTCCTTGATGAAGTCACCACACAGGGCGAAAGAGTGCCATGAGGGTCTCATCGGCCACGTGTCCAGGACCAAGGCGAGCCACAAGTTATGTGGAGTTTCGGTTGTGGTTAACAGCCTGGAGAGGGATGGGCTCCGCCAGGTTCTTTTGCCCAAGACACACCACATGCAATGATAACCTTACCTCAATCCATACCGGATCGGTCGTCGCCCGGAACAAGGACCGCGCCTTCTGTCTTGCACCATGGGCAGAGGTGTTAAGTGTGTTACTGGTGCACCATCACCATCAAAACTCCGTGCCAGAAACAACATCAGCATTGGCACTTGGAACGTCAGAACATTAAGAACGCCTGGAAAGGTAGAGGAACTGACACATGAAATGAACAGATACCATTGGACCATCCTAGGACTTTGCGAAGTACAATGGAAGAACCTTGGGGAAACATCAACCCAGCAAAACCACAAACTGTACTACAGTGGCAGAGAAGACAAACACGAACAGGGTGTCAGATTTCTCGTCCACAAAGACATCGTGAACACCGTCATGAGTTGTCGGCTAGTCTCCAGTAGGCTTATCACCATACGCTTGAGGGCAACCCCATTTAATATCACCATTGTACAAGTTTATGCCCCAACA
The DNA here is from genome assembly GCA_036245525.1 of Semisulcospira habei. Taxonomy (NCBI): domain Eukaryota; kingdom Metazoa; phylum Mollusca; class Gastropoda; family Semisulcospiridae; genus Semisulcospira; species Semisulcospira habei. The sequence goes on from BTPG01000008.1 coordinate 139,247,843, forward strand.
ACAGACTATGGCGATGAGGAAATAGAAGACTTCTATGACCAACTGCAAGAAGTTCTGGACCAGACCCCCAAGAAAGACATTCTTGTGGTGCAGGGAGACTGGAATGCCAAAATAGGAGAGGATGCTGCTAGGAACTGGAAAGGCACATGCGGACACTACTGCAATGCAGAGACCAACGACAGAGGCTTAAGGCTCCTGGAATTTGCCAGTTCAAATGATCTAAAGCTGATGAACACGTTTGGCCCGCACAAAGCATCCAGAAGGTGGACATGGCACAGCCCGAACAGAGAGCACCATAACCAAATTGACTACATCATGGTGAAGAGATGCTTCCAAACCAGTGTGAACATTGCCAAGACAAGAAGTTTTCCAGGAGCAGACATTGGAAGCGACCATGACTTAGTAATGATGACCTTCCGACTCCGCCTAAAGAAGGTCAACAAGCAGGGTTCCACCAGAATCAAGTTTGACCTCGAGAAGCTGAAAGACCCAGAGGTAGCGGAAGCCTTTCAGGCAAAGATAGGAGAAAAATTCTCACCACTGCTACTTCTAGGTGCAGAAGACACGGACGTGGACACATTGATTGACACATTTAACTCTGTTGTAACCCAAACAGCCAGTGAGATCCTTGGCAAACGCCGACAAGCAAAGAAACCTTGGGTTACAGCTGACATCTTTGTTCTATGTGACAAGCGTCGAGAATTAAAGAAAAAGAAATCAGAGGTAGAAGGAGCTAAACAGTACAGGGAAATTAACCAGGATATCAAGAAAAGCATGAAAAAGGCAAAGAATAAGTGGATTGAAGATCAGTGTAAACACATAGAAGAAAATCTGAACAAAAATAATAGCAAAAAAGCATACCAGCTGGTGAAAGACCTGACCAGTGTAAAACAAGGACGCTCCTCGATCATTCAAGATAGTGAAGGGAACTGTCTTACGGAAGACCAAGACATACTGAAGAGATGGACAGAGTACTGCTCAGATTTGTACAATCACCGAGCTGCAGGGGACCCAGGCATACTTGCCAACCCACCCGTGACCAACAATGGCAACTATCCCATCCTCCGAGAAAAAGTAGAGGCTGCAGTGAAGTCGCTGAAAAAAGGGAAGGCAGCAGGAGCAGACAACATCCCTGCAGAGCTAGTCCAAGAAGGGAGAGAAGACACGATAAGCGCCTTACTAACAATCTGCAATAAGATCTGGCAGTCAGGGGATTGACCCACACCATGGACCCAATCACTTATAATAACTCTCCCCAAAAAAGGTAACTTACATCAATGCCAGAACTATCGCACGATCAGTCTTATATCCCACCCAAGCAAAGTCATGTTAAAGATCCTACTAAAATCATAGCTGTGGAACAGGCAGGCTTCAGACCAGGGCGCAGCACAACTGAGCAGATCTTCAACCTGAGAGTTCTATGTGAGAGATACCTCCAGCACCAGCAGGACTTCTATCATGTCTTTGTGGATTTTAAGAAAGCGTTTGACAGGGTGTGGCATGCAGCCCTTTGGTCCACCATGAAACTATACAACATCAATGCCAACCTGATCAAAGTCATAGCAAACCTTTACAACAAGGCCACTAGCGCAGTCTGCTTCAACGGCAAAATAGGAAACTGGTTTAGGACTACAGTTGGAGTCAGACAAGGCTGCTTGCTCTCACCTACTCTTTTCAACATCTTCCTGGAAAGAATCATGACGGACACTCTGAAAGATCATGAAGGAACTGTCAGTATTGGAGGCAGAACAATCACGAACTTGCGCTTTGCGGACAACATTGATGGCCTTGCAGGAACAGAGAAGGAGCTAGCTCAGCTGGTGGAAAAGCTGGATAGTACAGCCATTGCATATGGGATGGAAATCAGTGCAGAGAAGACCAAACTGATGACCAACAACGCCAGTGGCATTGGCACTGAAATCATGGTTGGAGGGGTGAGCACTGCTCAGGCTACAGGCAGGTGGTGAATTTTTTCAGGGGTTCCTGATTTATGCAGATTCTCTTTAATTACTTCTTCCTCGAAGCAATTACAACAATGAGGATGTGCTAATCGTTTCCCTGCCTATTCAACCATCCGGAGGATATCATTTTTACCTCTGAAATGTGACATCTTGGACCGTAAATCTCTGACACTGAAAATGCTGATGGTCGGCCCTAGTGAACTCTACAGGTATGCTGCTCTGCCAGGCTAAACGGAAGGCTGAATCTACTACAATGACTCAAGTTTTGATCAGTCTACACCCAGCCATGCGGCCAGACAGAGAAAAGCGGCACTTCTAAAGAAAGCCAGGAAGAAGAAAAGCAAGGCGGAGCCGGCATCGGACAGCAGGGCATCGATCAAGTGTCACTTTCAAACTACGCGGCGAAACAGCATGGCGGAGACTGCGGACAAGAATGCGTCGTCTGCTACCGCGTCTGTCTCGTCTGCCACGGTCTTCGTATCCACTGGTGACGACGTACAGGTCAATGACCCTTCTAATGCTGATCTAATGAGACTGCTACGTGAAATGTCTACAAAGCTAGACAAAGTGAATGAGCAATTCGAGGAGTTGAGAGGCGAGATGCATGAGCTAAGAGTGGAAAATCAGACACTGAAGGTTGAATTGGACCAGTGTAGAAAGAAGAGGAGGCAACCAGTCTGGCTACGGAGGCGAAGTTTTTAGCCTCCATAGCAGAGAAGCGTTCGAACGACTTGGAACAATACACCCGAAGAAATAACGTTCGCATACTGGGGGTACCAGAGGCAGAGAGAGAGACCGTAGAGGAGTGCGAAAAGAAAGTCCTTCAGATTTTCAAAGACAAGCTACGGCTGCCCGGTCTACAGCCTGGAGATATTGAGGCCTGCCATCGCATAGGTCAACTACAGCAGCAATCACAGGGAAGTGGGCAACAACAGCGAGGGCTGAGACCTGTGATCGTGCGATTCATGTCGAGAAAGGCTGCAGAATTAGTGCTTTTCCATAGACGGAAACTAAAGAACACCTCCTACATCATAACCGAGGACAACTCATAGCAACTACACTCTGCTGTCCCAGTGCTGGGACCACCCTGCAGCGCAGGATGCGTGGACAAAACGTGGGAGTGTCTATGTAAAGCGCAAATCTGATTTCAGGGTGATACGTATAGCCTCAATCTCGGACTTGGTGGACAAGGTGCCTATTGGAAGTGACCCAAACACAACAACACCACGGGAGAGAAGACGACGTACACTTCAGCGCTGAGCTAGCCCGGCGATCGGTTGTATATGGACTCTTTGCCTAAACTGCATAAGTTTCGATGTGCACCCGATCGCGGAGCTGGCTACATGTAGGCAGTGGATGCTTTGCAATCTTTGTGATCACCCTCTGTTTACATGTGTTTTTTCACCTGTGACCTGTAACCTTACGCGTGACACGCTACCTGGGTAAGAGCGGCTACTCTGGTCAATAGGTCAACAAGTTCGCACGAGGTCTGTTCCTCAGTGTGAGGCAGGATGTGATTCTGTTGGAGTGTGTTGTGAGCCAGGCTCGTATGGTCATGATGGTTTAATGTGCTATGTCACTGGCATCTGGTGTTTGAGACTGAGACACCGAGGGACTGAACACACCTTTCTTGGTGAGGCACGGTACGTACATTTTATTCTCGGCATGGGCAGTCCGAATCGTTTTGGTATGCGAACGCCCATCCACAGGTGTCACTCTGTGTGTGTTAATTCGTGTGCCGGGTCGGCCCGGAATGTCCATGCCTCGAGCAGTGACATGCCTCAAAATGTACGTCCTTTCTGCAATATTTTACAGTGGTGTTGTGATGGATGAAGAAACATTGTAGTGTGTCATATGGCTACAAGTTGTTTTGGGTATTATTTATGCTGCCTGTGCCACAGGTCAGGTGTGTATAATTATGTATATATAATAACGCCTGCATACATGTGTACGGGCGTGTGCATGTATGTCCAGGTACTTTCTGCTGGGTACCTATGTATGTTGTTATGCTGTTTATTTTTTGGAGCAGGTGTGTGTGCGTACATGTGTGCCTGCATACATGCTTGCATGTGTGTACATTTACATGTGCACGTGCATGTTCATGGGTATGCATGTCTGCTTGTACAGATGTGCTGGATGATTTGTACATACATGCTTTGGTATGTGTGTGTGCTTGCGGGTGCATTTGTGCCGGGTGGATGCGTATCATACGCTTCTACCCGGCATGGGTGTGCTGTGCGGGTGAACACATATGATGGGTACTTTTGTAACTAGGGTACATGTACTCTTCTCATGCACAGAAGTGTGTACATTTGCATGTGTATTTACGCGTGTATGGCATGTGTGTTTGTGTGTGTGCATGTAAGGGTATTTGTGCAGGCGTGCCGGGAGCATGTGTACATACCTGATACTCGCTTTGGTGTGTGTGTGTGTGTTTGTGCCGGGTGGGTGCGTATTACACACATCCACCGGGCACAGGTGGGTGTACACGCGCATACAAATTTTATGTATACTTTTTTTTTTTTCAATGACTAGTGCACATGTGTGCCTTATATATATTTGTGCGTGTACATTGACATGTATGTTGATGTGTATGTGGCGGGTATGTTACTTGTTGAGCACTACCAAATTACTTACTTACTTACGCCTGTCACCCCTACCCGGGTATAGGCCGTCGACGAGAGACCTCCAGCAACTCCTGTCCTGTGCTTCCTCCTCCAGGAAAGGAATTACTGTTAATCTTTTCGTCGGCGTTTTTGTAGCTATTTCCTTTTTTGCAGGGTGGGGAAGCTACCCCCACGCCCAACCCCCTTACTAGGAGGACCAGGGGTTTTCTGTCGGGGTCACCTTCCCTTAGACCATGTTGGTTCACGGCACCTTATTTCATTCGGTGCACCCCTCTCACGAGGGACCCCCTATCCACCACCCAGGGGACGCGCCTCAACGCCGTATGGTCCCAGCGCGAGGGAGCACTACCAAATGCTAACATTAATATACAGGGCTGACCAGCGGGCGAGTGCGTGCGGCTCTGCGACACTGGTCAAGCCTTAAAGTCCAGGGCATGAGTTCAGTCCACTCATCTCTCTGTTGGGAGGGTACAGCATGACTTACTTACAACTTTGTTCATTCGTACTTTACTTTTACCCTTAATTACCTTTCTCTTTACATGTTACTTGGAGTTGGAGGGGCCAAATATATATGTCCTTTTTTTGTGTAGATATAGCACTGACTTATAAATATATTGTAATTGCTATTCTAGGAGGGAACTACAGGTATTCCTGAACGCTACACCTTGTTAATGGTGTCATTCCTCATGGATACTGTATAGCTGGATATCCTCCCGAAGGAGAAGAGTGGTAATGCTTGCATATATATCAACTTTTTTTCCTTTTTTTTTTGTTTTTTCTTGGTTTTTTTTCTTTGTACATGGTTTGCTCCTATATGCTGAGTGTAGAACACACACTTTGTTATATGACAGGGTTATTAGAGTATGGGACATTTGGTGTAAAATATATGTGTTTTTTTTCTCCTGTTCCCTGCACCTGTTCAGTCACCTTGGTTCGTTTTGCCACTCACTTGAATTGGCCTTTGTGTACACCTGTCACACATTCAGTACTGATGATACAGTCAGCCAGTTTGACCATATATGCAAACTGCTGCGTGTAACGGCTGGAAACAAACTCCACTTCCAGTATGGCTAGTATTACCAATGACAGTCCATTAAAAATATGTACCTTTAATGCCAATGGTCTTGGCCAGTATCAGAAAAGGAAAGATGTGCTAGACTACCTCAGACAGTTAAAGGCTTCTATCTACTTTTTGCAAGAGACACATCTCAAGACTAAAAATGAACACATGCTAAGTACCATGTGGGGCTTTGAATGTTTTCTATGTGGTAATGATACAAATAGCAAAGGAGTTGCAATTCTGTTTAACAATAACTTTAAGTATAAAGTACATAATGTGATTAGAAGTAATGATGGCGCTTATATTGTACTAGATATTGACATACAGGGTAAGCGGATGACTATTGTTAACCTGTATGGGCCTAGTAATGGGGACTCTCCCATCTTTTTTGAAACTGTCTTTGAAGAAATAGGTAGGCTAGATAATCAATATGTAATAGTAGGTGGTGACTGGAATGTTGTACTGGATGTTAATATGGATACGTACAGGTATAGAAATATTAACCGCCCTCGATCAATGCAAAAGGTGCTTGAATGTATGCAGGTGTATGATCTAGTGGATGTATGGAGGGTGCTTCACCCAGCATCTAGACAGTACACATGGCGTCGCTTTAACTCTGCTCAACAAGGCAGATTAGATTATTTCCTGGTATCGGAATGTTTGATGGTAGAGATTACTAAGGCAAAAATTAACTCAGGTTATCGTTCAGATCATTCACTTGTGTCTATTGATTTTTTTGCATCGCTTCCTAAGAGAAATAGAACTTACTGGAAATTCAACAATTCACTTCTTAAGGACAAGTCATTTGTAGAAATGGTAAAAAAATTGATTCTGGACTTGAAGAGGCAATATGGACTTTTGATTTATAACATGGATTCTATTGATAATGTGAGAAATGATGACCTACAATTTTGCATTAGTGATCAAACCTTTTTTGAGATGATACTCCTAGAAACTCGGGGCCAGTCCATCTCATATGCTAGCCACAAGAAAAAGGAAGAAACCAAAAAAGAAGATTCTCTTAAGAACGAGATTAAAAACTTAGAACGTAGTATCCAGCACAATAATATCCCTCTTCTTGAGGCTAAAAAAGCAGAACTTGTGGAATTACGCAAGAAAAAGACAGAGGGTATCACCTGCACAGACGCTTCCACCTCGTGCCATCTCCCCTGTGCCCTTGTGGAGAAGCAGAGCAGACCACAGAGCACATCCTCCAGGACTGTGGGAACCACCAGCCGCTGAGGGAGGAGATATGGCCGAAGCCCGCCACTCTACAAGAGAAACTGTACGGGCCTGTGGAGGCACTACAGAAGACTACAGATTTCATTTTGAGAGCCAAACTCCAAGTGTGACGGCGTTTGAGAAGAAGAAGAAGAAGACAGAGGGTATGATTGTCCGGTCCCGAGCTAAGTGCATCCAAGATGGGCTAAAGACATCAAAATACTTTTGTAGTTTGGAAAGTAGGAATTTTGTTAGTAAATCAATGAACTACTTAGAGAATGATAACGGAGAAGTGATAAATAATGTGGATGCTATTGTAAAAGAAACTCAAGCGTTTTATGAGCAATTGTACGCTTCGAGGGAAGCAGAGTTAGTTGAGGTTGACCTCTCCTCCACTGTTTTTGCACCCTCGTTGTCTGATGATGCGAATATGTCTATTGAAGGCCCCATTTCGATGGAGGAGGCATTAAAATCATTGAAAAGAATGTGTAACAATAAATCTCCAGGTTCAGATGGTTTTACCACCAAATTTTTTTAATTCTTTTGGGCTGATATCGGTCATTTTCTGGTGAGATCTATAAATTATGGCTTTCAGCATGGCCAGCTGTCAGTAACACAAAAGCAAGGGGTGATCACTTGTATACGCAAAGAGGGAAAGGATAAGAAAATTTTGAAAAACTGGAGACCCATTACTCTTTTAAATACTAGTTATAAAATAGCCTCTGCCTGCATAGCAGAACGTCTGAAACTGGTTTTACCCTCTATTATACACCAAGACCAAAAAGGCTTTTTGAAGGGCAGATATATTGGTGAGAACATACGGCTTCTTTACGATGTACTTTTTTACACTCATGTAAACCAGGTGCCAGGTCAACTGGTTCTCATAGACTTTGAAAAAGCATTTGACTCGGTCGCCTGGTCCTTTGTGGAAAAATGTTTTGACTTTTTCAACTTTGGTCCAGATATGAAAAAATGGATTAAAACATTTTACTGTGATATTAAGGCCTGTGTCTCTGTTAATGGTCGCTATTCTGGGTGGTTTCCAGTAGAAAGAGGATGTCGTCAAGGCGACCCAAGCTCTCCGTACATTTACTTAATCTGTGCGGAAATTCTGGCCTCTATTCTACGCCAGAATGAAAATATAAGTGGGTTAAAAGTTAAAGATATATACTTCTGTCCCAGTTTGCAGATGACACTTCATTGTTTTTAAATGGAAGCAAAAGGTCTTTCGAAGAAAGCATCCACAGTCTGCAATACTTTGCATCTATCTCAGGTCTCAAGATGAATATGGATAAAACGCAGGTGGTCTGGCTTGGACCTATGAGGAATTCACACATTCGGTTCATGCCCGAATTCAACTTCATCTGGGACCCTGGGATTTTTAAGGTTCTTGGTATAAAGCTCTCCACAAACATTAATATTATAACCACTATTAATTACGATGGCAAACTTGCTGAAATTCAGCGAGTTTTGTATGTTTGGTCTAAGCGTCAACTTACACTATTAGGTAAAATTACGGTAATCAAAACACTTGCAGTGTCAAAGATTGTCCATCTTTTTATGAACCTCCCAGATCCTCCTGCACAGTTTTTGACTGACTTTGAAAAAATGTTGTTTACATTCTTGTGGGATGGAAAGAGAGCAAAAATAAATAAAGCTGTTGTCTGTTCAGCATACAATGAAGGTGGCTTGCGAATGTTAAATGTTTATTCTTTTTTGACGTCTATGAAGGTCAGTTGGCTTAGAAGGGTCTTTGGTGTATCATGTGACTCATTGGTACGTCGGATTCTGGTCAGCTGCTATCCTATGTTTAGTAACATGCAGGTGTTTGGTGGTGAATATGCAAACGTTTTAATGCTTCAATGTGATAATTGCTTCTGGGCCGATGTTGCCAAACATTACAAGATTGTTTGTAACAAGTGTGTACCTGAAAATTCTGATGAAGTGCTCTCAGAACGTATTCATTATAACAAGAACATTATTAGAGACAGGAAAACGGTTCATATCACCGAATGGAGAGAAAAAGGAATTTTGGTTATTGGGGATCTGCTTGATGAGAATGGCTCTCTGTTGTCTCTCGAGTCTTTCAAGTTGCTGTTCCCTGATGTGTCTACACATTTCTTGATGTACTCTGGTGTAGCTAATGCTGTCAGGGCCTACTTAACCTCATTAGCAGTAGAGCCAGTTAAGGAAGGAAATAGTACCGGCAATAAGGTCTGGAACATTATCTTGCAGGGTTGTAAAACCATATATTTAACATTGGTCAAATCAAAGTCAAGGCCTATTTGTATTCAAAAGTGGTCTCAATGTTTTGATATTGATGACATACCAAGCTGGAAATGTATTTGTTTCTTCAAAAACATTACCGATGACATGACTACATGGGAATGTCTACTTCTAGGCTCAATTTTAGCCTACTTGCCCGTTGTGTGCCCACACAACCCGAGAGGCACTCGGAGAACCCTCCCAGAGGGGCCGAGAGTTATCTACCCATACCTGCCTTACCAGATCCGGTCACGAGACCATTCAGTCTTTCTACTTCGCTCGTGGTGAGAAGACGTGGCTGGCCTGCGCTCTCGCTGCCTTGACCGGTCTTCTGCCTACCGACGCTCGTTGCCGACTTCGTGTGCTCTGCGCCCTCTTCTGCCCTGCCGTCTACCCTGCCTTCTCTTCCTGCTTCGTTGGGGCTGCTTGCGGGGAATTCTTCTGCTGTCGGTGGACGGCGGTTTGCCTGCCCTTTCCCCCCTTCCCTTCGTTGCAGAGGTAAGGTAGCGGTAGTTCCCTTGGCCGGCCCTCGGGCTGAGAGCCGGCTGACTGTTGGGTGCTTCCCTGCTTTCTTTCATTAGTGGTCTTTCTTGCAGTGCGTAGTGCCTGATTAGCTCACGGTCGGTTTTTTACCGTTTCACGCCCGTTTGGCACGTGGGCCTTGGGCGCTTTGTGTGTTAGCCCGTTTAAAGACCCTTTAGCCCTCCGAGAGTTCCCCATTACGCTTCACCGGGAGCCCGCTTGCGCTTAGCCATTATGCTTTTGTGCTCCCGGTGCGGTGACTTTAAGTGGCCGACGGACACCCACTCGGTCTGCCTACCGTGTTCGGGTTGTTCCTCGCGCCGCAGGTGTAAGGTTTGTGCGGCCTGGCCTGAGGATCTGTGGGCGGACCTTTGGTCCTTCTACCGCCGAGAGCGTTCCCGCCCGGCTAACGAGCGTCCGGTGCCCGTTGAACCGTTGGCCGCTCTTGCTGTTTCCTCTGACCCCTCCCGCACGGAATGGTCCTCTCATGGGGGTTCGCGTTCCTTGTCTGACCACGGGACCGCCACTGCTGCCACGCCCGCTGACCCTTCCGGAGGGTCTGTTTGCCGGCTTAGCACCCGTCTCACCGAGAGCGGCCAGCCTTGAGCCGTCCTTCGTTGACGAGCCGTCCTCATCACTCTCCCCGCTACAGGCCCGCTGATCCTTCCGGAGGATCTCCTTGCCGGCATAGTGGCCTACTTCCGGAGTATGTCCCGGAGAGACGTCAGCACCGTCCCTCACGACGCAGCCGCGACCCTGATTCTCACCGTTCCTCCTCTCGACGCCCCCGCTCTCGCTCGCCTGGCGAGCGCCGTCAGCGGGATCCTCGCCGCCCTGCTTCCCCTCGGGCGCCTTCGCGCTCTGCGCCGCGCCGGACGTCGCCTTCGTTACGTCTCCGCCCTACTAATCGACCCTCCTCGCGTCGTCGGGACTCCTCACCGCGTGCTCGCCGGGCGCCTTCTCGTCCTCGGTCCCACTCCCGGTCGCCTCCTCGCTTACCGCCGCGCTCCCCGCTGCCCTCGCGTCCCCTGTCTTCGCCGCAGGTTCAGCGCTCTCCTGGGACCTTGCTGCGGTCGGTGGTGGTTCCGGTGCCTTCTCGTCGCCCCCTAGAGGACGACGCGCTCAGCCTGCTGCCTGAAGACTCCGTCTCGGTGCTTTTGGACGAGGAGGGTCGCTCGACCTCGCCCGTGGCCCTCGAGGTGGCTTCCCCCTCGGCGCTCCCCTCTTCTTCCCGGTCAGAGACGCTTTTAGCTCTGGATGAAGCCGCCAGGATCGTGGCCGCGACGCTGCCGGCGGATGCCTGCCCAGCTTCCCCGCCTCTGAAGAGGAAGGTCGCCGCCTTCGTTGACGCGGAGAGACAGGTCAAGAAGTTTAAGTCGCTTCCCCAACCGCCTGGCTTTAAGGACCTTCGAGACGTCTTTTCCTCGCACCTGCAGCTGGCCACGTCCCAGGAGCTGGTCTTCTTCTCCGACCATTGCTGGCCCGTGGATTTGGACATGTCGTTTCGGCGGGACTGGTATGCTGGCCATTCCCAGGCCTTCTCCATCCCTCTGCCCACGCTGGACCCTTCGGCCGTGTCGCTAGCCAGCGGCCCGACTGCTGCGGCAGTCCCTGCCGCGGGGCCTGGACAAGACAGCGACCTTGGTCCGGAACTCCTTAGCCTGCTCTGGTGTCTTGGAGCTCCTCACTCAAGCCTTGGTCCGTCGGGTGGAGGAATCCTGGCATCCTTCCATCTCTCCCCTCCTAGGCGACCTGCTGGTCCTCGCGGAGACCGCCAACCGCGCCACCTACCACTCGTCGGTCAACGCGATGGCTGCGTCGGCCAACTGCGACCTCATGCGTCGAGATGCCCTGCTCATCGCCTGCAGTACGTTGCCGCCGGACCTGCGAGCGCAACTTCGCCGTGCCCCCTTGGGGGGGGCCCTTGCTGTTCGGCGACACCTGGTCCACTGTGAGAGACTCCAACCCCGGCCGCTGGCCCAGCAGTGCCCCTCCTCCGCGCCGCTTTCGCCCCACCCGCCAGGCTAGGGGTCGCGCCTCGCGGTCTGCTAGACCCGCTGCCCTCTCGGCCCCTGCCTCGGCGCCCGGGCTGGCACCCGCCTTTGGCCGGTCCAGACCCTCCAGACGCCGTGCCCCCCGCGTTGTCCCGTCCCGGCAGGGGACAGGGTCGCAGGTGGCCCGCGTGACTCCCTGCCGACCTTGCCCCCGCCGACCTCCTCGGGGTCTCCGGTCGGCGGGCGGCTAGCCGATTTCCGCAGAAATTGGCTCACGCTCTTTGGCGACGACCCCTGGATTTGCGACACCATCTCTACGGGTCTGCGGATCGCCTTCCGAAGCCCGCCGCCCTTACGTCGTGCCCCTCTCTGGACCGAGATTCCCAGCGACCCGCTGAGGGCCGCCGCCTTGCGGGAAGAGGTAGACTCCCTGCTAAGGAAAGCTGCCACAGAGGTTGTCCGAGTCCCCGACTCTCCGGCCTTCTACAGCCGCCTTTTCGTCGTGCTGAAGCCTGGAGGGAGATGGCGTCCGGTCATCGATCTTTCAGCGCTGAACAAGTTCATTTTGGCCCCCTCCTTCCGGATGGAGTCTGCCAGAGCCCTGAAAGCCGCGGTCCAGCCTCTCGACTTCGCAGTCAGTCTGGACCTCTCCAATGCGTACCTGCATGTCCCGATGCACCAGGTCTCCAGTAAGTTTCTCAGGTTTGCGATCGACGGCGTTGTTTACCAGTTCCGGGCACTGCCTTTCGGACTCAACCTCAGCCCCTGGGTCTTCACTCGGCTGATGGACGCCGTAGTCGCCTTAGCCCGACAGTCCTCCCCCAGTCCGACGTCGAACTACCTGGACGACCTCCTTTTGCGCAACCAGTCGGAGACCGCGCTAGCCACGGACAGAGATGCTCTCCTGCACCTCCTGGCACACCTGGGCTTCCTAGTAAACGACGGCAAGTCGGATCTCTCTCCCTCCCGCCGGTTTGTGCACCTGGGTATGGAATTTGCTACCGACCTCAACTCGGTTCGCCTTCCGGCGCCCCGGATCAAGAAGATTGTGGATCTAGCCGACCAGTTAGCTCGGGAGGATGCAGCCCCCGCCAGAGTCTGGCTTCAGTTGCTGGGTTTGATGAACGCCGCAGCAGATCTTATCCCACTAGGGCGTCTCTACTCCCGGCCGATTCAACTGCATCTTCTTCTCCATTGGCGTCCGTCTTCCGGAGACTTGACGACCGCGGTCCCAGTGTCCCAGATGCTCCATCCGCACCTTCGTCGGTGGACCGACCCTACGTGGCTAGCATCGGGAGTTCCCCTGGCCTCTCCCCCTCCGCAGATCTCTTTGCGTCGATGCCAGCCTTTCTGGATGGGGGGGCCCATCTCCTGCCGCGGTTCCTCGCGACCTCGGGCCCCTGGCCCCCAGACTTGGCGCACACCCACATCAACTGGCTGGAGATGCAGGCCGTCTGGCAAGCCCTTCAGGTCTGGGAGGACCTCCTCCGACACCAGGAACTTCTCGTGCTTTCGGACAACACAACGGTGGTCGCTTACATCCAGAAGCAAGGGGGCACACACTCCCCCGACCTGTGTATGCTCCTCTACAGGATGATGCGTTGGTGCGAGGACCGGGGCATTATCCTTCGAGCCCGGCACGTTCCCGGACACCTGAATGTCTTGGCCGACTCTCTGTCTCGCCGCGGCCAGCTCCTACACACGGAATGGACCCTGCGACAGGACATCTTTCGGATGATCTGCGCCCGCTGGGAGACTCCCCAGGTCGACTTGTTCGCCACGAGGTGGAACCACCAGCTTCCCCTCTTCGTCTCCCCGATTCCCGACCCCCTTGCCTGGGCTGTCGATGCGCTCTCCATTCCCTGGGACGGCCTTGTGGCCTATGCCTACCCCCCTACCATCCTCGTTCTCAAAGTCCTCCTCAAACTGCGGGGCTGTTCGGCGATCCTCCTGTTGGTCGCGCCGTTCGCCTGGAACCGCTCCTGGACCACCGACCTGCTCAGCCTCGCCACGGACCCGCCCCTGCCGCTGCCCACCCCGCGGACCATGCTCAAGCAACCGCGCCTGCCGCTGTTCCACCCCTGCCCGGAGCGACTCCTTCACGCCTGGAGGTTGTGCGGCAAGCCCTCGGAGCTAGAGGCTACTCGGGTGCAGCAATGGAGGCGATCGCTGCGGCCCGTAGACAATCGACCCTTCGAGTCTACGAGGGAAAGTGGCGAGTCCTCTGTTCCTGGTGCACCGATCACGGCCTTACGCCCACGGATCTGGCTCATCCTCAGCTGGCGGACTTCTTTCTCTGGCTCTTCCGAGACCAAGGCCTAGCCCCCATCACGGTACGCGGTTACCTGTCCATGATTGCGGACACCTATCGTCACCTGGGACGACCCGATCCGGGCGCCTGCAAGGACCTAGCCGACCTTATGGGACACTTCGGCTTACAGCGCCCGACACTCCGCTCGCTCATTCCTCGCTGGGACCTACCCTGGGTGCTCACGTGGTTGAACTCCGCCCGCTTCGAACCTTTACCTTTGGCCCAGTTCGCGGACTTGACACGCAAGACTTGTTTCCTGCTGGCCCTTGCTACCGCTTTGCGTGCGAGCGAGCTACATGCGCTTTCGGCACGCCCTTCCTGTCTGCAGTTCCGTACAGATGGCACCGTCCAGCTGCTCACGGACCCGGCCTTTCTGGCGAAGAACAGGTCTCCTTTAACTCCGCCTCAGGTGATCACCATTAGGCCGCTGAGAGACCGACCCCGGTCCCAGGAGACCAGGCTACAGGATCCCGTGCGCGCCCTTAAAATCTATCTGCGGCGATCTAAGCCCGTCCGCAGGGGACGGTCGCGCCTCTTCCTACCTCTAAGACCCAACCGGCGTGACATTACAGCCCAGACGATCTCTTCCTGGCTCCGCTGGGTCATACGCTCCGCTTATCAGGAGATCTCCCCTCAGGGAGCGAAGAGGCTGCACATTCACACACACGAGGTACGAGCTATGGCCACGAGCGTCGCGTTTGATCGAAACTGCGCTGTCAAGGACATCGTGGCGGCCGTGGGCTGGAAAACCGAGTCGGTCTTTGCCCGTTTCTACCTCCGGGACCTGGCCAGCCAGCGAGAGAATCTCGCACTGGTGGGGGACATCGCCGCGGCGCAACACTCCCTCCCGGCGCCACCGGCACCGTAGATATGCACTTCGCTAAAATTGTCGGGAGTGTGCGACGGGGAGAACGGCGTTGTTCTGTTGGGGGAATTTTGGGCGGCACCCTCCTCCTCATCGCAATTCTCCCATGTAGTCATGTCATCGGTTAATGTTTTTGAAGAAACAAATTCATTTTTCTCTAAAAGGTATTTTTTCGAAAAATACTTACCGATGACATGACTCGGACGACCCTCCCTCCTGCCCCGCTTGCCGCTTTCGAGCGAAGTATCAGACTGAATGGTCTCATGACCGGATCTGGTAAGGCAGGTATGGGTAGATAACTCTCAGCCCCTCTGGGGGGGTTCCCCGAGTGCCTCTCGGGTTGTGTGGGCACACAACGGGCAAGTAGGCTAAAATTGAGCCTAGAAGTAGACATTCCCATGTAGTCATGTCATCGGTAAGTATTTTTCGAAAAAATACCTTTTAGAGAAAAATGAATTTTTTCAAAACCCTTCAAAACCACAAAGAAAAACAGAAGATAGTGGTAGAAAACCCTTTAAAATAGAAACAAATAACGACGTTTCGGATCAAAGATCCTTCCTCAGGTGACATGGAAACAAACGTAGAACAGAAAAGAACACCAGAAAGAAAAGACGTCATCCTGTATAGAGAGAATTTAGAATGACGTAAAAAAAAAAAAAAAAAAAAAAAAAAAAAAAAAAAAAAAAAACCACACACACACACACAAACACACACATAATGACGCAAATACACATGCACAAAACACGTAGCACAAAACTTACGTCTATATACATACACGTCACTGCATACATTCGCATTCACTCGTGCCCACTGCAGCTCACGCACATGCACACACACACACACACACACACACACACACACACACACACACACACACACACTCAAAGGTAGCATCCAGTATCAACAGTGAGGTCAAGCCTGGCACCAACTACCCATCAGGCCGAGCATACATCCCTAGGGGCGAATGTTCAAGCCGCGGACAGGCTTGGCACTTACCATCCACGCGGCTTGAACATTCGCCCCTAGGGATGTATGCTCGGCCTGATGGGTAGTTGGTGCCAGGCTTGACCTCACTGTTGATACTGGATGCTACCTTTGAGTGTGTGTGTGTGTGTGTGTGTGTGTGTGTGTGTGTGTGTGTGTGTGTGTGTGTGTGTGTGTGCATGTGCGTGAGCTGCAGTGGGCACGAGTGAATGCGAATGTATGCAGTGACGTGTATGTATATAGACGTAAGTTTTGTGCTACGTGTTTTGTGCATGTGTATTTGCGTCATTATGTGTGTGTGTGTGTGTGTGTGTGGTTTTTTTTTTTTTTTTTTTTTTTTTTTTTTTTTTTACGTCATTCTAAATTCTCTCTATACAGGATGACGTCTTTTCTTTCTGGTGTTCTTTTCTGTTCTACGTTTGTTTCCATGTCACCTGAGGAAGGATCTTTGATCCGAAACCGTCGTTATTTGTTTCTATTTTAAAGGGTTTTCTACCACTATCTTCTGTTTTTCTTTCACGTGAAACCCTAGCGGCAACAGTTTTACTACCTTCAAAACCACACCAGACTCCCAACTAAAATGGTTCCAGCTAAGATTATTGCATCGGTTGCTGCCCACAAAGCGATTTCTATTTCTGCATAAATTGTCTGAATCTGCAATTTGCACCTTTTGTAAGAATGAGGATGAAACCCTTTCCCACCTGTTCTGGGACTGCTTGTATGTACAGATATTTTGTTCTGACATGGGACAATGGTTGCGAGACAACTGTGTAAACTGCACTAATTCTGAGTTCACAAAATGTCTTATTGTCTTTGGCACAGCTACGCACTTAGACCTCATAATATTAGTTGCTAAGTTCTATGTTTACAAATGTAGATTAGAAGAAACCCCGCCTAATTTAAGGCACTTTGTTAGAATTATGAAGAGTCGCTATCTATGTGAGAAGTACCGATTTGGAATTACTGGTCAGAGTAACAAGTTTTGTCATATGTGGTATCACTATGCTACACTTTTTGGCGAATTGTAATGCTATTACAGTGTTAGAGGCTGCAGCCTCACCATTGGCGATAGTGTGCAGATGGCTTCTGGCACTGCCAGGTATCTCACTAAGGCATCCAGGGTTGGTTCAAGGTAGCAAGGGTGCCTTAGCTGGATTCCCTTGTGCATGTATCCATCAGTGCTATCTATAGCACTGAGGAAAGCATGCCCAGGCGGTCACATTTGTGTCTGTCCAGCACGACTGTTCAGACCTATGTAAACTTTGCTTGTCATTTGTTGTGTGTTCGAGTGGTGTGTGTTCTAAGAGAGTGGGGCGGGGGGGGGGGGGGGGGGTAAATCGACCTATCCCGATCTACGTCATCACTTTGTGCGTTGCCGCCCCTGGAGGGCAAGCTGGCGGGTGATGCAATTTCCACCACTCTAGCAAGGTTGAAAGCGTGTCACGTAAGCCTATTTATTCGCATTTTCTCACCATGACGAACGATTGCTGTGTCAAGCATTGTTCGAAACGAAGTACTAGGGATCTTGGGATCTCTTACCATAGAATTCCGACAGTTATATTCAATAAGGGCTCCAAAATACGCGAGTTGACAGCCAAGAGGAGAAGGCTTTGGATCGCCCAAATCAATCGAAAGAAGATCACGGACAAAACAGTGAAACCATGGTTTGTAAAAAAGTGTATCACATCGCACACTATCCGATGAAATGGCCTGTTTTTTTATCGGCCGGCCGTACACACTCGAGCGACACAAGTCAGTCTGAATTTTTATGTCTAGTTCATGTGTGTTTCGAGGAAGTTTTGCTTTAAATTGCCGGTACTCCTCTTCGTCAGCGGACCGTTTGTAAAAAAGTGTATCACATTGCACACTATCCGATGAAATGGCCTGTTTTTTTTATCGGCCGGCTGTGTGTTGATTGTGTGCTCCAAGCTGTTTGTTTGCTTTGAAGGCTTTTCTTGTGTAGTAGCTGGTGCGATGAACCAAATATTCTGAAATGTCGTCTTGAGCAACCGGAGGTAGAAGTCCGACATCGTCACTCCACTGACAGTTTTCGTAGGGATCTAACCCGCCAACTGCTCGTAATTTCATCTCATAACGGTTTCTAGATACTGAATCTAGAGTATCTATATACTTTTCAGACAGTTTAACTCCAGGTTTGGACATTGTTTTTGCTACAGCCCCCACTCTGCTGAACATTCGTGTAGAGTCTCCACACCGCTTTGCCCTCCAGCGTACTATGTCATCAGAAATGGGGTCGCGGAAAAGTACACAATCGGGAAACGTCCATAGGATCGTGGGAGGGGTGGGGAGGGGGGTACATACTTATGTGCTGATATTTTTTCTATACTTTTCGATCTGTGATTGTGTAACTTGATTTGCAATGTAATTATGTATATATGGCTTTTGTATATATATGCGTGTGTGTGCATATGTATATATATGTATGTATGTATATTTCTATATAAAATATACTGTATGCCTAATTTAAATACCGAAATAAAGAATTCGGAAAAAAAAAAAAAAAAATCATGGTTGGAGGCCAAAAACTGGAAACAGTTAAGAAATTCAAATACTTAGGAGCCACTGTGACAGATGAGGGATCAAAACCAGAAATACTGTCCAGGATTGCGCAGACAACAACAGCACTGACAAGATTGAAGACCATATGGAAAGACAAAGAAGTACCCAACGGAGAAAGAAACACGCTTAGAAAAGATGGGTACAACACAATTTATTAATATTTCGGGTAAATACCCTTTGTCAAAATAGACAAACAAACAAACATAGAGATTAGCTGCTACTTATCTTCAATGGCAGAAGGAATGTGGCAACTGAAGGAGGTGACGTAAAATAAAAGAAAAGGAAGAACAAAAGTGCGGAAAAAGTAAAAATGACGTCAACGAAAAATCGCGTAAGAGAGAGACTCGGAAAGAACCTGAACACGAGAGACAAGAGTGTGTGCAAGCACGTGCAGGAGCGAGCAAAAGAAAAGGCGTGTAGATGAGGCCAGAGAAAGAGAGAGAGAGAGAGAGAGAGAGACGGACGGAGAGAGACGGAGAGAGAGGGAGAGAGACGGAGAGAGTCGGAGAGAGACGGAGAGAGACGGAGAGAGAGACGGAGAGAGAGACGGAGAGAGAGACGGAGAGAGAGAGACGGAGAGAGAGACGGAGAGAGAGAGAGAGACGGAGAGAGAGAGAGAGAGAGACGGAGAGAGAGAAAGAGAGAGAGAACGAATGGGGAGTACCCTTGGGCACGAAGTAGGCTGAGTGTCTAATACACAAAGCCTGCTAAACACCAACCCGAAGGCAAACTTTATATCACCTTCAAGTTGAGGACTACCTCGGGGAAAAACGGGAGGACCCCGGGAAAAAAAAACCCCAGCATTTAGCACGGTACACAAGTAATAAGTCATGAAAACAAAGCAAAGAATCAAATTCAGTAAGAGAATATTGGTATAAGTGGAGAGTAGGTAGTTGTGAAACCGTCTTCAAGGGTAACTCAAAAAATAAGGGAGAGAGAGAGAGAGATGGGGGCGGGGGGGGGGGGGGGGGGGGGGGGGGGGGGAAAGGGGGGGGGGAAAGGAGTAAGGAGGAAGGAAAAAAAAAAAAAAAAAAAAAAAAAAAAAAAAAAAAAAGGAGGGGGGGGGGGGGGGGGGCGGAAGACAACCAGCCAGAGCCACCAACCCCACCCAACGGGCACCCACCAGCCCACAGAAAAACACACAGGCACGCAACAAGACGACCACATACATCCCCAAGGGATGTACACGATCGCCCCGCCCCAAAACCGCGTATCAAACCGTGAGCCGGAGACCCGGTGCCCGACAGGGAAGGGCAAGGGATCCAACTAAACGTTCGGCCAGCGCTGAGAAAGTCCCCAAGGGAAATGTACATATCAACCAGCGCCAACATCACCTAACTGATTAGTGAGTAGTAAATCAGTGAGGTAAAGTAGCAGACACAAGCAAGGTAAACAATGTTAATCTTTCATATTCATCCCGAGTGGCGCCACAGTGCCCAGTTTATTAATCAGAAATTTTTCACGGTCTTTCCTGGCCCAGACATTATTGGCTTGCATAAGCCAGAGGCCTTTAACTCGAATGTCTGAGACGGAGTGGTCGGCCTGATTGAAATGTCGTCCGACCGGTCTGTTGTATTGGTACTTGACAGACTGAAGATGTTCTTTGAAACGGTCGTTGATGGTTCTTTCCGTCTCTCCAACATAGAGTTGGCCGCATTTAACACAGGAGATGACATAAATCACGTTGGTGGTTTGACACGTGAAGTATCTGTCTATGTTGAATTTGTAACGTGGACCATTGACCACGGTGGAAGGGCAAATAAAAGGACACGTCTTGCAATTAGGAACATTGCACGGAGTGGAGCCGGAGGCTCTGGTGGTATGACGAGGCTTGAGAGTAGAGCGAACAAGCATGTCCCGCAAATTAATATCCCTCTTGAAAGCTACCAACGGAGGTTCAGAAAAGATAGCAGCAGATTCTTGACTGGATGACAAAAGACCCCAGTTAGAAAGAAGGATTTTACGCACCGGATTGGTGTGGGGATGGTAGATCATGGTTACGATAGGCCTGTCACTATCAGCGGTAGGTTTAGTCTGCAGTGTACTCGCGCGACTAAGTTTTTGAACCGTTTGGAGAGATCCTTGAACAACAGTATGTGGGTAGTGTCTGTCGATGAAAAATCCAGCCATTTCTTTGGATTGAACATCAAAATCTGATTCTTCGGAACATATTCTTTTTAGCCGAAGAAACTGGGAATAAGGGATGCTGTTTTTAGTTTTGGGGTTGTGAGAAGATCGGTAGTCGAGGTAGGAATGTGAGTCAATACATTACAAACCTACCGACTCACATTCCTACCTCGACTACCGATCTTCTCACAACCCCAAAACTAAAAACAGCATCCCTTATTCCCAGTTTCTTCGGCTAAAAAGAATATGTTCCGAAGAATCAGATTTTGATGTTCAATCCAAAGAAATGGCTGGATTTTTCATCGACAGACACTACCCACATACTGTTGTTCAAGGATCTCTCCAAACGGTTCAAAAACTTAGTCGCGCGAGTACACTGCAGACTAAACCTACCGCTGATAGTGACAGGCCTATCGTAACCATGATCTACCATCCCCACACCAATCCGGTGCGTAAAATCCTTCTTTCTAACTGGGGTCTTTTGTCATCCAGTCAAGAATCTGCTGCTATCTTTTCTGAACCTCCGTTGGTAGCTTTCAAGAGGGATATTAATTTGCGGGACATGCTTGTTCGCTCTACTCTCAAGCCTCGTCATACCACCAGAGCCTCCGGCTCCACTCCGTGCAATGTTCCTAATTGCAAGACGTGTCCTTTTATTTGCCCTTCCACCGTGGTCAATGGTCCACGTTACAAATTCAACATAGACAGATACTTCACGTGTCAAACCACCAACGTGATTTATGTCATCTCCTGTGTTAAATGCGGCCAACTCTATGTTGGAGAGACGGAAAGAACCATCAACGACCGTTTCAAAGAACATCTTCAGTCTGTCAAGTACCAATACAACAGACCGGTCGGACGACATTTCAATCAGGCCGACCACTCCGTCTCAGACATTCGAGTTAAAGGCCTCTGGCTTATGCAAGCCAGTAATGTCTGGGCCAGGAAAGACCGTGAAAAATTTCTGATTAATAAACTGGGCACTGTGGCGCCACTCGGGATGAATATGAAAGATTAACATTGTTTACCTTGCTTGTGTCTGCTACTTTACCTCACTGATTTACTACTCACTAATCAGTTAGGTGATGTTGGCGCTGGTTGATATGTACATTTCCCTTGGGGACTTTCTCAGCGCTGGCCGAACGTTTAGTTGGATCCCTTGCCCTTCCCTGTCGGGCACCGGGTCTCCGGCTCACGGTTTGATACGCGGTTTTGGGGCGGGGCGATCGTGTACATCCCTTGGGGATGTATGTGGTCGTCTTGTTGCGTGCCTGTGTGTTTTTCTGTGGGCTGGTGGGTGCCCGTTGGGTGGGGTTGGTGGCTCTGGCTGGTTGTCTTCCGCCCCCCCCCCCCCCCCTCCTTTTTTTTTTTTTTTTTTTCCTTCCTCCTTACTCCTTTCCCCCCCCCCTTTCCCCCCCCCCCCCGCCCCCATCTCTCTCTCTCTCTCTCTCTCTCTCTCTCTCTCTCTCTCTCTCTCTCTCTCTCTCTCTCTCCCTTATTTTTTGAGTTACCCTTGAAGACGGTTTCACAACTACCTACTCTCCACTTATACCAATATTCTCTTACTGAATTTGATTCTTTGCTTTGTTTTCATGACTTATTACTTGTTGTGTACCGTGCTAAATGCTGGGGTTTTTTTCCCGGGGTCCTCCCGTTTTTCCCCGAGGTAGTCCTCAACTTGAAGGTGATATAAAGTTTGCCTTCGGGTTGGTGTTTAGCAGGCTTTGTGTATTAGACACTCAGCCTACTTCGTGCCCAAGGGTACTCCCCATTCGTTCTCTCTCTCTCTTTCTCTCTCTCCGTCTCTCTCTCTCTCTCTCTCTCCGTCTCTCTCTCTCTCTCTCTCCGTCTCTCTCTCCGTCTCTCTCTCCGTCTCTCTCTCCGTCTCTCTCTCTCCGTCTCTCTCTCTCCGTCTCTCTCTCCGTCTCTCTCTCCGTCTCTCTCTCCGTCTCTCTCCGTCTCTCTCCGACTCTCTCCGTCTCTCTCCCTCTCTCTCCGTCTCTCTCCGTCCATCTCTCTCTCTCTCTCTCTCTCTCTCTCTCTCTCTTTCTCTGGCCTCATCTACACGCCTTTTCTTTTGCTCGCTCCTGCACGTGCTTGCACACACTCTTGTCTCTCGTGTTCAGGTTCTTTCCGAGTCTCTCTCTTACGCGATTTTTCGTTGACGTCATTTTTACTTTTTCCGCACTTTTGTTCTTCCTTTTCTTTTATTTTACGTCACCTCCTTCAGTTGCCACATTCCTTCTGCCATTGAAGATAAGTAGCGGCTAATCTCTATGTTTGTTTGTTTGTCTATTTTGACAAAGGGTATTTACCCGAAATATTAATAAATTGTGTTGTACCCGTCTTTTCTAAGCGTGTTTCTTTCTCCGTTGGGTACTTCTTTGCATATTACACGCTTGGCAGTCACCTTTTTGGTCTGGATTGATTTTTCATATGGAAAGACAGAAACATCACACTCTGCTCCAAGATCAGACTGATGCGCTCCTTGGTCATCTCAGTGTTCTTGTATGCCTGCGAGTCATGGACCCTCACAGCAGACCTAGAAAGGACGATACAAGCCACTGAAATGAGATGTTTTCAAAGGCTGCTTGGCATCTCATACAGAGATCACATCACAAACGAGGAAGTGGGAAGCAGACAGGCAAGCCATCGGGCCCTATGAAGACCTATTAGCCATTGTGAAAAAACGCAAACTGAAGTGGTATGGGCATGTCACGCGTTCAGCAGGGCTTGCCAAAACAATCCTGCAAGGCACTGTGCAAGGAGGACGAAGGAGAGGAAGACAGAGGAAAAGATGGGAGGACAATATCTCAGAGTGGACAGGACTGAAGATGGGCGATACGCTGAGAATGGCAGAGAACAGAGAGAAATGGAGGGAGCTGGTTGTTAAGTCATCAGTGGTGCCCCAACGGTCGGCAAGACTACGGGATATAGATAGATAGATAGATAGATAGATAGATAAAACAAAAGAGATGGTCATAGATTTCAGGAATAACAAACATCATCCCAGTCCTGTTGTCATCAAGGGAACAGAAGTTGAGCGTGTAGAGTCCTACAAGTATTTATGTGTTCTTTTTGACAATGCGCTCAACTGGAAACAAAACACAGATGCTATTGTGAAAAAAACGCATACCCGTCTTTACTGTTTGAGAAAGCTCAGATCATTTCATGTAAGCACTCAGCTTTTACAGACGTTTTACTTCTCCAGTATTGTAAGCATTCTAACTTTTGGACTGACGTGCTGGGGTAGAAATTTATGTAAAAGAGATCAAGATCGCCTTAACAAAGTAATCCGGAAAGGGGGCGGGGTGATTGGTAGGGCACAGATAATTTGAAAACACTGTACAACAGATGGATTACGAACAAACTGGCTGACATTCTTGATGACAAAACACATCCACTGACTTAGATATGAATTTTACAGCAGACGTATCGAACGAAGTGGCAGACTTCGAGTACCCAAAAGTCGTACATCACGTTATGCCAACTCTTTTGTCCCTCAGGCTGTTACCCTTTTCAACAGTAATATCAGCAGATAGTGTCTGTCAACATTCTTCAGTTCTTCAGTTCTTGCAGTAGTTCACTGCAACATTGCTGACACCAGAAGTACAGGGGGAATCCACCATTTATTTATTTTTTTCTTCACTGTCCCATGAGGGATTAATAAATTTAATTAAGTATTGTATTGTATTGTATTGTATTGTATTGTATTGTATGGGCAGACAGCAAATTCCCCCATGAGGGATTAATAAAGTATTATGGTATTGTAAGTGCAAACAAATTATAGAGAGAGGCTGGTGAGTCTGAGAGAGTGATTTTGCGCATGAGTACCAACTTATTATAAATGAACGTCTTGTCAAGTGGCAGGATATTCAGCAGCTTGAACTTGTAATCAGTACTAATGACTTGCATGGGTCTGTCAATGATTAATTTGATTGCCTGCCTGTGAAGCGAATTCATCTTTTTGAGATTAGCATCACTGCTCCCATCCCAGACAGAGGAGGCATAATCCAAATGTGGCTGAATATGGGCACAGAAAAAACGTTTCCTTGTTGGTTTGTTAGTAAAATATCTTAATTTTGACAGTAAGAATAATTTTTTTGATATTGTTTTACACACTTTGGTAATATGGCTTTGCCAACACAGTTTGTCATCAATGATGATTCCAAACACACGCTGTTCTTTGACTTGCTCAACAGATTGCCCATTCAAATAGAGCTGTAGGTGAAGCGGGTTCAGCTGATGCTTTTGTCTAGTAGTAATTAACATACTTTTGGTCTTAGTAGGATTCGGAATCATATAATTGTTTTGACACATGTGGAAATATCATTCAGGTTGCTTTGTAGGGACTGGGTTATACAGGATGCATCTGTCGATGACACGTCAAGAATTCCATCATCAGCGAAGAGACTACAGATTACACGGGGGTCGGATATATTATGTAAGGGAAGATCGTTTATAAAAACTAAAAATAATAATGGATCGAGGACAGATCCTTGTGGTACTCCGTGCTCTATCACCCCCTCACGTGAGTTTGTACCATTCACACAGACGTACTGTGTGCGCCCGTTTAGATATGATTTAATGAAGGCAAGGGTGCCATCACTCAGCTGATAGGCAGCAAGTTTTTTAATTAAAAGATCATGGTTGACAAGATCAAAAGCTTTTGAAAGGTCCAAAAGTACCACTCCAGTCATTTGCTCATTATTCATAGTAGTTAACCTTCTGTCAACCAGGTGAACCAAAGCTGTGTGACAAGAATGTCTCCTACGAAAACCAGACTGTAGTAGATGAACGAGTTTGTATTTATCTAAGAAATGTTGTAAATGTGCGTGGATATGTCTTTCAATCGGTTTTGACAGAGTTGACGACAGAGAAATGGGTCTGAAATGGTTGGGGTCATTTAAATCTTTTGTTTTAGATGGCGGTATTACCTTTGCTGTTTTCAGACCAGACGGAAATTGTCCATGTTGTATGCAAAGGTTGTAGATTATGTTATCGACTCGACGACGTATGGAAGAGCCAATTTAAGAACAGTGCTGCTAATTCCATCATGGCCAAATGTACGTTTACTCTTCAATGAAGAAATGGATTTTCCCACTGCATAAACTGTTAAGAGCGGAATGTTGCAAGACGTGTTAGGTGTTAATCTTTCAGCACAAAACCTTTTTAGCTTTTCTGAAACATCAGACGGTTGACCCGGAGACGTAAGATTCTGTAGTAGTGTAGTGGCGGTAGAGAGAAAATGCTGATTAAACGTGTCAGCTGCACGCTGATATTTTAGTGCACTGTGTGGTATTTTTGGACCTCATAAAGGCCTTTATTGCACACCAAACAGAAACAATATATTTTTTGCCATTCATGAGATGGTGAAAGTGAGACCTCTGAGCTTACTTACTTACACCTGTCACCCCTCCCCAGGTATAGGCCGTCGACGAGAGACCTCCAGCGACTCCTGTCCTGTGCTTCTCCTTCGATTTTACTCCTAGTGGTTCCCAGTCTCTTGATGTCTGCTTGGAGGTCTCGACGCCAGGTGTTTCTCGGCCTGCCTCTTTTCCTCTTTCCCTGGGGGTTCCATGACAATGCCTGCCTAGTGATACTGGAAGCTGGCTTTCTCAGACTGTGACCAATCCATCCCCATCTTCTTCGCCCAATTTCATTCTCTGCTGTTATCTGCTCTGTTCTCTCCCAGAGTCTGACGTTGCTGATCTTCTCTGGCCAGTGGATTTTAAAAATTCTTCTAAGGCAACTGTTTATGAAGATCTGTACTCTGTTGACTATGGTTTTTGTCAATCTCCAAGTCTCTGCCCCCCCACCCGGGTCTGCCCTGGGGGACTTGGGTGGGGTTAGGTATTTTTTAGTTCCCAGGGTCACCCTGGTCAGCCCCACAGGGTGGGTTTTTCTCTCTATTCTGGGGCATGTGTTTCTGTCTACCCTTTGTCCATTCACCTGTATTTGCCTTTTTAAAACTCTCCCTACTGTCTGCACTGCCTGTAGCTCTTGATATTGGATGTGTGTTGCTAAATGGTCTTAGCTTTATTTATGCCCCATGTTGTAGGTTTATTTAATGTATTTGACCGGCTGGCGACATACATTCAATTTTCTGTTTAGTTTTTTTTCACAATCAGTGCAGGCACGTCCTGAGAAAGCCTTGTTGCTGTCGGGACGTTAAGCAATGTACAATCAATCCAAGTCTCTGCTCCATATAGGAGAACTGCTTTTACGTTGGAGTTGAAAATCCGGTTTTTGGTGTGTTGTGACAGCTCTCTGGAACTCCACACTTCTTTGAACTGGAGAAAGGCTGCTCTGGCTTTACCAATTCGTGCTCTGACATCTGCATCAGTGCCGCCTTTTTTGTCTATGATGCTCCCGAGATAGGTAAAGGACTCCACCTCCTCCAATGGGGTGCCAGCAAGCAAGACTGGTTCTTCCCTGGTTGCGTTCAGCCTCATTATCTTTGTTTTCTGTTTGTGGATGGTGAGGCCCACTTGGGACAAGATGTCAGCAAGACTCGTGGTCTTGTCCTGCATTTGTTGATGAGTGTGGGACAGTAAAGCCAAGTCGTCTGCAAAATAGAGGTCGTCAAGCTGTGTCCACAGTGTCCACTGTATTCCACTTCGTCTGTGCTCTGTGGTCCTCTTCATGACCCAGTCTATGGCCAGTAGGAAGAGGAACGGAGACAGCAAACACCCCTGCCTGACACCGGTTCTGACCTGGAGCTCCCTGGTGAACTGCCCTTCGTGGATCACGCGACATGTCATGCCATCATAGCTGCTCTTGATCAGGCGGACGAGCTTTGTGGGTACACCGTAGTGTCGTAGGAGTTTCTACAGAGTCTCTCGGTCCACGCTGTCAAATGCTTTCTCGTAATCCACAAAGTTGACGTACAGCGGGGAGCTCCACTCCAGAGACTGTTCCACGATGATGCAGAGAGTGGCGATCTGGTCTGTACATGATCGGTTTTTCCTGAATCCTGCTTGCTGGTCTCTCAGCTGGGGGTCAATGGAGCTCTTCATTCTCTCCAGGATGATCCTGTTGAAGACATTTCCTGGTATTGACAGCAAGGTGATTCCTCTGTAGTTGGAACAATTGCTGAGGTCGCCTTTCTTGGGAAGCTTGATTAGGTACCCCTCCTTCCAGTCAGCCAGCATCACCTCCTCTTCCCAGATCTTTCCAAACAGTGGGTACAGCATCTCTACTGTTGTCTCTAGGTCTGCTTTCAGAGACTCCGCTGGGATGCCATCTGGCCCTGCTGCTTTGCTGTTCTTCAAAAATGCCACTGCTCTTCTAATCTCTTCCCGGCTGGGTCTGTCACAGCTGATGGGTAGGTTGGTCTCTGCTGGCTGGATGTCTGGGGGGGTCGGGTGGGCTGGGTCTGTTCAAAATACTCGGCCCATCTGTCGAGTTGGTCTGCTCTGTCTGCAATAGGCTTGCCTTCTTTGTCTTTTACTGGTCTTTCTGTATGGCCGCCCACTGGGCACTGGCCTCCACGTGGCGTGGGTGGGTTGTCTCCTCAGTCCCTGACTGAGTGGGCAAGCAGAGGGGTGTCATCTTTGTCCAGGATTAGGACTTGATGTCAGCAGATATGTTGTTCAGTCTTTTTCACTGGTCCGATTTTTAAGGAGCTGTGCTTACCTAGGTCCTACCATGTTGGATTGGTCCTTAAAAATACGCGTGAGCTTTTGGTCCTTTGGATCCCAAGTGTTTGCCGTGCTTGGAGACCCGTGTCGGGGAAGAAGAGGATCCTGGTGGCTGAAACACTCCACTTTGGCCTTGACTTCTGCCTAAACAGGAGGCTAGTCGTACCGGCCTAGTCAATCTGCTCTTGTCACGTTGAGCCCTATCCCACTGTTGACATGCGGGTTGCTATACGGAGCACCATGCTATAGCCTCTGCTTGCGATTAGGTGCTTTACGCCAGTATTCCCCTGCATTCAACAGTGTGATAGAAGGCAGTGGCTTAAACGGTTCAATCGGGCTTACCCCCTCGAGTATATCTTTTGGGCAGTCTCCATTGTGCGTCGGCTGGAGACCCGCCGACAGTTGCACTTTCCCTTGTTGGGCTCGGTGGCGGGCGGGGACCCCCAGGGGATAAATATCTCTACTATAATAATATAGGGAAAAAAAAAAAAAAAACTGGCACCAAAGCGGCACATAGCCACTGACATTGACCTTGAAAATGATAGTGACTCCGATTGTGAGGAAACAACGCCTCAGGCATCGGCAGTCTGGCCTCGCTTTCTCATTATCCACAGCAAAGTTAGAGAAGCCTGTTTCCAAGCTGCACCCTTTCCTGGTAGGGGAGACCCTCAGGAGCCGTGTTGGCAGGCCTGAGGCCCAGCGCCTCAGGTCTGGTGACTTGCTGGTAGAGTGCTGTACCCGGGCACACTCCAATGGGCTACTGAGGCTCTCCTCTATCGGAGACACTCCAGTGGAGGTCACTCCCCACAAAACGATGAATTCTTCGAGAGGAGTGATTAAAGATCAAGCATTAGCCGAACTGTCTGAAGATGAACTTGTACGGAACCTTAAGTCACAGGGGGTGACCTACGTCAGGCGCTTCGTTTCCAAACGAGGTGGTAGGGAGATCCATCTCCCTACCATCATCTTGACGTTTGGCACCCCCACCGCTCCTACTACCATCTGGGGAGGTTACTACTCCCTAAAAGTGAAAAAGTACGTCCCTCTCCCCCTCCGGTGCTTTAAGTGCCAAAAGTATGGCCATGGGCAGAAGACATGCCGCCAGGCAGAGGCTCTATGCGCCCGCTGCACTAAGCCCGGACACTCTGCTGAGTCCTGCACAGACATCCCCTGTGTGTGAATTGCCAGGAGGCGCATATGGCTTCGGACAAGAAGTGCCCTCGTTGGATCTCCAAGTGCAGGATTCAGCAGGTGCGTGTGGAGAAGGGGCTGTCCTTTACGGATGCCAAAAAACTGGTTGATGGCCCTGGTGCAGCTGAGGCTGCGCCAAACTCAAATAACAACTTTAATAATAATAATAGCAAGCGCCCCACCAAAGACTTCTTTTGTCAAACCCCAACTTCTTGGTTGGGGGTGGAGCCTCGGATCCTCTCACCCCTGGTGGTGGTGATGAGGAGCCAGGGAACGCAGAAGGCGGACGCTGCCGGTCTGGTGGCACCGCCTTCTGCTGCCCTTAAGCCTCAACCCCCACCCAAACCTGTCAATCTTACTACAAAGGCTTCTGGCTCTGGTCAGCCTTCTAAGGCCGCCAACTCTGGCGGCAGGAACGCTGCCCCGGCCCAGAAGTCTAAGAAAGTTACAGGACCGCTGTGCGTACAGGCCCAGAAGGGGGACACTGATGTCCCCCTTCAAAACAAATATGCTGCATTGGAGGAGCAGATGGGGGGATGGAGATTGTCGTAGCTGGTGCTGCGGCAGCTTCTCCCCCCTCATCTCCGAGGAACCAGAGGAGGCCCGGGAGTCGACCCCCCTCTGTTTCTTCGACTCCTTCCAAGGCACAGGAAAAGGGGGGAAGGAACTCTTCTCCTACACATAAAACCTAACCATGTACTCTCTGCTTCAGTGGAATTGTCATGGTTTTCACAACAACTTTGAAGAATTACGCCTTCTAGTCAAGTCCTATAACCCCTCGGTAATATCTCTTCAGGAGACTTACCTGAAGATTTCTGACCCTGTCTCCTTTAATGGTTTTAATGCTATCCATAAAGGTTCTGATTCGGAGAGACGC
This sequence comes from Semisulcospira habei, assembly GCA_036245525.1. Classification (NCBI taxonomy): domain Eukaryota; kingdom Metazoa; phylum Mollusca; class Gastropoda; family Semisulcospiridae; genus Semisulcospira; species Semisulcospira habei. Next base: position 139,278,071 of record BTPG01000008.1, read on the forward strand.
TCGGGTGGAGTGGTTCTTCTCATTAGCAACCAGTGTTGACACCTGTCTTCAGGTTGTCGCAGCTCGGGTTACCTTAAAGAAGACTATAACCATATGCAGTATTTATCTGCCACCATCCCTGCGGGTCTGTTGTAATGATTTTTTTAATTTAGTAGATCAACTGCCCCCTCCCTTTATTCTCATGGGGGATTTTAACGGTCACACTCACATTTGGGGGTAGTGACCACTATGATGGCAGAGGTCAGATGTTAGAAGATGTTTTTTCTCAACTTAACCTATGTGTCTTTAATGATGGTTCACCTACATACTCTAACCCAGGTTCAGGATCTAGTTCTGTTCTAGACCTCACTGTGTGTGATCCTTCTCTCATGCTGGACTTTGACTGGAAGGTTCACGACGACCTGTGTGGTAGTGACCACTTCCCAGTAGTCCTGTCATCGGTCAGCTGTGTGGAGGATCGGCCAGTGGGGCGCTGGAATCTCAAGAAAGCTAACTGGCCTCTGTTCGCCTCCCTCTGTCAGTCTCGTATTACAGAGGAGGTGGTCATGTCACCTGAAGAACCTGTTTCTTCTTTTACTACTATTTTGTTGGACGTAGCGGGTGAAACCACCCCTAAAACTTCCGCATCAATCCCTCGGAAGCCGAGCGTACCATGGTTCAATGAGGAGTGCCGCAAGGCCCAAAAAGCGCGCAAATCTGCTCAGCGACGTGCTTTCCGTAATCCGTCGCAAGTGAATATTTTAACCTTTAAAAGACAGAGGGCGAAAGCCCGTTACATTTTTAAACGTGAATGCCGTACTTCCTGGAGACGCTTCGTCTCATCTTTAACTTCTCGGACTCCGTCCCAGAAAGTCTGGAGGGCTGTTCGAGGAATTAGGGGCAGTGGTGGCTCGGCTTCTGTCGGCCATCTTAGAGATGGTGCCAGCTTGGTCACAAATAAAAAAGCTGTAGCCAATTTGCTTGCCTCCACCATTGCCCATAATTCTTCAACAGAGCATTATTCACCCTTCTTCCAGAGAGAGAAGGAGAAGCGAGAGTCTCGTATTTGTGATTTTAAGTCCGATAACTCAGAAGACTATAATGCCCCTTTTACATTATCCGAATTGCAGCAAGCCTTGCAGAAATGTAATGACTCTGCTGCTGGCCTAGATACTATCAATTCCTAACGCATCTGCCTGAGAGGTCACTCCTTGTATTTCTCAAGGCCTTTAACCATATCTGGAGGACTGGTCATTTTCCGCCATCTTGGCACCAGGCTGTGGTTGTACCGATCCCCAAGCTGGGTAAGGATCCTTCCGACCCGGGCAACTACCGGCCTATCACTTTGACATCATGTTTATGTAAAACTATGGAGCGCCTGGTCAACGCCCGCCTGGTGTGGCATCTTGAGTCACAGGGTCTCCTCACAGACCTCCAGTGCGGTTTTCGGCGCTTCCGTAGTACAAATGACCATTTAGTCCGCTTTGAATCATTTATTTGAGATGCTTTTGTCAACAAACAGCATGTCTATGCAATTTTCTTCGATCTTGAGAAGGCATATGACACTACCTGAAGTATGGCATAATGTCTGACTTGTTGGACATGGGTTTTAAAGGGCACTTGCCCGTTTTTATTCACAATTATTTTACTAACCGGTCGTTCCATGTCCATGTGGGCTCCACCCTCTCCAACTCCTTTGAACAGGAGATGGGTGTCCCACAGGGCAGCATTCTATCTCCTGTTTTATTTAGTATTAAAATTAATAACATTGTAAAGGCCGTCAAGGATGATTCTGAATGCTCTTTGTTTGTTGATGACTTTGCTTTGTGCGCACGTGGTCGAGGACTTGCATCTCTTGAGAGGCGCTTGCAGCTGTGCGTTGATCGCATCCAGCGGTGGGTGTCTCTCAATGGATTCAAGTTCTCGTCCTCCAAGACTGTCTGTGTGCATTTTACTAACCAGACGAAATTTTTTCCAGAACCTAGCCTGAGCATTGCTGGAGTGCCGATTAAGGTGGCCGAGGAGGCAAAGTTTCTGGGGGTCATCTTTGACAAAAGACTTACCTTCCGCAACCATATTAATTACCTTAGAACCTCTTGTCAGAAGGCTCTTGACGTTCTTCGTGTCGTCGGTTGTACTGACTGGGGTGCGGACCGTACTGTCTTACTTCGACTGTACCGGGCCCTTGTTCGGTCCAAACTGGATTATGGCTCTGTGGTGTATGGCTCAGCTTCCAAGTCTGTTCTTTCCGTGTCCGACCTCATCTGCAGGCGGCCGGATTGGACCTGGACAGAGTTTCAGAATCCCTGCAACACATCACTCCTCCCTGGCTCTTACCAGTTCCAGACCTCTTGCTGGACTTGACTGCCCACAAGAAAGACTGTACTCCACCAGCCATATACCAATAGAGCCTCAATGAACTGCTTTCAATTTTTCCTGGCTATTGTCGTATCTATACAGATGGGTCAAAGTCTGAGGATGGGAGAGTGGCTGCGGCCGCAGTGTCCTCTCGCCATCCTAGACGCCCATTTAAGCACCGCCTCCCAGACCACTCATCTGTATTTAGTGCGGAACTGCAGGCGGTTCTGCTGGCACTCAGGCATGCTTATCGATCTAGAGAAAGGAACTTCCTGATTCTGTCTGACTCCCTTTCTGCCCTGCAGGCCCTTCAGGGCACGGGAAATGACCACCCACTGCTGGTGCAGATCAGAGAGCTCCACGCAGACTTGATGAAGGAATATTATGACATCATTTTTATTTGGATCCCAGGGCATGTGGGCATCGAAGGCAACAGGATCACAGATTCTGCTGCCAACAATGCACGCAATGACCCTGTCCTTGACACACAGACTGTTTATAGTGATTTTAGACATGTGACTAGTGCGTACGTAGCCTGTGAGTGGCAGTCCGAGTGGGACAAAGAGGAAGCTAACAAGCTGCATGAAGCCCTTCCTAAGTTGTCCGACGGTCTACCTTATCGCTGTGGCAGCCGCCGTGAGGAGACTGTCCTGGCTCGGCTCCACATCAGGCACACGTATGTTGGGCACTCTTATTTACTAAAACAGAAGGAGCGTTCATGGTGTTATGCCTGCCACGAGCAGTACTCTGTTCAACATTTTTTGTTGTCTTGTGCTGATCTAATCGACACAAGGCATAAACATTTCACAGCAGACTCCTTGAAGGTTTTGTTCCGGGATGTGCCCCCGGACAAGATCTTCAGTTTTCTGAGAGAGTGCCATATTTTTAATAAGATTTGAGCGTTTATAGACTATGCTATTTCTATTATTTTGACCTTTTTGAGAGTCTTTCGACGTTTTCTTTAAAGACCTGTGCGACATTTTAGCCTGATATATTTTTAAGGTATATTTACATCATGTCTTAAGACCTTTCTTTTAGTCTGGCTGACCAGATTTTTAACTTTCCCACCGTGAGATGGCCTTAGTTGCCTGCTCGGCGTTAAACCCAAATAACTAACTAACTTTCTGTATGGCTATACTTGCCTGACAATCTTCTGGTAATGTCGTAGAGCTGTTTCATGTTGCCACTGCCTGCTGCCTTTTCTGCCTCTGCTGCCAGGCTGTCTGTGTAGGCCCTCTTGTCTGCCCTGATACTCCTCTTCACCTCGCAGTTGGCTTCCGAGTATTAGACCTCTGAGCATTTCTAACAAAATATTTTATAAGGTTTATTTGTTTTCGGCAAGCTACAAAATTTTTGCTCCTTTTATGATCATCTCGGAGCTGCATGGCATCCTTGATTTCATTGTTCAACCACATGGGAAGATGGGGATTTTTCACTCACTTCTCTCTGAAAGGAGCATGTTTATCAAGAACACCAAGAAACAATCTGTACCATTCAGACAGAGCCTCGTTAGGGTCACCTTGGTTGTAAACTGTGTGGAAAGATATTTGCCTTAGGTCATGCAGAAATCTTTGTTGAAGCGCTTCAAAGATCTATATCTAATAGTTGTGTGCTGGTGTTTACGAAAAGTAGTATTTGCTTTCAATGCCCAGCCACAACACACAGGGTAATGATCACTAATCCCTATTTGGGGCACCTCTATTCCCACTACCCTTGACTTATTAGTTTTGTAGATGTGGTGGTCAATAAGGGTGGAGGAAGTAGAACTAACACGGATAGCAGCAGTAGCTAACTGCTTCAGTCCAAACATAGAAATGGTACATTCCCAGGCAGGGTTATTTAGGAGCAAATTGATATTAAAGTCGTCCAAAATCAACATTTCTGAGGTGGACTTTCTGACCTTATCCATCATGACTGAATTCATCATACCATTGAAATGTTGATGCTGGGTTTCTATAAATGTATCCGACGAGCACGGGACTGGATTTGTCTGCCTGCAACTCAATCCAGACACATTCCACCGTTGGTGATTCCAGGTCTTTACGCCTGTGGGTGATACCGCTGATTGAATTGTGTATGTACACTGCTATACCTGTCTGTCCTGAGTATTTAGCATCGCGGCGCAAGACAGCAAAGTCCTGGATAGAAACGGCCTCATCACAGATGTTAGGATTGAGGTGCGATTCAGTGGCACCAAACAAATGAAAATGACTGGGTTGAGTCAAGAGCACACAGAGATCAGGGATTTTGTTATACAAATGATATATGTTTAAGTGACCAATATGTAAATGCTGACCTGATATCATGTTTATATCGTTTCAGATCAAACAGCAAAATTGCTCACAAGACTAATGAAGTGAAAGAAATTAATATAAAAGACTAAATATAATAATGTAACTAAATAAAAGTTATAAACAGAAAAAATACTTAGAAATAGGCCTGGCAGCGGTTTTAAAACTGATGAAAACTAGATGCCACTGCCCTGGGGAGCTAATCGGCTTTTAGCGTCAATAGTTCACTGGGCTATGCAAGACAGTCCAGTCAGTAAACAACTCGCTTTACTGCCACAGTAAAACAACTCACTTCACAGTCACAGTTGAATGCCCACCGCTTGCAACAAGTGCGGCAGAAATGGCACAGTCAAAACACTATACGGTGTCAGCACAGGCAATTAATGTCGTGCATTACAGCTCAGTCAAAAATCTTGCATAGCTTTGCTACTCCCAACCTCCCAACTGTCATTGAGAAATTAGCAAAGAAAACCACTCAGCAACCACTTGACGGTGAATGAATAATGTTAGTCATGAACAACTTCATCGTAAGACATAATATGAAGGAACACTATGTAGAAGGAAGGCCGAAGCTGTTCATAAGTCTTGTCCCAATAATGTCATGTGGCTAGGCTATATGTAGATACTTAGCACACTGTGGCGTGGTTTTGAGATTGAGCCTACTGAAGGTGTTGATAGCCGTAATACGGTGCCGCGTGTGGGTACTGTGTGTATTGTGGCATCATCACGTTCAGGGGTTTAAACCAATGGCCACTGTCCTGGAGGCCACGCTGATTGTAGCACGTCACCAATGACCGCTGGCAGGTGCTGCCAAGTTGGTTGATGGGATGCCGTCTGTGTTAAGGGAGGCAACACGCACTGTCGACTGAGAGAACTATGTGACTGGCCAGCAGCTGAGGCAGGGTCCAGCGGACGAACATGAAGGAGCCACTTACGCATTTGTTTTCATTGCTCATTCTTTTTCAATTCAGATCCAGCTGACGTTGTTCCTGAAAGAGATGGGTCTTCCTGTGCACCAGGCTCTGGCTCTGTGGCAGCAGGAGTACAGCAAGCCTGCAGGACCAGGCAGTCACTGCTCACACTCATGGCAAAAGGACAGCCGACGCTATACATATAGCATTCGCCACCTGTACGGGCTGGAGGGGGCGCGACGCAACTACCATGGACATTGTTGTCGGTCACTGCAGGTACTGAAAGAAATGTGTGCTAGTATGTTGATTTTGGGCCTTATGGCTGGAAGCCTTAACCCATTCAGTGCCAAAAAAATTTCACCACCACCTAACTGCAAGAGGTTTAGATCTTCCTCAGACCCCGCAGTTGTTGATGCTCATGAGGATCGATGCCTCTTGCTGACACCACATTGTATCCATGTTCCTGGAACATGTAGGTGTGTTTTGGTGTTGAGTTAGCGAAGACTGCAGAAACAAGCTGTGTCAGCTGGCAATGAACAAGTTAAAATCTACCATCACAGACAAACAAACAAATTACACAAATTACCCAAGCCCCCTCCTCTCTCCCCACCCTCTTTTTGTTGCGGGTTATCCATGCAGGAATCACAGGGGCAAAAGGTGCTACCAACTGCCAAAGGGTTAAACAGTACCAATGCCTGAAAGCACAAGGGAGTTAATGCTAAGTATTATTACTGCTGCTAATGTCCAGTCAGCGGTTGTTTGAGGCTCTTGTCTTGCATTTTTGTCTTGCTATTTTTCAGCAGACAGCTGTGGGCTGCGTGGCGGAAGGTGGGTGTCCTTTTTCACATTGGGATGATGAAGCCTTGACAGTGGAACTGTTAAACCTCAGGCTGAGTACAAACCAAGTGACTGAAGTCAACAAACTTCGCAAATCTGGGCAGTTTTCAGCTGCATGTAAAAAAACAATACTAATTCATACTTCAGCAGATCATAAGAACATTGTGAAGGCTGGTGGACGAATGGTGAAGGGAGAATTTCATGCAGAAATGAACAAAAAAGCAATACAAACAGCCTCAACAGAGCATCAAAACATTGTGGCATCTCATGGACATAATATGGTGAAGGGAGAGATTCACAAAGAAATGAAGGTAGATGCCAGTGATACTGCTCAAGTATTAGTTTTGAGAGGGTTCCATGAAGCAGTGACAGCAGCCAGTTTGGCTGCTGTCACTGTTTCATGGAACCCTCTCAAGGCAGAGACCATTGCTAATTCAGAGTCTGTTCTCCCGGACTTACACGTCTATAGTGAAGACAGCAGTGCATATTCTGACGGTGCAATTTCCCACAAATTCCGCAAGCAGAAGGAAGATGTTGAGAGAGCGGACTTCTCTCAGCTTGTTCAATTTCAAAGATCTGGCACAAGTTTCATAGCTGGCAGTGTCAACTCTGAAACAAAACATGCTTTTGAGAAGTTTGCGTTGGAATCTTGGGCTACTGGTACATGCACAGTCAGTACTCATAACCCCATTGTGCATGCAGCCATTGGTACTGAAAACAGTACTGGTGGCTGCATGCACAAGGGGGTTAAACTTGAGGGGCTACATCCTTCTGTCAACTGTTCCTCGACATCTTCTGTCAGATCCTATGCTCAGTGTTCAGGAAATCCAATTGCACACCCTCCTGCGATACTTAACACAACTGAAGCAAGGTGCAGGCAACAATGCGATATGGGACCCACAAATTCCAAGAGACAGAAACTGTTGCTGTGTTCAGTTAACATATCACCAGTGGAAGCTCAGCGTCCTCAGTTAACCTCACATGCCTGTGCATCTGTGGATTATAATGCTCATGTAAACTCACACCATGTTCCTGCACTCTCTGATTCTCGTCCTATGGTGAACTCCAATGCCTCTGCATCTGAATGCAGCTCTTTGGAAAACTTAACCCCCTTGTGCATTCATCCACCAGTACTGTTTACAGTACCGGTGGATAAATGCACAAGGGGGTTGAAAGGTACCTCTGCACTTTCTGAAACCAGTTCTCATGTAAACTTGAACAATTCCGCATCTACTGATTCTTTCTGTACCACTTCTGATGCTATTCAGAGCTGTTTTGAACGTGAACAGTGCCCATGCCAGAAAACAGAAGATTGCAAAAAAAATCATCAGCTGGAGAGTATTGTACAAGATCCAATTATTTTGAAGCCAGTGGATTATTTTCATCTGAGTTACAAAATGTTACTGGATGGTTTGCGGTGACAGAGATGAAGATTAGCGCAATAAGGAGAATGTCTATGGGCGGATGTCAGCCTCGTTTAGCCAGCACACAGCTGACATGCACTGACTAAAGCAAAATTTGGCCAGAGAACCTTCCATTGATTTACGGGGTAAAGTGTCGGGGAAAATGAAATCATGTATGCTGTATGGGAAATAAAATCAATGGGCCTAACAATAATTTTTCTTATCCACGTTATACATTCTGCACTTCACAAGTGTGGCTGATGTGTATATATCCTTTGTACAGAGATGATTGAATTTTAGAGTACTTTTGTGTCCATTTGTCAAATGTGCAATACCATTTCACTGTCTGTTGTACCTCAGGGCTTTAGTCATTTGATTTTTTATGAATAATGCACCATTTTAAAATGAGATTTGAAAAAAATGGTCAAACTTATGTGTACAGAAGAGATAAACAATAGTACTTTACAAAACCAATAAAATCGATTGCGCTGCATTGATGGTTAAATTTCGGGATTTTTAACAATTAAAAAACCATTGCCACCATCACCGCCATGTTATGACCAAATCACCCTGTTAATTAAAAAAAAAAAATCGCGACCATGACCAGTGCAAAAATATGATTGATTTTTCCACCCCCCCCCCCACCCACCCCCCCACTACACACACAGATACTTATTGATTTAACTGCAGCCACCTTTATTTTATACCCTGGTATCTGGCTACCTCATACTGAGTACATAAACAACATGGGGTTTACAAGAGGCTAAGATCCTCAGCAGCCTGGATTCTTATGAGCTGACACAGGGTCAGATTCTCAAGAGACGTTTCACAATGTTTCAGTCAACTGTACTGTTAGGTCTCTCATTATGAGTAGGCTGGCGAGACTTGATGGCATGCATCAACATTCACTCACTCCTTGGTGACAGCACTCGACCCGCCTGCACTGAATTAAATATGTAAAGTTCAACAAAGATATGCACTGCTCAATAAGGGTATTGCCAGCCTTCAGCTATATGCATAAGTACCCGTTCTTATGAGAAAGCAATCACCCATATGCACAACATGGGCAATGTAAACTAGTGGCTGGTTTCTGAAAAATAGTTTCTCAGAAAATCAATCAGTGGCCACACTCTGCTTTATACAGGCACCCGAAAAACAGCTGGATAAGATACTAATTTTCTAGTATGCATTCTAGTTGTGGAAAAAAATCAGATGCCTGTTTTATTCGTCAGCTAATGCAGGGTGCCAGTCAATAAAGTTGCTAGCTCTACTGAGCACCCTGAGCAAGTGGTGCCAAGTGGAACTTCATATGTTACTAACAAGTTGCAACTAACTTTTAGAAACCTGCAGAGGTAACCTTTAAGTTAGTTGCCTTAAGAACTTATTAATTACTTACCATAAGAACTTAGTAATTACTTACCCTAAGTTCTTATAAGTCCTTACAAGAACTTGACCCCAGTCTTTAAGATACTCAGACAGATTTACCAAGATACAAGGACCAATTTTTTTTTTCTTCTCAGAAATATTCTGGTGGTGCGGTGGGCATCAAATAGTTAGGCGTGTCATCTCTTTGTAAAGCATATGACAAAAATATTGTTTGTTTGCCAAAACTAATTTTTATTTGCTTAAAAGTCCTTGAAGTTTTTCTGTGGTCTCTTTTACACCAATCTGTTTTCCTTTCTCTAAAAAAGATGCCTTTAGTTCTTCAACATTCACAGGTTGACTACGCATCTTATTCTGAATTTCAGTCTTCTGTTGTTTGTAATTGCTCAAATCATCCTGCACTCTCTTAAATTCAATATCGTCAATAAAATTGACCTCCAACGCTTTACTGATAATAAGTTTAATACTACTCAGCTTAGCAGCAGCAAGAGTGCTCAATGCTTCATGCTTCTGCAATTTTGTATGAAATCTTTTGTTAAGGCCTTCCAAACCAAAGCATGTCAGACCTGTGGCAATGCAGCTCCTTCTAGACCAACTCCGATTATACTACCAATTCCAGTTATCAGAGCAATACCACTAGCAGATAAACCAGCTGAAACCAAACCTCCAGCCATAGCTGCGTTTTGTACAGAATTGAAAACTGTTTCATACCGTCTTTTGCACGTGGAGTATTTTGCCTCTTCACTTTCCAAATACTTTAATGCTTCTGTAATATTATTTAATCGGAATGTGTCTGCCTGTAATGTTTTATCAAATGCAATTGGCTTAGTCGGCGCATGCGGATCAGTCGGCACAGTCGGTAGTTGTGAATACAAGTTCACCATTTTTTACGACAAATATTAAAAAAATTATTTAATTAGTGATTACATTTTGCAACTCGTCAAAAGTATACAATTTGCCAGCATAATAAAATGAAACAAGATTTATGTGTTCCAGTTTTATGTAACTTAGAAGAACAAAAGTTGTTTTATCGACCACCACCTTTACAGCTGGGATACTACTCAAAACCTCTATATCAACACCTTTCTAATAGCAATAAAGACCTTTGTTGACTTTGACACTGAGTCATCCCACGTAAGTTTGATTGCCTGTGCAACATCTGCTTCTTTGGCATCAGCCACAGATCTCATGATAATTTCAAATACTATTGTTGCTTCTCTTGCTATGGCAAAGTTTGCTGGCATAAACACAACAGAAGTAATAATAATAATAAAGAGCATTTATATCGCGCGGAATCCCCAGGAGCAGTGGGCTCTAAGCGAGTTACAAAAAATGTATATATATGCAGAATCTCACTATCTTTAAAAAAGTTTAATCTACGCACACACATACAACTAAAACACACATAACACAACAAAACCATTCACAATCACAAGTTAAACAGATTTTGATCATGCCGATGCGCCACCACGATGGTGCTACGCGGTCAACAGAGGGAAGATCTAAGATCAAGGCCACCACGATGGTGCTAAACGGTCAGCAAAAGAAAGACCTATGATCTAAGCCACCATGATGGTGCTACAAAGTCAACAGAAGGAGGACCCAAGATCAGCGGCACAACCGCGATGGCGCTACAAATAGATGACCTGTGATCGTCTGAGCCACCAAATGGTCAATACACTAAGGATGTAAAGTGAAGCCACCAAGATGGTGCTACACGGTCAACAAAAGGAGGACCGAGGTAATAAATGCCACGATGATGGTACTAGGTGAGGCATCATAAGCCACAGAAATATGTATGCAGACCAGCCCATTATACACACAATCTGTGGATTAATGGTACGCAAGCTGAAAGAAGTAGGTTTTAAGTTGGGTCTTAAAGACGTCGATGTTTTCAGCATTCCGGAGGTGTTGGGGAAGTGAGTTCCAGACAACTGGGGCTTGATACTGGAATGTCCGGCAGCCAAACTGCTTAGAGGAAATGCTGGGGACACAGAAACGCTTCTCAGAGTAGGAACGAAGGGAACGGGAGGGCTGATAGATGTTGAGGAGGGATGAGAGATATGGCGGTAGGGATCCATCAAAGCAGCGAAAACCCAGGACCGCAATCTTGTACTCTAAACTGAATGGGTAGCCAGTGCAGTTCCTGAAGTAGGAGAGTTACATGGTCCATTTTAGATTTGCCAAAAGCAAGTCTGGCAGCATTGTTGAGGACTGTCTGCAGACAGGAGAGTTCTTTCTGGGGGACACCTGCCAGGAGGGAGTTACAATAGTCTAAGCGGCTAAGGACAAGGGAGCAAATAAGTTGAACAGTGGCGGACCGGGTGATGAATGGTCTAATAGAGCTGATTCTTCGCAGCTGGAAGTTCGCCGTCCTGCACACATTAGTAATGTGATGGTGCAAGGACATACTGCAGTCGAACTGAACTCCCAGATTACGTACAGACTGGCTAAAAGTTATTTCACTGTCGCCAACCACGAGGGAGGCCCCTGGTGGGACCTGACTAAGGGAGTGGTCGGAACCAGCGCAAAGTGATTCAGTCTTGCCATCGTTCAGCTTCAGTTTGTTGCACAGCATCCATTTTTTCACAGAGGAAATAAAAAGTTCAATCTCTTTCACAAGAGCAGGAAAATTAGATGGAGAAGCACCTTTGTGGAGCTGGGTGTCATCGGCATACTTGTGAAATTCACAGGCATGTCGGATGATGACGTCAGAGAGGGATTGGGTGTAAAGGCTGAAAAGGGCAGGCCCAAGGATGGATCCTTGGGGGACGCCGTATCTCAGCATGAGGGGCTGCGACTCTGATTCACAACAACCTTCTGAGTATGCCCACGCAGATAAGAGGAAAACCAATTAAGTGTTTTGCCAGAGATGCCATAGGATGTGTTAAGTCTCTCTAGGAGTACGTATGGTCGATCGTATCAAATGCCGCCGAGAGGTCAAGGAAGCAAAGAATGGAAACCAGCTTGTTGTCAGCATTGCACAGAAGGCTGTTTGTAACATGCAGGAGAGCAGTTTCTGTACTGTGCTGTTTTCTGTAAGCTGACTGAAACGTTTCTAGGAGGTTGTAGGAAATGAGATGGTTTTGGAGCTGAGACAGAACAATGCGTTCTAATAGCTTTGACAAGAAAGGGAGATTGGAGATGGGCCGATAGTTATTAAAACATTCTTTGTTGAGACCAGGTTTCTTCAGCAAAGGTGTCATGACTGCTTGTTTGAAATATTCAGGCACTACACCAGTCTGTAGAGACACATTCATGATTCTGGTGATGACTGGAATCAGGTCAGCTAAACATGATTTGAAAAGGCTAGCTGGAAGAGGATCCAGAAAGCAACACTTGAGAGGAGCATGTGTAATAATGTCACAAACAAAGTCCTCGGACACAGGCTGAAATTCTGCAAGTTGTGGACCGTGATAGCTAGTGATCTCAGGAGTATTGTCAGAAGCATCCAGTTCACGCCGGATGTCCTCAATCTTTTTGTCAAAGAACTGACAGAAAGCGTCCGCGAGATCCGACGCTGGTACGGCGGAAGGTAAGGAAATGTCCTTGCGTACCCCAAGGAGCTCATCAGACACACTGAACAAGGTTTAGGTGCTAGAGCAGGCCTGCAGGCGGGAACAGAAGTGCTGATGCTTGGCTTTGCGCTGGAGGGATTTTAGGCAATTGCGCTTCTGCACAAACAGCTGGCGGTGAATGGTCAACTTGCTAGACCGCCAACACCGCTCAAACTGGCGAAGCTCTATCTTAGTGTCCTTGACCTTGCCTGTCATCCAAGGAGCTGAGGGGCGGTCAGTGACACGTCTGGATGTTAAAGGAGCGTGTGTGTCCAGGATATGCTGCAGCGACCTGTTGTAGTCCTCCAGTAAAACTGTCTGGTGAGGAATCTAACTCTGCAGCGGCAGCACACACAGACATGTGGAATTGATTAAGATCCATTCCTTTTACACAGCGGGAAATAACCACGCGCTTGCGGGATCTGGGCTGGAAACAAAAAAGATCAAAGAAGATGGCACTGTGATCGGAAAGAGCGAGATCACTGACATGGAATGACTGAAGCAGTTTGTCATCATCTCGGACAATAAGTAGGTCAAGCGTATGTCCGCATTTGTGGGTCAGTTGACTTACGAGTTGTTTGAAGTTGAAGTCAGTCAAGATCGTTTGAAGACACCTGGCAGTGGTGTTAGACGGCACTTCAAAGTGTGTATTAAAGTCACCGGTTATGACCAGGTTGTGTGATTGGTCATTGTATGAGGACAACAGGTCTGAGAAGTCATGCAGAAAAGAAGCGTCATTAGAGTTGTTTTTCCTGCTAGGTGGAGGACGATAGAGACAGACACAAACACATGAGGAGTTTTTGTGAGCAAACCTGACTTCACAAGCTTCAAAAGAACTGAAACTGAGCTTCTGGAAGATAATGCATTCATCAAGACGCTTGGCAAAGACCACTGCTAAGCCGCCGCCACGGCGCCCAATGCGCGGAAAAGACATGGTCTTGTGTGTAGGTGGCGTCATATCAGCCAACAGCGCCTCGTCGCCATGTTCTAACAACCAAGACTCTGTGATGAATGCAATGTCAATTTTATCATCTGCAATCAGTTCTCTAATTTCATCGGTCTTGTTATGACATGATTGTAAATTGAAGCAGACACACTTCAACGTACCCGATGCAGTAGTTTCTGAGCGCTCAGGATTAGTGATGGGAACATGAATCAAATTGTGAAAGTTGCACCCACCTCTATGATCCGCGAAAATCGTGTGGGGGAAGGGGGAGATCACAGGGAAGAGGCTCGCATGCTTCCTGGCGGGACGTACAGAATGGCCATTAGGTCCCGATTGAAGCACCTGACTGATAACCACAGCATGAGAGGGGGTAGGAACTTCTGTAGAGAATGCACTAGGCGATGTATTTGACCTGTCTGTAATAAACACGTTGATTTGCCTCTGTTTCCTCCTACCACCTCTCCGGGTCCGCTTACGAGGCAGATTACACCCAATCCCCAATGTTCAAAGGTGGGGGATGAGAGAGGGATCAAGGCATGAGGCCACAGGTCGGACACATAGCAGATCATTCCTGGAGTACTTGTGTTGTGAGACCGAGGAGGGAACACATGTATTAGAGCTGACACTGGCTACACTAGAGGAGTTTACTGGCAGACTGGATGGGTACTCGGTACAACCAGATATGGAACAAGTGACAAGGTCAAACTGTGTCACAGCTGGCAGACTGGAGGGGTTCACCAGTAGACTGGATGTATTCACAATGCCACCGGTGACACAATTCAACTGTGAAACTGAGGGGAGACTATGTGGGTTCACATGAGGACTGAAAAGATTCACGGTTGTAACTGGAGCAGTCAGGCGTGACTGCCACTGAACCAGTAGAACAGAAAACAGTAAAAACCAAATCATTTTCCACTCCGGAGGAAATGGTCCACAAAAAAGGTACCACCATGACGCCCAATTCATCACAAACATGAAGATGTCTTAATCCAACACATTCAATCAGCCTTGCCACGATTAGACACAAAACGATGAGAGACGGTTTCACTCTGCTTGTTAGGCGTATGAACACAGCTCACCTTTTGATCTGATCTACCCTTTCTATTTGTAAGAAGATACCTTCGTTTTTCATACTCTTGCACTTTTAGTTTATCTCTGCTATTGTTGTCTAAAGCAAAGCTTGAAACAAGGTTCACAATCAAAGGCCCAGAGTTAACAACTTGTCTAAATACTAAGGCTCCTTCATCATCAGTATATACATAAGGACTAATAAATTCAAAATTTATGTCCGAGACAATTACAGGCGCAATTGCAGGCATAGGAGCAAGAGCAACTACCCACTTATTACCCACATGTTTTAGGTTGTAGGGCACATTATTTACAAGGGTAGGCGGAGTAGGAACAGTGACGTTCACGAAGTTGTCCAAGTTTAGGAAACGGTCTTTCTGTGCCGTCTTTCATGTCATCGATTACTTTCCGCTTGTACATACCAAAAGAATCAAGTTCAAAACCATACAATTCCCCCACCTCACCTTCTTTATCAAAATCCTGCACATCAGCCAAATCTTTCAACTCTGTTACTACCCCACCCGGGTCTGCCCTGGGGGACTTGGGTGGGGTTAGGTATTTTTTAGTTCCCAGGGTCACCCTGGTCAGCCCCACAGGGTGGGTTTTTCTCTCTATTCTGGGGCATGTGTTTCTGTCTACCCTTTGTCCATTCACCTGTATTTGCCTTTTTAAAACTCTCCCTACTGTCTGCACTGCCTGTAGCTCTTGATATTGGATGTGTGTTGCTAAATGGTCTTAGCTTTATTTAGGCCCAATGTGTTAGGTTTCCCCCACCCGGGTCTGCCCTGGGGGACTTAGGTGGGGTTAGGTACTTTTTAGTTCCCAGGGTCACCCTGGTCAGCCCCACAGGGTGAGTTTTTCTCTCTATTCTGGGGCATGTGTTTCTGTCTACCCTTGGTCCATTCACCTGTATTTGCCTTTTTAAAACTCTCCCTACTGTCTGCACTGCCTGTAGCTCTTGATATTGGATGTGTGTTGCTAAATGGTCTTAGCTTTATTTAGGCCCCATGTGTTAGGTTTATTTAATGTATTTGACCGGCTGGCGACATACATTCAATGTTCTGTTTATTTTTTTTTTTTCACAAGCAGTGCAGGCACGTCCTGAGAAAGCCTTGTTGCTGTCGGGACGTTAAGCAATGTACAATCAATCAATCAACCATGTGTTAGGTTTATTTAACGTATTTGACCGGCTGGCGACATACATTCAATGTTCTGTTTCTTTTTTATTTTTTCACAAGCAGTGCAGGCACGTCCTGAGAAAGCCTTGTTGCTGTCGGGACATTAAGCAATGTACAATCAAAAACTCTGTTACTGGACACGCAACTGGTATAATTTTTTGGCTTTGGACCAACACTCATTTTTTATTCAGCAAAAATAAAATTATTTTACTTCTAAAACAACACTAAAATCATGCATCAGAACTGGTTTGCCATCCTGATTAGTTACAAATAAACACAGTGATTCAAAGAAACTGGAACCTAATTTTTTTAACTTCACAGGAAATCTAGCAACCACACTTTCACTATAGGGAGCAGTTCCAGGATGCACGCATCTTAACAAAGTTGATGGCTTTCCATTGTGTACATTTTCAGTTGTGTTTAATTCTTTTAAGTCAACATTTAGTACTGTGTGTACTGCCAAATTGACAGGATATCTTCCAGTTATTTTATCTTTTTTTGGTGAGAATAGACCTCCGTCTAATGACCAATCATCATCCGTAATTCTTATTATTTGACCTAAAAAACCAAATAACCTTCCAAGAGTAGCGGTTAATAAATACTTACTATTTTTTTGGAAATTCAATTGTAACAAGTAAGTTAGCGGGATTTAAAGTTTGCTTTAATTTTATATTCATTTTGTAGCCATTCAGCTAAAGTACAAAAGCATCACCTATCTTTACACCATCAAGAGTTCCATATACATAATAATTTGTATCATCTGTTACATTAAACCACTTTACAGTGTAGAACATTTCATGGATAGCTACAACTTGCTACCATCTCAATTATCAATCCCATTAGTTAACCATACTGGTTTGCTTGTATCAAGGTTTGTTAACTCATTCTACCCCAGACACCCCACAGGAAGATAAGGATCGACCATAATAGTTCAAGGGTGATGCCAGTATAGCTTGGCGCCTATGGGCGCCAAGCTATTCCTGCCATCACCCTTGAAGTATCATGGTCGATCTGTGTCCTGCACTGCTATGCAGTCTTCAGAGGACAACGGCAACATTTAAGAATTTCGGTGTTGGGGTAGAATGAGTTAAGGTAATAAACATTTTTATTATCTCATAAAAAAAGCGCAATGGAATTTAAATCACCAACAATTGTTACTACAAACACATTTCAATTTAATGTAGATGCCAAGCACAATGCCGCGCCGACTTATGATAAAAAAAATAATTCAACTAAATCAGCTTGATATAGCTGTAAACGAACAAGATTTATTTCAATCAAGTAAAGGTACCCAACCCTTTTGATCAATATCTAAACCCTCCAATTACAGATGACGCAACTGCAAGAAAGTGGTCCTCAAGACCTTTACAGATGTATCAAAACCAGCTTAACTTTGCTATACTATGTTCAACTACAGGCTGTGGCGTTTCTTTTACAGACCACTTGAATCACTCAAACAAACTGATTAGGTCTGTGTATTGTTTCCACACATATTACCAGCTTAGAAGAATACTGTCAGAACTTCATGTCTCACTGCCCACTGAATCCAGTTTTAACCGTTTTAACAACCCCATGGATATGAAAGCATTTGAACACATTTGTAATGAATTTAACATTAGCTCCAGTACAAAGTATGACTTTACACAAAAACTTGATGATCACCACGGCATGGGAACATTGTATTATGCTATGAGTCACAGACAATACCCTCAAGATTACTACCCAAGTTACACCTCATTCTCGTCAAAATCACAAGTCTGGTTAGGCTCAATAGAACAAAAACAGTCTAATGCCTGGACCACATTTGTCTTAGACAGGAGTGACACAAGCAGGAGTCGAACACATTAATGAGTCTATCAGAACGTATGTGTGGTGTATACTAGGAGCACAATCGCTAACAAAATCAAACATCTTAAACGGGAGTGGAAAATTTGAAGCACAAAAACAATTTCTTGCAAACCTGGAAGACTCTATAAATTCAGTAGTAGATCTCCCATCAAGCATACAACGCTATCAAGATGTTCTCAGATATGGTAGATCAAAAGTCGACTTTGTAGTTGGCATCGGGTTATACATGTTGCCATCTGACCTTCAACTCCAAATGGGGACAATAACAAATTATAATAATGAAATAATTGTTGCAAGTGTTGATCAAAAATTAGGACTCAATCAGTAAACTTGGGCCCAACAACCACACATGTACACAAACCAAGGGGAATCACTCAGCGCTGGACAGACAAACAGTTAGATCCCCTGCCCCCGCCTATCAGGCACCCAGTCGCCAGCCCACAGAGAAATACGCAGGTATAGAACAAGATGATCATCTGCATCCTCAAAAAAGATGCATCAGGTCTCGCTTATAACCCATGTCTTTCTCCGGAACTTAGGAAGTAGGCAGGAGAAACATACACACTCATATACGAACGTGCACTACTATATGTGGTTGGGTAAATACCCCGATTTCCCACAATAGATGCACAGAACATTACACAACAATGTAACGATACAAATTTGCCTCGAGTTATAGATACAAACCAGATAGGTGAGGCTAGCGTGGGCAGAATTGTACACAAACCAAGGGGAATCACTCAGCGCTGGACAGACAAACAGTTAGATCCCCTGCCCCCGCCTATCAGGCACCCAATCGCCAGCCCACAGAGAAATACGCAGGTATAGAACAAGATGATCATCTGCATCCTCAAAAAAGATGCATCAGGTCTCGCTTATAACCCGTGTCTTTCTCTGAAACTTAGGAAGTAGGCAGGAGAAAGATACACACACATATACGAACGTGCACTACTATATGTAGATGCACAGAACATTACACAACAATGTAACGCGATACATGATGCAGATGATTGTCTTGTTCTATACCTGCGTATTTCTCTGTGGGCTGGCAATTGGGTGCCTGATAGGCAGGGGATCTAACTGTTTGTCTGTCCAGCGCTGAGTGATTCCCCTTGGTTTGTGTACAATTCTGCCAGCGCTAGCCTCACCTATCTGG
This sequence comes from Semisulcospira habei, assembly GCA_036245525.1. NCBI lineage: Eukaryota > Metazoa > Mollusca > Gastropoda > Semisulcospiridae > Semisulcospira > Semisulcospira habei. The sequence continues at coordinate 139,296,986 of BTPG01000008.1, forward strand.
TTTGTGAGTATTTATAACTCGAGGCAAATTTGTATCGTTACATTGTTGTGTAATGTTCTGTGCATCTACTGTGAGAAATCAGGGTATTTACCCAACCACATATAGTAGTGCACGTTCATATATATGTGTAGTAGTGCACGTTTGTATATATGTATGTTTCTTCTGCCTACTTCCTAAGTTCCGGAGAAAGACATGGGTTATAAGTGAGACCTGATGCATCTTTTTTGAGGATGCAGATGATCGTCTTGTTCTATACCTGCATATTTCTCTGTGGGCTGGCGATTGGGTGCCTGATGCCTATCTGGTTTGTGAGTATACACATTTACAGTCATTAAAACCATTAATAATGCCAGCCCTGGCTCCGGTAATGTCATCACCCGTACAGACAGTAACAACTCCTACACCAGTACAGTTTTAGTCAGGTACAAACACACATGAGTCAGAGAGAACTGTATTGGTAATAGGTCTTGCTGGATTAGGGATATTACTTCTTTACCTGTTTCATTAAATACCCAGCTATTAATCCTCCTACTGTCACCAAACAGACCCACACATGCTCTGCCATAAACCCTACTACTTTTGCTGCAGTACTGATCAACCAACTGACAACACTGCCTATTATGCCAGGCAAAGCATCCATTGCTTTCACAGCCAAATTTTTTTAAACAAGTCTGAAATATGAGACAACTGTTTTTTTTTTTTACCCATGACTGAAAGTCTTTTGGGTCAGTTGGGGCTGGTGAGCCTGGCGGAGAACCACCACCAGGTGCCCCAGCTCCGGTAACAGCCATTACAACAGTACTGATAATAAATCCAAGAGCAGTAATTAAACTTGCAATTGTGATCCCCTGCTCTCTGAAAGGTGTTTTCAATTTCTCAGCCAAAGTTGTGTCTTCGTGAAGTATTTTTTGAATAGTTTCTCTAATCCTGTTGACCTGTGTTTTCAGTTTTTCTCTTCCAATACTAATCACTTCTAATCGCCCTGATCTTTCTATCTGCAAATCATTTAATCTGTGTTGTATTCTTTGTTTTATTTCTGTGTCATAATTCTCCTCGTCTGCTGTAGCTAATTTTTCCTTTTCTCTTTCTATTTGATTATTAAGCTCACCTAGTTTGGCTACATTATTTACCGTCTCACCTCTGATTGTATGCAGTGATTTATCCAAGCCCTTAATCTCCTACCCCACCCGGTCTGCCCTGGGGGACTTGGGTGGGGTTAACTACTTTTTAGTTCCCAGGGTCACCCTGGTCAGCCCCACAGGGTGGGTTTTCCTCTCTATTCTGGGGCATGTGTTTCTGTCTACCCTTTGTCCATTCACCTGTATTTGCCTTTTTAAAACTCTCCCTACTGTCTGCACTGCCTGTAGCTCTTGATATTGGATGTGTGTTGCTAAATGGTCTTAGCTTTATTTGTGCCCCATGTGTTAGGTTTATTTAATGTATTGGACCGGCTGGCGACATACATTCAATGTTATGTTTAGGTTTTTTTTTCACAAGCAGTGCAGGCACGTCCTGAGAAAGTCTTGTTGCTGTCGGGACGTTAAGCAATGTATAATCATTAATCAACCATAGCCTGCATTGACAAAGGAGAGTCTTCTATTGTTTTCATAGCCTCATTTATTTGACCTTCTGAAAATAAGGTTTCTTGTATCACATTGTTTGCTATTTCTGGTAGTCTTTTCACATCCGTCATTTCAATTTCTTGTCCCATTGAGTTTACTTTGTATTTTAACAGTTCGTGATACGTTCTAGAAGTATTTACCATTCCAGTCATATCTGTTGCATTAGTATCATAGTCATCCATGACATCCATTTCAAAATCATCATAGTTAAATCCTCCCGCTGCCATTGTTTTTATTAATTTAATTTTTTTTAATTTTTGCATAATAAAATGTCATCGTCTTACGGATCAAAGTTAGACCCATACAGAAAACTATGTGAACCTCTTGGTGTTAAGGGCATTAGGCAATCAATTGTCATCACAAACAATCCCAAGTACCATCGATCAAAACCAAATTCTGTCAAGTTTCCAAACCTAGGTCCCAATGATGTTATCGTTCCTGGTACTTCTTGTCTTGCATTTAATATCAAACTTTCATAAGAATCATATGTAAACAGAACACTAGTTGACAATCTTGGCAGAGCAATTGTTAAAACTATTAAAGTTAAGCTTGAAGGTCAAGAAGTGTTTAGTCTTGATGATGCTGATGTGTTTTACTGTTATAAAGATTTGTGAATACACAAGAAGAGAGAGAAGACCGTGTTTATCAAGGCATACAGTCTGCTAACGTTGCTAAACTTAGAATCGACGCAGGAGATAAAACAACAACAGCAATTGAGGACGTTATATTAGCAGACACATACAGTAATAGATTTTACATTCCACTTGAATTTGAAATCCTCACAGCACATTTGCCTTATTACCAAGGAGTACTAAATGACCATCTAAGCTTTGAACTAACTTTTAATGAATGTGCAAAAGTTATCAAAACAACTGACACAGACGCGACATATAAGATCTCTAACATTTCATTGGAATATGAAATTGTCACAGAAATTGAACTAGCCAGACTCATACAAAATCAGTACCAGTCAAAACTTCCAATTTATTATGACCGTGTGATACGACACAGTACAATACCCAAAGGCAAAAGTGATATAATGTGGAACATCAACCTGAATACACCTGCCAGGTCACTGAAAGGTATACTTATGTTGTTTATTGAACCAAAAAATCCATTCAAAAGGGAGTCTGAAAAGTTTTACAATCCAAAGATTACACATTTGTCCTGTACTATTGAAGGACGTCCTAATGAAGTCTACGCATCAGGAATGTTACCTTATCAGCACTACGATGAAATTACAAAATGGGCAGGTGGAAGACTTAGAGAAAATCCCGCAAACATGGCATGCAAAATCTACATCTGTATGACATAAGGATCGGACAATACCTGACAAACAAGTACGCACTCTAGCTAGACCTGCGTAGTACAGACGACGATTACCTACACAGGTCATGTCGTAAAGTTGAAAACGGCAGTGATGGAATTACAATTCAAATACAAAAAAAAGAGTGAAACAGGAAGAGCCATAAATATATACCTGTATCTGATTTATGACGCTCAACTCAATATTGTAGAAAGCAGACTAAGTGGTCATGTGTATTAAAATTATAATTATTATTAAAATGAACCTGCTGACGACCCTCACTGCAGTTTGTTTTGTGGTGCTACAGGCTGTGGAAAAAATGAATTTGTTCTTGATCTCTTACATCCATCATTTTGAAAACATTGTGATATTCTGTCCAATGATAAAACGCAACAAAGCTTATCACAACCATTTATTCATTTAGACTGACAACAGCATCTATTTAGTTGACCCTGAGAAAAAACTGAACGACTGTCTACAATCTTTTTACAAGCAATTTGAAGGACAGCCAACTTTGTTTATTGTTGATGACTGCTCTGCAGAAAAAGACATTTTAAAAAGAGAAACACTCTATCGCAACTTGCTTTTAGTGGCAGACATGCAAATGTCAGTGTATGGATTTTCACTCCAAAATATAATGCTGTACTAAAAGATTTTAGAGAGCAACTAAAGTTTATCTGTTTGTTTTACTGTAAGGATCGTGACAGCTTTGAAGACTGCCTCAGAGAGAACGATTTCATTTCAAATAAACATGAACGAGACATTGTTAAAAAAAAACACCTGAATTCAACTAAGCATCTAAAGCTTATCTTAAAGACAGATAAGCCCGCTGGGTATGGATTAGTAAATTAATTTATACTTTTACACAGTCAATTCGAAAGGGGAATTGGAAAACGTGTTTGGAGAAAGACTGTTGCCAGACTTTCTCAAAGCAATTGACAGAGCTAGAATGAAGGGGTCTGGTTGGCATGAAGGGTATGTACATGAACTACAACTGAAGCAGTCAAGGTATCATCCTATTTTGGGTATATCATGGTTACCACTGCCAACAGAGGTTGCAAACAAAAAGGCTGTTGTCAATATTCAAAACAATGACAATCGCTGTTTCATGTGGTCTATGCTTGCTCTACTACACCATGTAAAAACAAAACCTGATCGCGTATCTAACTACACCAAATTTGTAAATGAACTCAACTTCAGTGGTATAGATTTTCCTGTAAAGATAGAAGACATAGATTTGTTTGAAGAACTAAATCCTGGGATATCTGTAAATGTGTATGTATGGGATAATGACTCTCCTAACAAGTTACAACCCATTAGAGTATCACCACTTGCTCCAAACTACAGACAGCCAGAAGACAAGCATGTTGACCTTCTGCTAATAGGTGATGAAAATGGTAATGATAACTACACTACACAATTATCAGAAATATGTCGCGGCTAATTCACAGTATTGTTTCAAAACATGTTAGAAAACAGGAAGTGCGTAAGAGATGTTTACAAAGGTTTTCTTCTATTGAAGTAGCACACAAACACGTTAAACATTGTAGGTCAGCTGATGACATTCAAACAATACTTAAGTACCCAGATCCTGGTAGTCGGGTATATTTTAAAAACTATTGGAATCAGCAAAAGCTGCCGTTTGTAGTGTATGCTGATTTTCAATCACTGGTTTTATCCTGTTCCAGAATCATTACCAAAGACATTAAAATTGAGTGATCAAGTGGTGTGCTCTTTGGATACATTCTTGTTAGGTCAGACGGAATGCATACCGAGCCTGTTATCTACGAGGTGAAAATGCAGCAGCTGAGTTTTTAACAGAATTGAGACAACTGCATAGTAGTGTAGTACAGTATCTCACAACTTGTCAGATGCCTTTGGTGATGACAGAAAAAGACAAACTAAATTTTGATGCAGCTGTGATGTGTTGGATTTGTGAACAACCTCTACATGAAAAAGTTTGCAACCATGATCACATAACTGGGCGTTACAGAAGTGCTGCACATGGTGCATGTAACTTGAAATTAAAAATAGATCCCAGGACATATAAGTTACCAATCTTTTTCCACAATCTCAAAGGATATGATTCACACATTATCATGCGTGCTGTGGATGAGTCTTGCCAAAAAAAAATAGTTGCATTGCTCAGACAACCGAAAAATATCTGACTTTTAGGTTGGACAACAAATTAGTGTTTTATGACTCAATGCAACATTTGTCTTTAGGGTTTGCTAGTCTGGCAGAAGGACTGAATGAGTTTCCAATAACAAGTAAATATTTTGAGCCAGAGTTAATCAAGAAAGGAGTCTACCCCTTTGAGTACATTGATCACTGGCTTGTGTTTGAAGAAAGGAGATTACCACCAAAAGAGGCATTTTATTCTACACTAAATGGAAAAGGTATTTCTGACTCTGAATACCAACATGCGCTTGATGCATGGGATAAACTAGGGTGTGAAACGATTGGTGACTACCACGACCAGTACTTGAAAGCTGACGTTTGTTTGCTAGCAGACATATTTTAAAGTTAGCGTGAAAAGGGTCTATTACACTATGGTCTTGACCCGGCTTGCTATATAACTAGTCCTTGCATGACATGGGATGCTTTTTTAAAATCCAGTAAGATATTTATACACCTGTTGTATGATCGCACGATGGGTGAAATGGTGGAACGCGGATTGAGAGGAGGCATCAGTATAGCGGCAAACAACTATGCCAAAGCCAAAAACAAATATCTTGATGGTCATGGTGACCTTGGCCAGGGCTTTGACCCCTCAAGGTCAAGGTCATTCATTACGTATGTGGACGCTAACAATTTGGCTTTGCGATGTGTGAGTTATTGCCCTTGAAAAACTTTTGTCTGCATGATTTGTCACAGTGTGACATAACAGAGTTAAACTATATTATGACTCATGACCAAAATGACGCAAAGGGTTGGATCTTTGAAGTCGACCTAGAGTACCCACACCATCTACATGATTACCATAATGATTATCCATTGGCTGTTGAGAAAATGTCTTTGACGGGGAAAAAAGAAGACACTAAACTTGTGCCAAATCTGAGTGATAAATTCAATTACGTTTGTCACTATCGCTTACTGTAGTTTTACATCAGACATGGGTTAGTACTAAAGAAAGTTCACAGAGGCATAAGCTTTGATCAGTGTGCTTTCATGAAAGATTACATAATGAAAAACACAACCCTGTGTGCAAGAGACGGCAACACTGCATTTGACAAAGACTTCTTTAAGTTTATGAACAATGCCTGTTTTGGTAAGATGATGGAAAATCCTCATCACCGCAAAGATGTGAGACTGGTCACAACTGAATCAGGTGCAATTAAACTTACAGGTAAGCCACAATACACAGGGTATAAAGAGTTTAATTCATCATTGTATGCAGCGACACTCAAACTGGATTGTCAAACTGGACAAGCCAGTATTCATTGGTATGGCAATGAGTCATCAAAACTGTTGATGCTTGAATTTTACTATGATTATTTCAAACCAAAGTATCCTGAATGTCGACTGTTATACACTGACACTGACTCGATGATCATAGACATGCCTACTGAAGACATTTATGAAGACATGAAAACAGAACTACTTATGTATGACATGTCTGATTATCCTAAGGATCACCCGCTGTACAGCATGCAAAACAAGAAAGTGCCTGGCAAGTTTAAAGATGAACTAAATGGAGTGCCTATAGTTGAGTACGTTGGACTGAGATCAAAAATGTATTCTATACCGCACCAGAAAGGCAGTCTGTCCGAAGCCAAAGGAATTTTTAAAAAAACAGCGATAAAAAATAAAGACATCCGTCATGAACATTACAAGCAAGTATCGGATGGAGATCTAATGCCTGATTATCCAAACAAGACACTGAGGTCAAATAGACATAATCTTGAAATGATCCAAACACATAAGAAATCACTTGCAGTAGGAGACACAAAACGAGTGTTTCACACTAAAGAAAAGGCTTTGGCACCAGGACATACAGGCTTAAGTTATTTGAAGTAATAGCTGATGAATTAATCGACGAGTTAGTTACTGAAATGACTCAAATGGTCAAAAATGAGTAACAGTGTCTGGGGGAATAATCTGTAATTCTTCTCTGACAAATGCCCTCTGTGGGGCAGGCTCATAATAATTAATTAATAATAATTACAGTATTTATAATGCACTTATCTTATAATAATTATAACTCTAAGCGCGCACTCACAACTCGCACATGCATGCGCACGCTTTAGACAATGACTCACATACCACAAATAGTGAAAATACATTACGACGGTCAGCTTGGGGTGGGGAGTGTGGTGATGTAGTGCTAGAACTGTTGAAAGAGGTGAGTTTTGAGGGTGGACTGGAAGGAGGAGAGAGAGTGTTTCTGACGGAGAGAGAGTGGGAGAGTGTTCCAGGTGGATGGACCGTATACTGAGAAGGAGCGGGGGCCGAAAGTGCTGAGTTTGGTGCGGGGGATGAGGAGGTGGAGAGGGTCGGAGGCGGAGTGGAGGGAGCGGGAAGGAGTGTAGGGGTGAAGTAAGTTGGAGAGATAGGTAGGAGCGTAGTTGTTCAGGGATTTGTAGCAGAGAGACAGAATCTTGTATTGGATGCGTTGGGGGATGGGGAGCCAGTGAAGGAGCTTGAGCAGGGGAGTGATGTGGTTGGATTTTTCTTTCTAAGGACGAGGCGGGCAGCATTGTTCTGGATGCGCTGGAGAGTGAGAGTGGTGGAGTGAGGAAGGCTGGAAAGGAGAGAGTTGCAGTAGTCGATGCGAGATAAGATGACAGAGACAGCGAGTTTGGTGGCAGCTTCGGTAGTGAGGTATTTTCTGATCTGACTGATGCGGGAGGTGGAAATAACATGCCTGGGCCATGGCGGAGACGAAGCTGGTCATGGAAAGAGAGGAATCGAGGATAACGTCAAGGTTCTTGACCGAATCAGAGAGGGAGATGGGGGTGCTGTCGAGTTGAAGGTGGAGAGAGGGAGGGAGCTGGGAAAGTTTCTGGCGAGTGCCTACCAGCATGGCTTCCATTTTGTTGTCGTTCAGTTTGAGCTTGTTTGCTGTCATCCAGTTTTTCACGTCTTCATAGCAGTCAGCCGTGCGAGTCAGTAGTGTCTGAGTGTTGTCGAGTTTATCTTCGTCTAGTAGTTGTGAGTCGTCAGCGTAGAGGTGGTGGTGTATGTGGTGAGACTGGATGATGTTGAACAGGGGAGAGGTGTAGAGTGTGAAAAGGACCGGGCCCAGGACGGACCCTTGTGGAACACCGCAGGAGAGCGTGACTGGGTTGGAGGAGACGCCGTCGATGGTGACGGACTGCTGTCTGTCGGAGAGGTAGGAGAGAAACCAGGAGTGGGCAGAGTCGGTGATGCCAAAGGAGTGGTGAAGGTGGTGGAGGAGGATAGAGTGGTCTATGGTGTCGAAGGCGGCAGAGAGATCGAGTAGTGTAAGAAGGGAGATGTTGCCCAAGTCAGTGGAGAGAAGCAGGTCGTTTAGGATATGTAGAAGGGCTGTTTCAGTGCTGTGATGTTTGCGATAGGCAGACTGGAAGGGACTGAGGAGGTTGTTGTCAGCGAGGTGGAGGTTGAGTTGGTGGAGGACAACCTTCTCAAGAAGCTTGGACAGGAAAGAGAGATTGGAGACTGGACGGTAGTTCTTGAGTTCGTTTGGGTCGAGGTTGTGTTTTTTGAGGAGAGGACGGATGATGGCGGACTTGAAGATATCGGGGACGGAGTCATTCTCTAGAGATGTGTTGATGATGTCGGTAATGAAGGGCAAAAGTTTTGGGAGGCCGTCCCGGTAGAGAGAAGCTGGGAGAGGGAGAGTTCACAGGTTTTGAAAGGCATGGACTTTATGGTCTTGAGGACTTCATCCTGAGAGATGGGGCGGAAGGACGAGAGGGGAGTGCCGGAAAAGAGGGGGGGGGGGGGGTCAGGAAGGCAAGGCGGAGAAGGCAGAGTGTCGAGTGTGTTGCGCAGAGTTTGGATTTTGTCGGAGAAATAGGAGGAGAAAGCGGACGGAAGTTCTTCTTTGCTGAGTGTGTTGGGAAGAGGAGAGTCTTTAGAAGTGCCTAGGAGTGTGTTCGTGGTGGTGTAGAGGGTTTTGGAAGAAGTGGATTCCAGGATATAGATATATAGTTATTTGGGTTTAACGCCTAGCAGGCGACTAAGGCCATCTCACGGCGGGATATAGATATATAGCTCATATAGATAATAAATTGATGGATTGCCGGGGACTTTTTTTTTATATTGTGAACAGACATGGACCAAATTGGATCAATTGCCCTGCGCCTGACGTCATTCTCGGCCTCACCAGGTTGATGCAAATATCTCACCTGTTTTGTAAACAAGTTTGTGTCTGGTAGCGGGGCTGTTGTTGTTTTTAGCCCCGTCTCTGACCCTGACGGTATTGATTTTAATTTAATAGCATCAGCAGGCTTTGGGCGCAAGTGTTGACTCTTGTTATTCATTGCTTTTATCACAGATGGTAATCTCTTAACCCACTCAGTATTACGTGCATCATGCATGAGTTCCTTAGAATGCTGGTAACTGAAAGTCTCTCTGATAATTGTTTGTTAAAGTTTTCTATGATTGCCTGTGATCTGTGCACGCCAGGCATCCCGCGTCTAACCAGTACACCATACTTCGCAAATAATTGATTAACTGCGCCTTTGAATTCACTCCCGTCATCAACTTGCACCACCCCTGTGGAATTTTAAAGGGCCTCGACTATAAATCAATATTAACGCAGTTGCAACAGTGGAGGCGTTTTTGTCAGTTATGGGTTCGGCATCCTTATACCTTGAAGCAATGTCAACAACAGTTAGTGCATACTTGTATCGCTTCTTTCTTATTGAATCATGTGGCAGAAACAAAAGATCCATTTGATGCGTGTCATTTGGCGTCATGTTTTCAAAATGGGGTCTTGATATTCCTTTTGGCGCAGGAAGATATATTTGCTAAATTGCTTGTTTTTGCAGCCATTGTCGTATTTGATTGCGTGTGACATCACCACCCACAGCAGCATGTAATTTATGTATTGTGTCTTTCTTATCCACTAGCCAATAGGGGAGTAATATATTTTTGATAGCTTAGTCCCAGCGTCGTTCATTTTTTTCTACCAATAAAAACTCCTGTGAAATAAACAAATGTCATGCCTACTAGAACAAAGATTAGCTCCCCATTTCTTTGTTCTGGACTTGGTTGATAGTAATCGCTAAGTTTTGGCTTTGGGGTGGACATGTCTTCGCCCATAACAAGAAAATATTGTTTGATTGCGTCATCGACATTAGGAAATGTATGCTACATGTGACTTTCTAGTCTGAGTTTTTCATTGATAAAATCAAGTTTCTCTATTCTTTGCTTCTCATACTCTTGTTGAGCGTGGGCATTGTGACGTATCATTTCTTCTGCAGATTCCTCTCTACTCACTTTTGAAAAGAGATAATTTGATCCACTGAAAGCCAGGGCATTGACAACAGTCCCTCCAATTATAACAGCTAAAGTCGCCATACTTTTTTTATTTTCATAGAAACATTTTCAGGAATAATTCCTTGCTTGATGAGAAAGTCTTTTGTGGCAATTGACGCTGTTACAACAACAATTAGCTTAGCACTGTCTTCAAAGTCTAATCTACTCAAGTCTGCCGATTTCATTTTGAGAATATTTTTTGCAAGCATAGATTAAGCAACTGCTAGTCCTCTTATTATGGTAGAGTGATAGACAAGGTTCATTAAGTTTTTTTGTGTCACTCATTTTCTAATGCAATAAAAATTAAAATAATAAATTTATTCACTGCATGTAAAATGAGTCCATCGGTTTTGGCGCTGCTGATCATGTGGCGACTTCTGGTTTTATTTTTGGAGTGTCTAATTTTTGGGACACTGTTCGAGTGTGTGGTTTGTATTTTTTCCATAGCCTGTAGCCTATGTAACCAAATCCTACAACAAATCCGCCAACTATATATTTTGTTATTTTGGGTTTAGACTCAGTTGTTAGTCTCTCACTTTGATGAGGGTGTGGTGGGGGAGATGGTGTTGGTCCTGACGGTGTGACACTGGTGTCGGGGTCGGGGCTGGGGGTCCTGACGACGGGTCAGTTACATGAGTCTTTTCTGTTAACGCCTGAAGTTGCAATTTTTTTTGCCTGTTCCATTCGGCTAATTTTTTTCCTGCCTCTATCCGGCCTGGGCTTTTAGTTTTGGTCACAGTTTGAATCTGAGTCGAGACAGGGTTCAGTTGTGGGGTCATCTGTGGGTCGTCCATTTTGATCTGCAGTAAAATTTAATTTTGAAAAATCAATATGACTCCCAGTAACAAGCAGAGTTACCACAGGTGTAACTGTAAGGTAACTGCCAAACTTGTAATACATGACGCATGCTAATTTGCCAATTGAACTTGAAACAATATGATTTGATTCCAAGTCGCTACTTAGCCTTTGTTTTCGACCGGGAGAAAGTGACTAACAGCCTTTGTATAAAGAGACACGAGAGACCGACTCAGATCATGAGTCATTAGTGAAGCGATGTGATTGTCGTACTTTGCGTGTAGCCTGATTATTTCTTCTCCGCTAAGGGATTCAATGTCATCTGTGGAATAACATTTTCCAAGATAAGCTTTCGATTTGCCTGAAACAACTACTGACAGAAGACGCTGTTTTTGAAAGTCTAACTGTTTGTTCTCTATGGCGCCGATATCACTTAGAAAAAGTAATTCGTCCTGATTCATTTTATAATAAAAAATAAAAAGTGAAACAAAATCAAGTACTTATCGTTTTGGTTTAGGATGTTTCAGATAAATCCTTATCACTTTAAACCATGCTTGCCTTGCTAGCGAAACACATTCCATCTTGCTTAATCGCGTTTTTCAAAAGACTGGCACAGTACTGTAGGATGACGCTTATAGAAAGAGTTTAAGAACAGCAGACAAAACCCAGGCAGTCTAACACGCAGAGATAAAACACCACTCATGCCTGTCTATTTGAGACCCACAGCGCTGCAATCAATTACTACCCCACCCGGGTCTGCCCTGGGGGACTTGGGTGGGGTTAGGTACTTTTTAGTTCCCAGGGTCACCCTGGTCAGCCCCACAGGGTGAGTTTTCCTCTCTATTCTGGGGCATGTGTTTCTGTCTACCCGAGATCCATTCACCTGTATTTGCCTTTTTAAAACTCTCCCTACTGTCTGCACTGCCTGTAGCTCTTGATATTGGATGTGTGTTGTTAAATGGTCTTAGCTTTATTTAGGCCCCATGTTTTAGGTTTATTTAGCGTATTTGACCGGCTGGCGACATACATTCAATGTTCTGTTTAGTTGGGTTTTTTTTTTCACAAGCAGTGCAGGCACGTCCTGAGAAAGCCTTGTTGCTGTCGGGACGTTAAGCAATGTACAATCAATCAATCAGCAATCAATTACTGTGCCAACATCGAGTTAAAAGCTTTTGGATTGTCTGTCTCTGGCCAGCAAACATGGGCTTATTGATTGGCGCATGCATTAGGTCTTACACCCTCTCGGTGAATAAACACAGACATCTGATTTGCACAACTAGAGGGTTTACTAAACAAAAGATAGTATCGTTTTGTGTGTTATCGGGTGCCTGTATATAGTGCATATCACCATCAATTGATTTTCTGAGGAGCAGTTTTTCAGCTACCCGGCCAACTCTTTCAACACGCATGTCTTGTTGACTATCGCCGTGTCATCAAAGAGGAAAGTGTCGTCAAGTGATATATATAACCTCGACGTGACACACTTTATGGGGGGTGCGCGGTAGTGTGAGAGTGAGTTGAAACGTTGGGCTATGCCATGGCTTGTGGCAAATGTATGTCGTCAAGCCTCGCCAGCCTACTCGCAATGAGAGACCAAACAGTACAGTTGACTGAAACGTTGTGAAATGGAGCCAGGCCCCGGGGCTCTTGAGAATCTGACCCTGTGTCAGCTCATAAGAATCCAGGCTGCTGAGGATCTTAGCCTCTTGTAAACCCCATGTTGTTTATGTACTCAGTATGAGGTAGCCAGATACCAGGGGTATAAAATAGAGGTGGCTGCAGTTAAATCAATAAGTATCTGTGTGTGTAGTGGGGGGGGGGGGGCTGGGGGGGGGGCGGGTGGGGGAGGGGGGTTTGGAAAAATCAATCATATTGTTGCACTGGTCATGATCGCGATTTAAACAAAATTAACAGGGTGATTTGGTCATAGCATGGCGGTGATGAGACTTATGACGTCCTGTGGTGAAAGCCGGAAGTCTTCGGAAGCCACAGGACCGAGCCGCCTCTCTCTATCCAGGGATACAACCATGGGCACATGGAACGTCAAGACCATGTACCAGAGCGGCAAGGCCGCCCATATAGCAGCGGAAATGCAAAAGTACAACCTTTCCCTGCTAGGTATCAGTGAAGCCAGATGGACGCAGTCTGGCCAGAAAAGGCTGTTAAGTGGGGAGATGATTCTGTATTCAGGTCATGAAGAGGAGAATGCCCCCCATACAGAAGGTGTAGCATTCATGCTGTCACCAGTGGCAGAGAGCGCTGATGGGCTGGGAACCTCTTGGGCCAAGAATTATCACAGCAGCCTTTAGAACCAAGAAAAAGCTCAAGCTGAACGTCATCCAGTGTTATGCGCCCACTAATGACAGTGACGAGGAAGAGAAACAAGAGTTCTACGACCGACTCCAGAGTGCCTTGGACAAATGTGCGGAGCGAGATATCACCATCGTCATGGGCGATTTTAATGCCAAAATAGGGGAGGACAACACCGGATACGAAGAGGTGATGGGGAGACAGGGATTAGGCTCGGAGATGAGTGAGAACGGGGAGAGGTTTGTAGACTTTTGTGCTCTAAATCGACTTGTCATTGGAGGCAGCATCTTCCCACACAGAAGAATACACAAAGCAACTTGGGTCTCACCTGACCATACAACAGAGAACCAAATAGACCATATCTGCATTAGCAAGAAATTTAGAAGATCCCTTCAAGATGTTCGAGTGAGGAGGGGAGCAGATGTCGCCTCCGACCACCATCTGCTTACCTTAAAAATGAAGCTCAAGCTAAAGAAAAGCCGCACAGAGACAACAAGAAGACAGCGCTATAATGTAGGCCTCCTGAGAGAAACTGGAGTTAGAGAAGAGTTCAAACTGGTGCTGTCCAACCGGTTTCAAGCGCTACAGGAGCTAGTAAATGAAGAGGAGGCGGTCACCACAGAGCAGCAGTGGAAGGCAGTTAGAGAGGCGCTGAACTCAACCTGCAAAGACACTGTAGGGTTCAGGAAACACCACCACAAGGACTGGCTGTCGGCACAGACCTTCAAGAAGATAGAAGTGAGGAAGCAGAAGAAAGCAGCTGTCAACAATAGTCGCACGAGAGCAGCCAAAGTAAGGGCACAGGGGGAATATTCGGAAGCCAACCGCGAGGTGAAGAGTAGTATCAGGGCAGACAAGAGGGCCTACACAGACAGCCTGGCAGCAGAGGCAGAAAAGGCAGCAGGCAGCGGCAACATGAAACAGCTCTACGACATTACCAGAAGATTGTCAGGCAAGTATGGCCATACAGAAAGACCAGTAAAAGACAAAGAAGGCAAGCCTATTGCAGACAGAGCAGACCAACTCGACAGATGGGCTGAGTATTTTGAAGAGTTACTGAACAGACCTAGCCCACCCGACCCCCCAGACATCCAGCCGGCAGAGACCGACCTACCCATCAGCTGTGACAGACCCAGCCGGGAAGAGATCAGAAGAGCAGTGGCATTCTTGAAGAACGGCAAAGCAGCAGGCCCAGATGGCATCCCAGCGGAGTCTCTGAAAGCAGACCTAGAGACAACAGTGGAGATGCTGTACCCACTGTTTGGAAAGATCTGGGAAGAGGAGGTGATGCCGGCTGACTGGAAGGAGGGGTACCTAATCAAGCTTCCCAAGAAAGGCGACCCCAGCAAGTGTTCCAACTACAGAGGAATCACCTTGCTGTCAGTACCAGGAAAGGTCTTCAACAGGATCATCCTGGAGAGAATGAAGAGCTCCGTTGACCCCCAGCTGAGAGACCAACAAGCAGGATTCAGGAAGAACCGATCATGTACAGACCAGATCGCCACTCTCCGCATCATCGTGGAACAGTCTCTGGAGTGGAGCTCCCCGCTGTACGTCAACTTTGTGGATTATGAGAAAGCATTTGACAGTGTGGACCGAGAGACTCTGTGGAAACTCCTACGACACTACGGTGTACCCACAAAGCTCGTCCGCCTGATCAAGAGCAGCTACGATGGCATGACATGTCGCGTGATCCACGAAGGGCAGTTCACCAGGGAGCTCCAGGTCAGAACCGGTGTCAGGCAGGGGTGTCTGCTGTCTCCGTTCCTCTTCCTACTGGCCATAGACTGGGTCATGAAGATGACCACAGAGCACAGACGAAGTGGAATACAGTGGACACTGTGGACACAGCTTGACGACCTCGATTTTGCAGACGACTTGGCTTTACTGTCCACACTCATCAACAAATGCAGGACAAGACCATGAGGCTTGCTGACATCTCGTCCCAAGTGGGCCTCACCATTCACAAACAGAAAACAAAGACAATGAGGCTGAACGCAACCAGGGAAGAACCAGTCTTGCTTGCTGGCACCCCGTTGGAGGAGGTAGAGTCCTTCACCTATCTCGGGAGCATCATAGACAAAAAAGGCGGCACTGATGCAGATGTCAGAGCACGAATCGGTAAAGCCAGAGCAGCCTTTCTCCAGTTGAAAAAAAGTGTGGAGCTCCAGAGAGCTGTCACAACACACCAAAGTCCGGATTTTCAACTCCAATGTAAAAGCAGTTCTCCTATATGGAGCAGAGACTTGGAGATTGACAAAAACCACAGTCAACAGAGTACAGACCTTCATGAACAGTTGCCTTAGAAGAATTTTGAAAATCCACTGGCCAGAGAAGATCAGCAACGTCAGACTCTGGGAGAGAACAGAGCAGATAACAGCAGAGAATGAAATTGGGCGAAGAAGATGGGGATGGATCGGTCACAGTCTGAGAAAGCCAGCTTCCAGTATCACTAGGCAGGCATTGTCATGGAACCCCCAGGGAAATGAACAATGAACAATGAACCTTTATTTTCCAACGGTAGAAGTTATTGGTAACAGGACCAGTTTTCAAACTTGCCGTTGCTACATCTACTACATAAATGACATAGACATGTAAACATACACATACCACACACTGACGCATGTATGCACTCGCTCAGTCACGCACGCACGCCCGCACATACGCACGTTCACACACACACACACAAACACAAAGGGGAAAAGAGGTAGGCCGAGAAACTCCTGGCGTCGAGACCTCCAAGCAGACATCAAGAAACTGGGAACCACCTGGTGTAGAATCGAAGGAGAAGCACAGGACAGGAGTTGCTGGAGGTCTCTCGTCGACGGCCTATACCCGGGTAGTAGTCCAGCAGCTTTTCGCAATTTCTGCAGACTAAGTAGTTCGTCAAAAGAGTAACAATGGTTTGCAGGTACGAAACGAAAGTACTAATGCCATATAGTTTATGCATGGCAACAATATTTGTCCTTAGGATGGAGACATTTTTGTAGAAGTGTTTTTCGAAAGCTATTTTTCGATGTGAGGGAACTAGTCCTCGTACACCGCCCGGATAAGGTGCAAGACATTTTTTGTGCATAACATTGAAAATTTCAAGCATACAAGTTACAAGTTTATTCCAGTGAGTAAATTAAAATCATCAGCAAGTAAACATGCATACATATATACGATAAAATAAGTTTAAAAGTATTATTTTTAATGCGGTAAGCATAGTCGCGTCGCTAGTTTCAAAATGGCGGTCAGCGAGAAGCCTTCTAAAGAAGTCAATCAGACGCGCGCGGTTGATGAAGCTTTACTTTGCTCCTGAATTGAAACAGAGATTATTTTCGATTTGAACATCTTATCAACGTCAAATACGTTATTTTTCCTGGTCTTGAAAACAGCCTTTTCCATAGAACTCGGTCTTTTGTGGGAGGAAAGCATATCGAAAGTAAACTCCCTTTGTGCATGTTGTGCAATGTGTCTGCCGACCATCTTCAACATTCTTTGGCCGGATACAACATGCATGTTGTTCGTCTGTTTTTCAGCCTGACGGCTCTAAGTGCAGGTCTGCACTTTTTTTAAATTTATTTTATTAGTGGAGATGGGATTTTTAACTGGTCAAGCACGATCGTATCCGACTGGTCTTAAGCACAAGCCAGGCAGAGTGAAATCCATCTCCGAACCGTTTCCATCAAAATCACCATGTTCAGCTAAACACCTAAATATAAAATTTTAGTTTTTGCAACCAATTCAACCAATCCGCACTCAAGTACTCACAAGGACTCTTATGATTAAGCTTTATCAGGACTGCATGAGACACAATACAGATAGTAGCCCTCTCTATTATATTACATGTTTTATTTATTTATTTTTTATTGATTCATGTATGTATTCACTTACATATTTATTTATTATTTATCCTTTTAATTATGGATGGAAGGAATTCCTTGATGCACATGATCACTATAGTGGTATGGTAGTGGTCACCAAGGAGAGGAAATTTGTTTTCAATATGCATACATTTGTGCATATTCATAATCTATCCTTTACTTAACATGCATATTTATAGGTCCCAGGTATCCCCAACTTATTTTATTAATTTATTATTTTTTGTTTGTTTGTTTGTTTGTGATGTATGTTTGCACATACACATCAGCATAAAATGATTGATTGTAGATTGTTTAACGTCCCGACAGCAACAAGACTTTCTCAGGACGTGCCTGCACTGCTTGTGAAAAAACCCAAACTAAACAGAATATTGAATGTATGTCGCCAGCTGGTCTAATACACTAAATAAACCTAACTAGACCCTTTAGCAACACACATCCAATATCAAGAGCTACAAGCAGTGCAGACAGTAGGAAGAGTTTAAAAAAGGTAAATACTGGTGAATGTACCAAGGGTAGACAGAAACACACGCCCCTGAATAGAGGGGAAAACCCACCCTGTGGGGCTGACCAGGGTCACCCTGGGAACTAAAAAGTAGTTAACCCCGCCCAAGTCCCCCAGGTAGACCCGGGTGGGGGCATCAGCAAACAAGAAAATATACACATATAGGTGCCATACTGCCTGCTCCCAACCCTTACCTAAATACACACATAAAACCGCAGAACACCTATCAAAAGAAGGACATACACATCTGTGTATGTTCATAATTTTTAATCTATCCTTTACCTAGCATGCATATGTCCCAGGTACCTTAGACTTACTTTATCTTATTTATTTAAATTATTTATTTATTTTGTTTGTTTGTTTGTTTTGTTTTGTTTGTTTGTAATGTAGGTTTTGTACATACACATCAGCATACAGCTCAAGAACATACACCATGGTGCCCCTGTGCATGTGGCCACCAATACTATTCTGTCAGATCTGTCACACCCAGCCAATCATCTCTTCGAGCTTCTGCCCTCTGGCCGGCGGTTTCGTGCTTTTAAAGCCAGAACCTCTCGATTCAGATGCAATTTGTTTTCCAGAAGCTGTCCTCAATACATCACCATGCACGGAACAACGTGATTCCATGATTTGTGACATATGACTGATTTGTGTTTAATATTGTGTTTATCTATCTTTTAGTGCTGTATATAGGATGATCGCCAACTAAGTGTATGACATGATGAATGCCCTACAAGTGAGGACATATTTTACTGTCGCCATGCCACACAAAAATCCTTGTAACGTTTTACTTGGTGAATAAATGTCTTATGTCTTATACACGTACATGGTAATAGGTGCAGTATCACTCGCTCCCAACCCCAATCCAGTTACACACACAAAACCGCAGAACATCCACCAATGTACATCTGTGCATGATCATAATCTATACTTTACTTAGCATTCTTATGTCCCAGGTATCTTTGACTTACTTTATCTTATTTATTTAACTGCCATGAGATGGCCGTAGTCTACCGCGCGGCGTTAAACCCAAATAACTATTTATTAAAATTATTAATTTATGTTTGTTTGTAATGAAGGTTTTGTACATACACAGTAATAGGTGCCATACCGCCCCACTTTCAACCCCAGCCCACATACAAAACCACAGAATACCCACAAAAGACATGCACAATTGTATACTGATGGGCATTAGTGGACTGTAAAATCTATATATAGAGACTTCAGGTTAAGCAAGTGGCTTGTATTGACTGCCTGTATTTTAGCTGCCCACCTACAAATTTCATGTGTCCAGTTAACCACACTGCACATGCAGCCATCGGTTCTGTGAAAAGTACTGTTGGCCTCATGCACAGGGGCACCAAAACTTAGAGATAAGGCCACACCTGATAACAATAGCAGTACTAATAATAATATGCCTACTCAGCCACTAGTTCTGTAAACAGCACCTTTGTAAACAGTACCAGTGGCCAAATGCACACATACATCATGGATGTTGCTACCACTGATCACTTCAAAAATAGGCTGCCCAGTTCACATTTTGATACCGTGAACTAGCCTGCACATGCAGTCATCAGTTCTGTAAATAGTACTGGTGGCCACATGCACAGCGGCACCAAACTTAAAGGTGAGGCCAAAACTGCCACCTCAAACAAAACCAAACGCTACCTACACACACATATCAATGATACAGTCAACCTCTGTGTGCGTTAGGGGGAACACGCTTAAAGTATGTGACTGTAAATCTTACAGCGAAATGTCAAAACCAGTAAGAAGATAATATAACAGCAACAAGTACATGTATTTTGTAAACCACTCAAAACATGACAACTCATCGAGTTTAATGGTGTTATGAGTGGGTGATGGAAACACTGAAAGAAATAGTACGAGTACATTATAAAGTATGTGCCTCCTTCCCCCCCCCCCCCCCCCCTCCCATAACTAGCTGTTTATCATAAAACATAGATATCTCATTCATTTGATCACTTGACTGATTTATTAAATCATCTCTGTGTCACCTTTCTCCGTTTTCTTTCTCGTTTTAATCCCAATATGTCAGTGCTAATGTCAGCTGCTAAGAATCCTTGCAGCGAACTGCAAATGTCTATATGCAGACAAACTGCAAATAACACAGCAGCAAAATAAGTTCCTCTTTTGTGCAGTAGGCTACTGCTAGCAAGATAGGGTTCAATTTTAAACAAAGCATTGCATGAACTTCCAAGCGTGTTCACATTGTGCTGTGTATTTTTTTTTTCAGTGTGAAGTGTACTGTACCATCAGTGATCACTGAGACTGCAAAATTGGCACTGGCAGTGATCGCACATCACAACATAGCTTGTCAGTGCAACTGATTAAAATAAATGTTACTGCTGCATAAAATAATTAATCAAGTTCCGAAACTTTGCTCAGCCATGACAGTTAAAACCAAGTGGTGTGGCACTCTTTTTCTTTTACAGAATGCAGCATAGGTTTTGAAGATAGCGTTTGTGTTGTGGGTTACGTTTTGTTTTGGTGCTGTGTTGTCGAAATGAAACGGGCAAAGCGATGGTAAAGTGAATGGAAATAAACGTGACAAACCTTTATCAAGCCGTAAAAATGCACACAGCAACTTGACACGTTTGCTTTTTTTTAAAACAAACAAGCTTATGTAGAACAAATAAAAAAGAACCCGTCGGCACACAGAAATTCAAGTCCGCGGAGACGGCATCACGTGATGTTTTGATCACGTGATTTTGGGATACCTTATTGTTGCGAAACGATATTAATTTTGCGTTCAAGGCAAGCGTTTTCGTAATTGTTTCTTCTCTTATAATAATATATCTAAGTGTGAAAATATTACTTTAAAAAATGAAATCCTTTTAAGTGACATATAGTGCATACTACCACTGAATACAGGAACAATGAGACCCGTGTAAACTACTGATCCCCTGTAAACATGGCCGCGAAGGTCCTGGTTTCGTCTGCAGCCATACTGGAAACAAAATGTGCTACAGAAAAATGTCTCCATCCTCCGGCGGTTTAAAACGAGTGCGCACTGCTTTTATTCATACTAGACTTCATTTTGATATACCCAGACCTTTGTTACTCTCTAGAAAATCACTATCTCGTAAACGGCTGATCGTCTATGAAGGGCAGCTGCTATAGGGGTGACAGGCGTAAGTAAGTAAGTAATGGCGGTGATGGGGGGCAATGTTTTTTTATTGTTAAAAATCCCGAAATTTAACTGTCAATGCGGTGTAATCGATTTTATTGGTTTTTAAAGTACTATTGTTTATCTCTACAGATGTTGAGTTTTGAGTTTATAGGCTTTTGCTTTTAAGATTTAATACTTGTGCCTTTGTCATGTGATTTCACTGTTTCCTCGAAAAACATTACCGATGGCATTACTATATGGAAGTAGCACTTAGCCTATCAATTTCAGCCCAGGGATCGTTGTGTACAGCAACGCCACCGGGGAACCACCCGAGTGAGCTATACCAGCATCCTCGAGTAGCTTCCCTTCACTGAGTAGCTTCCCTTACCTCATACGGGCAAATGCGTAGCGTCACCAGTTTTCGCACTTAGCTTCCTGCAAGCAGGTTGCTTTCAGCATACGGCTCCCTTCATAGTTCGGATTTGGGTTTTCCTACTGGTCTCTTGACCTGACGAGGTAAGGCCTCGGGTACTGCACCCGCCAAGGGTCCCGGAACTTCCTGACCAGCGGTTGCACTACCCTTTGGATATTTTCATTTTATTCGCACTTCAACCGGCGCGTTGGTGCGGCCTCGGCCTCGTGCGCTTGATGGTTCGTTTTCAGAGACGCTAACTCTTCTGAATTTGCCGTCTTTTGTTTTCTTACGCTGTACAGCCAATAATTATCCTCGGCGGACACTATAGCGTTGACTTGGTCCGCTTACGGTCGCCTTTTCTTCGCTGACTTGCAGCTCATTACCTCCGAGCCATCGCGATCCCCTCGGGGGTTATGAGCCAATCGGTTCGGTCATCTGGTTAGCGCAACCAATCGGAATCTGAATATGCCTGATCGGAAGTGGTGTGATTCAGTTCCGTTCAGTAGATCTGGGGACTTCGCGGTTTCAGTACTCTGTACTTGTGGGTGATGGAAGTGAATCGTTAAACGTCAAGTTTGCAGCAGCATGCTGGGGAATACTCCGTGTGGCGGCATAAGTTTTGCAACGGATAATCGCGATAGTACTTTCTCGGCACGCAGGTAACCCCGAGCCCCGCAGAAGGCGATGTTTGTCGGAGCTGCGTCCTAGGGTCACGCGGACATGCTCGCCTGAGTCTCCTGTGAATGAGTTTTATGGATTAGAGATTTTTGCACGTTTAAGAAAACGAGCGCATGTAAACCGCGATAGTGCAGCGGTCCGATACTTTTCGGCACGCAGATTTAAAAAAAAAAAACCAAAAAACAAAAAATCAAAACAAACAAACGCACAGCAAGACGGTAAGGTGGTCCCGGACTGTGACATTGCTACAGTTCGGCAGCAGTGACTGTTGAGGACCTGCAGACTTCAACAAAGGACACGTGGAGGTTCTCCACTTCTCCTTTTGGTATGTACTCTTTTTTCTCTCTTGAATGGCCAAGTGTTGTGTCCACACGAGATCTTCCTGTCCAAATTTATTTTTCCTGTCCAGTTGCAAGACGGTAAGGTCAGGTAGTGACAGTAGGTAGTGGCAGGGCTCGCCGCGGTCCGTCCGCGGCGTGACGCGACACGCAGCTTACTCAGCTTGACATAGCGATATTATTAACCATATGCGGAGAGAGAGACAAGAGGCTTATGTGATATCGGAATTTTGACCTGCCAGTACCTCCTGACAAGGGTCAGCGCCTCTGTCTTTATCCCGTCTTGCACTGATGTGTTACAGTATGCCAGTCCAGACATACTGGCTGTTGGGGCCCACCGACATGTACACCTTCAGCCTGCTGTGTGCCGGCTGCTCGGACATGCAGCGTGAATGGCCCTTGGAGGGAACTTCAGTGGTTGCAGTTATGGGGCTTACTGCGGCAACGACCCGCTGCCCTCTGGGACCCACGCGCGCAGCAGGGTAGTCTGTCCGTCAGGAACACCCGTACTGCTACAACGCCTTCTGCCTTGCACCGGCCTTCGGCGTGCGCTATCAGACAATGTGGTGTCCAGTGGTTGCATTTATTGGGCTTACTGCGGCAACGACCCGCTGCCCCCCGGGACCCACGCGCGCAGCAGGGTAGTCTGTCTGTCGGGAACACCCGTACTGCTACAACGCCTTCTGCCTTACTCCGGCCATCGGCGTGCGCTATCAGACGATGTGGTGTCCACGGCCCGCTCGGCCCAACCAACATCTTAACTGCTACAACGCCTTCTGCCCTACACCAGCCATCGGCGTGCGCTATCAGACGATGTGGTGTCCACGGCTCGCTCGGCCCAGCCACCATCTTACACCCAGTCGTCTCACCCACGACACAAACAGTTCGTGGGCTATGTGTCGAGCCCCCTACCCCAGGGCGTTCAATCAAGGGTGAGACGGCCTCCCCCAACGCAGGACGTCTACGCGTCCCGACCACTACAGTAGCCACACATGTGAGTACACACCGTGCTTTGCCTGTTACCGGTATGGAAACGGCAAGAGCCTTACGAGCCTCGGTACAACCTTTGGACTATGCGGTCAGTCTCGACTTCCGAAGCATACCTGCACTTTCCATGCACAAGCTTCGGGCATGCAACACGGTCCTCCTGCTCGACGCTCCGTTCAGCTGGAACTGGACGTGGGCGACAGACCTTCAGCCTCCCCACCTCTTCGGCTCCCCCGCCTTCGGTCTTAACCTCAGCCTTTGGGTCTTTACCAGGATTATGGACGCTGTATTCACCAGAGCCAGGCAGGATTCCTCGAGCCCTACGTCCAATTATCTCGATGACCTGCTCCTCAGGAATCAGGACTCGGTCGCGCTAGCAGCAGACAGGGACGCTGTTCTAGCGCTGCTTCGCTGACTCGGATTCTTCCTCAACGATGGAAAGTCGGACCTGGTGCAGTCGCACTGGGTTGTCCACCTCAATATGGACTTCTGACTAATCTCAACAGGTAGTCTACCGGAGCCTCGGATCCAGAAGCTGTCGACCATGGCGCGACAAATCTCCCTAGCGGTTGCGCTTCTGGCCAGGACCTGGGTCCAGCTCTTGGGCCTGACCAGTCCCGTTCTCCCCCCTCCTTTTACTTTCGCCATTGCACGGACGCAAGTTACGACGACTGGGGGGGGGGGGGGGGGGGGGCCTTACTGCCAGCAGAGTTCAGCACCTTCTCGGACCTGTGGCTGTGGTCATCGGATCTTCGAGACCAACATATCAACTGACTGGAGTTGAAGGCGGTGTGGTTGGCCCTCTTCCACTGGGAATATGCATTTTGCACTATAGTCACTATAGTCAAGTTAAACATTTTCACGAGCCTGTGATAAGTGGTCGTTTGTACCAAAAGTAAAACAACCAAAAGAAATGTCCAAGTAACAACCAACACAGATGTCTTAAAATTGGCTTATTTTCGGCACTGGTTAGTTTGATGTATATAATAATAATAATTACGGTATTTGTAATGCGCTTATCTTATAATAATTATAACTCTAAGCGCGCACTCACAACTCGCGCACGCATTAGACAATGACTCACGTACCACAAATAGTGAAATAAATTACGACGGTCAGCTTGCGGTGGTGAGTGTGGTGATATAGTGCTAAAACTGTTGAAAGAGGTGAGTTTTGAGGGCGGACTGGAAGGAGGAGAGAGAGTGTTTCTGACGGAGAGAGAGTGGGAGAGTGTTCCAGGTGGATGGACCGTAGACGGAGAAGGAGCGAGGGCCGAAAGTGTTGAGTTTGGTGCGAGGGATGTGGAGGCGGAGAGGGTCGGAGGCAGAGCGGAGGGAGCGGGAAGGTGTATAGGGGTGAAGTAAGTTGGAGAGATAGCCGGGAGCGCAGTTGTTCAGGGATTTGTAACAGAGACAGAATTTTGTATTGGATGCGTTGGGGGATGGGGAGCCAGTGAAGGAGTTTGAGCAGGGGTGTGATGTGGTCGGATTTTTTCTTTCTGAGGACGAGGCGGGCAGCATTGTTCTGGACGCGTTGGAGAGTGAAAGTAGTGGAGTGAGAGAGGCCGGAAAGGAGAGAGTTGCAGTAGTCGATGCGAGATAAGATGAGAGAGACAGCAAGTTTGGTGGCAGCTTCGGTAGTGAGGTATTTTCTGATCTGACTGATGCGGCGGAGGTGGAAATAGCATGCCTGGGCCGTGGCGGAGACGAAGCTGGTCATGGACAGAGATGAATTGAGGATAACGCCGAGGTTCTTGGCCAAGTCAGAGAGGGAGATGGGGGTGCTATCGAGTTGAAGGTGGAGAGAGGGAGGGAGCTGGGAGAGTTTCTGGCGAGTGCCTACCAGCATGGCTTCCGTTTTGTCGTCGTTCAGTTTAAGCTTGTTTGCTGTCATCCAGTTTTTCACGTCTTCGTAGCAGTCAGCCGTGCGGGTCAGTAGTGACTGAGTGTTGTCGAGTTTGTCTTTGTCTAGCAGTTGTGAGTCGTCAGCGTAGAGGTAGTGATGTATGCGGTGAGACTGGATGATGTTGGACAGGGGAGAGGTGTAGAGTGTTAAAAGGACCGGGCCCAGGACGGACCCCTGTGGAACTCCGCAGGAGAGCGTGACTGGGTTGGAAGACGCCGTTGATGGTGACGGACTGCTGTCTGTCGGAGAGGTAGGAGAGAAACCAGGAGTGAGCAGAGTCAGTGATGCCAAAGGAGTGGTGGAGGAGGATAGAGTGGTCAATAGTGTCAAAGGCGGCAGAGAGATCGAGTAGTGTAAGAAGGGAGATGTTGCCAGAGTCGGTGGAGAGAAGCAGATCGTTTAAGATATGTAGAAGGGCTGTTTCAGTGCTGTGATGTTTGCGATAGGCAGACTGGAATGGACTGATGAGGTTGTTGTCGGTGAGGTGGAGGTTGAGCTGGTTGAGAACAACCTTCTCAAGAAGCTTGGACAGGAAAATGAGATTGGAGACTGGGCGATAGTTCTTGAGTTCGTTTGGGTCGAGCTTGCGTTTTTTGAGGAGAGGACGGACGATGGCGGACTTGAAGATATCGGGGACGGAGCCGTTTTCTAGAGATGCGTTGATGAAGGGCATAAGTTTTGGAAGGCCGTCACGGTAGAGAGAAGCTGGGAGGGGGTCTAGTTCGCAGGTTTTGAAGGGCATGGACTTTATGGTATTGAGGACTTCATCCTGAGAGACGGGGCGGAAGGACGAGAGGGGAGTGCCGGAAAAGGTGGGGTCGGGAGGGCAAGGCGGAGAAGGCAGCGTGTCGAGTGTGTTGCGCAGAGTTTGGATTTTGTCAGAAAAATAGGTAGAAAAAGCGGACGGGAGTTCTTCTTTGCTGTGTGTGTTGGGGAGAGTCTTTAGAAGTGCCTAGGAGTGTGTTCATGGTGGCGTAAAGGGTTTTGGAAGAAGTGGATTCCAGGATTTGGTTTTGAAGGTGTTTGCGTTGAGTCGGAGATCATTTTGCAGACTTTGGATCTAGTTGTTTGGAAGATCTGTCTGTGAACGGTGAGGTCAGATGAGCGCCAGCGGCGTTCCGCTTGTCGGCGCTCACGCTTGGCCTCAGCTATGTCGTCAGTGAGCCAGGGGGAGGGGAGTCGGTTGGGTATGGAGCAGGTGGTGACAGGGGCATGGGTGTCTAGAAGTTTTCAAAGGGAGGAATCGAAATGGGATGCAAGATCGGGAGAGGGGGCGGGGTCCAAGAGAAGGTCGACAGCTTAAGGCATGTCGGCATGTGAAATTAATTAATGTGAATGCAGAAACATGATTTCCAGCAGTGAATAATTACATCTGGCCCTTTCTGAAAATGTTGGTTGTTTCGGTGGGCATAAGGTGATATATGATCACTTTAAGTCAGTTTATTGTTTTTAATTATTCTGTTTAAAAAGAAATTAATTGTATAACATGTTCTTACAGGTGGAAGTATGAAGAGTATTTTATCCCTTTTGAAATTAAGGAATCGCGGCTCTGCGGCCAGGAGGTTCTGATCCTGTCCGACAATGCGACGGTGGTGGCCTTTATTCAGAAACAAGACGGCACTCGGCCTCTGACCCTCTGCATGTTACTTACCAGATCCCGGACGATTGCTGAAGTCCAGAGAGACTGCTGCTTCACACCTGGAGGTTGTCCGGCATGCCCTCTCAGCCCGAGGTTCTCGGATGCAGCAATGGAGGTGATCGCGGCAGCCCGCAGACCTGCGGGTGTATGAAGGAAAAAAATGGAGGGTCCTACAGTCCTGGGGCGAGCCCACGCCGCAGCTGGCCAAGTTCTTCTTGTGGCTTTTTCATGCACAGGATTTGACCCCGATCAACTTTCGTGGTTATCACTCGATGGTGGCGGACACGTATCGGCACTTAGGCCGACCGGACCCTTAAGCGTGCAAAGACCTCTCAGGCTTGATGTTCCATTTCGAACTCCAGCAACCAGTCACTCGTTCTCTCGTTCCATGCTGGGATCTTCCGTGGATATTGACCTGAAACTCCAGTCGGTTCGAACCGCTTCTTCTCGCCCGCCTCGCGGACGTGACTAGGAAGACCTGCTTCCTCCTGGCCCTCGCCATAGTCACCAGTCAGCGATTTGCATGCCCTGTCCGTAGACCCAGCCTGCATGCAGAAGAAGATCCTTGCCGGCGTGCCACGAAGCTTTTCCGGAGAGGCCGCTCCTACACCCTGGCGGTTGTGTGGGCGGCCCTCGCAGCGCGAGGTTACTCGCATGCAGCGGTGGAAGCTATTGCTACAGCCCGCAGACCCTCCACCCGCAGAGTGTACGAAGGGAAGTGGCGTGTCCTCCAGTCCTGGTGCGCGACTCGACGCCTTTCCACCATGACGCTGACTATGCCGAAACCATCGCCACACGGAGATGGAGATGGCTAGGCCACGTTTGCAGAATGTCACCTGACTCATTACCAAGGGTGGCACTGAGATGGACACCACAGGGGAAGAGAAACCGTGGGCGACCAAAGGAGACGTGGCGCCGAACCGTGGAGCGAGAGCTCAAGAACAGAGGCCTTACTCTGCAAACAGCACCCAAAATAGCAGCTGACAGACAAAAGTGGCGCTCCCTTGCCGTCGCCTCAAGCACCAGACGGCGCAGAGAGGACTGAATGAATGAATGAATGCTGACTATGCCGCACCTGGCCCAGTTTTTCTTATGGCCTTTTGAGGACCAGCAATTGGCGCCCATCACCATCCGGGCTATCTGGCTATGATCGCCGACACATACCGACACTTGGGGCGTAACGACCCAGGAGCGTGCAAGGATATTTCGGACCTGATGGCCCATTTTGACCTCCGTCGTCTGGTTCCGCGCTCGCTGGGACCTTCCCTGGCTGCTCATGTGGCTCAACTCTGAGCGCTTTGAGC
Organism: Semisulcospira habei; assembly: GCA_036245525.1. Lineage (NCBI taxonomy): Eukaryota > Metazoa > Mollusca > Gastropoda > Semisulcospiridae > Semisulcospira > Semisulcospira habei. The sequence goes on from BTPG01000008.1 coordinate 139,325,259, forward strand.
CCTTGTCCCTGGCCCGACTGACCGATGTTACCAGGAAGACTTGCTTCCTCCTTGCACTCGCCACAGCAGCACGAGTTAGCGAACTGCATGCCCTCTCCATATAATTCGCCTGCCTGCAGTGCAGGACGGATGGCTCCATGCGGCAACTCCTCACAAACCCGGCTTTTCTTGCCAAGAACAGGCCCCCCTCGGCTAGGGCACAGGTGATCAACCTCCGGTCGCTGCCGGACACTTCCCAGTCCCAGGGGTCCCGCCAACAGGACCCTTTCCGGGTCTTAAAGATATACCTCCGCAGGACGAAACCTTTCCGGAGAGGCCGATCCTGCCTTTTTCTGCCCTTGTATCGTGGCAGGACGGATATTACTGCGCAGACTATTTCTTCATGGTTGCGACGGGTCACCCGCTCCGCTTATGAGGACCTCTTCCCCGCAGGGGCCAAGCGGATGCGAATTCGAGCGCACGAAATCAGAGCTGTCTCGACCAGCCTCGCCTTTGACCGCAACTGCGCAGTAAGGGACATTGTCGCCACAGTAGGATGGAGAGCAGAATCCACCTTACCCGTTCTGAGTGACCTCTCAAGCCAGCGGGACAACATGGCCCTGGTGGGCGATGTCTCGGCGGCTCAACACTCACCACCGGCGCCCCAGGTAACGGAAATTGTGAGGTGTTGATCCCAGCCTTTTTCACCAATGCGTCCGCAGTGGCGGGGTAATGGGCGGTGCCCTCCTCCTTTTCGTTATTCTTCCATATAGTAATGCCATCGGTAATGTTTTTCGAGGAAACAAATGTACATTTCTCTAAAATGTATTTTTTCGAGAAAATACTTACCGATGACATTACTCGGAGGGCCCTCCCACCTGCCCCGCTCGCCGCCAGTAAGCTAAGAGCGAAACTGGTGACGCTACGCACTTGCCTGTATGAGGTAAGGGAAGCTACTCAGTGAAGGGAAACTACTCAAGGATGTTGGTACAGCTCACTCGGGTAGTTCCCCGGTGGCGTTGCCGTACACAACGATCCCTGGGCTGAAATTGATAGGCTAAGTGCTACTTCCATATAGTAATGCCATCGGTAAGTATTTTCGCGAAAAAATACATTTTAGAGAAAAATACATTTTTATTGCTCTAACCCTTTGTGTGTCGGCAACGGGTTTAGTCACGATTCCTACACTGAGGAATCATCATGACTAAAACCACTACCGACACGCAAAGGGTTAAGTCTGTTGGTATGCATGTGTGCTTGCGTGCAAGTATGTTTTAGTTATGCTGCAGGTAACTGTCTGGGGAACTGAAATCATTTTTTTCTCGCATTAATAAAGCAACTTTAAATCAACCTCATTTTCCATAACTTAATTTTATTCCACAACCAGAATCATTCTCATAAACAGGACAAGACGTTACCAAAACTGATAACGAAAAAACAGTTAACCCTTTAACTCCCAGAACTAAATGACTTCCATTCTATGGAATAGGTCATTTAGTTCTGGGAGTTTGAGAGGTAAACACAGAAGTGCATATGATTTATAGATCCTGTGCCGTCAACAAGATCACATAACAGTACACTAAGTAAATAACTCTGTACAGCTACAGGTCTGCATATTCATCCCAAAACTGTCCGTGGAGTCAACAGAACAGAAAAAAAGAAGTTATTCCTAAATCAGAAGTAGGACAAAATGCGCAGAGTTCACACGTTCAGTGAATTAGCCAGCCGATTATAATCTGCAAGAGACATAGATTCTCATGAGCCCCTGCAGATGCGAAATGGTACCAGAATACCGCTAGGACTGTCCTCACTGGTAAGGGGCACTACCTTTCTTATACCTGATTTTGATTTAGGAATAACTCTGGAATTACTTGCCAGCCACCAACAGATTCTGCAAGGTAGGTTCTCTATTAACTTTCAATTGCAGAATCAGAAATGATGTCCCCGTTTCTCTCAGTGGAATGTTTAACCCCCTTGTGCATGCAGCTACTGGTACTGTGAACGGTACCAATAGCTGCATGCTTAAGGGGGTTTATGACGGCCCCATCTGCAACATCTTACAAAACATTCAGCTCTAATCATGAAAGCACTCACAGGAAAAATGAACGCGCTACAGAAACTAGAAATTGCACTGTCAACAAATGTATCTCAAAGTATGAAGTCAGCGCAGATCACGCTACTGAACGAAAGCCAAAAGTTGAGACAAATGGACGGACATGAAAAATGTAGGCTTCACAACACATAGATTCAAATACAGTTTTCATTTCTCACAGTATTTTCCAATCACAGACTTTCTCACAGCACCACCTCTCATTCTACAATGAATACATTTAACCCCTTCACTGTCAATGGACGCACTGTTTTCAAAATCATTGCCTATTCATCAAAGATCCCCAGGCATCAAGAGAACATGGGTACAGAGTGGATTCAGCAAGAGGTATAGATCTTCATAAGCCCCCGCAATTGCGGGGGCTTATGAGGCTCTATACCTTTTACAGTTGGGTGGTGTTCAATGTTTCTTGGCAGTGAACGGGTCAAGCATTTACATTACTAGTACACAAAGAATCTGATACTTTTTAACATACCACACATATTCCATCTCTAAACATTGAATGCACAGTCAGAGCTAAAGTTGCACTGTTTGTGAACATGTCTAGTCAAAGAAATATTTTACCAGGTTGCCACAGTGATCTATAGCACTAGGCAAAATTTCCCTTGAGGATTGAAAAATACTTCAGTACACACACTAAAGCAGCCCCCTCAACAACAAAAAAGAAAAAAGAAAAGAAAAGAGATTTGTCAATCTGTTGGTGGCAGTATAGGTCACTTTTCAAATACAATACGACTTTTCATAGGGGGCAGCAATATTAAGTTGTAAGTTTACTGGTATGTGATTTTGGACCTTGCGGCATTGATGCATAAGGTCCAAAATCAAAGACAAGCGCACATAATATAGACACTTTGCTGGAAAAAAAAAAAAAAAAGTCAGGCACATAAGGATCTCTTGCTGTTGACAGAAATGCTCACAAATAAACACAAAACATTTCAACAACAATAAATGTTAATTACATGGTTTCAAATGAACACACACATCTCAGGTGTAAACGTGGAGTGGGGGCAGGGATGGACATGTGTACCATCAACGGGGGAAGAGGGTCGGCAGAGGAGATTACAGGTGTCCTGCCCCCTCCCCTCGTGCTACTGGTTCACATTTAAAAACAACACCAATGACAATATTTCCACCTAACTCGGATCACAATTATTTTACCGATTTCACACTGTCGGATCATCTCAGGTTCAAACAATGCATCCTGTTGTCTCTTTAACTCATTCAGCCCAACGCCCATATTTCCCAAATTTTGGAGGCGTCGTCTAATGACTATGCACCAGTTGCAGGAGATGGATCGACCATGATAATTCAAGGGTAGTTCCAGATTAGCTTGGCGCCGACAGGTGCCAAGCTAATCTGGCACTACCCTTGAATTATCATGGTCGACCCATCTCCTGTTGTAGAGCGTCAGGGCTGAATGGGTTAACTCTTTGCCTGCTAAGTACCAATGAGAGTTCATTTCTGGATCAGGTGTGCATGCCAAACAATGGCTTTTAATGACACATTCCGCGCAACAAAAAAGAGCCAAGCACATACACTGCAAACGAACCTTGGCTGGGTGTCTCTTGCTGCCGATAGTGCTCTAAGAAACATGCTCTGAATACCTTTTCCTGCCAACTTCTTACATTACCTTTGACAACAACAACAAAACAAAAACATGAAGTGCAATATGGTTAACCCATGTACTGAGGCTAAAAGCTTCAAATGTGTGCACTGCCATATGCAAGTTACATTATAGTACTTGCAGATAAGGATATAAGACCAATGGCTTTAGTTAAAGGGTGGTGCCAGAATAGCTTTGCGCCTCTAGGCGCCAAGCTATTCTGGCACTACCCTTGAACTATTTTAGTCAAACCCCACCTGAGTCTGCCATGGGGGACTTGGGTGGGGTTAACTACTCTTTAGTTCCCAGGGTCACCCTGGTCATCCCCGCAGGGTGGGTTTTCCCCTCTATTCTGGGGCATGTGTTTCCGTCTACCCTTGGTCCATTCACCTGTATTTTCCATTTTTTAAACTCTCCCGACTGCGCTGCTGTAGCTCTTGATATTGGATGTGTGTTGCTAAATAGTCTTAGGTTAATTTAGCATATTAGACCGGCTGGCGACATACATTCAATATTCTGTTTATTTTTTTTCACAAGCAGTGCAGGCATGTCCTGAGAAAGTCTTGTTGCTGTCGGGACGTTAAGCAATGTACAACCAACCAACCTATTTTAGTCAAACTTATTTCACACAGTGGTATATTCCGAATGATAAGGGTGGACACTTGTGCTACTTGCAAGTACAATCCACATGTAACTGCAAATATTTCATCATAACAGTTCTTATGACCTGAATACAACCGTGCAGTACAATATGTTTAATGCTTGTGCTACATATTAACCCTCATCATTCGGAATACACCAGTGTGTGAAATACGTTTGACTAAAATAGTTCAAGGGTAGTGCCAGAATAGCTTGGCGCCTCTAGGCGCCAAGCTATTTTGGCACCACCCTTGAACTAAAGCCATTGGTCTATATCTTTATCTGTAAGTACTATAATGTAGCTTGCATATGGCAGTGTACAAATTTGAAGCTTTTAGCCTCAGTATGATACGGGTTAACCCCTTCACTGCCCATGATCTACCTTGTACGTATGGAATCTGTGTCAGTTCAACGTGAAAGAGCTCTGGCCGTCCCATGAACAATAGATACAAAGTGGTTTCAGCAAGAGGCATAGATCCTCATGAGCCCCCGCAATTGTGGGGGGCTCATGAGGATCCATGCCTCTTGTAGTAGCGTGGCGTCTATGTTTCTCGGCAGTGAAGGGGTTAACCACATTCCACATAGAACTACACTAAATAGAGGTTATCCCTAAATCAGAAGTAGGTAGCACGTACTTCAAACATCCCATGAATTAATTCAGCCTCCTCCATCTGCAAGAGGTGTTTATTCTCGTGAGCCCCTGCAGTTGTGGAGGCTCATGAGAGAATATCCTCGCTTACAAGGAGCTGCCTTTTCAACGTTCACAGTTTGAGGCGCTTACCGTATTTAACCTAATTCTGATATATGCATAGCTCCTATTCATAATAATGAATAACAACAGCTCTTATGTCACACTTCAGCTCTTGTCATCTGCTATTTAACCCTTGACATACTGAGGCTGAATTTAAAAAAAAATTTGCTTACTGTCTTATAAAGGCTACACATTACATATTAGGAGATAGATCAACCATTTTAGTTCACGGGTGGCGCCAGAATAGCTTGGCGCCTGAGGTGCCAAGCTATTCTGGCACCACCCCTGAACTGTCATAGTCAAATTTATTTCAAGCAATAGTGTATCAGGATGAAAAGGGTTAAATGCTCTCCCATGCACTTGCACACACAAACATGTACACAATCTTGAAGACAAAGAACATGCTTTCGTTGTGCAATGGTCCCAATACTGATGCAAATAATTAATGACGATCTAAAGTATGTATGCTGCAATCTGGTCTGTGATTTTGAACCTTACGGCTTTTTTATGCCACAAGGAAAAAATTACAGACCAGTGCACATGAATTACAGAATGAACTATATCAGAACCACATGGATGGGACAGAAAAAAAAGTTGAATCCTGAAGCGGGGGTCTGGGGGCCACAGAAGGCCCCCAAGTAGGGGTCATGGGGGCAACGTCCCCTGTGAAAAAAAGGCAATTTTTTAAAATCCGGAATTCCGGCTATAGCCCAAAAAGTCCCATCCATGGAACCTGTTTTGAAGGACTCCCCTTATGAGAGATCACCTGTCAACTCCCATCCAAGGAGATGTTATTAACTCATTCAGCACAGCGCACATATTTCCCAAATTTTGGAGGCATCATCTAACGACTATGCATCTGTTGCAGGAGATGGACTGACCATGATAATTCAAGGGCAGTGCCAGATTAGCTTGGTGCTGACAGGTGTCAATCTGGCACTACCCTTGAATTATCATGGTTGACCCATCTCCTGCTGTAGTGCGTCAGGGCTGAATGGGATAAGAAAGCTTTCAATGTCAGCTGAGGAGGCTGGTTACAGTAAATTCATGAAACTATTGATATGATTTTGCAGAAGTGGATAAACGCCATCATACAACAACAATTATAACACTGCATAAAGTTAAGATCACGTCTATACACGGACTGCTGGACAGTTACAAAACTACCAATATGATTTCATAAGCTCACAGTGCAACATTAACCCTTTGCCTGTCGGAAGCGGTTTTTGTTGCGATAAGTCCTATAGGAATCGTGACTAAACCGCTATCGACAAACAAAGGGGAAACTGAATGAATGAATGAACAACTTGACAGGGAAAGAACTTCCAATTTAGCACTGGGGGAGAAACACTACATGTACAATATGTAACTGTCGGATCACTAAAATAGACGGAATGCAACTGTGGATAAAAACATCTCTTCGCAAAAGTGTCCAAGAGCACAAACATATAAACACTGCACATTTCACAGCCCACATCAAGGCTGTCTGCAATACATGTGTATCGGGCTTTAGACATGGCTGCCAAACATTAAATGCAGAAGAACTCTGCACATTTCAGTTAGTTTAAATGTTGTGTCTCCACTTGAGAAAGTGGCCTCAGTTTGTGTTCAGACTCAAAATGAAAATACAAATTTGTTTTGAATGGCATTAACCCCCCTGTATATGTAACTGCTGGTACTGCATTACAGATGATTGCATACACGGAGGCGATATTGTTAATTACAACAAAAAAATAAATGTGCAGGCTTAGCTGCAGGAACAATGCATAAATGCACACCATGTGTGCTGACCTGTGATTCTGGCCCTTACGGCTGCAAGTCGTAAGGTCCAAAATCACAGACCAGCACACATTCGTCAGTTCAAAATTAAATAGATCAGCTCCATGGACGGACATGAATGTACCACAAAATACGAGAACACGTGCGTGAGCTGCATTATTTAAATGACTCAAAATGCCTATCACAGCTGACATTTTGGCAGGAATACATGCATGCAATCAACAGGCAGTTGCAGTCTCATTCACACGCAAATCTGCAAGACGGTCCCTTGTATCAGTGACTGATGAAAGACACCTGGATGTAGACATCCCAACCGCACTCCAGGCGACACTGTATGACTGTAGGAATTAAGGAACTTCACCGAACAGCTAAATTCATTAGGGCCACTGGACCACCGATGATACCTTTAGTGGTCCACCAAGAGAACTGCAAAGTCCTAGCTCCCTGCTGCTGCAGACAGACTGACCACCCAAAGACATCCCATCTTAGAAAGTGACACACATACGTCAGCAAGAGGCAAAGATCCTCATGAGCCCCCGCAGTTGCGGGGGCTCATGAGGATCTGTGCCTCTTGCAGATGAGTGCTGCATCCTGATATGGGAGTATCTCAATATCTTCAATCTGTAAGCTGTCACAGGGCTGCTACAATGCATAAGCCTGGTCGGCCGTTTCTCCATTTCGATCCTGCTTGCCGTTCACAATGGGGCTGTCCTCGGAGGTCATGTCATCAAGGTCAGGCACCATGCTGCGAATCTTCTGGCTCTTGGTGTCCACCAGCTCACTCAAGCCTGAAACAGATCAGTGTGACGGGGAGTTGAGTGCTGGGTGGTCGATGTCTGGCCGACCCCAGGGAACGAAACTGAAAGCCTTAATTATATGATGAATAATGTGATTCGCTCATGGGCCACTTTTCTGCGCTTGCTGTTGGGGGTCCTCTGTAAGCACCCAGGGTGTAAAAGCAGAAAGGAAATAAAATAAAATCCACCATCTGAGTAACTGACGAACATAGTGCGAATGAAATCCCAGCCCAAAAATAGTTAACCCATTCAGCCCCGATGGACTACAGCAGGAGATGGATCGACCATGATAATTCAAGGGTAGTGCCAGATTAGCTTGACGCTGACAGGCGCCAAGCTAATCTGGCACTAGCCTTGAATTATCATGGTCGATCCATCTCCTGCAACAGGTGCATAGTCGTCAGATGACGCAACCAAAATTTGGGAAGTACGTGCGCCGGGCTGAATGAGTTAAGGTAGCAGTAGCATTGATATGGTATGAAAGAGAAGTCTATTGACCTGTTCAGTGGCAGATGACACAGACTATGTTTCTGCAATTATTTTTGGGACGTTTAAATGCCAATGCCACGATTCTGTCCCAGGAACATGGATTCAAAGTGGTTTCAGTAAGAGGCATAGATCCTCATGAGCCCCCGCAACAGCGGGGGCTGATGAGGATCTATACCTCTTGCAGTTGAGTGGTGTTTGGATTTTCTCACCACCGAATGGGTTAACTCATTCAGCCCAGCACACGTATATTTCCCAAATTTGGCAGGCGTCATCTAACGACTATGCACCTGTTGCAGGAGATGGATCGACCATGATAATTCAAGGGCAGTGCCAGATTAGCTTGGCGCCCACAGGCGCCAAGCTAATCTAGCACTACCCTTGAATTATCATGGTCGACTCATCTCCTGCTGTAGTGCGTCAGGGCTGAATGGGTTAACCCATTGACTGCTACTGACCATACTGCTCAGTGGGAAAGATGCGTGGTTACGTATTTTTTCCAAACGAATCATCAAAAGCAGTCAAAGGGTTACAAAATGAACAACTGCTCAAATAAAAGTGGAAATAATAGTTGATCAGACACACACACACTTTAGTGTATATACACAACTACACATACCAAGACAACATCAATGTGTGCTCAGCATTCGCAACATATGATCTTTTTTGGCAGTCGGCGCCATCAATCAAACTGACCATTGCGAAATCACTACAGTCTGATAGATCACTGCTGATTGTGCTTTATGTCTTGCAAATGTGGTCTGGTAATTAAGGCAACAAATCGTTCAACTCCTGTGAAAATGGGTGCAGCCAACGTCAGCCTGATGCCCTTTTGCTTATTGGGTACTCAGTAGTGATGAGGACTAATTGGCAACATGGTGAAGAACATGTGCTGGGGGTGAAAGCACAGGCAGGGGGCGGGGCTTAGGTGTTCCATTATACCCAGTAAGCAAAGGTCCTCAGGGCCCATGACGGCCGCAGTGGGCCCGCGCACGGCCGTGCGCGGGCTCACTGCGGCCGTCGTGGGCCCGAAAAAATTGCTACTGGGGTATGCAGGGCTGATGCCAACAGTTCGCATGCAAGGAGCTCAATACAGCTCATAACTATACATGAAAGACAATGTCCTGTTGGAGAACAACAGTGTTGTACATGAACATTCTGTGCACTGAATCTACAATGACAAGACATGCACTAAAGCAGACGGGTATGGGGAAAAACACAAAAAAATTGTCACAACACTGGACCTGTGCATTAAAAATAAGTGTCATTACATTACTGTGAAGTGTTTCCGCAATGCTACGATGCGCTAGCTGTAAAAATCCAATAAAATAAAGCATCTCTTTCAATGACAGAAAATCAAATTTCTTGACATGAAAATGAAATTGATTTGTTTTTAACTTAAAAACAGGGTACTTGTGTGTACATCATGACATGTATGAACTCTGATGCGCGCACATGTGTGTGTGTGTGTTTGTGCGTGTGTCCAACACTGAAATGCACGTCTGATAAAGCAAGCGCTATTGCAAGCAAATACCAGTAATACCACACACTACAGCAAGACATGGATTAGCCATGATAGTTCAAGGGTGGTGCCGCAAATGCCTAGCACCAAGCTATTCTGGCACCACCCTTGCACTATCATGGTCGATCTGTCTCCTGAACTGTAATTTTGTCTTAAAAGGACAACTTCCAACTTTGTGTATTTTTATCTTAGAAGCTCGATGTGTTAAAAAGCAGAAAACATCTCTGTTGCTTTTGTTTCAGCCATTCTATTACTGTATTACAGTAGTATGATGAAACGTAACAAATTGAAATACAAATGTTTTTAAAAGTGAACAACCTAATGCATAAATGAGCACAAAATGAATGATGCACGATCAATATCCCAGGCACAGAACGCAAACCTTAATTCACCATTCATATTAGTCCTGTTTACATGTAAATGAAGCAGTGATCAAATATGAAGTCACCAAAAAAATGAAAGAATGTGTGCTGGTTAGTGATTTTGGACCTTAAGGAGCTCAGCCATAGGGTCCAAGTCGCAGAACAGCACAAATTGTTTTCTCCTAAAAAGTCCCTGTGCGCCTTCACCAAAATCAAAACCAATCAACCATGCAATTTTCAGAAATATACACATGCATGCGGGATGCAGTACTCACCCTCCGCTTTTCTTTCTGTTGCATGAGTAAACATAAACACAGTATGAACAATGAGCTTGAGCAAAGATGATCACTGCATGAAAAGTGAACATAAATAAAGATGAGCATTAAATGTAAAAACAAGATGAGGATTTCATCCCAGAGTCTACCATATAGTTTGGAGCTCACATGCTTTTTTCTTTTAGGAACATTCAAAGTTGCTCATTTTTTAAAACTTATCCTTCTGATTCATTTCCCTCCTCTCTAAGCCAACCTCTGAACAACAGACATGCCGGCACACACAAATAAAGATGGATACATGGCGCTTCCCACCATTAGTATACTCTGTGGGTTCGTGTAGAGAAAGATAATAGGAGACCCGTAAGACAATGAATTCAATAGAGCCGCATCAGTCATTAATTTACGCCATTTTTAATATCAAAATTTTGACCCCAATTTTACCCCCGTTAATTCTGAATCAACCCTTTGATTTTTTAAAAGTGATGAGTATGACTGATGCGGCCTTATTGATCTGATTATCTTACGGGTCTCCTATTATCTTTCTCTATAACTATTGTCTCTATAAAAACCTAATCATGAACCTGATCAAGTGATGCCAAGTGAAACTTAATACTTATTAACAAGTTGCAACTAACTTTTAGGAACCTGCAGAGGTAACCTTTAAGTGTGTTGCCATAAGAACTTATTATTTACTTACCCTAAGTTCTTACAAGTACTTACCCTAAGTTCTTACAAGTACTTACCCTAAGTTCTTACAACAACTTGACTTAAGTCACAACTTACTCGGTCAGATTTGACAAGATACAAGGACAATAAAAAAACTTTTTTTTCTCAGTAGTACTCTGGTGGTGGTGCAGATGGGGTTAAATAATCAGGCACAAGTGTTGTAAGTGGCATGGCATTTTTCTGTGAAGTGTATGACATTAATAAACGATTACCAAATCTGATTTTTATTTGTTTAAAAGATTGTGTAGTTTTTCTGTGGTTTCCTGTACCCCTATCTTTTTTCCCTCTGCTAAAAAACTAGCCTTCAGTTCTTCAACATTTACGGGAGATTGACTACGCATCTTATTCTGTATTTCAGATTTTTGTTTCTTGTAATTATTTAAATCATCCTGGATTCGCTTAAATTCATCGTCATCAATACAATTATCATTCAATGCCTTACTGATAATAAGTTTCATACTGCTCAGCTTTGCACCAGCAAGCGTACTCAATGCTTCATGTTTCTGTAATTTTGTGTGAAACCTCTTGTTCAAGGCCTCCAAACCAAAGCAAGCCAGGCATGTAGCAACGCTAACACCCTCAACTGCTATTCCAGCCAAACTCCCAATTCCTGTGGCGAACAGAACGATACCCCCCACAGAACATGAAGCTGAAACTGCACCAATAGCCATAGAAGTGTTTTGAACAGAATTAAAAACGGTCTTATACCGTCTTTTGCACCGTGAGTATTTCGCCTCCTCACTCTCCAAATATTTCAAAGCTTCTGTAATATTATTTAATCTGAATGCGTCTGCCTGTAATGTTTTATCTGAAGCAATTGGCATATGTGGATCAGGTGCAAGCGTTGTTTTAGTCGTCACATTTGTTTCAGTCGGATCAAGCGTTGGTAGTTGCGGATAGAAGTTTACCATTTTTTTATTGACAAATATTTTTTTTATTTAATCAGCAATTACATTTTGCAACTCTTCAAAAGTATACAATTTGCTGGCATAATAAAATGCAACAAGATCAATGTGTTCAAGGTTTATGTAAGTTAGACGAACAAAAGTTGTTTTGTCGACCACCACCTTGACAGCTGGAACACTGCTCGAAACATTAATAACATCATTATTTTTTGTAATAGCAATAAAGACCTTTGATGATTCTGTTACTGTTTCATCCCATGTAAGTTTAATTCCTTGTGCAATTTGAGCCTCTTTAGCAGTAGCAACAGATTTCATGATAATTTCAAATACTATTGCCGCTTCTCTAGCCATGACTAAGCTTGCTGGCATAAACACAACAGAAGTATCTGATCTACCCTTTCTAGTTGTAAGAAGATACCGCCGTCTCTCATAATTTTCAACTTTCAGTTTTTCTCTGCTATTGTTGTCTGGGGCAAAACTTGGAACAAGACTTACAATAAGCGGCCCCGAGTTAACAACCTTCCTAAACACTAAGGCACCTTCGTCATCAGTGTATACATAAGGACTAATAAATTCCAACTTTATGTCCCAGTCAATTGTGGGTGGTGGAACAGGTACAGGTGAAACCACCCACTTATTTCCCACATGTATTAAGTTGTAGGGCGAATTATTTACAGGTGGAGTAGGTACAGTAACATCACGTAGCTGACCAAGTTTAGGAATCTGTTTTTCACCGTCTTTCATGTCAACAATTACTTTCCTCTTGTACATGCCATTTGAATCAAGTTCAAAACCATATATTTCTCCAACATCCCCCTCCTTCTCAAAATCCTGTACGTCTGCCAAATCTTTCAATTCTGTTACTGGACATGCAACTGGTATGATTCTCAACTTTGGACCACCACTCATTTTTTATAAACAAAAATAAAATTATTTAATTTCCAACACAACACTAAAATCATGCATAAGAACTGGTTTGTCATCCTGATTAGTTACAGATATACTCAGTGACTCAAAGAAACTAAAACCTAATTTCTTAAACTGCAAATTAGGAAATCTAACAACTACACTTTCACAATACGGAGCAGTTCCAGTTGGTAAGCATCTCAACAAAGTTGAAGGCTTTCCATTGTGAACATTCTCAGATGTGTTTAGTTCTTTCAAATAAACATTTAGCACTGTGTGTACTGACAAATTGACAGGGCGTTTTCCAGTTATTTTAAGTCTTTTTGTCTTCATTGTTATAATACCAGACATAGCTTCATCTAAATCATCTGTTCTCCACCAATCTTCATCAATATAAAATCCAAGTAAATATGCAAATCTATCTGAGATCCTTAACCAATTTTGTGTCAAAAATTCTAATGTAACAAGTAGGTTAGCTGGATTTAAAGTTGCTTTAATTTTAAATTTACTTTGAAACCATTCAGCTATAGTACAAAAGTCATAATACCCAGGTGGTATAGCTTCAGTCTTACCATCAAAAATTACTTTATTATATATATTATCTTCTACATTAAACCATTTTACTGTGTAGAACATTTCATGGATAGCTGCAGCTTTGCTACCATCACGATTATCAATCCCATTAGTTAACCACACTGGTTTGCTTGTGTCAAGATTTGTTAAGGTAATAAACATTTTTATTATCTCATATAAAAAAGGATGGAATTTAAATCACCAACCATCACCACTACAAACGCATTTCAATTTAATGTGGATGCCAAATACAATGTCGCACCTACTTATGAACAGAAGATAATTCAACTAAATCAGCTTGACGTAGCTGTGTCTGACGCAAGCGTACAAGATCTATTTCAAGTCAAAGTACCAAATCCATTTGACCATTATCTAAACCCTCCAATAACAGACGACTCAACTGCAAGAAAGTGGTCTTCAAGTCCACTACAGATGTTTCAAAACCAACTCAACTTTGCAATACTATGTTCAACTACAGGCTGTGGTGTTTCATTTACAGACCACTTGAATCACTCAAACAAACTGATTAGATCTGTGTATCGTTTCCATGTTTATTACCAGCTTAGACGTATACTGACAGAACTTCATACACCACTGCCCACTGAATCTAGTTTCAACAGGTATAACAACCCCATGGATATGAAAGCATTTGAACGCATCTGTAATGAGTTTAACATCAGTACAAAGTATGACTTCACACAAAAACTTGATGATCACCACGGCATTGGTACATTGTATTACGCTTTGAGTCACAGACAATACCCACAAGATTACTACCCTGGGTACACTTCATTCTCATCAAAATCTGAAGTCTGGATAGGATCAATTGAGCAGAAGCAGACTAATGCCTGGACCACATTTATTTTAGACAGGAGTGACGGGTTTACTCAAGCAGGAGTTGAGCGCGTAAATGAGTCTATCAGAACATATGTCTGGTGTATACTAGGAGCACAATCACTAACAAAATCAAACATTTTGAATGGAAGTGGTAAATTTGAAGCACAAAAACAGTTTCTTGCAAATCTTGAAGATTCAATTAACTCAACAGTTGATCTCCCATCTAGCATACAGCGCTACCAAAACGTACTCAGATATGCCAGATCGAAAGTTGACTTTGTAGTTGGCACTGGGTTATACATGTTACCATCTGATCTTCAACTCCAAATGGGTACAATAACAAATTATAATAATGAAATCATTGTTGCAGGTGTTGGCCAGAAATTAGGACTCAATCAATCTGTAAACTTGGGGGCCACAACCACACATGTACAGCCGTTAAAATCATTACAGACGGTAACACCTCCAGCCCCGGCCCCGGCCCCAGCCCCATCACCGGCACCCATACAACCAGTACAGTCAACACCAACCCCTGACACACATGAGTCAGAACGAACTGCATTAGTAATTGGATTAACAGGACTAGGAGTATTACTTCTTTATCTGTTTCATTAAATAACCCACCATCAACCCTCCTACTGTAACCAAAAAGACCCACACATGTTCTGCCATAAACCCTACTGCCTTTGCTGCAGTACTAATCAACCAACTGACAACAGAGCCTATAATGCCAGGCAACGCGTCCACTGCTTTCAGAGCCAATTTTTTTTAGCAAGTCTGATATGTGAGACAGTTGTTTTTTTACCCATGACTGTAAATCTTTTGGGTCAGTTGGTGGTGGGGGACCCGGGGTTGGTGGTGCCGGGGCTGGCGGTGTTGAACCACCGGGTCCACCAGCACCGGAGACAGCCAACACAAAAGTACTGATAATAAATCCCAGAGCAGTAATTAAACTAGCAATTGTAATACCCTGTTCTCTGAAAAGTGTTTTTAGTCTCTCAGCCAGAGTAGTGTCTTCGTGAAGTATTTTCTGAATAGTTTCTCTAATTCTGTTAACTTGGGTTTTAAGTTTTTGTCTTCCAATACTAATTGTTTCTAACCGTCCAGATCTTTCTATCTGCAAATCATTTAATCTGTGCTGTATTCTTTCTTTTATTTCTGTGTCAAGATTTCCATTGTCTGCGGTAGCCAGTTTCTCTTTTTCACGTTCTATGTGTTTATCAAGCTCTCCCAGTTTGGCAAGATTATTAACCATCTCACCTCTTATCGTCTGCAGTGATTTATCCAAACCTATAATCTCCCTCATTGACAAAGGTGGGTCGTCTATTGTTTTCATAGCGTCATTTAATTGCCCTTCAGTAAATGAGGTTTCTTGTATCACTGTGTTTGCTATTTCTGGTAGGCTTGTTACTGGTGCCATTTCAATCTCTTGCCCTGTTGGCAACTTTGTTTGTGTGTCATGAAGCGCACTAGCCAGTCTTGGCGTGACAGGAGACCCACCAATTCCAAGTTGACGCAAGGCACCAACACCACCTTCATTTTTTATTGTACTTAAAGCCCTAAACCTACTAGGGTCTTTTTTGTTAGTCAATAGTACTTTTCCTTTGTCAACAGTATTTAAATATAAATGACCCTTGCCATCAAGTTCAAACTGATTAGGGTCTACGTTGTCTGGGCGGCCACCAACATGATCATAAAATGAGTTCACTTTGGTTTCTAAAAGTTCATGACGTAAACTGTAAATATTTCTTGTACCAGTCATATCTGTCATATCTGTTGTATTACCAAAATCATACGTGTCATCCATTTCAAAATCTTCATGATTAAATCCTCCCGCTGCCATTGTTTTATTAATTTATTATTTTTTATTGTGCATAATAAAAATGACACAGTCTTACGGATCAAAGTTAGACCCATACAGAAAACTACGTGAACCCCTGGGTGTTAAGGGCATAAGACAATCAATCGTCATCACGAACAATCCAAGTACCATAGACCAGAACCAAACACTTACAGTCAAGTTTCCAAACCTAGGTCCCAGTGACGTTATTGTTCCTGGCACTGCACGCCTAGCATTTAATATTGAACTATCATCAGACGCAGACGTAAACAGAACACTGGTTGACAATCTTGGCAGAGCAATTGTTAGGACTATTAAAGTAAAACTTGAAGGACAGGAAGTGTTTAGTCTTGATGACTCAGATGTGTTCTACTGTTACAAGGATCTTTGGCTCACAAGAGAAGAACGAGAAGACCGTGTTTACCAAGGCATACAGTCTGATAACGTTGGTAAACTTCGAATCAATGCCGGAGACAAAACAACTACTGGGGTACCAAAGGAAGTTATTATAGCTGAAACATATGGAACCAGATTTTACATTCCACTTGAGTTTGAAATCCTCACAGCTCATTTGCCGTATTACCAAGGGGCACTGAATGACCGTCTGAGCTTTGAACTAACTTTCAATGACTACTCCAAAGTTATAAAATCATCTGCCACAGATGCAACATATAAGATCTCTAACATTTCCTTGGAATATGAAATTGTCACACATATTGAACTAGCCAGACTCATACAAAATCAGTACCAGTCAAGACTTCCAATTTATTATGACCGTGTGATTAGGCATAGTTTAATACCCAAAGACAAAAGCGACCCAATGTGGAACATAAACTTGAACACGCCTGCCAGGTCACTGAAAGGTATTCTTATGTTGTTTGTTGAACCGGTGAGTCCATACAAAAGAGATTCAGAAAAATTCTACAATCCTAAGATTACACATTTGTCCTGTACAATTGAAGGCCGCCCTAATCAAGTGTACGCTTCAGGAATGTTACCTTATCAGCACTATGACGAAACCACAAAGTATTTTGCAGGAGGAAGGATTAGAGATAAACCTGCAAACATTGCGTGCAAAGATCTACATCTGTATGATGTTAGGATCGGACAATACCTTACAAACAAGTATGCACTGTGGCTAGACCTTCGCAGTACAGATGATGATTATCTTCATGGGTCAGGACGAACTGTCGAGAACGGTAGTGATGGAATAACAATTCAGATACAAAAGAAGGTTGAAACTGCTGCAGCCATAAACATATATTTGTATCTAATTTATGACGCACAACTCAATATACAAGACAGTAGACTAAGTGGACACATATATTAAAATTATATTGTGTATTAAAATGAACCGGAGCTTAATGACCCTTGACCCACACTGTGGATTGTTTTGTGGTGCCACAGGGTGTGGTAAAACTGAATTTGTACTTAACCTCTTACAAACAAGATACATCCACCATTTTGAAAACATTGTAATATTTTGTCCTACTATTAAACACAACAAAGCTTATCACAACCGTTTATTCATTTGGACTGACAGCAACATATACTTAGTCGACCCTGAGAAAAAACTGAATGACTACCTACAATATTTTTACAAGCAATTTGAAGGACAGCCAACATTGTTTATTGTTGATGACTGCTCAGCAGAGAAAGACATTGTCAAGAAGAGAAACACTCTAGCAGAACTTGCTTTCAGTGGCAGACACGCAAATGTAAGTGTATGGATTCTCACTCAGAAATATAATGCTGTACTGAAAGATTTTCGAGAACAGTTAAAGTTTATTTGTTTGTTTTACTGTAAGGACCGTGACAGCTTTGAAGACTGTCTCAGAGAGAATGATGTCATCCCAAATAAACATGAACGTGATGATGTGAAAAATAAACTGAAATCAACTAAGCATCTAAAGCTCATTTTAAAGACAGATCAGCCCACAGGGTATGGGTTAGTAAATTAATTTTTGTTTTTTAAAAATAACAATATAAATGAACCCTGATGAAATCCTTCTATTGAATGATATCAATGCTGTAGAGAACAAAGACTTAGACTCAAAAAAACAGCGGCTTTTGTCTGTGATTGTCTCAGGCAAATCAAAGGCTTATCTGGGTAGACAATACACAACAGAGGATATTGAATCTCTTACCTCTGACGAGCTAATCAAGCTTTATTCAAAATATGAAAACCACATCGCTTCACTAATGACTCGTGATTTAAGTCGATCTCTTGTTTGCCTATACACAAAAGCAGTGAGTCACTTTCTACCTGTGGATAGTGACAGTCTTTCACACGACCTTGAAAGCAATCCTATTGTTTCAAGTTCAATTGGCAAATTAGCATGTGTCATGTTTTACAAGTTCGGAAATTACCTTGCACCTGTCGTAACCCTTCTTGTTACTGGGAGTCATATTGATTTCTCAAAAATAAATTTTACTGCAGAAGAAAATGGACGAAACCCAGACGACTCCACAACCGAACCCCAGTCCAGTTTTGACACAGGTTCAAACTGTGACGAAGACTAAAAGTCCAGGCAGGGTTGAGGCTGGAAAAAGATTAGCTGAATATAATAGGCAAAAAAAATTACAGCTTAAGGCACAAACAGAAAAGACTCATGTGACTGACCAGGCGTCAGGATCGTCAGGACCGTCACTACCGTCAGGACTGACACCGACAGGACACCTTCATCAAAGTGAGAGACAAACAACTAAGTCTGACAGTGAAACAGCAAAATATGTAGTTGCCGGATTTGTTGTCGGATTTGGTTACGTAGGTTATCAATTATACAAAAAATACAAACCACAGACTCGTACAGTGACCAAAAAATCAGACACTCCAAAAACAAAACCAGAAGTCGCCACATTACCAGTAACATCCAAAGCCGTTGACCCATTTTATATGCAGTAAATAAAAAATATTATTTTAATTTTTCTTGCCTTAAAAAATGAATGACTCAAAGAACATGATGAACCTTGTGTATCACTCTGCCGTGATAAGACTCTGCCGTGATAAGTGGATTAGCAGTAGCTTATTCTATGCTGGGGAAAAGTCTACTCAAAATGAAATCAGCAGACTTGAGTAGACTCGATTTCGAAGACAGTGCTAAGCTAATTGTAGTCGTTACAGCGTCGATTGCGACAAAAGATTTTCTTGTCAAGCAAGGAATTATTCCCGAAAATATTTCTATGTAAATAAAAATATGGCAACGATAGCTATTATGATTGGAGGTGCTATGGTTAATGCTCTGGCATTTAGTGGCTCTAATTATCTCTTTTCAAAAATGGGTAGAGAAGAATCTGCAGAAGAATTGAAACGTCACAATGAAGCATCTGAGAAACTTGCTCAAGCCCAACAGGATTATGAGAAGCAAAGAATTGAGAAACTTGATTTCATCAATGAAAAACTCAGGCTTGAAGGTCACGCACAACATACGTTTTCAAATACAGACGAAGCAATCAGGGAATATTTTCTTGTCACAGGTGAAGACATGACTATCCCGAAACCAAAACTAAGTGACTATTACAAACCAAGCACACAACAAAGAAATGGAGAGATAATCTTTGTTCTAGTGGGAATGACATTTGTTTATTTTACAGGAGTTTTCATTGCTAGAAAAAATGGCAGCCGAAAATAAACTATCAAAAATATATTACTCGCCATCAGGCTATTGGAAAGGACAAACAGCTATTCAGAAATTACATGCCGCTGTGGGCGGAGATATATCACTCAATCAAGTCAAGCAATGGTTACAGAGACAAGCAATTTGGCAGATATATCTTCCTGCTCCAAGAAAAATAACGAGACCTCATTTTGAAAACACTACCCCAAATGACACACACCAAATGGACCTTTTGTTCTTACCACATGACACAATAAGAAAGAAACGATACAAGTACGCACTGACTGTTGTAGACATTGCTTCAAGGTACAAAGACGCTGAACCCATATCTGACAAAACAGCCAGTACAGTTGCTACTGCTTTAACAAAAATATATAGTCGAGGCCCTTTAAGATACCCCAGACTAGTGCAGGTTGATGATGGATCAGAATTCAAAGGTGCTGTTAATCAGTTATTTGCGAAGCATGGCGTACTGGTCAGACGTGGTATTCCAGGCGTGCACAGATCACAGGCAATTGTAGAGAACTTTAACAAACAGTTATCAGAAAGACTTTTCAGTTACCAGTATTCTAAGGAACTCATGCATGACACCCGTAACACGGAGTGGGTTAAGCGATTACCACATGTGATAAAAGCAATGAACAATGAAGGACACCCAAAACCTGCTGATGCTATTAAATTGAAAACAATTACAGAGCCAAAAACAGGACCAACCCCACCTCCAGACACAAGCTTGTTTACTAAACAGGTGAGATATTTATATCAGCCAGGGGAGGCTGAGAACGACGACAGACGCAGGGCAACAGACCCCATCTGGTCAACATCCGTACACAATATAAAAAAAATAATTCCCGGCGCAGACGCAACAATATATTATCTGTATGACCCTGCACCCCAGAGGGCATTTGTCAGAGAAGAATTACAGATTATTCCCCCAGACACCGTTACTCATTTCAGTAACTAAGTCGTCAATTAATTCATCAACCAGTTCATCACAAATGTCTTCAGATAACTTGAGCCTGTAATGACCTGGTGCATAAGCTTTCTCTTTACTATGAAAAACACGTTTTGTGTCTCCAACTGCAAGTGATTTCTTATGTGTTTGAATTATTTCAAGATTATGTTTGTTTGATCTCAGTGACTTGTTTGGATAATCAGGCATTAATGCACCATCTAACACTTGCTTGTAATGTTCATGACGAATGTCTTTATTTTTTATCGCTGTTTTCTTGATACCTTTGGCTTTTGACTGACTACCTTTCTGGTGCAGTATAGAATACATTTTTGATCTCAGTCCAACGTACTCAACTATTGGCACACCATTTAGTTCATCTTTAAACTTACCAGGCACCTTTTTGTTTTGTGTGCTGTACGGTGGATGATCTTTAGGGTAGTCAGACGTGTCATACATGTGTAACTCTGTTTTCATGTCTTCGTAAAAGTCTTCAGTAGGCACATCAATGATCATAGAGTCAGTGTCAGTGTATAACAGACGACACTCAGGATACTTTGGTTTGAAGTAATCATAATAAAATTCAAGCATCAACAGTTTTGACAACTCAAGAATTGCCATACCAATGAATACTGGCTTGTCCAGTTTGACAATCTTTTTTTTGAGTGACACTGCATACAATGATGAATGAAACTCTTTGTACCCTGTGTACTGAGGCTTACCTGTAAGTTTAATTGCGCCCAATTCAGTTGTAACAAGTCTCACATCTTTTCTGTGATGAGGATTTTCCATTGTCTTGCCAAAACAGGCATTGTTCATAAGCTTAAAGAAGTCTTTGTCAAATGCAGTGTTGCCGTCTCTGGCACGAAGGGTTGTGTTCTTCATTATGTAATCTTTCATGAAAGCACTCTGATCAAATTGAATTCCTCTGTGAACTTTCTTTAGTACTAACCCGTGTCTGATGTAAAACTGCAACAAGCGGTAGTGACAAACATAATTGAATTTGTCATTTAGATTTGGTACAAGTTTAGTGTCTTCTTTTTTTCCGGTCATACTCATTTTCTCAACTGCTAATGGATAATCATTATGGTAATCGTGTAGGTGGTGTGGGTACTCTAGGTCTACTTCAAAGATCCAACCCTTTGTGTCGTTTCGGTCAAGATTCATAATATTGTTTGTTAACCCTGACTCTGTTACATCATACTGTGACAAATCATGCAGACAAAAGTTTTTCAAGGGCAATAACTCACACATCGCCCAGCCATAAAGGTTATTAGCGTCCAAGTACGTAATGAATGACCTTGACCCAGGGTTTGAGGGGTCAAAGTCCCGGCCAAGGTCAAAGTTGTCCAGATATTTATTATTTGCCTTTGCGTAATTGTTCGATGCAATACTAATGCCTCCCCTCAATCCACGTTCCACCATTTCACCCATCGTCCGATCAGACAACAGGTCTATAGATATCTTACTGGATTTTAAAAATGCATCCCATGTCATGCCAGGACTAGTTATGTAACAAGCAGGGTCAAGCTTGTAGTGTAACAAACCCTTTTCACGGTAACTTTCAAATACGTCTGCTAGCAAACAAACGTCTGCTTTCAAGTACTGGTCATGATAGTCACCAATTGTCTGACATCCTAACTTTCCCCACGCATCAAGTGCGTGTTGATATTCAGAGTCAGAAATACCTTTTCCAGTTAGTGTAGAATAAAATTTCTCTTTTGGTGGCAGTCTTGTTTCCTCAAACACAACCCAGTGATCAATGTACTCATATGGATAGACTCCTTTCTTGATCAAGTCTGGTTCAAAATATTTACTTGTTATTGGATACTCAGTCAGTCCTTCTGCCAGACTAGCCAATCCTAAAGACAAATGTTGCATGGAGTCATAAAATGCTAATTTATCTAACCTAAAAGTCAAGTATTTTTCAGTTGTCTGGGCAATACAACTAATGTTTTTGTACGACTCATCTACAGCCTGCATGATAATGTGTGAATCATACCCTTTCAGATTGTGGAAAAAGATTGGTAACTTATATGTCTTAGGATCTGTTTTTAATTTCAAGTTACAATCACCATGTGCAGCTCCTCTGTAACGCCCAGTTATGTGATCATGGTCACGAACTTTATCACCCCCCAGAGGTTGTTCGCAAATCCAACACGTCTCAGCTGTATCAAAATTTAGTTTGTCTTCTTCTGTCATCACCAGAGGCATCTGACATGTTGTGAGATACTGTACTACCTGACTATACAGATGTCTCATTTCTGTTAAAAACAAACATGCTGCATTTTCACCCCTGTAGATAACAGGTTCTGAATGCAAACCGTCTGACCTAACAAGAATGTATCCAAAAGAACACACCACTTGGTCACTTAGTTTTATAGTCTTTGGTAATGACTCTGGAACTGGACCCTCATATGGAACAACGAGTGATTCAAAATCAGCATACACTACAAACGGCAACTTTTGCTGATTCCCATAGTTCTTAAAATACACTTGACTACCAGGATCTGGGTACTTAAGTACAGTTTGTATGTCATCAGCTGACCTGCAGTGTAAAACGTGTTTGTGCGCTACGTTTATGGAGGAAAATCTTTGTAAACATCTTTTACACACTTCCTGTTTCCCATTGTGTTTTGTTGTGTGTCCATGAATTAGACGTGACATATTTCTGATAATTGTGTAGTGAAAGTTATTGTCATCACCGGTAGGACCGATTAGCAACATGTCAACATGCTTATCTTCTGACTGACCGTAGGTTGGTGCCAGTGGAGATACTCTAATTGGCTGTAACTTGTTCACAGCATTATTATCCCACACAAACACATTCACGGATATACCAGGATTTAGTTTTTCAAACAAATCTATGTCCTCTATTTTAACAGGGAACTCAATGCCACTAAAAACGAGTTCGTTTACAAATTTAGTGTAGTTAGATACACGTTCAGGTTTTGATTTTACAAAGTGTAATTTAGAAAGCACACACCACATGAAACAGAAATTGTCATTGTTCTGTATGTTGACGACAGCCTTTTTGTTCGAAACTTCTGTTGGCAGTGGCAACCATGATTTACCTAGTATAGGATGATACCTAGACTGCTTTAGTTGTAGTTCATGTACATGTCCTTCGTGCCAACCAGACCCCTTCATTTTTGCACTGTCGATTGCCTGGAGGAAGTCAGGTAGTAGTCTGTCTCTAAACACGTTCTCCACCTCCGGTTCTCTTCTTGTGTTAACTGTGTGTTGTCTTGTTGATATATACGATACAATTACCTCACCGTCCACCCTAGTGAATTCGATTTTAGCAACAATCTGAATCTTCACACTGCCTGTGAGAAGATTTTGTTGTATGACAGAAAAAGAGTTTTCTATTGATTGATAGACATTATTAGTATTGGATATGGGTAAGTTTGTTGTGTGAAACACGTTTCTTAAACTAGATGAGCCAGGGTTTTGAACATTGTCCGTCATTTTTATTTGTCCGACAAAATAATAAATGAAAAAATATTACTGCTGGCTCACCTTGTGTAATACCACTTTATTAATTGTAACACTGTCAATATAAACATTTAGTTTGCGTAGTTGTTTAAATATGCTATAACAAATTTCCCCTAACCAACCATAGTCGGTATCATTAACTTTAAAAGTAGGTGTCTTTAAATCAACTGTCATGCACTCCACATCTGGATGCTCATCGACATAATCCAAAGTCACACTATATGTAGCATATATTTCTGATGGTGCTGAAAGGCTTATGTTAGTCTGTTTGGGTAATATTAAGTCAGTAAAATGCATAACATCTTTAAAACAGTGTGAGATATCAAGCACTTGTATGATTTGTCCGTCTGTCATTTTTATTGGACAAACAAATGTATAAATTGTTATCAAGCAGAATCATGTTTCTAGAAAATTACACTGAGCAGTAACCTTTTACGTTTGCATCACTCCAGCAATATTGTCAGTAACGTTTTACGCTTACACTGTGTTACCGCTTCTATGTAAGCTAGATAGATTTAGATTCAAACCACAGATACATTCACTCAGGGATAAAACACTATGTATTTTCTGCTCATGATCAATGTCATAAGGGATATAATCACTTGAAGATTGAACCACTATACAGAGTTGTCTCCCATAGACTATATATGGCATACCCCAAGAAGACCTTGGCTGTCCAGTAGGCATAAAGCTGGTTACAGCTGGAATACAGCATGCGCTAAAATCATGCTTTTCCTGCTGCCTTTCTACTGTATTCCAGCTGTATTCATGCTGGGCTATTAAATGATTTGGGTGGGTTTATGAATGGCTTGCTTCACAGATTTCAATTGCAGTGTCATGTACATTGACCCTGTCCCTTAAAGCGAACAGACCTGGCACAGTATTTGGCGATTATTGGCTTTGCAGTAAATTATAAATCACACTCTGGTCAAGTGAGAGCCAAATGAAACATCAGACGTTACATACAGGTTGCCGCACCATACGTGGCATGTGTGCGGCATGTGTGCGGCATGTGTGCGGCATACGCGGCATGTGCCGCACCATACGCGGCATGTGTGCGGCATACGCGGCATGTGCCGCACCATACGCGGCATGTGTGCGGCATGTGTGCGGCATACGCGGCATGTGCCGCACCATACGCGGCATGTGTGCGTGCGGCATGTGTGCGGCATACGCGGCATGTGCCGCACCATACGCGGCATGTGTGCGGCATACGCGGCATGTGCCGCACCATACGCGGCATGTGTGCGGCATGTGTGCGGCATACGCGGCATGTGCCGCACCATACGCGGCATGTGTGCGGCATGTGTGCGGCATACGCGGCATGTGCCGCACCATACGCGGCATGTGTGCGGCATGTGTGCGGCATACGCGGCATGTGCCGCACCATACGCGGCATGTGTGTGGCATGTGTGCGGCATGTGTGCGGCATGTGTGCGGCATACGCGACATGTGTGGCATTATGGCAACATGTGCCACACATTTACAGTGTGGCGCGTTGCAAAGATTTTTTCAGATTTCAACTACCAGCAAACTCTTTTGCCTCAAGGTGGGTAAACAAGTCTCGTCAACAAGTCTAGAGTGTCGTCAAAAAGAGGAAAGTGCGACCTAACTGTCGTTAACGTGACACACTTAATAGGGAGTTCCGAGGAGTGCTACGTTAGGTTAGCCCATGACAAGTTGTAAATGTTCATAGTAAAGTCTAGTCAACCTACTCAAAAGAGAGACCAGAAAGTAGAGCTGAATAAAACGTTGTAAACGGGAGTCAAGCCCGGGCTCGGGGCTCTTGAGGATCTGTTGTTTATGTACTCAGTCGGGTGTCTGTTTAAAGCATATGATTTTAATGTGCCTTTCACAGACACCCACCAGTATGTACACCAGATCGACTCACAGGTGTGCTTACAAATTGCACGCATCAGACATGTTTAATCAGGCATGCTCCCGAAAGGAATATCTTACAATGATATTGCATTGATGTGAGGCCGTACTTAAAGACCTTGTGCGTTTGGCGACAGGTGACATGTTGGGTAAGATTGTGTTAGTGTGCGTGTGTTTGCGTGCGTGTCTGTGTGTGTGCGTGTGTGTGTGTGTGTGTGTGTGTGTGTGTGTGTGTGTGTGTGTGTGTGTGTGTGTGTGTGTGTGTGTGTGTGTGTGTGTGTGTTACCACCTCTAACAAAATCTGTTTTGTTCAAGATATAACATATGTCATTTATTTCAAAGTGACGGCTGACACACACATGACAGTTGACTTGAAATGTCTTACGAAACGATTACAGTGGTGCAGTGTCTCACCCCCCTAGCAACTAAAAACCAATAACACGCTACGCACTACACAATGGAAGCCTATATAATAATACATACAGTTTTGTTAAGACTGAGATCGCACCACTGATTTAGGCTTGTACAAAATCAGATGAGATGTTATAATTGTATATGTGTGTGTATGTATGTCTGTTTATGTGTATATGTGTCTGTTCATGTGTGTGTGTGTGTGTGTGTGTGTGTGCGTGCATGTGTGTGTTAGTGCGTGCGTGTGTGTGTAAGATATCACTTGTTAGTTTTCCAACTGGCTGTTTTTAGTGCAGAGTATGACCTCCGTTTTTGATTTCTCGGGAACCAGTCATAAGTATATATGAAGTCGACTTCACAAAGCCTTAGAGCCTGCTTATTCATAGAGTGTCAGGTCTCGTGGCGCGCTACTGTGTCAGCGCGTAGCAACGATAAGGCAACACAGGTGAGCTGGCTTGCAACGCGTCGTGTCCTGCCTAGAGTACTGGCGACGGGCTGTGTTTACGTATATAGTGGCATTGCGACATCGGTCATATGTGCTAATTAAGAGAGATATAAATACTGAGTGGTCTGAAGTATTATTAACACAATGACTGAGTTAACCCCTTAAGTATTATTTTTGATTTTCATAAAAATGTGGCTGTTTAAATAATAATGATTTAGGGGTAACTTCCAATAGTATTTACTCTGTGCGGGAGACATGGAAAATGAAGGGTCAAAAACTTATAATCAAGGGGGTTAACTCAGTCATTGTGTTAATGCTGGTTCAGACCACTCAGTATTTATATCTCTCGTGTAGTGACAGGAATTCTGAAGAAGAAGAATAGCATGAGCGGCAAAATGTCGTCACTATAAGCTTCATGCCATGCCATCGCTAGTCTCACGACACCGTGCACACAGTGACGAATATGATGTTTCACATCACTCATCCAGAAGGCATGCAGCCTCTTCCAGGGTTGACAGTTTGATGGGAGTATATAGTGGCTCCAAAACGTGCAAGAATGAATTAATATTATTATTAAAAAAGTTGAAGAGGTACAATGCTGGATTATGAACTTATTCAAAATCTCCCTTTAATCTAGCTGAATGCAAAGTATCTAGTAAGAATAACAAAAAATATGGACTCATATGTTGATCAACCTGTTTTGGTGAAACATCCATTTTCTTGTCAATGTGTAACCTAATTTAAAAATGTAAAAAATGAATTTTTTTTCTAAAATGTATTTTTTTGAAAAATACTTACCGATGGCATTACTCGGATGGCCCTCCCACCTGCCCCGCTTGCCTCTTGTGGGTATGTGTGAAACTGACGAGGTCGCCCTGTGCTCGCCGGGATAGGGTAGTAAGGGGAGGCCACCCGGGGTCCTAGTGCTTGGATCCCCGGTGTCTCCTCCCCAGTTGTGTGCTACACACAACTTTTGCTGAAATCTATAGGCAATAGAGTGTATTCCCAGATAGTAATGCCATCGGTAAGTATTTTTCAAAAAAATACATTTTAGAAAAAAAATTCATTTGTTTTTCAAAATACATTACCGATGGCATTACTATCTGGGAGAATGGCGAACAGGCGGAGGGTGCCGTATCTAACCATAACCCAACCACTCCGCCGGCCCCATCGAGAGAGAACTCCCGACGATTTCAGCTATGATGTGCCTAAGACACCAGCGGCGCTCGGAGGGAGTGCTGGGCCGCGGAGATGTCACCCACCCGTGCCAGGGAGTCACGTTGGCCGGATAGGTCTCTAAGGTAGAAGCGTGCGAAAGTGGAGTCTGAGCACCAGCCACCCGCTGTCACAATATCTTTGACCGAGCAGTTGCGGTCCTGGGCTAGACTGGTGGCTACTGCTCTCACTTCATGCGCCCGGATTTGTAAAGGCTCAGCGCCGCGTGGGGAGAGGTCTTGGTAGGCTGACCTAATCACCCACCGCAGCCAGGATGACACGGTCTGGGCCGAGATGTCGTGTCTGCCCGCGGACAAGGTAAGACGAGGCGCGAGCGCCACCGGCGCTGCGGCTTAGAGCGGCGCAGGTAAATCTTTAGCGCCCGCACTGGGTCCTGTTGCCGCGATCCTGGGGAGAGGTCCGCTCCACGGAGGGGCCGTATCGTTAGCACCTGAGGAGCCGCCGCGGGGCGGCGGTTCTTGGCCAGGAAGGACGGATCGGGGAGCAGCTGCGCAGAGCCGTCGGAACGAACTGCAAACAGGCTGGGAGCATCGAGAGCGCGTGACGCTCGCTGACTCGGGACGCTGTAGCGAGAGCCAGAAGGAAACAGGTTTTCCGGGTCAAGTCTGAGAACCGAGCCAAGGGGAGGGGCTCAACCGGTCCGTATTCAACCACGTCAGTACCCAGGCAAGATCCCACCGGGGTACTAGGGAACGTGAAACCGGACGTCGGAGTTCCAAGTGAGCCAGTAATCCGACAGATCCTTGCAGGCGCCTGGGTCCGGAAGACACAGGTGACGGTAGGTGTCCGCGATCATAGCGCGGTAGCCCTTGATGGTGACCGGGGCTAAGCCCCGGTCGTCGAAGAGCCACAGGAAGAACTCCGCCAGTTGGTGGGAGGCTAGGTTAGTGGGAGGGAGCCCAAGGGAGGTGCACCAGGTCTGAAGGACCCTCCACTTGCCTTCGTACACCTTCCTTGTAGAGAGTCTGCGGGCTGCTGCAAGTGCCGCCACTGCAGCATCCGAGAAACCTCTAGCGGCGAGGGCGTGCCGGACAACCTCCAAGCGTGTAGGCGGAGGCGTTCGGGGCACGGATGGAAAAGCTGACGGGGCTGCTTGAGCATCGTGGGAGGGGTAGGAAGCCCCAGGGGAGGGCCCGTCGCAAGCGCGAGGAGGTCCGTGGTCCAGCTCTTGGTCCAGTTGAAGGGGGCCACCAGCAGGAGGACCGCCGAGCATCCCAGAAGCTTCCGCAGTACCTTCGGAACGAGGACTGACAGGGGGTAGGCGTAAGCAATCAGGCCGACCCAAGGAATGGCGAGCGCGTCCACTGCCCAAGCGAGTGGATCCGGGACTGGAGAGACGTAGACCGAGAGCTGGTTGTTCCATCTGGTGGCAAACAGATCCACTAGCGGCGTTTCCCAGTGAGAGCAGATCAGGCGAAAAATATCCGGGCGTAGGGACCACTCCGTGTGGAGCAACTGTCCGCGACGAGACAGGGCGTCCGCAATCACGTTGAGGTGGCCAGGGATGTGGCGGGCTCGTAGGGCAATGCCTCGATCCCTGCCCCAGAGGAGAAGGTGGTACAGAAGAATGCAAAGGGGGGGCGTGTGAGTGCCCCCCTGATTCTGTATGTAAGCCACCACCGTCGAGTTGTCGGAGAGCACGAGGACTTCCTGAGTGGCCAAGGTCTCCTGCCAAACGTCGAATGCCAACCCAACTGCCTTCAGCTCCAGCCCGTTGATGTGATTCCCTAACAGCTCCCGAAGCCAACGCCCGAGGCCGAGAGAAATCCGGTAACAGGTGCGCGCCCCAGCCGGCCTGGCTCGCAACTGTACAGAGAGACCACCGAGGCGGCGGGGAGTGTAGGGGCACCCCCGAAGCCAGCCAAGCGAGGTCCGCCCACCTCTCGAGGTGAGGACGAGCCAGAGGCGTGACTGGTACTAGATCCAACAGAGCGCCCGAGGGTCGCCAGTGAGGAAGGAGATGTAGCTGGAGAGGCCGAGCATAAGTCTGCCCAAGGGAAGCAGGTCCGCAGCCGCACTGAGGAGGCCCAGGAGTTGAAGCCAGACCCTGGCGGTGAAGGAGGATCCCATCCCCATCGAAGTCGCTAAGTCGATGATCTTCTGTCGCCTGGCCAGAGGCAGGCGGACAAGGTTGAGGTCGGTCAGGAAATCCATCCCCCGAAGTAGAAACCGTCGAGAGGGAGAAGATCGGATTTCCCCAAATTGAGTAGGAAACCTAGGCGACGCAGAAGGGAAAGCAGGGCATCCCTGTCCGTCTGGAGGGCTGCGGAAACCAAGTTGCGCAGTAGAAGGTCATCCAAGTAATTGGAGGCCGGGCTCAAGGAGCGCTGACGGAAGTAGGCTATCACGGCGTCGAGCAGTCTTGTAAATACCCAAGGACTGATGTTGAGGCCGAAAGGAAGGGCGCAGAACTGGTAGACGATCCCCCCAAGTCAAACCGAAGGTACCGGCGAAACGACGGATGAATCGGGACGTGCAGATAGGCGTCTGACAGATCGAGGCTGATCGCAAAGTCCATCGGCCGGAGGGCCGCACGGAGTGTCCTGGCCGTCTCCATCCTGAAGTGAGGGGCCAAAATGAACTTGTTTAGCGCGCTGATAATCGATAACTGGATGCCACTTGCCGCCTGGTTTGGGAACTAGAAGAGTCGGCTGTAGAACGCCGGAGAGTCCTGCCGCGAAACCACCTCTGTCGCCGCTTTGGTGAGGAGGGTCGCCACTTCCCCGCGCAGAGCGTCCGCCTGTGTGCCGTCAAGCGGTTCCTGGGTCCACATGGGTGATCTGCGAAGAGGCGGAGGCGACAGGAACGAAAGTTGCAGGCCTGC
The DNA here is from genome assembly GCA_036245525.1 of Semisulcospira habei. NCBI lineage: Eukaryota > Metazoa > Mollusca > Gastropoda > Semisulcospiridae > Semisulcospira > Semisulcospira habei. The sequence goes on from BTPG01000008.1 coordinate 139,356,210, forward strand.
GGTAACGGTGGAAAGAATCCAGGGGTCGTCCGGGAACAGCGATCTCTAAGATCGCTGAAGAGCGACAGCCGCCCGCCGACGGGAGACCCGAGTACTGAGGGCGGGGGCGGAGGCGGGGGCGAGTCAATGAGCCCGACCGCGGCCCTATCTACGGGCACCGCGGGGCCAAGCAGGGCGAGGGGCGGGGCCGGCCTGAGTAGCCTGGAATGGACGGGCCTGACCTCGTGAAGATCTGACTGTAGGAACGGAGGGCCTGAAAGACCGCCGGGCACGACCCCCGGCCGGGCGGGGGGCGCGAAAGCGGGTCGAGGCTGGGTTAGATGCAGGCTTGGGCCACAAGTCCTTGGAAGATTCGTTAACGGTGTGCCAAGTGTCGCCAAACCGCTGAGGACCACCTAAGGGGGCTTGACGGAGCTGGGTCTTCACTGACAAGGGAAGGTCCGAGCAGAGGCGCAGAAGGGTATCCCTCCTCCAGAGGTCGCAATTGGCAGCTGCTGCCATGGCGTTGGCGGAAGAATGGTAGGCGGCCCGGTTGGCTGCTATCAGGATGGACTGCACGTCACGAAGCGGGGACTGAACCTCCAGGTCCCACGTATCCTGTAGGCACCGTAGGGCTGCCTGGGTAGCCAGTTCCAAAACCCGAGCACGCCAGCGAGTTCCGCGCTAAGGAGGCGATCCTGTCGAGAGGCCGAGGCCACGAGTTCTGGACGAGCCTGCGGCCGCCCGCCTGTACTAAGGCCGCCGCATCCACCGCTGGAAGAGGTATGGTGAAGGCTTGGGAGTGTCCAGCGTACCAGGCCTGGCGGAAGCTTAAGTTGCTTCCCACCGGCGATCGAGCGGCGGTAAAGTATCCCGTGTCGCCGAAAGCGTCGTTACTCAGCTGGGCGGAGAAGCATCGGTGAGGTCCCGGAAGCCGGCTGGCTGCGGGAGGGACTTGCGGCGCTTGACTTGCATCTGCGCGTCGACCATGGCCGAAGCCTGTCTCTACGGAGGAGGCGAAGGCGGACAGAAGTCGGACGGTAGAGACTTGGCGAAAAGCCTTGAAGCCTCACCCAGAGCGTGGACCGTCTGTGATCCGAGCGATGGGCCGGCAACGTCTGACAAGGCGGAGGCCGACGAGACAGCGGAAAGGCGGGAAGGAGAACCAGCCGCCGAGTCCTGCAAGAAGATCGCCGAGGCCGAGTCCGTCGGATGAAGGCTGAGGACGTCCGGTTCCAAAAACTGATCTTCTCGCGGCAAAGACGAAAGGGGCGAGCGGCTACGAGAGCGCCGCACCGCCGCGCGCGAGGTAGACGCAGCCACCCGCGACGCACGCAAAGAGGGGCGCCGCGGCGACGGAGGGACCGCGGCAAAGCGATGGTCCACCTCGAAGTCGGGATCCGCACGCGGAAGCCGACGTGAGTGACAAATCCGCGATCGGAATACCGAGGAAGTGGCCTGGTCACCCCTGGCCCGCCCGGGAGAACCGGTGCGGGGGGGGGGGGGGGGGGGGGGGGGGGACCGCAAAGTGTCTCTCCTAGCCCGCTCAGGAAAGGCGGAGCGGGGAGGGGACGAATACCGGGCACGCGGCCCCCCGTCCGATGTTTCGGACCGTGGAGGACGCGCGATGATTTCACACCGGGCCCGCCTGGTCGATACGAGGCGGGGGGGGGGGGGGGGGGGGGGGGGGGGGGGGGGGGGGACAGTCTAGGGTCATGCCAAGCCCGCTCAGGAAAGGCGGAGCGGGGAGGGGACGATTTATGAGCCCGCTGCCCCAGCTCCGAAGCCTCGGAGCGAGGGGGGGCGAGGGTCCAAGTCACACCGGGCCCGTCTGGTCGATACGAGACGGGGGGGAGGGGGGGGGGGGGAGCAGTCTAAGGTCACGCCAAGCCCGCTCAGGCGAAGCAAAGCGGGGAGGGGACAATTTATGTGCACACGACCCCCGCTCCGACGCCTCGGAGCGTGGGGGGCGAGAGTCAACCACACCCCGGGCCCGCCCAGGCGAGACGGGGCGGGTGGAGGGGGAAGAAAGCGAAGCATGCCGTGCCCATTCGGAAAATACAGAGCGGGGAGGCAGCATTACTAACGGTCTCGAGTCACGTTCCGAAGCCTTCCGCATTTCTTATCACGTTTACTCTCTTTCTTATGCTTGCGTTCCGTCACCCGCCCCCGCTCCGGAGACCTAGAGCCGGGGGTGACCGACGAACGCTCATCTCTATTGACCATGAAATTTTGCTGTGCCGTCTTCAATCTGTATTTGGCATTGAAGGCACAGTCTTGGCATGGTTTAGTTCATACCTGACTGAACGATCCCAGATTGTTTCTGTCGACAGCTGTCGTTCTGAGCCATCACCTCTTCGGTTTGGTGTACCCCAGGGCTCGGTCCTAGGACCTGTATTGTTCTTACTGTATGTTCAGCCCCTGTCTGACCTGATTTGTAGTCGCTCCATTTCCCATCATGCATTTGCAGATGATACGCAGATGTACAAAAGTGATACTGTTGAGCGAGCTGTGAATGCCGTCCAAAGTATAAGCCAGTGCATTGACCATGTCAAATCATGGATGACCACCAACAAACTGATGTTAAATGATGGCAAAACTGAAGCAATGTTGGTAGCTAATCCAAGATTATCTTCGTCCCTGCCTTTACCGTCATCATTGTCTGTGGATGGAACACTCATTGGCTTCTCTGCGAGTGTGAGAAACCTGGGTGTTACACTTGACAGCGAGTTATCTATGTCACAGCATGTCAGTGCAGTGTGTAGATCCGCTTATCTGGAACTTCGTCGTATTAGTTCAGTTCGTCACCTGCTGACCGTGGAAGCCACTAAAACACTAGTTTGTGCATTTGTGCTGTCCAAGCTAGATTATTGTAACTCTTTGCTTTGTGGCTGCCCTCAGTATCTCATTGATCGCCTCCAAAAAATTCAGAATAATGCAGCCCGGCTTGTTGTGAGAGTCCGTAAGACTGAGCATGTCACACCCATCTTGAAGTCCCTTCACTGGCTACCTGTGTCCTCACGTATTCAATACAAAGTTATGTCAATCTGTTTTAACTGCCTTTCAGGCACCAGCCCAGAATACTTGTCCTCTTTGCTGCATGTGTATACACCCTCTCGTGAGCTCCGCTCCTCTTCTGATAAACGGAAGTTGTGTGTACCTTCTGTCCAAACTAAATCATTTGGTCAGCGCACTTTTGTTTATCAAGCCCCAGTGTTATGGAATACACTTCCTCTTGAGGTCAGAAACAGTGAGTCTGTCTCTGACTTCAAGAGGTCGTTGAAAACTCACCTCTTCAAGCTTTACTTTGAATAACTGCCAGTGTTTGATGCCTTAGTTGTAGTTCTGCAATCCTCCTTGTTTAGACTGAATGTTAATTAGAATATAAATTATTATGTATGTATTGTTATTTAGTTTATTGTAAAAGTGGTGTGTTCGGGCATTGTGCTTTGTTTGTTATGTGCATATGTCATTGTATTTTTATTTTTGTGTACAGATTGTAAAGCGCTTAGAGCTTTTGAGTAAGATTAAGCGCTATATAAATACTCATTATTATTATTATTATTATTATCTCTCCCAGACCGCTCGCCCGAAGCAGAGCGGGGGGTGGGAAACAAAATGGGGCTCAAGCCACGCGCTAACGAAGCAGAGCGTGGGGAGCGTGACTCCGAAACTCGCCTACCCTGCTCCGAAGACTCGGAGAGGGGAGGGAGAATCTGCGAGGTAACGGTACAAGAAGGGGACTTACCTGTGGGCCGGACAGCCCGAACGACGGAGCGGAGAGGAGCCTGAAGCGCCGAGGGAAGTACGTCCACCTGTGGAGGATCCCGGGGAGACAGAAGCGGGCGAGGGGCCCGGTCACGCCTGTAGAAGTCCCACCTGCGCGAACACCGGTCTTCCGTCCCAGCGGCGCAACCGTCACACGTTCCGTCCGAAGCACAGCCCGAACACGGCAAGCAAGAGTCGTGTGCCTCATCCGGCCACTGGAAGTCCCAGCAAAGGCGGCAAGTCTTTGACACAGAAGAAGCCATAAGGCCCTAAGCCAACTACGCCGGCGAAGAAAGTCAACCGTGCACAAAACAGCAGGGCACAAGTCACGTGCGTCGTCGAACCCCCAGGCCAAGCCAAGGGTGAACTCACAAAGTCAGAGCCGGTAAAACCGGTCGGCGCACAGTTCACAATGAGTCCAATTGTCAAAAGGAAAAGCCACGAAAGAAGTGAGTCCAGGGCTGAATCGAAGACTCCAAATCAAGCCCACAGTCAAAAACCACTGAAACCCGTTGAACGGAGAAAGGCAAAAACTCGACCGTCCCCGGTCGAGCTATGAGTAAAACTGACGAGGTCGCCCTGTGCTCGCCGGGATAGGGTAGTAAGGGGAGGCCACCCGGGGTCATAGTGCTTGGATCCCCGGTGTCTCCTCCCCAGTTGTGTGCTACACACAACTTTTGCTGAAATCTATAGGCAATAGAGTGTATTCCCAGATAGTAATGCCATCGGTAATGTATTTTGAAAAAACAAACTGCTTCGGGAGAATTCACATAGGGAAAATATCCTAAAGTTTCAAGCTTGTGTATCCACAAATGCGGACTCCAGTTGCTGTCACAAACACACACACACATTCGGCGCCAAATGTATGTTCTCTAGCAAGGTTTGCATAGCTAGACATGATGTCATTCTTATCTTGTTACTTCTTTGCCAAAATTCAGGGCCTGCCCGCCCAGCACATTGTGTGCACTCTACGGAATGTGCTCCGACCAACCCTATTTCAAAGTTTACCATATTATAAATACAGTAGACAAAAAAACAAAAAAAAAAAAGAAAAAAAAAAAAAAAAAGGCTTGACTGATAACACTAACAACTATGGTAAAGTTGATTCGAGGATGTTGAATCAATGAATCAATGAATCTTTATTTACAACGGTGAAGATATTAACACAGTCAGTGACTATGTCATTTTTCGTACCTGCCGTTGCTACAACTACGACTAAGTACAAAATATACATAAAAAAGAGACATCAAAACACAGTAATACAAAATATATAGTCCACTAAACACAAACAAGCGCATATGCCGCGCACAAACGCACTCACGCGTCCACACACACACACACACACACACACACATGATTGTTATAATATACACGGACATTCGTGTGTCTACGAATAACTAGATATTATTATTTGAGTAATGTCAGATACTTATAAAGACTTGCCTTGAAACGAGATAATGTCGGAGTGGCTTTAACGTGATGTGGGAGTGAGTTCCACAGTGTGGAACCCACAAATGACAAAGTAGATTTAAATATATCTATTCGGGGTTTTGGAACAATATAAAGACCCCTCATGTTCCCATAGCAGGAATCTGATTTTTTAAACAACTCTGTTTGGATGCTGGAAATCTTAGCAAATGAGTGCCACTGATGAAACCACAATCAGTAGAGGTATGACAGACAAGTGTGCTGGTCTATGATTATGGACATTATGGTCACAGGCCGTAAGGTCCAAAATCACAGACCAGCACAAAATATAATTAAACCCACACTGGTGCCTACCTGCATTAGGTCGGTCGATCATAGGAATACCAAGGGGAGCGAGGTTGTCTACATGGCGTGACTTGCCCTTCTTTTTCTTGCGTGACCCTTTGTCTCTGTAGGTTGAGCCCAGCACATTGTCCACTGCAGTCGTGTCCCCTGACATGTCATCCTCACCCTGGTCCTCCACGATGGTTTTGGGCGATGGCATCTTGATCGTTCGCTCTTTCTTGTCTGAAAGCAATTATTGGCATCTCTTCAGCACTGTCAATGAGCTATCTGTGTATTCCATTGTTTCATGATTTTCCTTTGTCCCAAATGCCTCTTTGTCTCTTATTATTATCATTATTATTGCCAGTCATCTGGCCAAGCCAGCAAAGGCATGCATTAACTCACCTCCCTCTTAGAGTTGGCACCATTGGTAAGATTCCATAGCAAATATAGCTAACAGTAGGGGACCTAGATTTAAATTTCCATGCACTGAGTGGCTGGAACAGTGGATATGTGATACGCCCCCCTTCGGGGGGGCTTCCATATGCATTGCTTTCAGTCACTTTCTTAGCGCCCCCTCTCTTTCCTATCTTTTTTTTTTTGTGCTTTGGCCACAGTAGATCTATGATCACTGGTCGATCATGCACATTTCTCTCCCCTGACAGTGCTATAACCTACTTTACTTTGTAACCTTCCTAAAATATTAGCACTGGCAGTCTCCCCTTTTCTTTTCATTTATAGCTAACAGTATGCTTGTCTGTCATACAGCATGAACCCGCTCTCAGCAACCACCCTTTTGTGATAAAAATGTAAGTTACTGGTAGCAGTGGTTTGCTACACAAACCCTTGTAGGCCTGAGGGAGGTCAAAGAAACCTTTGTACCTCGAAGGCCTGAGGAGTACAATGGTTCCTTTGACCTCCCTCAGGCCTACAAGGGTCTGTGCAGCAAGCCCCTGCTATCATTAACGTATTTGTTTTCATTCCTCCACAATTTTCATAAAAGAAATCAAGACCTGGATCACGCCAGACATGACTGACGTCAAAGAAATATACATTTATAAATAATAGACTTATGACGTAATTTAAAATATTTCATGACGTTGCCTGTTTCGAACAACACTAAGTAACATTTTACTTTAGAAAGTTTTGGTAATCTTTTATAGAACAAAACTCGCATCGAAGATGCGCCACAAAGAGGGCTACAAGTCCGCCATTTGTCGCTACAAGGGTTTTTGTAGCTTGGTCATGTGGTACAGACTGCGCGAAAGGGATTGGTCGTGTGACGTAGGGATGAAAACAAGTGGTCTTAACCCATAAAGCGCTGACATGCTACAAGAGGATTATGGGATGACCATGATAGTTCAAGTTCCTATAGGCGCCAAGCTATTCTGACACCATCCTTGAACTATCATGGTTGATCCATCTCCAGAAATGTGACAGGCCAAACATGTGTGAGCACCTTCTGACAAACAGCCGAAATATTGAAAAGCGGAGGCTTGGGGTGAGGGGGAAGCAGCAAGAGAGATAAAAAGATGAATGGGCCTTTAGGAATACATGAAAAGAAGGGCCCATTGCCTACAGAAACCTACGGGTCACTGACCCCTCAGATCATAAATGTTATGGGTCATTTTGGGAAATTTTGCGCCAATGGCACAGGGCACACTCCAAAAATGAACCCTGACAGAAGGCTAGAAAAGTCTTAGTTCAGGCAAAGATAACACTGAGAGTCCACTGTATCTGCGGATTTTAGCAATTACAGCCCATCCTGGAGCAAGTAACTTTCAGCAAACTCACCCGATAGACCCTCCACGAGCCGGGCCCCCTTGCCGAGCCGGTCACACAGGAGAGCAATGTGTTTTTTCACTTTGCTGGTGTCTGAAGGGATGGCAAGGGGACTGGGGTTCACTGCCGCATCTTTGGACGATTTGGCCAGGACTGTTCGCAAGAGGTGGGTCACTGCTGCATCTGTCATCTCTTGCCAACCCTGTTGAGGCATGACAAATATGGGTCTTTTTAGCACCAGGAGATGGATGGACAACAACACTAACACCTCAAGAGTACCACTTAGCAGTGTACCTTGACACAATTTTTAACCCTTTGGTTGTATGTAGCATTTTTTTGAAGATGATTCCTACAGGCAATTTTGGCTGAGTGTAACAGATGTGAATCTGTGCAACTTCACAAACAAGAATGGCAAAGCCATCAAGGCCCCCCCCCCCCCCCACACACACACACACACACCACACAATACTAGATCATGTCCCAGACTGCTTATGTGGATTTTAAGGTTTCCAAGTATCCGTCATAGATAGATCTTCACAACATATGACAAATCTTGACATGACCGTAATAACATACAACATGACAGAAGAAATGAAAAGTTGTCTGACCTATGAGAGAGATCACTCTGACTGTTATGCTTGGAAAAATCTCACTACAAACTATCCTTCTGCACCAGCAAAATTTAATTCACACATCTGTCAACCCGCCATGACCCTTGACCTTTGCGATGAGTTGACTAAATTAGTATACATAGGAAGGTCTTATCATCAGCTACCTTTATTCCAAATTTAATTGAAAAGTTTGAATAAATGTTGATAATACATACAATTCTATCAAAAATTGGCATTTTACACACATCTGCCGATCTCTTGTGATCCTTGACCTTTCTGAGGGGTCATCCAAATTAGTATGCATACATAGGTTTTACCATCAGGTACCTATGTACCAAGTTTGGGTTTGAAGTTGTGAATAGTATTTGAGAAAAAAAAACATCTTTTGTCCAAATATGGGTATTTTGGACCTATTTCCTGATCTTTCGTGACCCTTGACCTTTCAGAATGGTCAACCAAATTAATATGCATAGAAAGGTCTTGCCACCAGGTATCTTTATACCAAGTTTGGGTTTGAAATTGTGAATAGTATTTGAGAAAAAATAAATGTTGTCAAAATATTGCTATTTTTTACCTATTTCCTGATCGCCTGTGACCTTGACCTTTATGAGAGGTCACTCAAGTTGGTATGTTTAGAAAGGTCTTGCCACAAAGTATCCTTGGGCCAAGTTTGAAGATTGTGCCTTGAATAGTGTGAGAAAATCTATTTTTCTCTAAAATGTATTTTTCCGAAAAATACTTACTGATGGCATTACTATCAGGAAGGTACACTTATCTTACCGATTTCAGCCTCCACACACATTGTGTGTTGCTACACAACCAAGGACTAAATTCGAGCAAGCAGTTACCAATAACCCTGATTAGCCTCCCTTCCTCCTCACGTGAGCTGTCTAGTCACACTGGTCTTATCTTAGCGTAATAGCGGCAAGCGGGGTAGGCAGGAGGGACGTTTGAGTAATGCCATCGGTAAGTATTTTTCTAAAAAATAAATTTAGAGAAAATACATGTTTCTTCAAAAACATTACCAATGGCATTACTATTAGGATGAACTGCGATGAGGAGGGTGTTGCCCACTCTGTCCTACCCCTGCGTTAGCGCTTAGCAAGGCCCCCCTTAGGTGCACACTCCCGACGATTTCAGCTGAGCATTACCAACAGTGCTGAGCGTTGCGCTGCAGCAATGCCTCCCACAAGGGCAAGGTTCTCCTGTTGGCCTGAAAGGCCTCTGAGATAGAACCGGGCGAAGGTTGATTTTGCCCGCCAGCCCACAGCCGCCACGATGTCCCTCGCAGCACAGCTGCGGCCGAATGTGATGCTCGTGACAACGGCTCTGACCTTACGTGCTGCGATCCGCAGCCTCTTCGCACCCTCCGCCGAGAGGTCTTGGCATGTGGAATGTATGACTCCGCATAGCCATACAAAGAGAGACTGGGCTGATATGTCATTCCTGCCTGGTGCCAAGGGCAGGAAGAGGCAGGAACGTCCCCTCCTGAGGGGCTTTGACCAGCGGAGGTAGATCTTCAACGCCCTGACCGGGTCCTGCTGCGGGATACCCGGGACTGGTCATGGCCCTGCAGTGGCCAAAGTGGGATCATCTGAGGAGCCTTGGAGCGGGAACGGGGGGGGGGGGGGGGGGAGGCTCCTGTGGCCTTATCCAGACAATGCCTCTCACGCGACTGAGATCGCTGCCAGCCCCACTTGGACGCATCAGAGCGGGGGGGGGGGGGGGGGGGGGGGGGGGGGGGAGGGGAGGGGGGGGGCAAGGCTCCTGTGGCCTTGTCCAGACGACTGAGTTCACTGATAGCCCCACTCAGATGCATCGGAGTTGGGGGGGGGGGGGGGGGGGGGCAAGGCTCCTGTGGGATTGTCTGGATGGTGCGTGTCCTTAAACCGCGTAGCGGGGCGACTGAGGTTGCTGCCAGCCCCGTTCAGACGCATCGGTGCCTATTCATGGCCAAAAACGTCGGGCTGGTGAGGAGCTGAACCGAGCCATAGGTCCTGAGCTGCAGACAGGAGGGGTGCACTGAGAGTGCGTGTAGCTCGCTCACTGTGGCGAGGGCCAGCAGGAAGCACGTTGTCCTGGTCAAGCCAGCGAACCGCGCCAAGGCAGTGGTTCGAAATGGTCTGAGTTCAGCCATGTCAACACCCACGGTAGGTCCCAGTGTGGTAACAGTGAGCAGATCACCGGCTGCTGGAGCTTGAACGCGCCATCAGGTAGGCGAGGCCCTAGCCACCATAGCCCGGTAGCCCCTGATGGTGTTAGGCACCAAGTTCTGCTCCGAGAATAGCCACAGGAAGAACTTGGCGAACTGGGGCAGAGTCAGATCCCTGGGGGAGAGGTGCTTGGCATCGCACCAGGACTGCAAGACATACCACTTCCCCTCGTAACCTTTCCGGGTGGAAGGTCTGCATGCTGTAGCGATAGCCTCCACTGCCGCCCCCGAGAAGCCTCTAGCTGCGAGGGCACACCGCACAAACTCCGGGCTTGTAATAGGAGTCTCCCTGGCAAGGGAGAAGAGATCCCACCGTGGCTGCTTCAGCATCGTGCATGGCGTGGGAAGTCTCTTCTTTTTCTTCTTTTCGTTCGCAGTGGGCTATACAGTCAGTCCAGCACCGGCGATGAATGACGTCGTTTTCTCCAGGTCTTCTCGACTGCCATAGAGTTTGGTCTGCAGTGGAGTTGGCGACGGCCACACTTCTTTTCTTTCATCGTCCAGTAGGGGGCATCTCTGGAGAATATGTTCCGCTGTTTGGTCTTCCTGACCACAGGCGCAGGTTCGTGATGGCGCCAGCTTGAGCTTTCTGTTCATGTGAGCGTTCAGTCTGTTGTGGCCGGTACGCAGTCTGATCAGGACGACTTGCTGCTCTCTGGTCATTGTGTGGTAGTCGTCTGTTTGACCTCGGCCTCATCAAAGCCTTGATGATTGTCTTTTGCTCACTATAGCTGATGCTGTTTTCTTGTTGATCTTTTGTGGCTCCTTCTTTTGCCAGCTCGTCTGCCCTTTCATTTCTTGGTACCCCACAGTGGGCTGGTATCCACTGGAGAACAACTCTTCTGGTTTGTCTGACCTTCTGCAAAGCTCTGGTCAGCTGGGGGAGTTTGTCGTTCTCGAGGGCCTGAAGGACTGAAAGGGCATCGGAGAAGAAGACAACTTGATAGCATGGGTCTGTAGAATTTTGAACCATGGAGGCGGCCTGCATAAGAGCTTCGGTTTCTGCTTTGTAGTTTGTGCAGTGTTTGCCGGTGGCTACACTGGATGTGGCTGTATGTCCCCCTGGGAACTGGATCAGGATGCCAGCACCTCCATTGGAAACAGCATTTGTTGCTGATCCATCAGTGTAGATGTGGATCCATGCCTCCTTTGGGTACTATTCGTCGATCAGGGCTAGGGTGAATGCCCGTCGAACGGTGTAATCCTGACTGTCTCCTGAGGCAGCATGTGGGACACTGGTGCAGATCTGGATGTCTGGTTTGTCCACTGCCCAAGGGTTTTCCACTTCTTTTGTGATCAGAGTTAGAGTGCTCTGTGGAAGGACTTCCCTGTACTGTCGAGAAAGTCGCATGCTCTCATGGACAAAGCTGCTTCTTTTGAGCCGGTTCTTGGTGAAGTTGCTTAGTCTGTGCTTCATGGGGTGGTCGGGCAAGCACCTGAGCTTCTCCGCCTGTACCATGGTTTTGGCTTCTCTCCTCTGGCTGAGAGGTTGGATTGTGGTCAGCTTCTCCATTTCCTTGATTGGTGTGGATTTCATTGCACCAGTGATGAGTCGAAGAGCCTGGTTTTGCACTCGGTCGAGGGTCTGCAGGTTCGTCTTGGCTGAGGTTGACCACGCTGTGGAGCCGTACTTGAGGTGGGGCCTGACTGTTCCCTGGTATACTGTCTTCAGTATCTTCTCGTTTGCTCCCCAGGTGGTGCCTGCCAGTTTCCTGAGCCAGCTTGTGCCGGGCCTTCCGCTCTGCCTGTGCAATGTGTGGTTTCCAGGTCTGACGTCTGTCGAAGGTGACACCAAGGTAGGTAGCTTCTTCATCCTCTCTCAGAGGGGTTCCACCAAGCTTGATGGTTCCGGCTTTCTGCTTTGGGGACAGTGTGAAGAGGGTGGTGGAGGATTTCTCCTTGTTGACGGAGATGCACCAGTCTTCTGCCCATGCGTTCAGCTTATCTGCTGCTAGCTGCATTCTGTAGGTGGCAGTACTTGCATGCTCCTCCTTGCACCAGATCACAAGGTCATCTGCGTATAGGGCAGCTTTGATTCCCTTGGGCATCTCAGACACCAGATCGTTGATGAAGAGAAGGAAGAGGGTAGGTGAGAGGACTCCACCTTGCGGGACGCCATGATGAAGGAGGAATTTTTTGCTTTTGGTCTGGTCGACGCTGACTCTTGCCCTGCGGTTGAAGAGGTAGGAGCATATCCACTGGAACATGTTACTGGACACGCCTTTTCTCAGCAGTTTGACAAGCAGCCCATCTTTCCAGACCTTGTCAAAAGTCTTCTGAAGATCAATCCAGGTTACAAAGACCAGCAAGACATCTTCAACTTCCTGCGCCAAGTAAGTGACCTGGTCTTCGGTGCTGCGGAACTGTCGGAAGCCAGCTTGTTCAGGGGCGAGGAGGTTCCTGGATTCCAGGTAACACCTGAGGCGCTCGTTCACAATTCTCTCCAAGGTCTTCACAACACAGCTGGTGAGGCTGATTGGGCGATAGCTGGTGGCCTTCTTTGGATCCTTCCCTTTCTTTAGAATGGGGATCATGATCGCTTCTCGCCAGAGTTGTGGTAGCGGTCCTTCTTGCCAGCTCCTGTTGAGGACCTCAAGTAGCTTGTTTTCTGCTGCACTACCAAGGTGGGTTAGCATCTCGTTGGTGATGCCATCTGGACCAGGAGACTTCTTCGCCTTCAACTTTTGGAGAGCTATATGAAGCTCTTTGTGTGTAAGTGGTTGATTCATGGCGTCTGCTGTTGCTTGTTTGGCAGGTCTCTCTCTTTGCTCTCTTCTTGATTCTCTCTGCTTTTTGGGGCTAACATGGAGATTGCTCTCAGCTGCATAGCTTTCAGCAAATTGGTTGGTAGAATGCTTTCCTGTTAGTATTTTCCCATTTTCTTCTAAGGTGATGTTTCCTTTGCTCGTGTTCTCATCGTTCAACTACTTGTCAGTTTCCAGAGCTTTCTGCCGTCCTTCTCAAGGTTCAAGGAGCTTGTTTTCTCTTGCCAGCTCCTGCGTCTTGCCTGTAGCTTCTTCTTGAGAAATTTGGGTTTGGCTTCCTGGAGGCGGATGTTGTTTGCCTGTGATGGATTAACTTCTGCTTCCCTTCTGGCATCTGCTAGATCATCATCCAGTTCCTGTAGTTCATTGCTCCAGTAGGGTCTTTGGTGAGTTCGCTGGAGCGGTGTCTAAAGAGGAACCAGTTCGCTCTTTTGTAGTTCCACCGTGGGAAGGTTGCATCAGCGCAGGACTCCATGCCCAAGGTAAAAAAGACTGGCCGATGGTCACTTCCACCTAGCTGTTCTCCGACTTCTCTGCTGGCTTGCTTGTGCATGTCTTCTGTGCAGAAGGCTAGGTCAGGAGTCGATGTAGTGTGCCATCTTCTGGAGTAGAACATGGGTCAGTCAATGGGACTGTTTAACAGAATGAGATCGTTGTCGTCATGCCAGTTCTCCACCTCTTCTCCTCTCCGCACGGCTGTGCAGAATGCTGGATTTTCCACTCTTTAGTTTAGCCAGCCAAATGCTTGCTGCAGCAGACTCCGGCAGCGCGCAGGCTTATGTAGGTCACAGTCTGAGATCAGCTATTCCTTCTCTAATCTCTGTAACGGACTGCTGATGTGTGGTGGTTATGCCTGTGTTTAATGTTCTCTATCTCCTCTTCCAAGATTTTCTACATAGAACCGTTTGACACACTTGTGTACTGTTTTGTGCTGGTTCCTGTGTTGGTGGTATTATTCCAGTTACGTTTTTTTTCAGAGTGCAATCCGAGGATAAAGACAGGTAGCGTGTTTGTGTGTGACTAAACATGGCTGGTAAATTATCTGAGCCTCACAGTACCGAGTTGGTTTAAACATTCATTCTCTGTTCTGGTGTTAATATAAAGGAACCAGTGTGATGTGCTTAAGACCTGTTGTGTTAGTGGTTATGAATTTACTGTCGTGTAAACCCAAGTGTACTGCATAAACACTGCTGTGATCAGCATGTTTGTTTTGATCGTCTTGATGGACCTAATGGATTACCAGCTTACCAGCTTCACAGCAGTGGAGTGCTTTCTGACGCTAGTGTTGCTCTAGCAGGAAAGAAACAAGAATTCTAGTAAGTGATAACAGTAGAGGCTAGAATGCTGCGTAGATACATCAACTTTTCATCCCACAGAAAACTTAGATGCACAACAGATTGAGCTTGAAAGTTAGTGCTTTTTTGTGTCAGTGCATGTTCATTGTATTGCAAATCTGAAATGTAACTGCTCTTGAAGGAGTACTGGTAGTAATCAGCATGGGCATGTTTAGTATGAAAAGAAAGCAAATTTTATCAGCTACAAATCTGCACTCATGTGATAATGACATTCTTGCGAAAAAAAAAAGCATTTTGTGAATGTTCAGTTACTAACACTTTTCAGCGTTTCCGCTGCCGAGCGCCGGAATGCGGCTGTCGGCACGTACACATAGCGTAGCGTAATGAAAGAGCACTCCTCTCTAGGACCATGAACAGCTCTGTCACTCTGCCTGAAGAGGCGCGCGCTAATGACTAGCCCGGCCTTGCCACAGATGGCTTATCTTGCACTCAGTGGCCCCCGGCCGCTCCTAACTAAAAGTGTGGTTCTGCACAGCCGTGTCCGATCCAAGTGGTCATATCCCCAACTTTGTGAGTGACTGTTGAAGTCGCCCACCACAATGAAGTTGGAGGCCTTAGTGGGGATCGTGTCAAGGGTGAGGGTTCTGTCGTTTGGGGCAGTAGAAGTTGACCAGCTGGAAATCTGCTGTCTTCGTCTGGATCCGAATCACTTGGTACTCGGAGTTCTCCATGTGCGTGTCGATCAAACAGGCGTTGATGTTGTTCCTGATCAGGGTCAGAATTCCTCCCTTGCTTCGACCTGTTCTGTCAGACCTGAAGCACTGGTAGCCTCTCACTTTGAAGGACTTTTGGGGTGTCAAGTGCGTCTCCTGAATACAGCAGATGTTGATGTTCTTCTCATACAGGATATGCTCCAACTCGGTCTTCTTGTTCAGAATGCTTTCTGCATTCCAGTGCATGACCTGAAAAGGTCGCTACTGACTGGGATTCTTCCTGGTTGTGGTGGTGCCAGTAGCTCTCCTCCCGCGTCCCCTGGCATGACAAGACGGGCGGGAGGGACCTCCAGTAGCTGAGGCTGGGTCCCTTAGAGGCATGGGACCCGACGCTGCTCCACCCTGGAGGGTCCTCAGTGGGCGAGCGCCATTATCGTCAATGGTAGTTGGCCGTATAGTCATGATTGCGGGTTTGCGTGGATGCATGGTTTATCAGAATGCGCCGTGCGGCCTGGGTCCTCCGTCTTCAGCATTCAAGGTTTCTGTCGGGGTTACCTCACCCTTAGCTCCTGGTATATGACCTTCCCTGGGAACACAGGGTGGCTAGAGCTTTATGCGGCTCTTGATCGCATGATAAACCCGTCGTTGGACACATGGGGAATTTCAGTGGAGGTACAGTGCCACCTGCTACCCCGCCCCGTCCTGGTAAGCTCATCGCCATTTGGTCCGCGACTGCTTGCGCAGCTAACCTCCATATCTGAAGGCCGTTCCCCTATCCGCCACCCGGGGATGCGCTAGGTTGGGGATGGTCGCCCCACTGAAAATCCCACACTGAGTTAAGGAAGTTCGGCATGTCCTAGGTGGGAAGTCTCAGGGGAGGATCCGTGGCGAGGCTCAGGAGAACCGTGGTCCAGCTCTCGACCCAACTGAACAGGGCCCCCAGAGACAGCACTGTGTTACCGCCTCTGAGCTTCAGTAGGCCCTTGGGCCCCAGCACGGCAGAAGGGTATGCGTGTGCCAGTAGGCCATCCCAGGAAATGGAATGGGTGTCCACCACCCAGATGAGTGGGTCCGGGATGGGAGAGACAAGAGGGGAAGTTGCGTGTTCGACCAAGGGCGTCTCCCAGTGCTTGCATATCATCCGAAAGAGGTCGGGGCGGAGGGAACACTCGGAGAGGAGTAGTTGGCCCTGCCACGAAGGGAGTCCACTAGCACATTCAAGTGTCTTGGAAGTGCCACGCCCGAAGCAAGGGGCCGCGATCCCTGCACCACACAAAGCAGCTGATATAGTAGGAAGCAGAGTGAGGGTGCATGCGTCCCTCCCTGCTTCTGGATATAAGCCCCAACCGTAGTGTTGTTGGAGAGAACCAAGACCTCCTGCTGCCTGACACATCTCTCACAGGCGATGAGAACATGCCAACTGCCTACAACCCCAGCCAGTGGATGTGCTTGCCTGCTAGGTCTCATGGCCAATGGCCTGCGGTCACGCTGAAGTCCAAGCAGAAGCGCTCCCCAACCGGAGAGGCTTGCGTCCGTGCAGAGCGACAGGTAGGGTAGGGGGGAGAAGAGTGGTACTCCCAACGACAATGTGATGAAACTCTATACTCACGCATAGGGTTCACACAGTAGGTTTAATACGGTACAGTTTTGTTAGCGGGTTTGTTTGTGATGATATTCCATGTGGCACGAGACCCACGTGAAATCTTTAAGGAACGTTTGGCACGGGGAGTTTTATTGAGTTTAGGCGAGAGCTCAGTCTGTCAGAGGTCTAAACAAGTTAGTACGGGGCTTTACTGTCAGTGTGGACAGACGTGTGTGAGATACCTTAGACCATATTCCAATACTCTGAAACCTAGAATTCAGGTATGTTTCTATACATATTATTGATGGTTACTTGCGTTAGGGATAGTATGCGTTAATAGGAGTTAATTCAGTTGTGTAGTGTTTACTGGTTTGGTTCAGTTATGTTGGTTTGGAATTCAGAGAGGCAACCGGTGTTTTCTATGTAGTTATTTACCGAGATGGATAACTAAGGAATGTGAGGTGTGTATGCCTAAGTCATTATGAAGGCAGTACGTGGTTAGGTATAGGCTTTTCCAGTGTATGGGATAACGTATAGTGAGAGCGTTAGGTTATAGTCTGTTTTAATGTAGTTGTACAGTTATGGGGGTGTTACTAAAGTAGTTTGGGTTATGAAGCACGTGTGTGTGTGTGAATGAACGTGTGAGTTATCGGTGTCAGCCAGGTTACATAATGTACCTCATATTATCCACTATGTTGTGTGTTTAGCAAGTGTTACGATTTAGGACTTTATTATTTATTCAGTGTGCTTGTCGAGAGTGGAGCGACGGAAGCCAAGACGTCAGTCACCAGGGACCTAATGCGAGGTCATCTCTCCATCTCTTCACTCAAGGAGTGAGCGACCGGTGCCGAGACACTAGGGTCACAGCGAGGACTGCGCTATACGGTACGAGTTACGAGGACGTCCACGGTACGAGAGAAAGGGCGGCTCGAGAGCGTACAACAGAGGACTTGCACACCTAGACGTGAAAAGGACTGAATGTAACCGGGCGAGAACACCAAACAGGTTGGAATGTGAGATACTACTACCTAGCCTGGCACTGATATTGTGTGTATGCATGTGGTGTTAAGATGTTGGTAGTGGGGAAGGTGTGGCGTAGATAGTTTGATAGTTTTGTGCGTTCTTTTATTTGTCTATTTCGTTATAAACGCCTTCATTAGACAGAAAGCCCGTGTTGAGTTTTACCGCGTGAATGCGCCTGTCTGAGTCAGTGTGGTGTATGTGTCTGTTGTGCGAGAGTCTGTACGTGTGACTTGGGGCAAGTCTGCGTGCATTACAGTCAACCCAGATAGGTCCAACCATCTCTGAAGGTGCGGCCGGACCAGCGAAGACACCGGAACGAGGGCTTCTAGATCTCCCGTAGACGGTCGCCAGAGAAGCAGGAGAAGCAGTTGTATCGGCTGCGAGTATGGATGGCCGAGCGGTAACGGGTCCACCGCCGCACTCATGAGCACCAGGAGCTGTAGCCACACCCATGCCGGAACCTCTGCAATGCGGGACACTTGCAGGGCTAGCGCTGCTAACTTCTCGACTCAGACCTTGGGAAGTCTCACCGTGTTGAGGTCGGTCAGGAATTCCATGCCAAGGTGGGTAACCTGTGGGAGGGCGTGAGGTCCGACTACCCCATGTTGACCAGAAAGCCAAGCTGCCGTAGCAGGGAGAGCAACGCGTCCCTGTCTGCTGTTAGAGAGGCCGCGTGCTGGTTCCTGAGGAGCAGGTCGTTGAAGTAGTAGGTCGGACTCGATGGGGGGGGGGGGGGGGGGAGGGGGGGGCTGGGGTGGGGCTGGGGTGGGTGGGGGGGTGGGTGGGGTGGGGGGGCTGGGTGGGTGGGGTGGGGGGGCTGGGTGGGGGCAGTGGGGGGGGCTGGCTGGGGGCAGTGGGGGGGGGGGAGGCTGGGGGAGGTTGGGGGGGGGAATAGGGGGGCTGGGGGGGGGAATAGGGGGGCTGGGGGGTGGGGGGTGCAGCTGGAGGAGGGTGAGAGGACGAGGAATGATGATCCTCTTGACACAGAGCCGAAGCACAGTCCTCTGGGTGTAGGCCGAGTGCTACGTCCACATCTGCCGCAGCTCAGCTCCGGGGAGGGAGACGACCAATGTCGGGGGGGGGGGGGGGGGGGGGGGGAACTGTCAGCAGGGACTGCCTGCCCGCGACATGGGAGAGGGCCAGTGGGTCTAGCTCTAGGCGGGGTCGAGGGGAATTCCACCAGCGTAAGGGGGAGCTGGCCCGGAACCGTGACCACTGACGGTCCTGACCTCCACCCGACGAAGAATAGTGCAGACTCACCTGGTGCCGGTGCCGAGTTGACAGGGATAAGACTTCCCTTGTAGGCCAGTGAGGTGAGCCATCACTCCGGTACATAGGCCGGCGACTATCGGGAGGAGGGCTGCTCGGTCTGACCTCCCGACGCTGTGGCCTACGGAGGGAATCCCGTTGCGGAGAGGCGGGGGAGCCCGCTCCGTCCTAGTCATGTACAGGGCCTGGTGTCTATGTGGTGGGGAAGACCACCCGTGGCGTCTCTGATCCATCCGCGGCCCAGGCGAGGAGCTCAATGAGAGGCGAGTGACTGAGGAGGTGTGTTCCATGCCTGCGACTTCCCCACGTCTCATCGCCTGGCCCCGAAGCTCCGATGCAGTGGGGGGGGGGGGGGGGGGTGTGAGGTCCCCGCTGAACTGCTCCTGTCCATAGCTCAGTGGTAAGATCTCCCACTCGTCCCCGTGGGGCAGGAGTGCGGCGTCCGGGAAGACACATGGGGCCCTGAGGGTATGCTCACCACGTCGAGGGTGAAAACCGGTGGTGTCGACCAGGCTCCTGGGCGCGGGGGCAAAGCCCTGTATGGCTGGTCGGGATCAACGTATCCTTCCCTCGTGGGGCTGTGTCCATTCCCCGATGAGCGGGTGGGGTACCGCCGCGAAAGTCCTGTCTCCGTGGAGAGGGAGTGCGGGGTCTCCTGCAGACCATGTTCCGTAGAGCAGGTGGGCAGGGTCTTGGACGCCTTCCCCGAAGATTGGTGGGCATACCTCCACGAAAGTCCCGTCTCCGTGGAGAGGGAGTGCGGGGTCTCCTGCAGACCACGTTCCGTAGAACGGGTGGGCAAGGTACGGGGAGCCAAAGGAGTTGGCTGACCTCGACGCGTGGACAAGCCGAATATGTCCGAGGTGGCGCGCCAGAGGCGCTCTAGTGTGATGGGAGGAGCCGGGGGGTTCGGTGGTTCCTTAGACCTCATCGGGCGCTTGCGCCGGTAGAATCCCCACAGCTGTGACCCTCCCAGGATATGCAGGTCTCACACATCTGATGATGCACAACCCGAACAGGGAAGGCAGCAATCGTGGGTGTCGCTTGGCCACTGAAACCCCCGCAATTGGTGCAGGGCTTTATCTGTGCACTGCAACATAGAACATATGCGTGAAAACAACCGCGCGTGGTGCCTGAGGCCACGTGAACTGAGCTCACTATCGGCCCGTTGGAGCTTCAATGTCAACATTATACCGTCAAATTCTGCCGTAATTCCACAGAAAATGCCAGGGCCAGCCTCCATCCCGCCCGCTCGATGGCATTATCCGAGGCCTTACCTTTCCATATCTTAGCAAAAGCTTTGACAAGGGGTAGAAAGGTAATCCAGTCGACGAAACTTGCGGAGACTGAAACAGGTAATCCTTTCACAAGGCAGCTAAGCATAAGACTGGTGTGACTAGACAGCTCACGTGAGGAGGAAGGGAGGCTACTCAGAGTTATTGGTAACTGCTTGCTAGAGTTATGTCCCTGGTTGTGTGTGGAGGCTGAAATCGGTAAGCTAAGTGTACCTTCCTAATAGTAATGCTATCGGTAATGTTTTTGAAGAAACAAATGTCAACGTTAAAGTTTACCATGGACGACGGACGGACAGACGACTACTGGCCCAGAACATAGACTCACCTTTGCTTCGCACGTGAGCCAAACCACCCCCCCCCCCCACCACCCCCCACATAACTATGATATTCAAGTGTCGTCACTCAAAACTGACTAACCTGTTCAGTACTATCACTGACAACCGGGCTTACTGCATTCTCCAGCACTTTGAACTCCTCGTCCGTCATGTCCGTCCAGAGGCGGATCAGCAAATCGAGCAGGTAGGTGGCACAGCTCAGGTTGTTGGCTGACACTGCTTGGGCCAACTGGTTTTGTTCTACTGCATCGCCCAGTGCCAGTATCTGAAGGGCAGAGAAGGATCAGAAGAACAGCTGTTACTGCTATAAAGATATTAGGACCTGCGTCTGATTTAGAATGCTCTTTCAATCAGGAGTTGTTTTAACTCATTCAGCACTGACGCACTAGAGCAGCAGATGGATTGACCATGATAATTCAATGGTAGTGCCAGATTAGCTTGGCGCCTATCGGCGCCAAGCTAATCTGGCACTGCCCTTGAATTATCATGGTCGACCCATCTCCTGCAACAGGTGCACAGTCGTTAGATGATGCCTCCAAAATTTGGGAAACACATGCGCTGGGCTGAATGAGTCAAACCTTTGGCTGTCAGTAGTGGTTTTTGTCACGATGATTCCTTCAGGAATCATCGCGACAAAAACTGCTACCAACAGCCAAGGTGTTAAAACAGAATCAGGCCAAAGAAACAATGTGAAGCTCTTCCAGTCCTATGCATCAACAACAGGCAAAGATTCTCATGAGCCCCCACAGTCCCTGATCATAGGAAAATAGTGAACAGCCCTCAAAGAAAAGGGGTGGGTGAGGGAACCACCTTCAATCTGCAAAGGAATGATAGAAAAAGTTTTATCACACCTGTCTGAACGTTCCCTCCAACAAGGTGTCGAGATTCTGAAGTGGGGTGGGCGTCTTGTCCTTGAATCGGGTCAGCAGACGGCGCTGTATCACGCGGAACTGCGACGCTCGCTGACCCAACATGTTAAGGCACTTGCTGGCTCCCATTCGACACTGCAAAATTGTCATGAAACATTACAATTGTCAAAAAGCCAGGCTTAAAAGCCAAAAAGCACAGAAAGAAAACTGTCAACACACAACTGTCTTGATCACATATTCAAATGAAGGGAACTATTCTTTAGAAAAGATAATTTTTTTCAAAACAACACACTTTTCTTTTCACCCCTTTTGCCCTGACACACTGAAACAGGAGACACATTGACCATGGTAGTTTAAAAGTGGTGCCATAATAGCTTGGCACCAACAGGCGCCAAGCTATTCTGGCACTACTCTTAAACTATCACAGTTGATTCCTCTCCTCAACTATTAGATGACAGCTCCAAACTTTGACTATAGGGTTCAACATGAAGCAGGTTCAAAGTGACAATTATGCGGTTGCATGAAAATGACAGTTGGCACAATCTGCTTTTGGTGATGCATTTAGGATTAGTGTCAAACAAAAAGCAAAAAATCCCACTTCAAAATGTGCGTCGACAAGCTCGAAGTACTCCTGCAGAGGTAGAGAACCATCAAACGACACCCTGAAGTCCCCGTGCTTCCCACGGTTGAAATGCTGGTTGAGACGGCTGACTAGCTCACGCAGTGGTATCCACATGGCTTCCAGCCGGTCACACTGTAGTCGATACCTCTCTATTGATGAAAAATACAATTGTAAAACTCAAAGTAAAAGATAATAACAACAGATGTGTAATGCCATGGAAACATTTATTGTAAAAAGAATCATTGTTTTTAAAAAAAATATAAACATTGTACACTGCCATTCATTTTACCACAACCGAGACGTGCAAAAAGGATAGAAAAAAGATTAGAGTATGAAAACAGATTTTTATGTTTCATTTCACTTGCAACAGTATGACTTAAATTGATGTGCTTTAAGATGAACATGAAACTTCTACTTACGTGACGTTTTGGAAGCTAATACTGTAACAACAGGGCCGCCAAAGAACTGAAAACCTAAGGCTGCTCCCTGGGCGCCAGCATTTTCACCCAACATATCTGCACAGAATAAGGATTGATTGATTGATTGTACATTGCTTAAAGTCCCGACAGCAACAAGGCTTTCTCAGGACGTGCCTGCACTGCTTGTGAAAAAAAAAAAACTAAACAGAACATTGAATGTATGTCACCAGCCGGTCAAATACATTAAATAAACCTAACACATGGGGCCTAAATAAAGCTAAGACCATTTAGCAACACACATCCAATATCAAGAGCTACAGGCAGTGCAGACAGTAGGGAGAGTTTTAAAAAGGCAAATACAGGTGAATGGACAAAGGGTAGACAGAAACACATGCCCCAGAATAGAGAGAAAAACCCACCCTGTGGGGCTGACCAGGGTGACCCTGGGAACTAAAAAATACCTAACCCCACCCAAGTCCCCCAGGGCAGACCCGGGTGGGGCACAGAATAAGGAACATAATAAGGCTCTAAAGCCATACGGTGCAAAATCACACACCGGCACACATCTGGGTATGCATGGGTGAGTGAGTGAAAAATGAATTTTTCTCTAAAATGTATTTTTTCGAAAAATACTTACTAATGACATTACTTTATGGAAGTGTCCACTACTTACTTAGTTTCAGCCTAAGAACCTGTTGTGTTCCTACACAACCCGGGAGGCACTCAGTGAACCCTAACCAGGGCCGTGAGTAGATTCCTGCCCCTGCCCATCCGGTCACATGCCACGTGGTGTGACAACCAGTCGGAATACTTAGCTTACCAGCGGCAAGCGGGGCAGGTGGGAGGGTCCTCCGAGTAATGTCATCGGTAAGTATTTTAGAGAAATATTCATTTGTTTCCTCAAAAACATTACCGATGACATTACTTTATGGAAGAATTGCGAGAAGGAGGAGGATGCCATGCACATATTACCCCCTGAGATGGGCTTTAGTCAGAGCCATCCTCCCAGTCCCAAACTCCCGACAATTTCAGCTAAGTCGCACCTACGGCACCTCCGGCGCCGGGAGGGAGTGTTGCGCTGCGGCGATGTCCCCCACCAGTGCGAGGTTGTCTCACTGGCCTGCCAGATCCCTGAGGTAGAAGCAGGCGAAGGTTGATTCTGCCCGCCAGCCCACTGCTGCCACGATGTCTCGGACAGCACAGTTGCGGTCGAAGGCGACGCTCGTGGCCATGGCTCTAACCTCGTGTGCGCGGATCTTAAGCCTCTTCGCTCCCTCTGGAGAAAGGTCCTTGTAGGCGGACCGTATGACCCAGGGTAGCCAGTAAGATATCGTCTGGGCTGTTATGTCAGTTCTGCCTGGGTTCAATGGCAGAAAGAGGCGTGACCGTCCCCTCCAGACGGGCTTAGATCGGCATAGGCATACGCGTAGGGCGCGCACGGGATCTTGCTGCCTGGTCTCCCGGGGAAAGTTCACATCTTTCAGCGGCCGTATGGTTATCACCTGGGGTGCGGTCAAGGGAGTCCTAGTCTTGGCGAGGAAGGAAGGGTCAGTGAGTAGCTGCATGGAACCATCCGTCCTGAACTGCAGGCAGGCAGTGCGTGCTGAAAGCGCCTGTATCTCACTTACTTGGGCCGCCGTGGCGAGGGCCAACAGGAAGCAGGTCTTCCGGGTCACATCCACGAACCGGGCTAAGGACAGCGGTTGGAATCTGTCAGAATTAAGCCACGTCAGCACCCAGGGAAGGTCCCAGCGTGGAATCAGTGAGCGGGGAACCGGATGCTGTAGGCCAAAGTGTGTCATACGGTTGGCGAGGTCCTTACATTCGCCTGGGTCAGGGCGGGTGAGGTGTCGGTAAGTGTCCGCAATCATGGACAAGTATCCTCTGATCATGATGGGGGCCAATCCCTGGTCGCCAAAGAGCCAGAGGAAGAAGTCGGCGAGCTAGGGTGTAGTCAGATCGGTGGGGAGAGAGTTGCTGGTCAGCGCACCAGGACCGTAGTACTCGCCACTTTCCATTGTAGACGCGTCTGGTCGAGGGTCTGTGGGCTGTAGCGATTGCTTCCACTGCTGCACTCGAGAAGACTTGCGGTGAGGGCTTGCCACACAATCTCTAGGCGTGAAGGAGAAGCCGCTCCGGGCATGGGTGGAACAGTGGCCGGAGGGGTTGCTGGAGCATCATGCTCGGGGTGGGGAGCAGCGGGGGCGAGGGGGTGGGGGTGGGGGGGGGGGGGGGGGGGGGGCGTGGCGAGACTGAGCAGGTCTGTCACACCAGGGAGGAATATATATACCACACAGAATTGTTGGATATTTAGTTCGATTTAAATGCTTCGATTTTCTCATTCGCACGACAAACAATAGACAAAGATGTATACAAACTTACGCATGATTAACTCAATTCATACATGCACCTGTAATACACGCACACACTTAACCATTCGCACAATGTCCAGCGCACTAATTACATCTCATCCAAACTGTTCCACTCATACATGCACCTGTAATACATGCACACACTTAAACATTCTCACAATGTCCAGAGCACTAATCACATCTCACACACTCATTGTTCCACTACGATGTCACTTCTCATTGTCTGTTGAAAAATTAATTTTTCTCTAAAATATATTTTTTCGAAAAATACTTACCGATGACATTACTGTCTGGAAGTGTCTACTACTTACTCAATTTTAGCCTAAGAATCTGTTGTGTTCCTACACAACCCGGGAGGCACTCGGGGAACCCTAACTAGGGCCGAGAGTAGCCTCCCGTCCCAGCCCATCCGGGCACTCACCACGTGTCCCAATCACAATCAGTCGTGATACTTAACTTACCAGTGGCAAGCGGGGCAGGTGGGAGGGTCCTCTGAGTAATGTCATCGGTAAGTATTTTTCGAAAAAATATATTTTAGAGAAAAATTAATTTGTTTCCTCAAAAACATTACCGATGACATTACTGTCTGGAAGAATGGCGAAAAGGTGGTGGGTGCCGCGCCAAAGGTACCGCCATAAAGGGCATACGACAGAGCCAGACATCTAGTCGCCAAACTCCCGACAATTTTAGCTAAGTGCGAATCTACGGCGCGTCCGGCGCCGGGAGGGAGTGTTGCGCTGCGACGATGTCCCCCACCAGGGCGAGGTTGTCTCGCTGGCCCGACAGATCCCTGAGGTAGAAGCGGGCGAATGTTGATTCTGCCCGCCAGCCCACTGCTGCCATGATGTCTCGAACAGCACAGTTGCGATCGAAGGCGACGCTCGTGGCCATGGCTCGAACCTCATGTGCGCGGATCTTGAGCCTCTTCGCACTGGCGTGGGAAAGGTCCTGGTAGGCGGACCGTATGAACCAGCGTGGCTAGGAAGATATCTTCTGAGCAGTTATGTCATTTCTGCCGGGGGCCAAAGGCAGAAAGAGGCGTGACCGTCCGCGACAGACGTGCTTGGATCTGCGTAGGTAAACGCATAAGGTGCGCACAGGATCTTGTGGCCTGGTCTCCCGAGGAAAATTCGCGTTTTTCAGCGGCCGAATAGTTATGACCTGGGGCGCAGTCAAGGAAGACCTGGTCTTGGCGAGGAAGGCAGGGTCGGTGAGCAAGTGCACAGAGCCATCTGCCCGGAACTGGAGGCAGGCAGAACTTGCCGACAGCGCGTGTAGTTCGCTTACTCTGGCCACCGTGGCCAGGGCCAAAAGGAAGCATGTCTTCCTTGTTACATCAGCGAAGTGAGCCTGGGAAAGCGGTTCGAACCTGTCTGAATTAAGCCACGGCAGGACCCAGGGTAGGTCCCAGCGACGAATCAGGGAGCGGGGAACCGGGCGCTGCAGGCCAAAATGTGCCATCAGGGCTGCGAGATCTTTACATGTGCCAGGGTCTGGGTGGCCGAGATGACAGTAAGTGTCAGCAATCATGGACAGGTATCCGCGGATCGTGATGGGGGCGAGGCCTAGGTCTCCAAAGAGCCAGAGGAAGAAGTGCGCGAGCTGTGGAGTAGTCAATTCAATGGGAGAGAGATGCCGGTCATCGCACCATGACTGGAATACTCGCCACTTGCCCTCGTAAACGCGCCAAGTCGAAGGACTATGGGCTGAAGAGATTGCTTCCACTGCTGCACCAGAGAAGCCTCTGGCGATGAGGGCTTGCCGCACAATCTCCAGGCGTGAAGGAGGACCCGCTCCAAGCACGGGTGAAAAAGCGGCTGGCGAGGCTGCTTGAGCCTAGTCCTCGAGGTGGGGAGACAAAGAGGGGGACCCGTGGCGAGACTGAGGAGGTCGGTGGTCCAAGACCTGTCCCAGGAGAATGGGGTGACCAGGAACACGACCGCGTCGCAACCTCTGAGCTTAAGTAGGACTTTGGGAACAAGAACCGTCGGGGGGTAAGCATACACAATGAGGCCGACCCACGGAATGGAGAGCGCATCGACAGACCAGGCTAGAGGGTCTGGAATCGGGGAGACGAAGAGGGGAAGCTGAGGATTCCATCTCGTGGCAAATAGGTCGAGCATGGGAGTCTCCCAGTGAGCGCAGATCATCTGAAAGATGTCCGGGTGCAGTGTCCATTCCGTGTGGAGCAGCTGGCTACGCCGAGAGAGGGAGTCCGCCAACACGTTCAAGAGTCCGGGGATGTGTCGAGCTCGGAGGGAGATGCCGCGGTCCTCGCACCAGCGAATCAGTCGGTAGAGGAAAATGAACAGATTGGGAGGGTGGGTACCTACCTGCTTCTGAATGTAGGAGACGAAGGGGTGTTGTCCGAAAGGACAAGAAGCGTCTGGTGGCGAAGGCGGACTACCCACTCGATGAGTGCATGCCAAACTGCTTGTAGCATGAGCCAGTTGATGTGTCTGTCCGCTAGGTCCGGTGGCCAGAGTCTGGACGATGAGAGGAAGCTCGGGAGCAGGTGTGCACCCCACCCAGAGAGACTTGCATCCACGCAGAGCGAGAGCTGAGGGGGCGGTGAGATGAGAGGAACTCCCGAAGCGAGCCAAGAGGTGTCCATCCAGTGCTGTAGGTGTGGGCGAAAAAAAGGATTTAAGACACTGGCACCAGGGCATCGATGACGCCGGAGGACGGACGCCAATGAAGCAGGAGATGTAACTGAAGTGGTCGGGAGTGAAGACGATCGAGAGGCAGGAGATCCGCCGCTGCATTCATCAAGCCGAGAAGTTGCAGCCAGACTCTGGTAGGGACAGACTCCACCCGGGCGACCTGAGCGGCTAGGGAGGTCAACGGCTGGATCCGAGGCGCCGGCAAACTCACCCTGTTGAGGTCAGTCGCAAATTCCATCCCAAGAGGAATAAACCGGCGAGATGGCGAGAGGTCCGACTTGCCCGAATGAATCAGGAACCCCAAACGTAACAGCAACAGGAGTAGGGCAGCTCTGTCCATCCTCAGGGCAGACTCCGACGGATTCCGCAGGAGAAGGTCGTCTAAGCAGTTTGAGATCGGACTGGACAATGACTGCCGAGCCTTGGCGAGGACGGCTGCCATGATGTGAGTGAAAACCCCCGGGCTGAGGTTAAGCCCGAAAGGGAGGGCCCAAAACTGGTAGATCACGCCGTCGAAGGCGAAGAGGAGATACCTCCTGGAGGCCGGGTGCAGGGGGCCATGGAGATGTGCATCGAAGAGGTCCAGGCTGACCGCGAAGTCCATGGGCTGCACTGTGGCCTTGAGGGTCCAGGCGGTTTCCATGCGAAAAGTCTGAGCCACGATAAACTTGTTCAGTGCCGAGAGATCGATGACAGGACGCCACGTGCAGTCCGGCTTCGGAACCACGAAGATGCGGCTGTAAAAGGCTGGGGAGTCGAGATGAGACACTATCTCCATGGTGGCCTTCTGTAGAAGCGAGTCGACCTCTCCGCGCAAGGCGATGGCTTAGAACTCGTCGGACGGAATCTCTGTCCACAAGGGGGAACGTCTCAACGGCGGAGGCGAACGAAAAGAAATCGAGAGACCCTCAGTGATGGTGGCGAGGACCCAGGGGTCGTCTGGCAGCAGCGACCGCCTGAGCGGGAATGAAGGACGAAGAGGGTCTGGAGGTCTGCAGGGCACGACCCACGGCCTTGCGGGCTGCTTGAAAGTGAGAGGTGGTAACTCGGCTGGGCCAGCGGTCTAAATTTCCATCTGTCACCTTCTGCCAAGTCTCACTGAAGAGAAGGTGGCCACCGAGAGGAGCGCGATGCAGCTGTGTCTTCAGCTGGGGGCAATCCACCACAGGCGGGTAGGACGGCATCTCGATACATGAGGTCACAGTTAGCAGCGGCCACCATAGCGGTGACCAAAGAGTGATAAGCTGCCCGGTTTGCCGCGACCGTGAGGGCGAGGAGATCACCAAGGAGGGGCGAAGCTTGCCGCGAGTCTTCGATGCGACGGATAAAAGCTTGCGGGAGTAGCTGCAGAAAACCACCACTGGCCAAGGTGTTCCGCACTAGTGACGCCGTCTTAACCAAACCATGAGGGAGGGGGTGTCTCAGCTGACTGTTGCCGCCAAGCTGTGCTACAGCCGGAGGGTCCAACGTGGGAAGAGGACAGTGGAAAGACTGGGAATGGCCCGCATACCAAGATTGGCGGAACGCGATGTCGAGGTCAAGCGGCCACTTGCGATCCTCGAAAAAGGAGTACTCCTGGGAATCTGTGTGGAGATGAGCGGAGAAGGAATCTCTCAGATCCTGAAAGCCAGGGGGCTGAGGCAGCGACTTGAATCTCTTCGGCTGACAGCCCGAATCAACAAAGGCGGACACCTTCCGTTTGAGTGGGGCGGACGGGGGGCACGCGTCCTCCGGGAGGGTGGCCGCGATAAGACGAGCTGCTTCGTTGATCCCAAGAAGCGTTTCCGCGCACGACGACGAAGGGATCCTAGTCGACGCAGGATCATCAGTCACATCAGAGTGCGGCGAGAGGGAGCGGCAGCCAAAGTCTAGCAGGGCCGAAACCGAATCCTCCGGGAGTAAACGAAGAGTCTCCTCATCCCGTGGAGGAAGCGAGATCCGGTGGAGGGTCCTTTTTTTTTTTTTTTCATGGGGCCGAAGCTCGCGAAGGAGATGAATGTGACGAGGATGAGGCAGGCCAGGGGCTGTGTCGGCTGGCACTGAGAGCAGTACGATGCGTCTGATGTCCTTCTCGGGACGCGCTAGAGCATCGAAGGTTGTGGCCGAATGAGAATGTGCAAAATGGTCATCAGTCCGTGGACGCCGGGACACGGGTCTCTTGCCTGCCTCCGTAAGGCGGGCACTCTGCCGACTTAGCGACTCTCCGTAAGAGTACGCGGGCTTTTTCTGGCAAGACCGCTCACGTCGCTGCAGGCCTGCCTCCATAAGGCAGGCGCTCTGCCCTAAGGTGGACTCTCCGTAAGAGTCAGCAGGCATAGCACGGGTAGAAGTCCTGGGGGAAGAGCGAAGCTCAAGTGTCCGACGTGTCTGTTGATCACCACGATCAGTGCAAGCGCGACTGGGTACAGCGCCGGGCACGGAGGGGGGCGCCATGAAGGACGCACGGTCACTAGCTGGAGGCAGGCGCTCGCGCCGGTAGAATCACCAAAGCTGAGACCAGCGGTGCTCCAGCCACGCGACACAGACAGCGCAAGTGT
This sequence comes from Semisulcospira habei, assembly GCA_036245525.1. Classification (NCBI taxonomy): domain Eukaryota; kingdom Metazoa; phylum Mollusca; class Gastropoda; family Semisulcospiridae; genus Semisulcospira; species Semisulcospira habei. The sequence continues at coordinate 139,386,073 of BTPG01000008.1, forward strand.
GGTCAGAGGCGCAGGCCGCACAAGGGAGGCAGAATTCGTATCACACGGCCACTGAAAAGCTCCACACCGCTGGCAGGTAGGCACGGGGCCACTGCAACAGAAAGCAGAGAGAGCAGGCGACCGGGCGCAAGCACAGCGAGGCCGCGACAACGAGAACGATAGATCTGCGCGAAGCGATCCGATCGAAAACAAAGACCTCCAACTGAAGCAGGCACCCGGTCCGGGGCCGGCTGAGGGTGGGGACCGATACCTTACCTCTCCTGTGTTGTGGTGATGGGGTTAGGAACCTCCATAGTACCAACAGCAAACGTCGGCAGAAGAAGTCCCGGGAGGGCCTGCGACGCGAAGACCGCACTCCGCCACCGAAAAACACCATGGAGAGGAGAGCACGAAAAACACAGTCCCCCCAAAGCACAATCACCGAAATCCAAGCACAGTCACCGAAATCCAAGCATACAAGAGTGCACAAGTCTAAAGGAACACAGTAATTCAAAAGGCGATCGGCCTGAGAAGAACCATTAAAAACGGTCCGGGTCCTATCGGCTACACACGTCTGAACAGTACAGTTAAGTAGAAACAACTGATTGTGATTGGGACACGTGGTGAGTGCCCAGATGGGCTGGGATTGGTTGATTGATTGATTGATTGTACATTGCTTAACGTCCCGACAGCAACAAGGCTTTCTCAGGACGTGCCTGCACTGCTTGTGAAAAAATAAAAAAGAAACAGAACATTGAATGTATGTCGCCAGCCGGTCAAATACGTTAAATAAACCTAACACATGGGCCTAAATAAAGCTAAGACCATTTAGCAACACACATCCAATATCAAGAGCTACAGGCAGTGCAGACAGTAGGGAGAGTTTTAAAAAGGCAAATACAGGTGAATGGACAAAGGGTAGACAGAAACACATGCCCCAGAATAGAGAGAAAAACCCACCCTGTGGGGCTGACCAGGGTGACCCTGGGAACTAAAAAATACCTAACCCCACCCAAGTCCCCCAGGGCAGACCCGGGTGGGGGGGCTGGGATTGGAGGCTACTCTCGGCCCTAGTTAGGGTTCCCCGAGTGCCTCCCGGGTTGTGTAGGAACACAACAGGTTCTTAGGCTAAAATTGAGTAAGTAGTAGACACTTCCAGACAGTAATGTCATCGGTAATGTTTTTGAGGAAACAAAAACTGACGCTATTTAAGTTGATGCTTAGATCCTGGAATGTATTAAACAGTTTCATTACTCTGACCGTGAATGAAGATGAATATTTATATCGCCGCTACTCGATGAATCTCACCACTGGTCGAACTGGAGCGGACTATCTCTCACGGTGACCCAACTTTCTCCTGCACACCGCCTGGATCAACTTGACTCTCTCGTACACCACGTTGACTACAATCCTACCTGACTCTCTCGTACACCACATTGACTACATTCCCACCTGAAGTACATACATCCCACGTCTCAGGTGGAGAGCATCTATTCAACATATAAAAAGTGTATCTCCGTATTAGAAATTCGCCATCGCTTAATCGTTACTTCCGCCCGAATGACGACACTTGTAGCGATGACGACCGCCAATGGCTTCCGGACGTTGTCAACGATTCCCAATCGTTTCCGACATCGAATAAAATATCATAATAACAATCAATTCAAAATGCCATGCACACACACGAATACGACATATTTCCGCACAACACATAACCTCTCAACTCGACCTGAATCATTTCAAAATCAAACAGACTCAACGAAACGCTTCAGACCATCCGACACCATCTCCGCGCTCGATCGCCAGATGATACCGCAAACTCGCCGATGCGCGCCCGAATGTCATACAGTTCCGATCTAGAGCCAATCAACTAACACACTTCTCGAATCTACTGTTTAACAAACAAATACCTAACCAAAGATGCGTGAAAGGTTTACTTGTAGACTATTTTAAGCCTGTCTGTTGGCGCCCATCCTGGCCGTTGACAAGGTCACGGTTATAGTCATCCGGTAACAATCGTAGTTCTACAGCTACATACTTTGTTTTATACACTTCCGTCTTGAGCATTCTGCTCTCAAACATCTATTCTACAATAGATTTATCATACGGCACCTCCCGCATACTATACTCCTCACAAAACTCAAACTCTAGCTGAGAGCTAACTCTCACGACTTGACTGTCTTCAAAATCCACAATGACGCATACCGTCCCTTCAAACAGAACATCCTACGTCACATGTTCTTGACGTCATCAGAAAAGAACATACCATCATCTCAACAAACATCTTACGTCACATGTTCTTGACGTCATCAAAAAAGAACATACCATCACCTAAACACAACATGCAGAACGAAACTTCTATCCAAAACAAAATACTGCATAATGATTAAAATAAATTGTGACAAGGTCGGTGGTCCAAGATCTGTTCCAGGAGAACGGGGCGATTAGTAACATCACCGCATTGCATCCTCTGAGCTTGAGCAGGACCCTGGGGACGAGCACCGTCGGGGGGTATGCGTAGGCGATGAGTCCGGCCCACGGAATGGAGAGCGCGTCGACTGCCCACGCTAGGGGGGCAGGAATCGGGGAGACGAAGAGGGGAAGCTGGTGATTCCATCTCGTGGCGAATAGGTTGAACATGGGCGTCTCCCAGCGAGCGCAGATCATCCGCAAGATGTCCAGGCGTAGCGTATCCATTTTGTGTGGAGTAACTGGCCGCGATGGGAGAGGGAGTCGGCTAAAACGTTCAGATGTCTTGGAATGTGTCTAGCTCGGAGGGAGATGCCGCAGTCTTCGCACCCGCGCCTTAGTCGGTAGATGGAGTATGCATAGGTCGGGGGAATGCGTTCCGCCCCATTTCTGAATGCAGGAAACCACCGTGGCGATGTCCGAGAGGACGAGAAGCTCCTGGTGACGGAAGGTGATCAGGAGCCCTCGGTGAAGGGGGAGGAACCAGGGGTCGTCCGGAAGCAGCGAACGCCACACCTCGCTGCAGAGGGCGAGCCTCCTGCCGAAGGAGACCCCGGAGGTGTCGGCCGGGGCTGGAGCGGGGAGAAATCACGGGGCCCGCCCGCACCCAGGGCGGCAGGCAGGCCAGGGCCAGGCGGGGGCAAGGGTCCGGACGGATCTGGAGCGGCCAAAGGCGGGGGCCCGCGTGCGAGTGGGGGCGGAGAACGAGGAGGGACTGGAGATCCACAGGGCACGACCCACGGCCTTGCGGGCCGCCGGAAAGCGGGGAGGAGCCAAGCTGCTAGGCCAGCGGTCCGAGTGCACATCCCTCACCGTCTGCCAGGAAGCGCCGAAGAGGAGGGGGCCGCCAAGGGGAGCGCAACAGAGCTGAGTCCTCAGATCGGGGGTGTTACGATTGTGGTTGTGTTGTTCTGTGAGAGCGTGCATGCATAAATAGTAGGAAACGATCCGATGTTTATTTGAGCTATCATGATTACGAATCACGTACCTTTTCAGTAAGTTTGACTTTGGTTCACGCGTAGTGCGGAATTGATTATCTTTTTACACAGGGAGTTGAGTCCCAAAGAGTCTAGAAACCACTCGAGTATTCACCACTGTTTACTGTGCGCGTGAAGTTTAGCGGTCAGTATTGTGCCCCAGTCGTGTACTTTCCAGAGTATGCGCGCAAGGTCGTGACCTGTCTGGCCTACTTTTGTGTGACGTCGTAACGCGCGGGGATTTCCCAACATAGGGGCTGGAAATAGCAGCCAGATTAGTGTGGACTATTTTAGTGTAATGTTTATCATGGATATTTAGGAGTTTTAGTTACGTATTTTGTTTTGATTGGTTGTGTTGTACGAATTTCCTCGATTATTCTGGAAAGCATTCCACTATAAAAGAGTCGTGCTAGGAAGCACGTGTGTACATTGTTCAGTTGTAAAATTGCGATGTAACAGCGTCGGTACATTGTTCAGTTGTATAATTGCAGTGTATTGACATTGAGAGAGCGCTACGCAAGATATCGTGCTTCATTATCAGTGACGGAGTTATGCAGTGAATGGTGATGTACATTGTATGAGAGACGCATTGTGTCAAAGTGTGGACATTTTGCAGAGAAGACATTGTTAGTGTTGGTGCATTTGTGAATGCATTTCGTGGAGATCGCATCGCTGTAATAAAATATTGTTGGAACTGTTACTCCAGTATTGTCTACAACCTTAAGCCACGTGTGACGGGTTGCAGCTGAATGAAGTTTCTTTAAAAGAACCTTACGTGCATGCCGTCTGGTGTGATATCATACTACGACCACGATCAACCACGTAACAGTGGGGCATTCTACGGCAGGCTTGGAGCACAGCGTCCCGACACATCAGGTCACAGTTAGAGGCGCCAGCCATGGCGTTGACTGAGGCGTGATACGCAGCACTGTTGGCCACTTCGGCGAGGGCGAGGAGGTCTCCTAGGAGGGGCGTAATCAATGGGTGCCAGGCGTCCTCGATACAACGGATGAACGCTTGAGTGAGGAGCTCCAGGAAACCCGAGCAAGCCAAGGTGTTACGGACCAGGGCGCCATCTTGTCCAATCCGCGGGGAAGGGAGCACTTGAGCTGAGCGGCGCCGCCAGCCTGCAATAACGGCGGTAGGTCCACAGAGGGTAGCCAGGAGACAGGCGAAATTCTGTGAATAGCCAGCATACCAGTCTTGGCGGAAGACGATGTCGAGACCAGCCGGCCACCTACGGTCCGAGAAGAAGTCGTTTTCCCGGGAAACGGCCTGCTGGAGCTGGGCGGAAAAGGTGTCCCTTAGGTCTCTAAAGCCTGGGGGCTGGGGAAGTGACTTGAACCTCTTCACCTGATGTCCCGCATTGACGAAAGCGAAGACCTTCCTCTTGAGCGGCGGGGACGGGGGGCAGTCCTTCGCGGGCAGAGCAGCCGCTGTCAGATGAGCTGCTTCCTCCAGCGCCAGAAGCATCTCCGTGCGCGGAGCCGAAAGTGTCCTAGGCGACGCAGGATCGTCCGGTGAGAGCGAGCGAAGCGAGGGGGAGCGGCTGTCTATGCCTAGCAGGGCTGAAACGGAGTCCTCGGGCAACAGGCTCAGGGCCTTGTCGTCATCGGGGGAGGGGGGGGGGGGGGGTTTGGAGTCCGGCGGTTGGGGGGGGGGGGGGGGCAGGGGATGAAAGTCTCGCCAGCAACATCCTGTCGTTTGGAGCGAGAAGCGGGCAAGAGTCGAATCCCCTGTAGGTTCCTCTGCCGAAGACGGGGTGACAATGGCGAGGAGCGCCGGGGCGGAGGATGGCTGGCGCGTGCTGTGCGCCTGTCCTGGGGGGGGGAGCGACTGCAAAGCTCCTACCAGGGCGTTTAAGGGGCGAAGTTAACGGGCGACGTGGCCGGCGAGGAGAGGCGTACCGTGACGAACGTGAGGTTGGACGCGGAAATGAGGCGTGAGACGTAGTCGAGCGCGACGCGGATGAGGAAGGTCGGGGGCTGCGTCTGCTGTCACGTAGCGCATCACGTTCCATTCTATGGCCGTCGCCAGAAGGGCGAGAGTGTCTGTAGCTTCTAGTGGAGTGTGGCTCAGGGCTGCCAGTAGTCCTCGGACGAGGGGACACAGGTCTTTGCCGGCCGGCCTCAGTGAGGTGGGTGCTCTGCCGGCTTTTTGACTCGCCGTAAGAGTCAGCGGGCTTCTCCATGTGCGACACTTCAGGACTGTCGTGGACATCGGACGGCGCGAAGCACGTCTCTGCAGGCCGGCCTCAGTGAGGTGGGCGCTCTGCCGGCTAAATGACTCCCCGTAAGAGTCAGCGGGCTTTGTCCGGGAGGGTGCCGTGGAAGACTCAGTCCTGTGTAGTGAGGTGTAATCATGTGTCCTGCGTGTCGTCCATTCCACAAGGTCGGAGCAGGCGTGTCTGGTCACTACTCCGGACACGGAGGGGGGTACCAAGATGGACGTACGGTCTCTTGCCGGCATCAGGCACTTGCGCCAGTAAAAGCTCCAAAGCTGCAACCACCTTTCCTCAGGCCAGATGGAGCAAACATCGCAGGCGTGGTCGGAAGCACAGCCAGCACAGGGAAGGCAGACCTTGTGGTCATCGCTCGGCTATTGGAAGTCGCCGCACTGCGAGCAGGTGAGCACTTGGCAAATGCAACACTCATCAGACATGACAGGCGACCGGGCGTAGGCACCGCGAGGCTCCGCCAAACGAAGTCGAGAGTTCGACGCGAAAATGTGCGAAAGCGAAGTGCCTCTGGTCGAAGCCGGCGCCCGGCCGAGGGCTGGAACCGATACCTTACCTCTCTGTAGTTGTGGGGATGGGGGTGGGGGTGGGGGGGGTGGGGGGGGTGGGGGGGGGTGGGTAACCTCCATACCACCCTCAGAGTGCGCCGGTGGGAAGAAGTCCCAGCATGCTGAGCGAAGGTAGAACCCAAACGCAACCACGTAAATCCACAGAGGAAGAATCACAAAAAGAAAAATCCAAGCCCGAGAAGCACCACCGTAATCCCAGAGAGCACAAGTCCAAGGAACACAGTAATCCAAAAGACGACCGGCAATAAAAGAACCGGTTGCACCATACACAGTCAAGGTCCCGTAGGCTAGAACGCGTCTGTTCACCGTGAGCTAAGTATTCCGACTGGTTGTCACACCACGTGGCACGTGACCGGATGGGCAGGGGCGGGAAGCTACTCACGGCCCTGGTTAGGGTTCCCCGAGTGCCTCCCGGGTTGTGTAGGAACACAACAGGTTCTTAGGCTGAAATTGAGTAACTAGTAGACATTTCCATAAAGTAATGTCATCGGTAATGTTTTTGAGGAAACAAACTGAATGACTGGAAACAGTCCATGAACAAACCATGCCACATAATTCATGGCCAGCAAGAGGCATGAAAACTCATGATCCCCTGCGAATGCAGGGGCTCATGAGTATTTATGCCTCTTGCAGATGGAACTGGCTGGCTGAAGGGCTGTTCTGTCTGAATCAAAAAGCCGAATCAGTCTCCAGGACTGAAGGCTGTTGTTACGTGGTGGGGTCGTAGTCGTAGTATGATAAACACACAAGACGCACGCACGTAAAGTTCTTTTAAATAAACTTCATTCAGCTGCAACCCGTCACACGTGGCTTAAGGATGTAGACAATACTGGAGTAACAGTTCCAACAATATTTTAATTCAGCGATGCTATCTCCACACAATGCATTCCCAAATGCACCTACACTGATACAATGTCTTCTCTTCTGCAAATGTCAACACTGGCGACATAAAGTTTCTCACACAACATCACAACATACACCACCGTTATGCTGCGTCTCTCACAATGTACACCCTATACGGGCCAGGTACCTATGATAAACTGTGTGTCCCTACAACTGACAATGTACCTCCGTGCTTCCCAGCACAAAGTTTTTATAGTATAAAAACTTTCTAGAATAATCTAATGAATTTACACAACACAACCAATCAGAACGACACACGTTACTGAAACTCATAAATATTAATAAAAGAAGAACTTTCTCGAATAACTTAAATTGTCTACAAAAATTCGGCTGCTCATTTCAGCCCCAAATCCCAGTATGTAATGATGCCACACAAAAATATGGCAAACCGTTTACGACTTTTCACAACACGCAAAGAACGGCTGCTAATTTCACGCGCACAGTAAATAACTATGACCAGCAGCTTTGCTACTATGTTACAAAAATGTAACTTACTCTTTTGATGTCACATGTACGAGGTCACTAAACAGCGCGAGTCTGTTTCGAATGTTCTGGTTCATTCTCAACTAATCTACACAAAACAAAAATTGACCGCTCTTCTCCGTGCGACCTTTCTAGGAGCTTCTGGACTAAAATTAACGTATCATAACAAAGCCAAAACCGCTATCATGGACGAACAATAAATAATCTCACTGAAAAGGTACGTGATACGTAACCATGATAGCTCAAATAAATATCGGATCGTTTCCTACAATTAACATGCATGCTCTCACTGGACAAAACAACCACAATCGTAACATTTGTCACCCATGCAGTAGTAAAAACAAACAAAATCAACAAGACCAGCAAGAAGCCCCACCTGGGAAGATATCGTTGAGGTTGACTGGAGGTTTGTTAGTGTCGATGGTCAGCTTATGGATGGCGCTCTTGACCGCGAGCACCGGCTTCAGCACCAACTTGGATGGCAAAGACACTCGCACTGTGTTGATCCTGCTTCCACCTGCAGTCACAAAATGGAAAAAAAGTGTGCAATCACACTGGTTGCCTCCCTGGATCAGTTCCACATGTTGGTATCAAAAAAAGAAGTGTGAAAAAAGATGGCTGTAAAAATTTGCATGTGTCATGATGATAGTAGATTAAAAGTGCGGAAAAACATGCAATATGACATGCTTCATCGGGCTGTATTCACTGAAATGTGCAATTTTGGCCTACTTTTGACATCCGAAGAAAACCTCTACTTTAAATAGTTATGTGAAGAATAACTAAACCAAAATTATCTTGTTATTTTGACTTATTATCTTTATATTTACTTCACAATAAAAAAGCAAAAACAAAACACGGTTTCATGGATGGGTTCAATTTTTGAAATGCAAATGAGCCTTCATTCATTTGAAACAGCAAAAAGCACAGCTGCTTTGAAGCTTAGGCTCATTTGCTAAGGCAAAAACTGAATCTGCTAGTGTTTATTTAGTGCAATCATATCACTTAATAAGCTCCATTTATTTGTCTTTAACAATGCCTTCATGTACCCTTTTGGGCACCAAAAAATGGAATGCTAAGCAATGAGAAGTTGCATCTCACCTGTAGCACTTTTGTATGAGGCAGAAATCTGTACATAGAGGTGTGCAGGCAGAGAGTTTCCACGCTGGAACACTGACACAATCAGCTCAGCTGGTGTGTTGGGCTCTATCAGAAAAAACAACGTTTGAACATCAAAGATTAGTCAGATGTAGCACATGCAAAGTGATGCTGTGATAGCCGAGATTACAACTGGACACACACAAGATGATAAGCTGAAGACACAAAAACACACATGCAGATCAGCCTCAGTATTATGCGCATCAGCACATCACAAAATCAGATTTAACCCATATCATACTGAGGCTAAAATCTTTAAATTTGTACACTGCCATATGCAAGCTACATCATAGTACTTACAGATAAGGATATAGACCAATGGCTTTAGTTCAAGGGTAGTGCCAGAATAGCTTGGCGCCAAGCTATTCTGGCACTACCCTTGAACTATTTTAGTTAAACTTATTTCACACATTGGTGTATTCTCAATGATAAAGGATAATGCAGTCATGTCTATGGTACCACATTCAAAGCCTTCTGCTCGTTATCAACCATAACTGGCCTGCGTACAGTCATGCACTGGCCAGCTAAATAATATTAATAATAATAATAATAGTCATCATTTCCTAATGTATTTTTACATATGGCAACAAAGTTCGATCTTATCTCATTATTTAGGCACTTTACCAATCAGCTCAAAGTGCAGCAAACTGAACCCAACACACACGTGAAACACATGCACTCACTCTGAATACACACACAGTACAAGACGCAGATGACATTTATGCGGCGCAAAGGGTCAACTCAGCTATTGAGGTTTCAGAAACTTTGATCGCTTGTATTCAAAATTCACAAAGTGGCCTGAAACCGGTACTAAAGTGGAAGGGGAAGATGAGCCGGAGTACCTGGAGAAAGAACCCTCAAGGATCAACTTGAATTATTGCTGACATTTACTTACTTACTTACTTACGCCTGTCACCCCTACCCGAGTATAGGCCGTCGACGAGAGACCTCCAGCAACTCCTGTCCTGTGCTTCTCCTTCGATTCTACTCCAGGTGGTTCCCAGTCTCTTGATGTCTGCTTGGAGGTCTCGACGCCAGGAGTTTCTCGGCCTACCTCTTTTCCTCTTTCCCTGGGGGTTCCATGACAATGCCTGCCTAGTGATACTGGAAGCTGGCTTTCTCAGACTGTGACCGATCCATCCCCATCTTCTTCGCCCAATTTCATTCTCTGCTGTTATCTGCTCTGTTCTCTCCCAGAGTCTGACGTTGCTGATCTTCTCTGGCCAGTGGATTTTCAAAATTCTTCTAAGGCAACTGTTCATGAAGGTCTGTACTCTGTTGACTGTGGTTTTTGTCAATCTCCATGTCTCTGCTCCATATAGGAGAACTGCTTTTACATTGGAGTTGAAAATCCGGACTTTGGTGTGTTGTGACAGCTCTCTGGAACTCCACACTTTTTTCAACTGGAGAAAGGCTGCTCTGGCTTTACCGATTCGTGCTCTGACATCTGCATCAGTGCCGCCTTTTTTGTCTATGATGCTCCCGAGATAGGTGAAGGACTCCACCTCCTCCAACGGGGTGCCAGCAAGCAAGACTGGTTCTTCCCTGGTTGCGTTCAGCCTCATTGTCTTTGTTTTCTGTTTGTGAATGGTGAGGCCCACTTGGGACGAGATGTCAGCAAGCCTCGTGGTCTTGTCCTGCATTTGTTGATGAGTGTGGGACAGTAATGCCAAGTCGTCTGCAAAATCGAGGTCATCAAGCTGTGTCCACAGTGTCCACTGTATTCCACTTCGTCTGTGCTCTGTGGTCATCTTCATGACCCAGTCTATGGCCAGTAGGAAGAGGAACGGAGACAGCAGACACCCCTGCCTGACACCAGTTCTGACCTGGAGCTCTCTGGTGAACTGCCCTTCGTGGATCACGCGACATGTCATGCCATCATAGCTGCTCTTGATCAGGCGGACGAGCTTTGTGGGTACACCGTAGTGTCGTAGGAGTTTCCACAGAGTCTCTCGGTCCACGCTGTCAAATGCTTTCTCATAATCCACAAAGTTGACGTACAGCGGGGAGCTCCACTCCAGAGACTGTTCCACGATGATGCGGAGAGTGGCGATCTGGTCTGTACATGATCGGTTCTTCCTGAATCCTGCTTGCTGGTCTCTCAGCTGGGGGTCAACGGAGCTCTTCATTCTCTCTAGGATGATCCTGTTGAAGACCTTTCCTGGTACTGACAGCAAGGTGATTCCTCTGTAGTTGGAACACTTGCTGAGGTCGCCTTTCTTGGGAAGCTTGATTAGGTACCCCTCCTTCCAGTCAGCTGGCATCACCTCCTCTTCCCAGATCTTTCCAAACAGTGGGTACAGCATCTCAACTGTTGTCTCTAGGTCTGCTTTCAGAGACTCCGCTGGGATGCCATCTGGCCCTGCTGCTTTGCCATTCTTCAAAAATGCCACTGCTTTTCTGATCTCTTCCCGGCTGGGTCTGTCACAGCTGATGGGTAGGTCGGTCTCTGCCGGCTGGATGTCGGGGGGGTCGGGTGGGCTAGGTCTGTTCAGTAACTCTTCAAAATACTCGGCCCATCTGTCGAGTTGGTCTGCTCTGTCTGCAATAGGCTTGCCTTCTTTGTCTTTTACTGGTCTTTCTGTATGGCCATACTTACCCGACAATCTTCTGGTAATGTCGTAGAGCTGTTTCATGTTGCCGCTGCCTGCTGCCTTTTCTGCCTCTGCTGCCAGGCTGTCTGTGTAGGCCCTCTTGTCTGCCCTGATACTCCTCTTCACCTCGCGGTTGGCTTCCGAGTATTCCCCCTGTGCCCTTACTTTGGCTGCTCTCGTGCGACTGTTGTTGACCGCTGCTTTCTTCTGCTTCCTCGCTTCTATCTTCTTCAAGGTCTGTGCCGACAGCCAGTCCTTGTGGTGGTGTTTCCTGAACCCTACAGTGTCTTTGCAGGTTGAGTTCAGCGCCTCTCTAACTGCCTTCCACTGCTGCTCTGTGGTGACCGCCTCCTCTTCATTTACTAGCTCCTGTAGCGCTTGAAACCGGTTGGACAGCACCAGTTTGAACTCTTCTCTAACTCCAGTTTCTCTCAGGAGGCCTACATTATAGAGCTGTCTTCTTGTCTCTGTGCGGCTTTTCTTTAGCTTGAGCTTCATTCTTAAGGTAAGCAGATGGTGGTCTGAGGCGACATCTGCTCCCCTCCTCACTCGAACATCTTGAAGGGATCTTCTAAATTTCTTGCTAATGCAGATATGGTCTATTTGGTTCTCTGTTGTATGGTCAGGTGAGACCCAAGTTGCTTTGTGTATTCTTCTGTGTGGGAAGATGCTGCCTCCAATGACAAGTCGGTTTAGAGCACAAAAGTCTACAAACCTCTCCCCGTTCTCACTCATCTCCGAGCCTAGTCCCTGTCTCCCCATCACCTCTTCGTATCCGGTGTTGTCCTCCCCTATTTTGGCATTAAAATCGCCCATGACGATGGTGATGTCTCGCTCCGCACATTTGTCCACGGCACTCTGGAGTCGGTCGTAGAACTCTTGTTTCTCTTCCTCGTCACTGTCATTGGTGGGCGCATAACACTGGATGAATTGCTGACATTTACTGGAGGAGAAAAGTCCAACACCAGAACCGGGTATTGAACCTCCCACCTTTAGTGCTTTACCATTGCTCTACAGATCCTCCCCCCCCCCCCCCCCCAAAAAAAAAAAAAAAAAAAAAAAAAAATGCTGTCATCAGCCAGAGGTCTTTTTGCATACTGGGTGTTTTTTCTTCACACAGGACTATTAAGTATAGCACCACGTTAACATGAATGCCAATAAATGTTCTGACTTTATGGCTCGCAGGGATAGATATAATGAAGCTGATCTGTGCCACCATGCACTCCATCATTTAAATGAACACAAAGTCTTTGAAAATAGACACTAAACATTTTTCAGTAAATCAGAAGCAAGAACAATAATGCACTTGAGAACATTCAACACAATAACCCATATATATATATCATAATGAGGCTAAAAGCTTCGAATTTGTACACTGCCATATGCAAGCTACATTATAGTACTTACAGATAAGAATATACACCAATGGCTATTATATATAGGCACCAAGCTATTCTGGCACTACCCTTGAACTATTTTAGTCAAACTTATTTCACACACTAGTGTATTCCGAATGATAAGGGATAACTATGAAGTGGACAAACATACGAGGACAAGAACTGCCTCCCTTTTCAATCCACTGAATGCATGAAATTTTATTTTTCAAACAGCCACTACTTACAATAAATCAGATGAATAACACAAATGTAAAAATTCTTTAAAAAATATAACACCAAATTTAATGCACATCCAATCCTGGATTAAACTCCAGTCACTCTCATGCTGATACACTGAACCACTGAAGACTTTTCTGTCAGTTGGGCAATAACGAAGGCATTTTATTCCCTGACTCTCACTTGTCAGACATGTAAGACACCATCTAACCCAACCAGTAGGTTTACTGGTTGTTTCTTCACGAGAAAACGCCAGTTTTTTTACCCAACTGAGAGAAAAGTTGAGGGTTCAAGGTGTCGGTATTTTCTGAATAAGTACACTTCTGTGGAAATCTTGAATATTTTGATGTATTTGGTCCAAGTATGATAGATATGCTGTGCTTTTCCAGTCCCCCAAACACTTCACCACCTCGCCAGGCACTCCACAGGACAAGGCCCAGGTAGCCCCGCGACGCCGCAAGCTATGGCTTGTATAAACCCCTTCAGCACCAGATGTTAGTTCTCGCAAACGTTTGTTAAACTCTGATCCCCGCATGGGAAAGGCTGGTGCCGCCTTAGGCGGCACTGGGCCTAGAGCTCTAAACATAGGTCCTTTTCATACTCTACACCTCTCCCCTGTCCAACATCATCCAGTCTCACCACATACACCACCACCTTTACGCTGACGACTCACAACTACTAGACAAAGACAAACTCGACAACACTCAGTCACTACTGACTCGCACGGCTGACTGCTATGAAGACGTGAAAAACTGGATGACAGCAAACAAGCTCAAACAGAACGACGACAAAACGGAAGCCATGCTGGTAGGCACTCGCCAGAAACTTTCCCAGCTCCCTCCCTCTCTCCACCTTCAACTCGACAGCACCCCCATCTCCCTCTTCGACTCAGCCAAGAACCTCGGCGTTATCCTTGATTCCTCTCTTTCCATGACCAGCTTCGTCTCCACCACGGCCAAGGCATGCTATTTCCACCTCCGCCACATCAGTCAGGTCAGAAAATACCTCACTACCGAAGCTGCCACCAAACTTGCTGTCTCTCTCATCTTATCTCGCATTGACTACTGCAACTCTCTCCTTTCCGGCATTCCTCACTCCACCACCTTCACTCTCCAGCATGTCCAGAACAATGCTGCCCGCCTCGTCCTCAGAAAGAAAAAATCCGACCACATCACTCCCCTGCTCAAACTCCTTCACTGACTCCCCATCCCCCAACGCATCCAATACAAGATTCTGTCTCTCTGCTACAAATCCCTGAACAACTACGCTCCTACCTATCTCTCCAACTTACTTCACCCCTACACTCCTTCCTGCTCCCTCCGCTCCACCTCCGACCCTCTCCGCCTCCTCATCCCCCGCACTAAACTCAGCACTTTCGGCCCCCGCTCCTTCTCCGTCTACGGTCCATCCACCTGAAACACTCTCCCACTCTCTCTCCGTCAGAAACACTCTTCTCTCCTCCTTTCAGTGCGCCCTCAAAACTCACCTCTTTCAACAGTTCTAGCACTATATCACCACACTCCCCACCCCAAGCTGATCGTCGTAATGTATTTCACTATTTGTGGTACGCGAGTCATTGTCTAAAGCGTGCCCATGCATGCGCGAGTTGTGAGTGCGCGCTTTGAGTTATAATTATTATAAGATAAGCGCATTATAAATACCGTAATTATTTTATTATTTATTATTATTATAACCACTATCGCTGCCCAGAAGACACAGTCACTCGAGCTGCACAAATTAAGTTTTTGTTTAATCTGAAGAAGAAGTTGCGGGGTCATCTGCGTTTTGTGGTTAGGGGCACAGCCTTTTGTTTGCTCAATTCCCTGCAATGTGCTTTTCACAATCCACGAGTCTTGGTATGGGTGCAGTTTCCCACATTCTAAATGCAAAAGGTGAACAATGTTGAGGTATTGTGCCATGGAGCTTGGCTGAAGTGTTCTGGCCAAGAAGGCCGAGTACTGCGCCACTGTTCTCTCACACACTGGTACCGGCTTGATGTTCATTTGGTCACAAAAACTGAGATAAGAGCGCAAGTGAGTCTGATATGTTTTGTTGGTGTTGTTGGCAAAGGCACTGGCACGATATCCCGCCACCTCCTGCAGTAGCTGGTGTCTCAGCCTAGACCCGGCACCTAGACAGCACAAAGGCAAGAGCTGACTGTGACATATGATTCAGAAGGTGGGTGTCAGGCGGTCGGCCCCGGTGCCAATTCGTTAGCAATTGTCCTAGCATGGCCAGCTGTCCTTCGTGCAGGCGGGAAATAGTATTGGCAAATACATTCACACTGCCAGCCATGTGCATCGCTGACACAATGCAGTTCATTCTCACACACTCCCATGCCATCTTCCTCAACAGACTATTGACATAGCGGTCTTTTGAGTGCCCTTTGTTAATAATAGCCTTTGTCACCGTGCTGTCCATATGAATGACCACCTGTTTCCCTCGCCATGAAGAGGCCCACCGGCTGACTGCCTGCACCACCGCGCACACCTCTTTATAATTAATATGCAAGTCCTTGGCTGCTGGCATGTCTGAAGAGAACAGTGTATAATTCCAATCTCCTTTCCAGAACGCGCTTGCCGCCAGGTTGCATGCATCAACATGGACATGTTCCTTGCTTTGTGAGTCATAATACACAGTGCCATTAAAAACATGCATGTAAGATAGCCACCACTGTAAGTCTGCATGAAACTCCTGTGAGAGTCTTGCTTTAAGCCTTTGCTGCAGTAGGGGTTTAATCGTATCAAGAATCCGCCTGAGAAAAAAATTTCCTCCCTTGATGGCTTGACACACCCAGTTAAGGAACCCAGCTAGCGACTGCAAGATTTGCTCTGTCGCGTGTGTTTTGCCTTGAAACTGCTGCAAGCATTGGTGAAGTTGCTGTAGCTTGTCGTCGCCCAATGACAAGGTGCTTGTGCCGGTGCAGATCTGGATCCCGAGAAATGTAATGGTTTGTGTAGGCCCCACTACCTTAGGCCAGCTAATATTGAACCCTAATCTACGTAAAAGGGAAATGAGCGTCATCATCATTCGAGTGCATTCCTCTTTGGACTTAGCTGCTATAAAGAAATTGTCAATATACGCTACTATCCCTGTCATGCCGCGCCATATCATACATCTGTGAACTGCCTGAGAGAGTCTGTGAAAGTGCGAAGGGCCCACATTACTACCAAAGGGTATACGGTAGCCTACTATCGAACAGCTATGTAGGCTTCTGCTCACTGGTAAACACCCATTTTAGGTCTGTGACTTGGTAATTATCTGGATGGATACACACAGATTGGTATGCCGCCTTAAGGTCAACCTTCGCACACCAGTAGCCAGACTTGTAGTCTGCATGCATCCGCTAGCCGTCTGGAATTTTACTGTCTCAGGGACTGAGTAATCATTCATTGCATGGCCTACAGGCTTGCTGCCGTCATGTATCAGGCGTATGCTATTGTCATCTTTTGGGATCGCTGCCAGAGCATTTATTACGGTTGGTTTTTGAGATGCTACAATATAATGACCTTTGTTTATCTGATCGATGAGCTCCTTTTCTACCGCTACTCTGTTCTTTAAGGCACATGTGCGATTTTTCTGCTCTACAGGTCTAACAGTCTGATATTTGTCCGTGATACAAAAACCATGTTTGATACCTTCAAGGAAAAAGTTTTTGTCTTTATCAGAAGCTAATTCGTCTTGCCACACTAAAAGCTTTGAACTAATGGACGCTCCAGAACCTAACAGTTGACAGTTGTATGGACTTAGTGCAGGATAAGGGCTATGATAAGAAGTGCTAGAATGGGTGGGGCCTACCTTGCCTTGTGCAACCTGCTGCGCTGTGTCCTAGGCTGTCCCGTGTTTGCCATCTGCCGCTGCTGCAGGTGTGTCACGTTGATCCTGCGCCGGGTGATCTCTTCCGCAGGTGGCACACACATGGTCCAGCTGGAATCATGTGCCGTAGGTGCAGTAACCTCTGTTATACTGCAGGCACACTTCCCTGCCAGAGGGGCCGATGGGGCGTTGTGAGCGTGGTCCGGCCGTCCCTCCTCCTGTTCTGCGAGCAGGTGAGCCAGCGGGCATCACCAATTGCGCAGTACAGTTGCGCAGCACCACCGTGGACAGCTGTGGGGCGTCCGTGCCCCACTGGAATCCGTTGGCCGCTTGCTGCTGACGATACTCATCGTCGAACAGCAGGACACTTTGCCAGGTGTATCTGACCGCCAGCTCCCCCACCATTGCTGAGTACTTGAGGTAGGAGTGCGGCGTGAAACCCGGGGTGGGTTTGTCCATAAGGGCCGCCATAATACGGCTGTTTGCCACTATCCAGGGGGCGGAGAGACTTTGTCCAACTTTGGTTTGCTGTTCACCCTTATAGTGACACCTCCCCCAAGTGCCACTTCTTCCTCTGCCACTGCTGCTGAAGACAGAAAGTCTACTATACGTAAGTGGGGCCCACCTTTTGCTGCCACAATACCCCCGCTACTTTTGCCACTGACACACAGGCTGTCGCGCAAAAGTTCATCCAGTCCGGCACTGCTGTGGTGTGTACTGTAGATGGCATCCTGCAGGCGCTGTGGCGCTCTACTGCCACTGTTGTCTGCTATGTCTCCCAGTCTGCCGCACAGAGAGCCACCCCCGCTGTCCACCTGGAATTTGGCCACAGCTGCACGGAGCACTGCTCTGTCCCCACGTTTCAGTGCCAGAGTGTCTATGTCTTTGTCAGACATTAGTACGGTGGAGTCCGCTTAACACGAATTTCTGGGGACACGGAAAATCACTTCATGTTAAACGTATTTCGTGTTAACCAATATGGCCTCAAAATTGATCACGGCCCTCAAGGAGAAAGTGTGTAAGAGATGTGTGCGTGAATGAGCACGAGGTTATCGTACTTTATATGCATACCTTCAGCTCGCTAGGAAAACACACGTAAACGTGTTCAGCTCGCGTATTTAATGTAAAATCCATCAGGTAAAATCCATAGTAAGTTACAATCCATCAGGTAAAAGCAACACAGTACAATCCCGCATCGGTAAAAGGGTTGTGTTGGTACACGAATGATGCAAACAACATGAATACAGTTCAGAAACGCTAGCCAATGAGAAGACGGATTACAACAGCTGAAGGTTTTTCAGCCAATCACAGACTAGAGTTCGCTCTGATCTGTCGTGTACTACAGCGCGGGAGCGAAACATGAATTGGTTTTCGGTGAATGGAATCTGTGTTCGTGTTAAACAGGTGAATTATAGTGAAATTGCCCTGTTTGGGAACTGAAACCAGCTTCGTGTAAAGCGAAATTTCGTGTTAAGCATTTCATGTTATCAGTGAAATTTTAATACAGAATAAGGCCGTCGGCCGGGAATGCAAAATCAGTTCGTGTTAACCGGAAATTCGTGTAAAGCGAGTTCGTGTTAACTGGACTCCACTGTAGTAGTGCCTGCCTGGAGATGAACTTTTTTCCTTGATCAGGGCACTCTGCACCTCTTCATTGAGGCCCCCAGTCACTGAAAATATGGCCCATCTCACTATTTTCCAGTAAGGCCTTCTTTCTCGCAGATTTGGGAGCCATTTCAAATTCTAGCTGTCGCTTGCAGCTCCTGCCCTAGCAGAATGCCTGGTGTACTTCTCGGTACCGTTTCTTAGTCACCCCTGTACCGCCCATTCATCTACCTCCTATAGTCTCACTCCTCCCGCCCAATCTCTCATCCTCGCCTACGCCTTGTCACTGCTTCCAGACTTTCCCACCCTCTATCTCTACTCTCAATCTCCATCTCTCATCAGTTGGAAAATCCCCCTCCTAGTTATACACAGTACTCTGGCTACCACCAGACACCGCTCCCCCTCCCCCCCTCCCCACCCATGCATTCAGTTATCTCTCCCTCCATTTAAAATATGTTTATCAATCATCCCTCGCCTAAAAACCACTTATGCTTTGAGACAAACTTACCAACAGAGGGTATGGTGTAATCTGTCTGATTTGTGGCAAGTGGCCAGGGAGCATGGATTTCCACCTTCACATTGTCAATCAGCAGACGTGCCTTCAACTGAATCTGTAGACAAGCATATATTTTAATCACTTGTTTCCTGTATTCACTGGTTTTATCATTATTTCACTTCACACATCATGATCCCAAGACAAACTTCTGATACAAGTGACCACACACAACTTGCAAATGCTCATGAGTGACAGTGCGATTTAGCAGCACATGTATTTCACTTACATGCACATCACAATCCTCAACCAAACTTTACCAGTTACCAGATATGCTACAGTGGCTATGATGATTTTACCTTAAACCTATCCCAGGGGTAGCATTCTTTTCAAATGGCACACACTCACAGAAAATTGCTATCATGTGCATGAGCATAGGGCTGGTGCCACACGTTTTTTTCCCATCCTGAGACTAGTGCCCGGTCATCTGCACTAACAGTGTTTAGTAGTACGCTTTTAAATATTAAAAAAAAAAAAAAGTTTCATGAAAATCAGTGAAATCATGGAAAAGTAGCATGCCTGGTTACAACTGACCACAAACAACCAACTTGCACAAGCTCATGGGTGACAGTGCGGAAAAAAAAAATATGACTAAAAATGATCCAAAGGCTGCCTCCTGGACTGAAGACTGTCACCCATGTATGCTAAACACCCCACTGTGGCAACACAGAATGACTGTTGCTCAGCAGATTGCTAATCATGAAAGATAAAATTTGTGCCATGAAACACATACCCTGACAGAGATTGACGGAACATTTTCCTCATCAGGAATTTCAACTCCAATTGCCATCTGAAATCAACAAAGCAGAGTATGTAAATACAGTAAACCCTGTTTTGCACAACCACCTTTTCTTTTTGGGTCACAACGATTCTAGTCAATGCGACGAAAACTGCTACCAGCACACAAAAGGTTAATCCATATCATACTGAGGCTAAAAACTTCAAATTTGTCCACTGCCATTTGCACGCTACATTATAGTAATTACAGTTAAGGATATAGACCAATGGCTTTAGTTCAAGGGTGGTGCCAGAATAGCTTGGTGCCTAGCGCCGAGCTATTTTGGCACTACCCTTGAACTATTTTAGTCAAATTTATTTCACACACTGGTGTATTCCGAATGATAAGGGTTAAAAGGACAGCTGATCTTTCCAAAAAATTCTTCAAGAGAAAAAGTATTACATGTCATTAAAGACCATCATTTAGGTGGTCATTAATAACAGGTGTTCGCTTAAACACAAGATTTTATTTAACACATTTAGCCCTAACACCCTACAGCAGGAGACGTAATGACCATGATAATTCAAGGGTAGTGCCAGATGAGCTTGGTGCCTTCAGGCGCCAAGCTCATCTGGCACTACCCTTGAATTATCATGGTCAATCCATCTCATTCAACATGTTCATAGTCCTTAAGTAGCACCTCCCAAATTTGTGAAATGTGGTCTGGGGTTAAATCAATATTTGAAAAGTTTAATTTTTGATCCCATTTTTAAAAAAAAGAAAGATTTGCTGCAACATTTTCTGTCCATGATGTGACTGACTCATGTGTATGCTGATCTATGAATTTGGCCCTAACCTCTCACAGCCTAGCACACAGTCATCTAAGCCATGAAGCGAAAGGCTGCCTGACAAAAAACAGCTTTAGCAAAATATCTGTGAGACACTTGGTGGGTTCAAAGGTCAAGCCTCATGGGTAAAATTATTTTGAGAAAAACAAATTACAAAGCAAACAAACAAGTGCAAGACAAAAAGCCAGAGACACATGTCAAAGCAACTTACAGACATATCATCCAGGTTTGGATTGACATGAATGTTGAGCTGAAGATCTTCATCAGACTTGCGATGCGGAGTAATCACTGCATCAAACAGACAAAGTAGACAAATCATATCTCTGTGTACTGGTGTGTGCACTGGTCATGTGACTCTGGACCTCGTGCCATAAAACATGTCTGCCCTAGGAAGGCAAAAGACAGTAAGTCCATTCTGGTGAAAAGCAAAAGGTCCTTTGCCACTGTATATTACAATGACAATCTTGCTTTTCACAAAATGGACTTCCTGCCCTTTGCAGGCCTAGGACAGACATGAAAATAGATTCCAGCACATGCACAATCATAATTTATTTAACCCATTTAGCTCCAACACCCTACAGCAGGAGATGAATCAACCATGATAATTCAAGGGTAGTGCCAGATGAGCTTGGCGCCTTCAGGCGCCAAGCTCATCTGGCACTACCCTTGAATTATCATGGTTGATCCATCTCCTTCAACAGGTACATAGTCCTTAAGCAGCACCTCCAAAATTTGGGAAATGTGGTCTTGGGGTTAAATGGGTTAACCCAAACCAATATTTGAAAAGTGCACTTAATTTCTTTAACCCATTTAAGGTCACATTTCCCAACTTACAGAGGTGTCGCTCAACAACCATGTACCAGTTCCATGAGATGGATTGACCATGACAATTCAAGGGTAGTGCTAGATTTGCTTGGTGCCTGATGGTGCCAAGCTCATCTGGCACTACCCTTGAATCATCATGGTCGATCAAACTCATGCTTTAGTGTGTTGGGGCTCAATGGGTCAAGTGCAAACTGGAATTCCGCCTGTGTGCACAAAACCATGAAATAATATACATGTAGAAGTCAGCAAATGTCTGCTAGTCATTGATGCTGGACCTTAGAACTGTATCGTCCAAAATCTAAGAACAGTGATAATAATTATGTTTATCACACTTTTGACACATGTACACCAGCTCACCATGTTATAAAGAACCCATAAAAAAAAATCTGCCTCTGTAAATCCCACTAAGATAGCTCGCACATACACATTCCCAAATGAAACTGTGAGCGTGACCACATTGCTGCACCAACAAAGCGTGCAGGGAAAGCAGAGAAAAAGAATCTGTGCACTGGTCTGTAACTTTGGATCGTATAGCTCTTGACCATATTGTCAAAAATCCAAGACCAGCACATTTGAACACATTGCTGTATATATATATTTTACCAAAATCAAAATCAGTAAACAATTCTGCAAATACAGCCGGGTAACAAATACCACATACCTCCATAATCAAGCTCTTAAAGGCTCCATCAGTGAGCCTTGCTAGTCTCACACTGATCACTTCAAGGAAAGGTCCAGGGGTGGATCGATCATACTACAAATAAACTTGTTTTTGAACAATCACCTTATTTGCAAGAAAAAGTGGCTTTAACCCATTACATCCTGAGGCTGAATTTGCTAAAAATTTGCTTATTGTCCAGCTATGAAGGCTACATCACAGATCTGGAGATAGATTAACCATTTAGTATGCATGATCATACATCAGAACCTGTTTTGAGTGACCACCCTCACGAACGATGTTTTTTTAAATCAACTATTGCATTGATAAAAAAAACGTCGATGATCAAAACAATTGTGAATCCACCATGTAACCAAGCACACTTAACTCATTCTACCCCAGACACACCACAGCAAGATAAGGATCGACCATGATAGTTCAAGGGTGATGCCAGAATAGCTTGGCGCCTATGGGCGCCAAGCTATTCTGGCATCACCCTTGAACTATCATGGTCGATCTGTGTTCTGCACTGCAATGCAGTCTTCAGAGAACGGCAAAATTTGGGGATTTCGGTGTTGGGGTAGAATGACTTAACAACAATCTCAGTTCTGTAAAATAGTAATTTTAGTGTAGCCCCAAGACCTACAAAGCAAGCCCTTCCCTGTAAGCACCCGCTACAGCATACACTTAAGGCGAGCTAGGACACTTCAGCGCAATTGCTTTGGTTTATGGACATATGTTTTATTGTATATCATTAGAATCAGTATTTGTCTGTCCTGAATGCTCCGACATGCTCATTTAGTCAGTTTATTGTGATTATACACGTTCTTCAGTCTCACTCTGTCTGTCATGCTGACTAAATTCCTCTGCGGATTTATCTAAACAACGCTTAGCTTGTAATCCGCAAAAAAAACATACTTGCAAGGTGCGAGTTGTATCCGACATGAAGTTAGCCGAACAGACTCAGAAATACATTTGAACCAATCACAGATGCCCATTTATGTGGTGCTCCTGATCGAAATCGTCACAAAATCAAATTTGAAAGTTATCGACAAATAACTAGGTTTGCCTCAGGCAGTTGTTTTGCCATTGATTGTTCGTTTAAGCTAGGGTGAAGGACAAATTACTGCAAGGGAGAGACGTGGCTTTCAAACAACATAACTTGTTTCAATGCGGTACGAAGAATGTGCGCTTTGACCAGGTTCGAAAGTAGGCAAAATAAACTTTTCTTTAAAATGAATTTTTTCGAAAAATACTTACCGATGGTATTAATGATAGGAAACGTTACCTAGCTAGGCTAATTTTAGCCAAAATTTGGTTGTGTCCGTAAAAGGGAGTGCTGGCAGGTGAGGGGCGCCATAGTCCAGGCCGTAACCCGAGTAGCCTCCCTTTCGCCCCATCTGGGTACGAGTTCACCCGATATTCCTCAGTTTAGTTTCTT
Source organism: Semisulcospira habei (assembly GCA_036245525.1). Classification (NCBI taxonomy): domain Eukaryota; kingdom Metazoa; phylum Mollusca; class Gastropoda; family Semisulcospiridae; genus Semisulcospira; species Semisulcospira habei. The sequence continues at coordinate 139,409,515 of BTPG01000008.1, forward strand.
AGCAAACTGGTGGCAAGCGGGGCAGGTGGGAGGGACCTTCGAGTAATAACATCGGTAAGTATTTTTCAAAAAAATTCATTTTAAAGAAAATTCATTTGTTTCCTCAAAACACATTACCGATGGTATTACTGATAGGAAGAATCCCGAAGAGGAGGTGGGTGCCACTATAGCGCCCCTAACACCAAAGACACTGGCCCTCAGACCCACCCTCCCAGGGCAAACTCCCGATAATTTTAGATAAGATACCTACGGCGCCTATGGCGCCGGGAGGGAGTGCTGCGCCGTTGCAATGTCTCCCACCAGCGAAAGGTTCTGCCGCTGGGTGGAGAAGTCCCTCAGGTAGAAGCGGGTGAAGGTAGTCTCAGCTCGCCATCCCACGGCCGCCACAATGTCCTTGACAGTGCAGTTGCGGTCGATTGTGAGACTTGCAGCCATGGCTCTGACCTCGTGCGCCCTGATGTTCATACGTTTGGCTGCAACAGAGGCGAGGTCCTGGTAGGCAGAGCGAATCACCCATCAGAGCCAGGAGTAGATGGTCTGGGCTGAGATGTCACGTCTACCTGAGGACAGAGGGAGAACAGGCGGGTGCGTCCTCTGCGCAGAGGCTTGTTCCGGCGCAGGAACACACGTAAGGCTCTCACCGGGTCCTGTTGTCTGGTCTCCCGGGTGGTGTCTGTCACTTGTAAAGGGCGAATAGTCATCATCTATGGGGCAGCCAAAGGCGACCGCGTCTTGGCCAGGAAGGTCGGTTCAGGTAGCGGTTGCACGGAGCCTTCCGTCCAGGACTGCAAGCAATCTGGGCGTGTCAACAGCGTGTGAAGTTCACTGCCCCTGGAAGCCGTGGCTAGGGCCAACAGGAAGCACGCCTTCCGAGTCACGTCCAGCATGCGCGCCAACTGAGGAGGTTCAAAACAGACCGAGTTGAGTCACATAAGCACCCATGGTAGATCCCATCTCGGCAAAGGCGAACGCAGTGCCGGGCATTGCAGACCGAAGTGGGCCATCAGATCGGTGAGGTCTTTGTAGCTACTAGGATCGGGCCGGCCCAAGTGCCGGTAGGTGTCAGCGATCATGGTAATTAGAGCCAGTCCCTGGTCGGTGAATAGCCAGCGGGAGAACACCGCCAGCCGGGGCATCGTCAAGTCCGTGGGGAAGAGAAGGTTATCACAACACCAGTCACACAGCACTCGCCATCTTCCCTCGTAAACTCGTCTGGTTTAGGGTCTGCGGACTGCAGTGATAGCAACCACTACCGCACTAGAGAAGCCTCTGCTGGTGAGGGCTTGCTGCACAATCTCCAGGCGTGGAGAAGATGTTCTTGGCACGGATGGTACAGCGGCTGTTGCGGTCGCTTGAGCATCGTGCGTGGAATGGGGAGCTGCAGAGGAGGGCACATGGGGAAGAGCCAAACCTGGAGAATGCCCACCTACCTTCGTAGACATAATGAGAGGTGCTCCTCGTGGCTGCAGACCTCGCTTCCACCATAGTGCCCGCGAAGCCTCTAGCCGAGAGGGAATGCCGGACAACCACGCGTAGGACCTCAGAATTTCGATCTTGATGGCGAGCAGGGTAGCTGGAAGATATCTGGCCGTAGCGACGACTCCAAGAACAACCGGCCTCGAAGAGCACTAGCACATCCCTTGTGTACATCAATCGTCCCCCTAACCAGCCGTAGCGCTTCCTCTCCAACCAGATGAAGTGTCTGCCTGGGGAAGACGATCCGCTGGCGTGCTAGCAGTCCTGACAGTCAACCGAAAGGAAGGCTCTGAGGGTCGCTTCTACTCTGCACTGCTCCCGTCCTACTGGAAGTCCTACTCGAGCAGCACGGCCAAGAATTCCATCCTCGCTGGAACCCGCGTCAAGGTACCATGTAGGACCTGCCCCGTAGACTAAGTAGCCTTGTCAACAAAGAATCGCGCGCAGGAACCTCTGCCGTCCGCCAAGTGCTTGCCAACTGGTTCCAAAATAGTCAGTCATAAAGCTGCAACCCCTCGCGCTGGGACCATACGGCGTTGAGGCGCGTCCCCTGGGTGGTGGATAGGGGGTCCCTCGTGAGAGGGGTGCACCGAATGAAATAAGGTGCCGTGAACCAACATGGTCTAAGGGAAGGTGACCCCGACAGAAAACCCCTGGTCCTCCTAGTAAGGGGGTTGGGCGTGGGGGTAGCTTCCCCACCCTGCAAAAAAGGAAATAGCTACAAAAACGCCGACGAAAAGATTAACAGTAATTCCTTTCCTGGAGGAGGAAGGTTCTTCTACTAGAAGACTTATGACGTCCTGTGGTGAAAGCCGGAAGTCTTCGGAAGCCACAGGACCGAGCCGCCTCTCTCTATCCAGGGATACAACCATGGGCACATGGAACGTCAAGACCATGTACCAGAGCGGCAAGGCCGCCCAGATAGCAGCGGAAATGCAAAAGTACAACCTTTCCCTGCTAGGCATCAGTGAAGCCAGATGGACGCAGTCTGGCCAGAAAAGGCTGTTAAGTGGGGAGATGATTCTGTATTCAGGTCATGAAGAGGAGAATGCCCCCCATACAGAAGGAGTAGCACTCATGCTGTCACCAGTGGCACAGAGAGCGCTGATGGGCTGGGAACCTCTTGGGCCAAGAATTATAACAGCAGCCTTTAGAACTAAGAAAAAGCTCAAGCTGAACGTCATCCAGTGTTATGCGCCCACCAATGACAGTGACGAGGAAGAGAAACAAGAGTTCTACGACCGACTCCAGAGTGCTGTGGACAAATGTGCGGAGCGAGACATCACCATCGTCATGGGCGATTTTAATGCCAAAATAGGGGAGGACAACACCGGATACGAAGAGGTGATGGGGAGACAGGGACTAGGCTCGGAGATGAGTGAGAACGGGGAGAGGTTTGTAGACTTTTGTGCTCTAAACCGACTTGTCATTGGAGGCAGCATCTTCCCACACAGAAGAATACACAAAGCAACTTGGGTCTCACCTGACCATACAACAGAGAACCAAATAGACCATATCTGCATTAGCAAGAAATTTAGAAGATCCCTTCAAGATGTTCGAGTGAGGAGGGGAGCAGATGTCGCCTCAGACCACCATCTGCTTACCTTAAGAATGAAGCTCAAGCTAAAGAAAAGCCGCACAGAGACAACAAGAAGACAGCGCTATAATGTAGGCCTCCTGAGAGAAACTGGAGTTAGAGAAGAGTTCAAACTGGTGCTGTCCAACCGGTTTCAAGCGCTACAGGAGCTAGTAAATGAAGAGTAGGCGGTCACCACAGAGCAGCAGTGGAAGGCAGTTAGAGAGGCGCTGAACTCAACCTGCAAAGACACTGTAGGGTTCAGGAAACACCACCACAAGGACTGGCTGTCGGCACAGACCTTGAAGAAGATAGAAGCGAGGAAGCAGAAGAAAGCAGCGGTCAACAACAGTCGCACGAGAGCAGCCAAAGTAAGGGCACAGGGGGAATACTCGGAAGCCAACCGCGAGGTGAAGAGGAGTATCAGGGCAGACAAGAGGGCCTACACAGACAGCCTGGCAGCAGAGGCAGAAAAGGCAGCAGGCAGCGGCAACATGAAACAGCTCTACGACATTACCAGAAGATTGTCGGGTAAGTATGGCCATACAGAAAGACCAGTAAAAGACAAAGAAGGCAAGCCTATTGCAGACAGAGCAGACCAACTCGACAGATGGGCCGAGTATTTTGAAGAGTTACTGAACAGACCTAGCCCACCCGACCCCCCAGACATCCAGCCGGCAGAGACCGACCTACCCATCAGCTGTGACAGACCCAGCCGGGAAGAGATCAGAAAAGCAGTGGCATTTTTGAAGAATGGCAAAGCAGCAGGGCCAGATGGCATCCCAGCGGAGTCTCTGAAAGCAGACCTAGAGACAACAGTTGAGATGCTGTACCCACTGTTAGGAAAGATCTGGGAAGAGGAGGTGATGCCAGCTGACTGGAAGGAGGGGTACCTAATCAAGCTTCCCAAGAAAGGCGACCTCAGCAAGTGTTCCAACTACAGAGGAATCACCTTGCTGTCAGTACCAGGAAAGGTCTTCAACAGGATCATCCTAGAGAGAATGAAGAGCTCCGTTGACCCCCAGCTGAGAGACCAGCAAGCAGGATTCAGGAAGAACCGATCATGTACAGACCAGATCGCCACTCTCCGCATCATCGTGGAACAGTCTCTGGAGTGGAGCTCCCCGCTGTACGTCAACTTTGTGGATTATGAGAAAGCATTTGACAGCGTGGACCGAGAGACTCTGTGGAAACTCCTACGACACTACGGTGTACCCACAAAGCTCGTCCGCCTGATCAAGAGCAGCTATGATGGCATGACATGTCGCGTGATCCACGAAGGGCAGTTCACCAGAGAGCTCCAGGTCAGAACTGGTGTCAGGCAGGGGTGTCTGCTGTCTCCGTTCCTCTTCCTACTGGCCATAGACTGGGTCATGAAGATGACCACAGAGCACAGACGAAGTGGAATACAGTGGACACTGTGGACACAGCTTGACGACCTCGATTTTGCAGACGACTTGGCTTTACTGTCCCACACTCATCAACAAATGCAGGACAAGACCACGAGGCTTGCTGACATCTCGTCCCAAGTGGGCCTCACCATTCACAAACAGAAAACAAAGACAATGAGGCTGAACGCAACCAGGGAAGAACCAGTCTTGCTTGCTGGCACCCCGTTGGAGGAGGTGGAGTCCTTCACCTATCTCGGGAGCATCATAGACAAAAAAGGCGGCACTGATGCAGATGTCAGAGCACGAATCGGTAAAGCCAGAGCAGCCTTTCTCCAGTTGAAAAAAGTGTGGAGTTCCAGAGAGCTGTCACAACACACCAAAGTCCGGATTTTCAACTCCAATGTAAAAGCAGTTCTCCTATATGGAGCAGAGACATGGAGATTGACAAAAACCACAGTCAACAGAGTACAGACCTTCATGAACAGTTGCCTTAGAAGAATTTTGAAAATCCACTGGCCAGAGAAGATCAGCAACGTCAGACTCTGGGAGAGAACAGAGCAGATAACAGCAGAGAATGAAATTGGGCGAAGAAGATGGGGATGGATCGGTCACAGTCTGAGAAAGCCAGCTTCCAGTATCACTAGGCAGGCATTGTCATGGAACCCCCAGGGAAAGAGGAAAAGAGGTAGGCCGAGAAACTCCTGGCGTCGAGACCTCCAAGCAGACATCAAGAGACTGGGAACCACCTGGAGTAGAATCGAAGGAGAAGCACAGGACAGGAGTTGCTGGAGGTCTCTCGTCGACGGCCTATACCCGGGTAGGGGTGACAGGCGTAAGTAAGTAAGTAAAGCTGCAACCAGTCCTGGAGAGGCACCGCTGCCCTCCGGGCTCAGTCTGTCTCCATTCTGCTGCGACGCCGAAAGGACTGTTCCGGGCCGACAGGTCGAAGATCGGCTGCCATATCCGCTGGCCTGGGTAGAAGCAAGAGTCGATTGTACTGCCGTGGAGTCAGAACGCAGGACCACCTCCAAGGTCTGCGACTGTAAGGTCCTGCCATGCTGTCATCTCATCTCTTCTCCTGGTATCGCGCCCCAGGCTGCATGCTTCAGCGTCATCTGTCACATCCAAGAATCCCGTTCACACCAGCGAGACGCGAAAACAGGAAGGCTCTTGTTTCATCCTCGTCAGACCACTCGCTGTGCCCTGCCTGCACCAGCACGCTCTCGTCCACCGCCGGGTGTTACGATTGTGGTTGTGGTGTTCTGTGAGAACGGTCTTGCATAAATCGTAGGAAACGATCCGATATTTATTTGAGCTATCATGATTACGAATCACATACCTTTTCAGTGAATTTCACTTTCGTTTACGAATAGTGCGGTGTTGATTATCTGTTGCCGCACGGAGTTGAGTCACGAAGAGTCTAGAAGCAGCTCGAGTATTCATTTGTTTACTGCACGCGTGTAGCTTAGCGTTCAGTACTAGCGCACTAATCGCGTGTTTTCCAAATATAGCTGGCAAGGTCGTGACCTGCCTGGCCTATTTTTGTGTGACGTCGTTGCGCGCCGGTATTTTTCCAACATAGGGGTTGAAAATAGCAGCCAGATGTTTACAGAACATTCCAGTGAAAGGTTTATTCATTGATATTTAGGAGTTTTAGTTGCGTATTTTGTTCTGATTGGTTGTGTTATACGAATTTCCTCGATCTTTCTGGAAAGCCTGTTACTATAAAAGGATCGTGCTAGGAAGCATATGCGTACATTTTCTTGCATTTGTCAGTTGTAGAGACACAGCGTAGGTACGTGGCCCGTATGGGGTGTACATTGTGTGAGACGCTGTGTATGAGAAACTTTGTGTCAGAGTGTGGACATTGCAGAAGAGACATTGTATCAGTGATTGTGAATTTGGAATTGCATTGTGTGGAGATCGCATCGCTGAATTAAAATATTGTTGGAACTGTTTCTCCAGTATTGTCTACATCCTTAAGCCACGGTTGACGGATTGCAACTGAATGAGGGTTATTTAAAAGAACCTTACGTGCGTGCGTCTGGTGTGTTTATCATACTACGACTACAACCCCACCACGTAACACCGGGCGTTTACTTGCATAACAAGCCGGTGGGAGTGCATCCATCTTCTCTGGTCAGGTGCCCGAGAAGAACACCAGTTCTCCAAGTTGTCTCCACGCAGAAATGCGGACCGCTTCCGGTCCTGAACCTGAACCTGTCGGCTGAGGAGGAGACTAGTGCTTGGCCACCGCGCAGCGAGGACCAAGCCAAAGCAATGACGGGGGGCAGCGCTCCGCTGGGAGAAGGATGCGAAGAGACGCACATCTCGTCCAATCAGGTGCGTAAGTCTGAACTGCATCCAGTAACACGATGGAGAGCGATGTCAGCCCACGCAGTGATGTCAGTCGGACAACGTCCTCTCCCCGCGCCGACACCTAACCCTACGAAGGTAGACTGCCTACTTCCTAGCCATCTGCCGCACGCTGGGAAGTGGCAGCCACTGTCATTCCCAGGACCGCGCCGTCGGTGTCACAGAACCGACACCCCGTCCATCAGATGCCAGCTGACTAGTTCCGGCGCAGAGGCCGAAACTATGCCTCCGCGGAAGTGTGGTCCCTGCCAATCCAGCCCGACGATCTGCTGCGGTCTGCCGGCAGGTCCTGTGTCAGTGTCCCTAGAAGGCCGCGAGGGCCAATGCTGTGAACCGCGCGACGCTGGCGCTGACCACAAACTGCGTCTCCGTGGAAGAATGGTCCCTGCCAACTGGCCCGAAGGTCAGCTGCGGTCCTGCGACCCGGCCTGCATCGGTGTCTCTGGAAGGCGGTTCCATCCAACATGGTCCTGTTCCTGGTGGCCCCCTTCTGCAGGACCAAGTCGTGGAGGAGGGTCTGACGGCACGCAGGGCTTGACCCACAGCCCTGCAGGCTGACTGAAAGCGGGTCGGAGCGACGTGGCTGGGCCAGAAGACCTTGTTAGCCTCCTTGCCGGTCTGCCAGGAGGGCTGAAAAGGAGTTCTCTACCAAGAGGCGCCCGGCGTAGCTGATTCTTCAACTCAGTCGGCAGCGAGCAAGCGTGCAGGAGGGCATCTCGGCGCATCAGAACACAGTTTGCGGCCACAGCCATGGCGTTGACAGCGGAGAGGAAAGCGGCCCGGTTGCCGGAAACTCCCAAGGTGAGGATGTCGGCCAAAGCGGTGAGATGGTAGAATTCCAGGCCTCCTCAATGCGATGGACGATGGCCTGCGTCACCAGGTCCAGGAACCTCGCAGAGGCCAGGGAGATGCGGAAGAGGGAAGCAGTCTGTGTAAGTCCAGAAGTGGAATCACGTCGTCACAGAGAACCAGCACAGGACAGCGCCGGAGGGTCCACCGCCAGGAGTGGGCAGGTGAAGCTCTGCGAATGTCCCGTGTACCACCTCTGATGGAAGGCCATAGACAGGTCCGCTGGCCACCTGGAGTCAGTGAAGAAGCCGGTGTCTCCCAAGGCGCCCAGAAGCAGGTGAGTAGAGAAGGGGTCGCGTAGGTCCCGGAACTGGGCAGTTGAAGAAGAGACTTGAAGCGCTTGGCCTGGCGCTCGGAGTCCACGAAGGCCGAAGCTCCCTTCTTGGCAGGGGGAGAAGGAGGGCAGTCTTCTGCGGGAAGACACGACGTGGTGAGGCGAGCAGCTTCGTCCAAGGCCCGAAGAGTCTCCATCCTATGGCTCAGCGTAGCTGGCGGCGAAAACACCTCATCTTGGGACTGCAAGCATCGTGAAGGGGAGGCACCGACATCGTCAAGCAACGCCGAAACGGAGTCTTCTGGGACCAAGCTGATGGAGTCGTACGTAAAGCGCGCGGGAGGAACAGGGGCGTCCAACTCCTCCGAACGACCGGTGATCGCAGACGCGGCGGCGGCCCGATGAGAAGAGGAACAAGCGCTGGAAGGGCTTCGTCTTCCGCTGTGGCGATGCCGCGAGCGGAGAAGCGCCGGAGAATCCCGCGGGGTCCTGTGTGAAGAGGCCGAATTGCTAGGGGCAGACCGGCGGTCCCAAGGGGAGCGGCTGCGACGTGTAAAACGGGAAGGTCTCGATCTGGTGTTTCGGTGCATACTGCGTCTCGTTGTTACAGCACGGGCCATGGGGGTAGATCGTACCATGTCTCCGGTCGTCCGTGATGAAGGCCTAGGGTGAAGGCTGTCCCGTGAAGTCCGGGAGAAAGAGCGCAGTCTCGCTGGCCGGTCCCGCGAACTCGAACGGCAACAAAGAGTCATAGTTGAGCCGGTCTTCCCATCGCGTAGCGTCCCATCGGTACTGGTACGTCGTCTTATGATCCTCTCGTGTCTCTTGTCTCTGTGTAGCGTGCGAGCGCTTCTGGAGTCAGGCAAATGTGTCTGACCTGGGATCGTGACGTGGAATGCGCAGCAGTCCTGTGGTGCACGCGGTCCATGGATGCAGCAGGCTCGTGCCTGTCTATCCTGTGTCAGGAGCTGGTGCCAAAGCGTGTCGGGAGCTTGACTGGCCGTGGACACTCATCACAGACCTGCGATCGGGAAGCCGAGCGTTCGTCTCTAGGGGCGGGATCCCGTCGCAAGTGCACCTCGTGTCTCTTCCCGAAGCACCGAGCGTGACACCTTTTTCTGTCAAGTCTGCGTTCCGCCGTCTGGCCCGGGGCTAAGATCGTCGTAAGAGCGTGTGATGACGTCTGCCCGGAAATAGTAGGATTGGTCCGATTCGTCACGGTCATGGGTGACTTAAGAGCCCCATCCGTGGTATTCTGCGCGGTGGTAGGTGTACTGGTCCAATTAGTCACGGTCATGGGTAACTTAATAGCCCCATCCGTGGTATTCTGCGCATTAGTCGTTCTACTGGTTCGATTCATCACGGTCATGGGAAATTTACTGGGCCCATCCGTGTTACTTTGAGCGGGAACTGATGGCCGCTCTCGGGTAGGTGTCGGACGTTCACGGCGGTAGAATCCCCACAGCTGGGGCCATCTCTCTTCCAGCCAGGGGGCGCATAGAGCACAGGGATGCGTTGACTCACAGCCAGAACAGGGCAGGCAGACTGCATGCTCGTTACAGGGCCACTGAAAATCGCCACATCGCGTGCAAGTACGAACCTGGTAACTGCAACACAGAGGCCATAATGAAGAACGAGCAAGCGTGGCCTCCGAGGCCGCGCACCAATAATTACGCGCGCGAGGGTGAGAACGTACTCAATCAAGTGCATAGAGCGTGCCGACGCCCGGCGCTCTACCCTTCCCTTGAGCGCCGGTCGAAGGCAGTAACCGAGATTTTACCTGGCCATAACGATGCAAGAACAGTTCAAGTAAGCCACAAGGCGACCGGTCACATCCACACAGTAAAACCGAAGAGCGATGTACGAACACAACCGTCTACAGGCTAGCTAAGAACTAAACTGAGGAATATCAGGTGAGCTCGTACCTGGATGGGGCGAAAGGGAGGCTACTCGGGTTACGGCCTGGGCTATGGTGCCCCTCACCTGCCAACACTCCCTTTTACGGACACAACCAAATTTTGGCTAAAATTAGCCTAGCTAGGTAACGTTTCCTATCAGTAATACCATCGGTAATGTGTTTTGAGGAAACAAATGCAAATATTCTGAGGGGGAAAAAATGTAAACAAACTCCAGGTACTTTGTTTATTTAACATTTATTGGTGTTCAATAAAAGCTCTGAGGAAAAAGGAGCATGTTTTCGCATAGAGGACACTCAGAGCTTGCAGAAAATCCGGAAAACCCAAAACAGCCAACGTGACTGATTTTTCACATTGGAAGTGTCCTAGCTCGCCTTAAACTGATGTAAAGATTACTCTCATGATGCACCACTGAATCTGCAAAGCACCAGTGGGCAAATCTATAAAATTACTTGTGGAAAAATCACACAATCTTTTCTCTTCAGTTTAAGTCCACTGTTAAAACTTATCAGTAAGCAACTGACTGAGCAGAAATGTTTTCTTTTGAAGGGGAAATGAAAGATATGTACATATTACCACTTTTGTAGAATAAATAGGGAAAATAACAACAAATCAGTACAAGGTAAGTAATCTTTTTACAACCCCCCCAAAAAAAACAAAAAAAACCAACAAAACAAAACAAAAAAAAACAACAAACAAACACACAAAACAAAACAAACAAAAAAACAAGAAAAGAAAAAAACAAGAAAGGCAAAACCATTATGGCTCACGTGTATGACCTATTTACAAATGTGTGACCTTTGTGACAATAAGGGTTGGTTTTTGCACTATCAAAATCCATGTTTTCTGAAAATGTAAGCATTTTTCACTTATCTGTCAACCCCCCCGTGACCATTGACCTTCGCAATGAGTTGACTAAATTAGTATGCATAGGAAGGTCTTATCATCAGCTACCTTTGTGACAAATTTGACTTACAAATTTGCAAAAATGTTGATAATACCTACAATTTTATCCAAAGTTTGCATTTTACACACATTTGCCGGCCTCTTGTGACCATCAGGTATCTCTGTACCAAATTTGGGTTTGAAGTTGTGAATAGTATTTGAGAACAAACATCTTTTGTCAAAATATGGCTATTTTGGACCTAATTCCTGAGCTCTTGTGACCCTTGACCTTTCAGAGGGATCAACCAAATTAGTATGCACAGAAAGGTCTTCCCATCAGGTATCTCTGTAGAAAGTTGGGGTTTGAAGTTGTGAATAGTATTTGAGAAAAAAAAAAAAATCTTTTGTCAAAATATGGCTATTTTGGACCTATTTCCTGAGCTCTTGTGACCGTTGACCTTTCCGAGGGGTCATCCAAATTAGTATGCATAAATAGGAATTACCATTAGGTATCTCTGTACCAAATTTGGGTTTGAAGTTGTGAATAGTATTTGAGAAAAAATAAATTATGTCAAAATATAGCTATATTTGACCTATTTCCTGATCCCCTGTGACCTTGACCTTTGTGAAAGGTCACTCAAATTGATATGCTTAGAAAGGTCTTACCACAAAGTATCCTTGGGCCAAGTTTGAAGACTGTGGCTAGAAATAAAGAATAGTCTCCAAGAAAATGCTAACGTTAAAGTTTACCATGGATGACGGCGGACGGACGACGGATGCCGGATGGACGACCACTGGCCCAGAACATTAACTCAAATTTTGCTTTGCATGTGAGCCAAAAACACAGTCAGCTCGGAAATATTTGTCTGTGCAATGTGAAAAATGTATTTTTCTTTAAAATGAATTTTTTTGAAAAATACTTACTGATGGTATTACGACTAGGAATGGATTCTTAGCTAGTCTAATTTTAACCCAAAATTGTTGTGTATGATTATGGTCATGATGGCAGGAGAGGGGCGCCATAGCTTAGGCGGAAACCCAGTAGCCTCCCTTCCGGTTCAACCACGCATGCGCTCAGCGCTTACCACTTCAGTCAGTTTCTTAGCGGACCAGCGGCAAGCGGGGCAGGTGGGAGGGACCTTCGAGTAATACCATCGGTAAGTATTTTTCCAAAAAATTCATTTTAAAGAAAAATACATTTGTTTTCTCAAAACACATTACCGATGGTATTACAACTAGGAAGAATCCCGAAGAGGAGGCGGGTGCCGCTCTCTCTTGGCTTGACTTCGCGAACGAAGATTTTATAGGAGTTGCCCACGACGTCTGCAGGCTTGTTCGTGGCTGCGGAGGCCAATCCGAGACAGGCAGGTTCGACCGCAGTGGCTGCAGGGGAAGGTCTGGCCAGGGTTCTGAGCTGCGGCATCTCTGTTTTTTCTCCTGAGCCGCTTGTCCTCAAGGCTAGCTCTGCGAGAGTCCTCAAAGGAGACAGCTGCCTTGTAAATGGTGGAGCGCCAGGTGTCACGGTCCGCAGCAAGCGAAGACCACTGGTGGTGGTCGATTTGGCAGGCACTAAGTGACTTCTTGAGACAGTCTTTGTATCTCTTCTTTGGTGCCCCTCTGTCACGGTGTCCAGTAGCAAGCTCGCCGAACAGGGTGATCTTTGGTAGGCGATGATCCTCCATCCTGGAGACATGCCCCGCCCAGCGGAGCTGTGTCCGCAGCAGCAAAGCCTCGATGCTCACAGTTTCAGCCTGTTCAAGGACCTCGACGTTGGTGACATAGTCACTCCAGTGAATGCCCAGGATGGTACGCAGGCAGCGCTGGTGGAAGCGTTCGAGGAGTCGTAGTTGGCTGCGGTAGAGGGCCCAGGACTCGGAACCATACAGCAGGGTGGTGAGGACCACAGCTCTGTACACGCTGATCTTGGTGCCTGTTTTCAGCTGTTGATTGTGCCACACCCGCTTGAAAAGTCGCCCGAAAGCACTGTTCGCTTTTGCCAGCCTGCTGTCAAGCTCCTTGTCCAGCTTGGCGTCCAACGTGATAATGCAGCCAAGGTAAGTAAACTGGTGCACTGACTTTAGTTCAGACTCGCCAATGGTGATGTGAGGAGGGCGATACACTGTCTTGGGTGCCGGCTGATGGAGGACCTCTGTCTTTTTCAGACTGACCTCGAGTCCAAAGAGCTGGGCAGCATCTGCGAAGCAAGACGTGATGCGCTGCAGGGCTCTCTCTGTGTGTGCAACGAGGGCAGCATCATCAGCAAAAAGCAGCTCACGAATCAGTTGGTCTAGGGTTTTCGTGTGGGCCTGCAGTCGTCTGAGGTTGAACAGGCTGCCATCGAGACGATACCTGATGTACACTGCATCGTCATCATCGAGGTCCACTGTGGCCTGCTTCAACATCATGCTAAAAAAGATGGTGAAGAGGGTCGGTGCCAGCACGCAGCCCTGCTTTACGCCGTTGAGAATAGGGAATGGTTCTGAGAGGTCATTGTTGAGTCTGACCTGGCCTTGCTGGTCCTCGTGTAGCTGGACAATCATGTTGAGGAACTTTGGGGGACAGCCAAGTCGCTCCAGGATCTGCCACATGCCTTGCCTGCTCACAGTGTCGAACGCTCCTGCCAGGTCGACAAATGTTACGTACAGCCCTTTGTTCTGCTCGCGGCACTTCTCCTGTAGCTGTCTCAGCACAAAGACCATATCGGTGGTGCTCCTGTTTGCTCTGAAGCCACACTGGCCCTCTGGGAGTTGGTCTTCAGCGATGGCAGGTACCAGCCGATTCAGGAGCAGCCTTGCAAGGATTTTCCCAGCAATGGACAGCAGGGTAATTCCCCGATAGTTGGAACAGTCAGACTTCTCGCCTTTGTTCTTGTACAGGGTGATAACGACTGCGTCACGGAGATCTTTTGGTAGTGTTCCTTCCTCCCAGCAGCAGAGAAAGAGGTCATGGAGCTTGTTGTGCAGTGCTGTGCCTCCATGTTTCCAGATCTCTGGCGGTATTCCATCAATGCCTGCTGCTTTGCCACTCTTGAGCTGGTGGATGGCTGTGAGGGTCTCTTCAGCGGTGGGCGGTTCGTCCAATTCAACCTTTACTGGGAGGTGTGGGATTTGTAGGACGACTGCTTCTTGAACAGTGCGCTCAGCGCTGAAGAGGCTCTGAAAGTATTCCGACCAGCGGTTCAAGATGGAGGTATTATCTGTGAGGAGTGCCTGGCCATTCGCGCTTCGCAGGGGACTTTGTACCAGGTGCCTGGGGCCATACACTGCTTTCAGTGCTTCGTAGAAGCCCCTGTAGTCACCATTGTCAGCACAAAGCTGGGTCCTCTGTGCAAGTCTGGTCCACCACTCATTCTGGAGATCTCTGAGCTTGCGCTGGAGACTGCTGCAGACGAGGCGGAAGGCAGACTTCTTCACAGGGCAGGAAGGCTGGGCTAGGTGGGCCTGATGGGCGGCTCTTTTTTTTGCTAGGTGTTCCTGGATCTCTACATCGTTTTCGTCAAACCAGTCTTTGTTCTTCTTTCTGGCGAAACCCAAGACTTCTGCAGAGGATTTTGCAATAGCAGTTTTCAGTTGTTCCCAAAGTGTTTCAGGGGAGGAGTCTACTGGGTCCGCTGTGTCTTTGAGCCTGCGCTGTAAATCTGTCTGAAAGGCAGCTTTCACATCGTCACGCTGAAGGCTGGCAACATCAAGCTTTTTCTTGGGGGGCCCCCATTTCTTGGGTTTTGGCTTGAAGTGGAGCCTGAGTTTGCAGCGGACAAGGCGGTGGTCAGTGTGGCACTCTGCGCTGGGCGTCACTCTGGTGAGGAGGACGTCACTGCGGTCCCTCTGACGCACTAGGACATAGTCGATAAGGTGCCAGTGCTTGGAGCGAGGATGCATCCAGGTGGTCTTTCGACTGTCCTTTTGCTGAAAAGTAGTGTTGGTGATGACCAGTTGCTGCTCCGCACAGAACTCCAATAGTAGGCGGCCATTGTCATTGCAGTTCCCCACGCCATGCTTGCCGAGGACTCCTTTCCAGGCTTCAGAGTCCTGGCCCACTCTGGCGTTGAAGTCGCCAAGGATGATGACTTTGTCGTCTGCAGGGGTACTCTGTAGGAGGCTGCGCAGGTCAGTGTAAAACTTGTCCTTTTCAGCAGGCTCTGCCAGGAGGGTTGGGGAGTACACACTGAGAAGGGTGACGTGCTGCTGGTGTCTCAGTGGGAGGCGCATGGACATGATGCGGTCTGAGTGGCCCGTTGGTAGGTTTTCCAGCTTAGTCGCAATGGATGTCTTGACCATGAAACCCACGCCTGAAAGCCGTCTTTCTGATGCAGGCCTGCCTGACCAGTAGAGGGTGTACCCAGCACCAAGTTCTTGGAGGCTGCCTTCGTCCGGAAGGCGTACTTCGCTGAGCGCGGCGATGTCGATGTTTAACCTCCGCAATTCATGGGCAATGAGGGCGGAGCGACGTTCAGGGCGTCTGCTGTCTGCTTTGTCGAGCATGGTTCGGACGTTCCAGCATGCTACGTTGAGTCCGGTCGTGGTCGTCATGAGAGTGGATCCGTTATTCTTTCTTGTTTTTTGACCGCAGGAGAAGATGCCCGTTGACCGCGGCTAGCCAACTGGGGTTGCGAGGGGACGAGCTTTGGTTAGGCCACCTTTTCTAGGCCCCTCTCCGTGTGGAGCAAGCAGTGCTGTCCCTAGAGAAGGCTGCTTGGTCGTTCAGGGTGTGCCGAGTGATGTTGTCATCCCCAGGTCAACATCAGGCGACCAATATCCTGAACCGCCTGCATGCAGGTTTGAGACTGCGGCTTCCAGTGACATCTTTCACCTGCCGTTTCGCCCCTCGCCCGTCGCTACAGGACTTGGAATGGTCAGTGTCATGGTCCGTGGACGTTTCCTAAAGCCTGCGCGGTGGAGCTTTTTGGTGGAGTGCAGTGTGCGCAGTACTGGCCCCACCCTTTAAACCCTTGGTTCATCTGCCATGGCCTAGCAAGCTGGGACGATGGCATCGAGGTCCTCGGGTCGTAGGTTTTATATCAGACTGTCCTTGTCCTAGTCTCTGGCTCAAAAGCCTTCCCCGGAGACACGGGGGCTTTGATGTCAGGGGTTTCCTCCCTTAGCCTTTCCGCAGCCAAGCGGCCAGGCCTGCAAGGCAGCAGGCGACTCGTGGAGGGCGGGGTCGTCTATGTCCCGTGCAGATGTGAACATCTGCCCACTGCCCATGCGGGTGCCGCTATAACGCCCCTAACCCCTGCCATCGAAGCTACTAGAGTAGCCCTCCCCAAGCAACCTCCCTCTAATTTTAGCAAAGATACTTATGGCGCCTAAGGCCCCGGGAGGGAGTGTTGCGCCGCCACGATGTACGAGCTATGAGAGCGGGCCCAGGTTCCGCCACGGGTCGGGCAGTCGTCGAGGCCTTAGGCAGAGCAGGGACAAATCGATTGAACTGGAGAATGTTCCTGAGACCAAGACCGAGAACGGCGAGCGTAGCTACGACGTGACCTACTGTCCCGCAGGGAGCGCTCACGGCGGGAGCAGGGACTAGTAACGGGAGTGTCGGCGGTGAAGGTGTCTGACCGTGGAAGACGAGCGTCTAGAGTGTGGAGTAGAAGACGGCTGCGCTCTACGAGGGGAATTACGCCAAAGCGGGGGACGCGACCTGGACTGACGATCAACCTGAGGCGATCCGAAACTGACGCCGTCCGCGCGGGCCTGCTAGCACGGGAAGAGCGGGAGTAGACCTACGTCACGGTGACCTGTCCCTTGGAAGCGAACTGTGACGAGAAGAGCGGCGGTGATCCGATCGAACCTGTTAAGGAACTACTCGATGGTACGCTTCCTCTTGCTTATTGACACCTGAAGAGCGGGAGACCGTCCGGTGCGTCTGCTCTTCTGGACGAGGTGTGTGAAGGTCCGGTCCGGAGCGCTGAGCTCTCTCGATGCGCGGAGGAGGAAAATCCACCTTCTTGGAAGCGGCCACCTCCGGGGTAAAGACAGCTACCTGTACTGAAGCCTGTTCCTGTAATATCTCTCGAGCCGACAAGGTCGGCGGAACCGGACAGCGTGCACTAGTCGGGTCTGTGTTAGCTGCCGGTGTAGTAGAACGAGCTAGCGACTGAAGTCATGATGAAGAGCCTTCTAACGTCTGGTAAGCACCACTAGTCGGGTCTGTGGGGATTACCAGCGTGTCTTTCTTGTTCAGAGAAGAGGGACTGACTGGAACCTCAGTTCTAGTCTCTGTGACCGGACAGCGCGCGCTAGTCGGGTCTGTGTTAGCTGCCGGCATAGGAGGACGGGCTCGCGGCCTAAGCTGCGCGTTGACTGTCCTCTCACCAGGCAATAACCACTAGTCGGGTCTGTGGGACTTACAGGTGTTGGTCCCTTTATCCGTGCTGGTGTCGGAAGTTCACGACGGTAAAAGCTCCATAGCTGAGTCCAATGCTCTTCCAGCCAGGGGGCGCCGACCAGGCACGGATGTGAAGAAGTACAGGCGGAACAGGGCAGGCAAACCTCATGTCCGTCACTCGGCCACTGAAATTGTCCACATCTGATACAGGTGCGTACTCAAACCAAGGGGAATCACAGCGCTGGACAGACAACAGTTAGATCCCCTGCCCCCGCCTATCAGGCACCCAATCGCCAGCCCACAGAGAAATACGCAGGTATAGAATAAGACAATCATTTCCATTCCTAATAAGAATGGATCAGGTCTCTTATATAACCCATGTCTTTCTCCGGAACTTAGGAAGTAGGCAGGAGAAACATACATACACAAACATGAAGGTGCGCTACTATATGTGGTCGGGTAAATACCCTGATTTCCCACAGTAGATGCACAGAACATTACACAACAATGTAACGATACAAATTTTGCCTCGAGTTATACATGATACTCACAAACCAGATAGGTGAGGCTAGCGCTGGCAGAATTGTCAGTACTCAAACCAAGGGGAATCACAGCGCTGGACAGACAACAGTTAGATCCCCTGCCCCCGCCTATCAGGCACCCAATCGCCAGCCCACAGAGAAATACGCAGGTATAGAATAAGACAATCATTTCCATTCCTAATAAGAATGGATCAGGTCTCTTATATAACCCATGTCTTTCTCCGGAACTTAGGAAGTAGGCAGGAGAAACATACATACACAAACATGAAGGTGCGCTACTATATGTGGTCGGGTAAATACCCTGATTTCCCACAGTAGATGCACAGAACATTACACAACAATGTAACGATACAAATTTTGCCTCGAGTTATACATGATACTCACAAACCAGATAGGTGAGGCTAGCGCTGGCAGAATTGTCAGTACTCAAACCAAGGGGAATCACAGCGCTGGACAGACAACAGTTAGATCCCCTGCCCCCGCCTATCAGGCACCCAATCGCCAGCCCACAGAGAAATACGCAGGTATAGAATAAGACAATCATTTCCATTCCTAATAAGAATGGATCAGGTCTCTTATATAACCCATGTCTTTCTCCGGAACTTAGGAAGTAGGCAGGAGAAACATACTTGGTTTGAGTACTGACAATTCTGCCAGCGCTAGCCTCACCTATCTGGTTTGTGATACAGGTGCGGACTTGCCAACTGCAAAACATAGCGTAAAAATGAAAGCAAGCGAACGTGCCCCCGCAGGCACGCAATACAAACCGCGGAATGAACGAAAAAAAGTTCACGGCGTATGCTGACGCACGGCGCTCTACCCCTTCCCCTGAGCGCCGTACGGAAGCAGTGACCGAGATTTTACCTTGCCATAATGCAAAAGGAGAGGCACGGAGAATGGAGCAAGCAGTGAAGCCAGGAGCCGTCCTACCAAAATGGCGCCGAAGACCGGTTTCCGTCAGGCCAAGGGCTGCGACCGGCGCAGGACGCAGAGATGACAGTCACAACAGGTCGGCGAAGAAGGAACACCCCCGCGAGTCACAGGTAGCAACAAGGGCCTTCCCTAAAGTCCACGAAGCTAGCCAAGGTCGAAGCCAGAGGGCAAAGCAAGGCCAAACAACAAGCGACCGGCCCACAAGTGAGTACAGTTCACCAGGCGTCGTCTGAGAAGTCACCCTGAAATTCGTAACCACACGAAAGCGTCCATGCCCAAAGGCCACAAGTCTACTCTTCCTTCCAGGAAAAACCTCGAAACACAAGCTTCCCCGAAGCCGAAACGTAAGCACGAAGAGAGCCACAGACGTACACAACCTACTGCGGACTAGCAAAGAAACTGACTGGAGTGGTAAGCGTGGTTGAACCGGAAGGGAGGCTACCGGGTTTCCGCCTAAGCTATGGCGCCCCTCTCCTGCCATCATAACCATAATCGTACACAACAATTTTGGGCTAAAATTAGACTAGCTAAGAAACCATTCCTAGTTGTAATACCATCGGTAATGTGTTTTGAGAAAACAATATGTCAACAAACACATGAAGTAATGCTCAGGTGTTGATTTTGAGAGAATCACACTGATAATTTTTCCCCAGCAATTTTTCTCGCCTTTATGAGCACAGTTGCAGATTTAACTCTTTCAAGATGTGCCGCGTCCGGATTCTCAGCTTTACGCCGCGAATTCGGATGCGGCACGCCTCAAAAGAGTTAACCTGTTCAGTGTCAGTTGACACAGACTGTGTTTCTGCAATCTTCATTATTTCAACACCAAAAACCAGCAGCTGTCCCAGGATAATGGATTCAAAGTGGTGTCAGCAAGAGGCATGAATCCTCATGAGCCCCTGCAAGTGCGGGGGCTCATGAAGATCTATGCCTCTTTCTGCCGAGTGGTGTTCAAATTTTCTTGGCACTGATCAGATTAAACACAAACCCCAACCATGCCATCTACTTGAAGACATACCCATAAACAGTCTCTCCAAGCAAGAGGCACTGATTCTCATGAGCCCCAGTGAATGCAGGGGCTCATGAAAATTTGTGCAGCTTGTGCATGTAAGAGGCCTGTTAAGCATAAATGCACAAAAAGAAGGCAATCAAAGCTGATTAGACTCACCAGCCGTATGTCCCTTCTCTTTAATTCTTTTCTGAAGTTGGGCCATTTCCGCATCCATCTTGGAGTAGTTGAGCTCACGAGAGTCAACCTGCGGGGGCACAAAGATGGCCGGATCGGTACCGAGATAGGCACACTCCAACTGCCCCGAGTCACTCAGCATGACAATGCAACTCTTCAAACCTCTGCACAGAGAAATTGACGGAAACATAAGATAACACTCAACCTGACAATTCACAATGACCAGTCCACAAGTATGCAACCTCTTACCTCTTGCACTGGTTGTCTCCCTTGACTCGCTGCGCTGATCAGCGCAGCGAATCGAAGAAGACAACCAGTGTGATAGCCTCCTAGAGTCCCACTAGCATTCTCTTTCATGTCGATGACTGCCATAGATAGAAATATTCTCTCTTTTTCTGGGAACTGCAGGAAACATAGATGATAAATGCAGAAAAGTTTGAGCTGTGCACAATCAATTATTGCTGTGCGTCAACCAACTGTCACGCATTGTAAGCTTGTGAACCTTAACCCTTCCACTGCTGGAAAAATTCATTTTTCTCTAAAAGGTATTTTTTCGAAAAATACTTACCGATGACATGACTTTATGGAAATGTCTACTTCTAGCTCAATTTTAGCCTACTTACCCGTTGTGTGCCCACACAACCCGGGAGGCACTCGGGGAACCCCCCTAGAGGGGCCGAGAGTTGTCTCCCGTTTCCCGCCTTACCGGCTCCGGTCACGAGACCGGCCAGTTTTTTCTGATACTTCGCTCGAAAGCGGCAAGCGGGGCAGGAGGGAGGGTCCTCCGAGTCATGTCATCGGTAAGTATTTTTCGAAAAAATACCTTTTAGAGAAAAATGAATTTGTTTCCTCAAAAACATTACCGATGACATGACTTTATGGAAGAATTGCGATGAGGAGGAGGGTGCCGCGCAACTCTTAATGGTAAACAGCGCCGTCCTCCCAGTCCAACCTCCCGACAATTTTAGCGAAGTGCATAGATAGGCGCCGGTGGCGCCGGGAGGGAGTGTTGCGCTGCGGCGATGTCCCTCACTAGTGCGAGATTCTCTCTTTGGCCTGCCAGGTCCCTGAGGTAGAAGCGGGCGAATACAGATTCAGTCTGCCAGCCCACGGCTGCCACGATGTCCTTGACAGCGCAGTTTCGGTCAAATGCGAGGCTCGTGGCCATGGCTCGTACCTCATGTGCGCGAACGAATGTGCAGCCTCTTCGCTCCCTGCGGGGAGATATCTTGATACGCGGAGCGTATAACCCAGCGGAGCCAGGACGAGATCGTCTGGGCTGTTATGTCATTCCTGCTGGGTCTCAGAGGTAGGAAGAGGCGCGAACGCCCTCTGCGGAAGGCTTTAGATCGTCGCAGATAAACTCTAAGGGCGCGCACGGGATCCTGTTGCCTGGTCTCCTGAGACAGAGGGTTGGTTCTTAGCGGCCGTAAGGTGATAACCTGAGGTGCCGTCAGAGGAGACCTGTTCTTGGCCAGGAAGGCAGGGTCAGTGAGGAGTTGAACAGACCCATCCGCTCGGAACTGTAGGCAGGTAGGCCGCGCCGAGAGTGCGTGTAGCTCACTCACCCGAGAGGCGGTAGCAAGGGCCAGCAGGAAGCACGTCTTCGTGTCACATCTGCGAAACGGGCCAAGGTAAGGGTTCAAATCTGCCAGAATTTAACCACGTTAGCACCCAGGGCAGGTCCCAGCGGGGAAGGAGTGAGCGGTGTGTTGGGCGCTGGATGCCGAAGTGACCCATAAGGTCGGCTAAGTCTTTGCAGGCGCCCGGGTCTGGGTGTCCAAGGTGTCGATAAGTGTCAGCGATCATGGACAGGTACCCCCTCACGGTGATGGGGGCCAGGCCTAAGTCTCGAAAGAGCCAGAGGAAGAAGTCCGCCCGCTGAGGATTAGTCAGTTCCGTGGGTGACAGGCCGTGCTCAGAGCACCAGGAACACAGGACTCGCCACTTTCCCTCGTAGACTCGGATGGTGGAAGGTCTGCGGGCCGAAGCGATCGCCTCCACTGCTGCACCCGAGTAGCCTCTAGCTCCGAGGGCTTGCCGCACAACCTCCAGGCGTGAAGGAGGAGCCGCTCCGGGCAGGGGTGGAACAGCGGCTGACGCGGTTGCTTGAGCATGGTGCGTGGGGCGGGAAGCAGCAGGGGCGGGTCCGTGGCGAGGCTGAGAAGGTCGGTGGTCCAGGAGCGGTTCCAGGTGAACGGTGCAACTAACAGCAGGATCGCCGAGCAGCCCCGCAGCTTGAGAAGGACTTTGGGTACGAGAAACGTCGGGGGGAAGGCGTAAGCCACCAGGCCGTCCCAGGGAATGGAGAGTGCATCGACCGCCCAGGCAAGTGGATCGGGATCGGGGAGACGAAGAGCGGCAGCTGATGGTTCCACCTCGTGGCGAACAAGTCGACCTGGGGAGTCTCCCACCGGGAACAGATCATCCGAAAGATGTCCTGCCGAAGGGTCCATTCCGTGTGCAGGAGCTGGCCGCGGCGAGACAGCGAGTCGGCTAAGACATTCAGGTGTCCGGGGATGTGTCGGGCTCGAAAGGTAATACCCCGGTCCTCGCACCAAGGCAACATCCGGTAGAGGGGCCTACAAAGGTCGGGAGCGAGTGCCACCTTGTTTCTGGATGTAAGCCACCATAGTCGTGTTGTCCGAGAGGACGAGTAGCTCCTGGTGTCTGAGGAGATCCTCCCAGAACTGCAGGGCTTGCCACACAGCCTGCATCTCCAGCCAATTGATGTGAGTGTGCGCTAAGTCCGCGGGCCAGGGCCCCGAAGTCGAGAGGAACCGAGGAAGGAGATGGGCGCCCCACCCAGTGAGGCTGGCGTCGACACAAAGCGAGGTCTGGGGTGGAGGGGCGGCCAGGGGAACTCCCGACGCTAGCCACGAGTGGTCGGTCCACCGACGAAGATGAGGCAGCAGCATCTGGGGCACCGGAACCAACGTCGTTAAGTCGCCTGACGACGGGCGCCAATGGAGTAGGAGATGCAGCTGGATCGGCCGGGAGTAGAGACGACCTAGGGGGATAAGGTCCGCTGCGGCGTTCAGCAGGCCCAAGCTGGAGCCAGACTCTGGCGGGGGCCACGTCCTGTCGTGCTAACTGACCGGCTAGGTCCGCAATCTTCTGGATCCGGGGGGCTGGGAGGCGCACCGTGTTGAGGTCGGTCGCAAATTCCATGCCCAGGTGCACGAAGCGGCGGGACAGCGAGAGATCCGACTTGCCGTCGTTCACTAGGAAGCCCAAGTGTGCCAGAAGCAGTAGCAGCGCATCCCTGTCCGACGCGAGCGAGGTCTCTGACTGGTTGCGTAGGAGGTCGTCGTCTAGGTAATTCGACGTCGGACTGGAGGAGGACTGTCGGGCCTTGGCGACTACGGCGTCCATCAGCCGGGTGAACACCCAGGGGCTGAGGTTGAGACCGAACGGGAGCGCGCGAAACTGGTATACCACGCCGTCGATCGCAAAGCGGAGGAACTTCCTGGAGGCCTGGTGCATCGGGACATGCAGGTACGCATCTGAAAGGTCCAGGCTGACTGCGAAGTCCAGAGGCTGGACCGCGGCTTTCAGGGCTCGTGCAGTCTCCATCCAGAAGGAGGGGGCCGTAATGTACTTGTTCAGGGCCGAGAGATCGATCACCGGTCGCCATCTCCCTCCAGGCTTCGGAACGACGAACAAGCGGCTGTAGAAGGCTGGGGAGTAGGGGACGCGTACCACCTCCGTGGCGGCTTTCCTCAGGAGGGAGGAGACCTCTCCCCGAAGAGCGGAGGCCTTCAACGGGTCGCCGGGGATCTCGGTCCAAAGGGGGGAGCGACGCAAAGGAGGCGGGCTGCGAAAGGCGATCCGGAGGTCGGCCGAGACGGTGTCGCAAATCCCGGGGTCATCGGGAAAGAGTGTGAGCCAATTTCCGCTGAAAAAGGCTAGCCTCCCACCGACCGGAGACCCCGAAGTGGCCGGTGGGGCCAAGGCTGGGGGGCAGTCAGGTAGCCCGCCCGCGACCCGGTCGCCGGGCGGGACGGGGCCAGGCAGGGACACAGGCCCTGGAGGGTCTAGGACGGCCAAGGCGGGGGCCTGCTCAGGGCCGAAGCAGGGCTGACGCAGCAGCGGGACTAACCGACCGCGAGGTGCGACCCCTAGCCTGTCGGGAGGACGGAAAGCGGCGGGGAGGAGGAGCACTCACAGGCCAGCGGTCGGGGTTGGAGGCTCGAACGGATGACCAGGTGTCGCCGAAAAGCAGGGGGCCACCCAGCGGAGCACGACGAAGCTGCGCACGCAGGTCAGGTGGTATCCCTCGGCAGGCAAGCAGAAGTGCGTCTCGACGCATCAGGGCACAGTTGGCGGAGGCAGCCATAGCATTAACGGGTGAGTGGTAGGCGGCTCGGTTGGCGACTTCCGCTAAGACGAGTAAATCCCCAAGGAGAGGCGTGATAGAAGGCTGCCAAGCGTCTTCCACACGACGAACCAGGGCTTGAGTGAGCAGCTCCAGGAACCCAGCGCAGGCTAAGGTGTTCCGCACCAGAGACGCAGTCAATCCAGGCCACGAGGGAAGGAACGGCGAAGGAGGGCGGAGCCGCCAGCTTGCGACACGGCCGGGGGGGGTCGATCGCAGGAAGAGGGATGGAGAAAGCCTGGGAATGACCGGCATACCAATCCCGCCGGAAGGCGATGTCCAGGCCAGCCGGCCAGCGACGATCGGAGAAGAACACCGGCTCTCGAGACGCGGGAAGTTGCAGGAGCGCTGAGAAGACATCTCGCAGCTCCTTAAATCCAGGCGGCTGGGGAAGCGACTTGAACCTCTTCACCTGACGTTCGGCATCCACAAGGCCGAGACCTTCCTCTTCAGGGGGGGGAGAGGCTGGGCAGGAGTCCGCTGGCAGAGTGGCCGCGATGATCCTGGCGGTTTCATCCAAGGCTAGGAGGGTCTCCGCCCGGGACGACGACGGAAGGGACGAGGGGACATCATCACCGACGTCGGAGGGCGAAAGGGAGCGAGCATCCTCCTCCAACAGGGCTGAGACGGAGTCTTCGGGCAGCACGCTGAGGGCTTCTTCGTCCATGGGGTGGCGAGAAGGCGGGTGAGGCACCAAGGAAGGTCGAAGCTTGGGCGGGGGCGCATCTCGAACCTCACGGGAAGCCCGGGCACGAGCCGGCAGCGACGACGGAGGCGGGGATCGCCGAGGCGACCGCGGGAAGGAGCGAGGAGGGGTCCTGTCCGGTGCGTGGCTTCTTCTGGGTGAAGTACGGCGGACAACCGAAGAGGAGTGCCGATCACGGGAAGAAGGTCGACGATGGCGGTGACGCGGCGAACGCATCGAACTGCGAAGGCGAGCGCGACCGAGCGCGCGACGAGGAGTGGCGGGGGGAGCGGCGACGCTCCCGGCGGGGGGAACGATCCTTCCGGCGGCGCTCGCGGGCGAGCGCGAGTGTCTAGCACTGACGGTGGAACGGGAAAGGTCGGGGGCGCGACTGTGTCGCGTAGGTTGAGGCTGACGTCTCTCCTGGCCGGACTCAGTGAGAAGGGCTCTATGCCGGTGTACAGATCCTCCGGAAGGATCAGCAGGCTTATCGTGGAGAGAGAGAGGAGCAAGGCCAGTCAACGTGGGACGGCTCGTGGCGAACTGCTGCAGGCCGGGCTCAGTGAGGCGGGCGCTTTGCCGGCAAACAGACCCTCTGGAAGGGTCAGCGGGCGTGGCAGCAGTGGCAGTCCTCTGGTCAGCGAACAACGCAGAGTCCCGACTATCAATCCGTTCCGTGAGGCCGAGGCGAGGAAGAGCGGTCGTTACCACAGGGGCGACGTCAACAGGAGTGGGACGAGAGATAGCAGACGGAGGTCGCTCTCGCCGGTAAAAAACTCCAGAGGTCAGACCAACGGAACTCCGGCCAGGTCGCACAGACATCGCAGAGATGGTCGAGGCGCAGCCCGAGCAGGGGAGGCAGACCGCATGGTCGTCCATCGGCCACTTGAAGTCGCCGCATTGAGCGCAGGTAAGCATTTGGTTCCTGCAACAGACAAAGAGCACAAGGTCGCAAAGGCGGACAAGGGAGCCTAGCCCCACACCAAGGTACTCCAAGCGCCGTGACCACCGGCGCGTAAATAGTGGTTACAGTCTCCCAGAGCTAAAGGGCCTTTAAGGTAGACGAACGGCGTGTGGGTGCCCGAAGGCCCTACGAGAACAGAAACCCTAGTCTACAAGGCAACGTCTTCTCGTAACAGTGAAATACCAAAGGAGAGAAGGCGACGTCCCTCGAGGAGACTCGTAAAAAAGGTCGTGCAAGGCGCCGAAGCGTAAGCTCAACAACTGGCGCCCACGTAGTAGCAAAGCCGAAAGGAAAGCCCAACGGTAGCCGGCTCTCGGCCCGAGGGCCGGCTGTGGGAAACTACCGCTACCTTACCTCCGAGACGAATCGGGAACAGGGGGAATGGTAGTCATACACCTCCACAGCGTAGAGGAGAGCAGCAGAACGACGCCAGCAGAGGCAGGGCACATGAAGAGGCAACGAGCGTAGGCAAGAGAAGGACCGGTCGAAGCGGCGCGAGCGCAAGGCCAGACACGTCTTCTCTGTACGAGCGAAGTAGCAAAACTGGCCGGTCTCGTGACCGGAGCGGGTAAGGCGGGAAACGGGAGACAACTCTCGGCCCCTCTAGGGGGGTACCCCGAGTGCCTCCCGGGTTGTGTGGGCACACAACGGGTAAGTAGGCTAAAATTGAGCTAGAAGTAGACATTTCCATAAAGTCATGTCATCGGTAATGTTTTTGAGGAAACAAATGCAACACCAGCTAACTGCAAGTGGCAGAGAACCTCATAAGCCCCTTGCATCTGCGAGGCTCATGTGTTTCTTTGCCTCTTGCTGGTCCTGATCATGTCCGCGTTCATGGATTGATGGGATTATACGGTGTTCAACTTTCCCTGCTTTCAAAGATATAATTTTGTGTACACTTGCACTGAAGGGGTTAATGGCAAAGTTGTTCATATCATAGCGCAGAAAGTGAGCAAAGAAACTGTGAGAAATTACTCAGGCAACAGACTACTACATAAACACTGCTTATCGTAAATCTCGGTAGATCACGTTTTACGCAGTGAGACTCTTCGCTAGAATTCAAAAATAATTTGTATGTTCAAACCTCTTCAGCTCAATTCATTACACGACTAAATCCATTTAGCAGAATTTCATTATATGATGTCAGGTTAATACTTGTTAAATCCTCAGTTGTATGATTTCCAAACCCTACAAACACATGGTAAAATTAATTTTTCTCTAAAATGTATTTTTTCAAAATATACTTACCGATGATATTACTATTAGGAAATGTGTCTAAGCTAGACTAATTTTAGCCAAACATTGTTGTGTACATGGTAGGGGAGGTAACAAGGGGCGCTATAGCCTAAGCCGTGATCCAAGTAGCCTCCCCGTCATCTCATCTGGGCACGCGCCCACCGGATGCTTAACAGTCTGTTTCTGAGCGGAACAGCGGCAAGGGGGGCAGGTGGGAGGGTCATCCGAGTAATATCATCGGTAAGTATTTTTCGTAAAAATACATTTTAGAGAAAAATTAATTTGTTTCCTCAAAACACATTACCGATGATATTACTATTAGGAAGAAAGACGAAGAGGAGGTGGGTGCCGCTATAACGCCCCTAACCCCTAGTTACTTGCCAATGAGGCCCGCCCTCACAAGCAACCTCCCGATAATTTTAGCGAAGATTACAAACGGCGCCTGGGGCGCTGGGAGGGAGTGTTGCTCTGCCGTGATGTCTCCCACCAGCGAAGGTTCTGGTGCTGGATGGAGAGGTCCCTCAGGTAGAATCGGGCAACGGTTAACTGCGCTTGCCATCCCCCGGCCGCCACGATATCTGTGACCGCGCAGTTGCGGTCGACCGTTAGTCTAGCGGTCATGGCTCTGACTTTGTGTGCCCTGATGTTCATTCGTTTGGCTGCATCAAGGGAGATCCTGGTAGGGGAGCGTATCACCCAATGGGGCCAGGATGATATCGTCTGGGCCGAGATGTCATGTCTACCTGGGGACAGAGGGAGGAGAAGGCGGGTGTGTCCCCTGCTTAGCGGCTTGTTCCGGCGCAGGTAAAACGCGTAAAGCCCTCACCGGGTCCTGTTGTCTGGACTCTCGGGAAGAGCCTGGACTCGTAAGGAGGAAAGGAGACCACTTGAGGGGCAGCCAAGGAGATCGGGCCTTGGCGCGAAATGTCGGATCGGGAAGCGGTTGAACAGAGCCGTCCGTCCAGAACTGCAAGTATGCGGGCCGTGCTGAAAGGGCGTGCAGCTTGTTGACTCTGGAGGCAGAGGCGAGGGCCAGTAGGAAGCAAGTCTTCCGCGTCAAGTCCGGCAACTGCACCAACTGGAAAGGGTTGAAGCAGGCAGAGTTGAGCCAGGTCAGCACCCCGGGCAGGTCCCATCATGACACGAGTGAGCAAAGGGCAGACCGTTGTAGCCCGAAGGAGGCCATAAGATCGGCGAGGTCCTGCAGTCGCCAGGGTCGGATTGTCCCCAATGCCGGTACGTGTCAGCCATCATAGCCAGGTAGACCTGAACGGTGATTGGCGCTTAATGCTGGTCGGTGAACAGCCAGAGGAAAACTCCGCCAGCTGGGGGACACCGTCAAATGCGTGGGGTAGAGTCGTTTGTCGTCACACCAGTGGCACAGGACTCGCCACTTCCCTTCGTAGACCCGTCTGGTCGAGGATCTGCGAGCTGTAGCGATGGCCTCCACTGCTGCACCCGAGAAGCCTCTAGCCACGAGGGCTCGCCGCACCATCTCCAGGCGTGGTGGAGGAGGAATCGTTTGGGCAAGGGTGGGACAGCGCCTGTCGCGGTTGCTTGAGCATCGTGCATGGTGTGGGAAGCCGCAGCGGGGGGAGCCAAGGCGGGGTTCACAGGGTCGGAGGTCCGCGACTTTGTCCAGCAGAACGGGCCACCAGGAACAGGACAGCGTTGAGCCCTCTGAGCTGTGTGATGAGAGTTCTCGGGACTTGTAATCAACGTGCGTGGTTACACGGCGCGGGTAAGAGGCCGGCGATCCACGAGCACCTTCCGCAGGAAGTGTCCACCCGTACAGGACCTCACTGCCATCTTACCTGAGCCGGAGCTTGGAGTTAGCACCGTAGGAGGTATGGCGAGGCGACGAGGCCGTCCTAAGAGAGGTAGAGAGCGTCGACCACTCAGGCTAGCGGCAATGGAACAGTGGAGGATTAAGCGAGGAAGCTGTCGGTACCAAGTCGGCACGATCATAGGGAACTCACAGCCGCGCCGATCACCCAAAGATGTCCGGACGGCACGTCCACTCGGAGCGGATCTGATGGCCGCGACGCGCGATGGAGTCAGCAGGTCATGCGGAAGTCCCGTGAAGACTCTTTCTCGGTAGCGACGTCTCTACTGCGCACCAACGGAGACCCTAGCAGAGGAGGAAGGAAGGGAGAGGAACGTAGTCAACGACTGTGGCGCTGTCGGAGAGGACGAGAAGCTCCTGACGTCATTGACGTGACTCCGACGCTGGGCCACGAGGTCCGGAGCACATCCGCCGAAGGCCGAGTAGAATCTCTGTAGCAGGTGAGCACCCGCGGCGGTGACTTGCGACGGCGCCAGGGACATCTGGAGTGAAGGTGAGAAGAAGAATCTCCCTTCGCAAGGAAGACGGGATCCGCCCAGTGAAGAAGGTGAGGACGGAGCACCCGAACCTGAGACTCGAGGTCGTCTGATGAGGGACGTCCGTGAAAAAGCGGGAGCAGCTGAAGCGGGGGGGGGGGGGGGGGGGGGGGGGGGGGGGGGGCAGTAGAGGCATCGTAGGGGACGAAGGTCCGCCGCAGTACCCACCACATCCTGAAGCTGAAGTCATCGTCTGGCGTAGGACACCTGCTCTTGAAACACCCGCCACGCTGGATTCACGAACCACTGAATCTGCCACTCCAGAAGTCGTCTTTCATGAGGTTGATGCGTGATTCCATCCCTAGGCCAAGCGGCGCTAGGACGTGAAGTCGGACTTGCCCACGAAGACCAGGACGTCGAGCCTGTCAAGGAAACCAAAAGTGCATCTTGATCCTTCACCAACGAGGACCCCGACCGGTATCGCACGAGAAGATCGACAAGGGAAGTCGAAGTGGAGCACGAAGACGTCCAACTGGTCCTGTCCACTAAGACGAACCGCTACGGTTGAAACCCCAGAGGCAGCAACTGACACCGAATGGAGCACGCGACACTGGTAAATAACACCGCCGAAGGCAAACCGGCGGAAACGTCTGGACCAGGCTGTCTGTTGATGCGCAGAAGGAATTCTTCTCCCAGGATGTCTCCGACCGGTCCCGCAACTGCTGATCGTCGAGGGACGTTGACGTGGCTGTACGAAGATGTCCAACAGGCCCAGTCCACTACAGCGTCTAGAAGCGGTACCAGAGGCTGCGGAAGAGCCGACGGGAAGTGCGCAACACCGGAAGACCACGCCGACGGTCAGGAGGTTGAGACCGCAGCGCAGGGGGTAACCTGAAGCATCCGTGCACACAAAGTGGTAGCAGGCAAGGCGGCGACCCAGAAGTGGAACGCAGCGTAGTAGAAGGTAACCAGACCGCCAGGAACTCTAACCGCGGCGAGGGCAGGAAGGCTCCGATCCTTGATGTGGGGAACGAAGCCTGAAAGAGGCTCAGTCAAGTGTAACCAAGCGCCATCTCCACAGGACGACGCGCAAGTACCAGGACCGTAGAAACTGTCCGACAGCCCTAGGGCGCTGGCAGGCGAAGCTACTAAGAGAATAAGGCGGATCACTAAACCACAGCGCTAACGTACCTTCCAGCTGTAACGCTCTACCAAGTAGACACCCTTGAATAACCCCGTGACGTGTACACGCAAACCCTACTATCTGCCTCAGTGGCCAATGCTAAGGCTATGCTCAAAGCCTCTAAGCGCCACGCAGGCTCATCTGTCCAGGTAAGGCATAATCCCTGGGCTGGAAGCTGTACGCCTGTGTTGGGCCGGAAGGCTTGCGTCATAACCCGTGCAGCCCGAGACAACCTGTCCCGTGAGAGTCAGGTGCACGCCGCACCATGACCCGTAGTCTCAGCCGGGGCGATGGTACTTGCACTGGGCTGGAGGCGGAAACTCTGTTGGCCTGTGGCAGGTTAGGTCGGCCGTACTCTTGTCCTGACGCAGGCCCAGGGATGGGTGCATCCAAGGCGCGGTAAGCAGTCTGTGGCAGTGGCGGGCTGTCCCGCAAGCGCGGTCGCCGTTGAGGAACGGCAGCCCGCTCGTACGTCAACGCCAAGGTCCGTCCCCATCGATCTGGGTACAAGGGGAGTGCGAAAACGATGTGAACCCGGCTCGTCCGTGAACTTCTAACCAACGGACAGGTGTACGCAAGCCTGACAGTCTTGTCCGGTCGTGAATGCCTTACATTGAACCTCCGCCCTGAGATGGCCTTAGTCGACTGTCGGCGTTAAGCCCCAAACAACCACTAAACTAAGTTACTGCCTTTGGAGCGGGACGCTGAAGATTCAAGGAAACTCGTCGTGATCCCGACTCGTCACTTACCAATCCCGACGAGCGGGAGCACACTAGGTCAGCACACTATACGTGGTCACCTGTCAAAGCCCTAAAAGCGGGTGCCTAAAAACTGAGCTGGACGAGGGTTGGAGTGCCATACTCCCACGAGAGCGCCACATGGTCCAGCCAATCCTTAGCCATGCTGGACCAGAGGGGAGACGGGTGAGGCCGCTCGTTGCCATCCCGTCTCGTCCAGAATCCTTCTAACCGATGAGCGGATGCTCTCAGTACCTACAAGTTGGAGCGTGACAGCCGAAGTTCTAGGAGTAGTCCCCATCCTGCGGCGTACGTCACCCGAGTGCCGCACAGACCAGCATCCTTGTCCCGGCGAGGAACTCGTCACTCACCACGGGCGGGACGTCATAGTCTATCCATGCAGAGGTATCCCCCGGGGTGCGGCGAACGGCGTCCCCGGAGGGTAGACGGGGCATGTCATCTTGCGCGATCCCGTCTCGTCCACATTCTTCTATCCCACGTGCGGGCGCTCGTCAGTCCAGCATCCTTGTCCGGTCGTGGTCCCCTGTCCCTAACCTTGGAGAGGGGTGCAAACCTCCGGCTGGACTTGTGTCAAAGGATAGAGGCAGAAGCTGGCCTAATCCGTGCCATTCAAGGCTCCACAACTGGTAAAAAACCACTCGTCGGATCTGTGGCAGTCCCCGGTGCTGGAGTCCGTTCTCGGGCTGATGTCGGTCATCAAGCATCAATCTATCTCGTGCCGCTAGAGGCTCCATAACCGGTGAAAAACCGCTATGCAGGTCTGTGGCAGTCACCGATGCTGGATTTCGTTCTCGGGATGGTGGCGGTCATTCACGTCAGTCCATAACGCGTCACTCGAGGCTCCACAACCGGCAAAAACCACTAGTCGGGTCTGTGGCCGTCCCCAATGCTGGAGTTCATTCCCGGGATGGTGGCGGTTGCTCACGCGTCATTCCATCCCATGTCACTCGAGGCTCCACAACCGGTGAAAAAACACTCGTCGGGTCTGTGGCCGTCACCGATGCTGGAGTTCGTTCTCGGGCTGATGTCCATCACACATCAGTCTATCCCGTGCTGCCCGAGGCTCCAGAACCGGTGAAAAACCACTCGTCGGGACTGTCGCCGTCACCGATGCTTGAGTCCGTTCTCGGGATGGTCACGACCGATCACGTGTCAGTCCATCCCAAGACACTTGCGGCTCCACAACCGGTGAAGGACCACTCGTCGGGTCTGTGGCAGTCACTGATGCTGGAGTTTTTTCTCAGGCTGATGTCATCCGTCCACGCATCAGTCTATCCTGTGCTACTCGAGGCTCCACAATCGATGACCTACCACTCATTGGGTCTGTGGCAGTCAACGATGCTGGAGTGCACGCTCGGGACGGTAGAGGCCGATCACGTGTCAGTCCATCCCGCGTCGCTCGAGGCTCCACAACCGGTGCCAGACCACTCGTCGGGTCTGTGGCCGGCCCCGATGCCGGAGTGCGTTCTAGGGTCGATGTCCGTTCCCGCATCGGAACCCGCGCTGCTTGAGGCTCCACAACCTGTGACATACCACTCGTCGGGTCTGTGGCAGCCACCGATGCTGGAGTTGTTACTGGGGCTGGCGCCGGCCGCTCACGTCTATCCTTAGCCCCTCGCGGCTCCACAACCGGTGAGCTACCATTTGTCGGGTCTGTGGCAGTCACCGATGCTGGAGTTCGGTCTCGTACAGGAGTCGGCCGTTCGCGCCGGTAGAAGCTCCATAGTTGGGACCATAGCACCTCCCGCCAGATGGCGCAGACCAGGCACGGATGCGTGGAAGCACAGCCGGAGCAGGGTAGGCTGACGGCATGCTCATCACTCGGCCACTGAAACTGCCCACAACGCGTGCAGGTGCGGAACTGCATACTGCAACACACAGTGCACAAAAAAGCAAGCGAGTGTGACCCCTGCGGGTCAGCAACAAGTATCCGTGCGTATAAAACGAAACGAAGCCAAGCGTACAGCGCATGCCAACGCCCAACGCTCTTCCCCATCCTCTGAGCGCCGGCCGAGAGCAATAACCGCGGTTTTAAATTGACATAAAGCAACAAGGTGTGAAGACCACCACGTCCCTCGGCGAAGCCCAGCCAGGACAGCCGGAGGAGCACCCAGTCCGCCGCCGGCTAGTCCAAGTCCGTGGCATCAATTCCCAACGTCGCCCCAGGCTCGTCCGGTGAAGTACAACATGAACACCAACGAGAAATCCACAGGCAAAGCATCCCAGCATAGCACAAGGCACAAGGGGCGAGCAACACCGAAGCAGAAAATTCAGGACACACGACGACCGGTCCACATCATACACAGCCGCAAGCCGCGGTTCGTGAGCACAGCTCATCAAGTCACTACAAGGCTCGTCAGGCCTAAGAATCCGCAGAACTGACGAGAAAAAAACACAGACCAAGTGTCCCCACACAGCTGCTAGCACTTCCAACTTGGAAAGTCAAAGCCACCAACACTAGTTTCTTCCCTATGAAGGAGAGCTTTCCATGTACACAACCTTCCACTGTCTAGCGAAGAAACAGACTGGTAAGCATTCGGTGGCCGCATGCCCAGATGGGATGAAGGGGAGGCTACTCGAGTCACGGCCTAGGCTATAGCACCCCTTGTTACCTCCCCTACCATGTACACAACTATTTTTGGCTACAATTAGTCTAGCTTAGACACATTTCCTAACAGTAATATCATCGGTAATGTGTTTTGAGGAAACAAAGCTACTTACTTGAAGTTAGCAACTTGCACCTGTACAGGAACAAACTCTGCCTTGGCTGCCCATTTGAGTGTTACATCCTGGTACACCAGCAAGGATTTGGTATGTGTGGCCACTATATAATTAATAGTACCCTCAGACACTGCAATCAGTCAAAAAAAGTCCACACACTTTCACAAAACAATTAACCAATTAAACCCCACCACTGCATTTTGGAGGTGTCACGACTATGTACCAGTTGCAGGAGATGTTCCGACCATGATGCTTCAAGGATAGTGCCAGATTAGTTTGGTGCCATCAAGCACCAAGCTAATCTGGCACTACCTTTGAATTATCATGGTCAATCCATCTCCTGCTGTAATGTCGGGAATAAATGGGTTAACTCTTTTGAGATGTGCCGCATCTGGATTCGCAGTGTAAAGACGCGAATCCCGATGCAGCACGTCTCAAAAGAAATAACTCCTTCGCACACACAGCCAAGCTTTTTACTGTTAAAATATGCAGTACCAGTGGTTGCACGCAAAAGCGGGTCAACACCATGAGCCCAAATTTGGGAGCTGTCCATTTCAGACTACACATATCACATTCAGGAGACAGGACTAGCATGATAGTTCAAAAGAGGTACCAGAAAAGCTGGGGTCCTATAGGCGCAAAGCTTTTCTGGCATCATTCTTGAAATATTATGGTCTTTCTATCTCCTGTTGTAGTGTGTCATGACTGAATGGGTTAATGCATTCGAGACGTGCCGCCTCTGGATACGTGGCTTATGCCGCGTATCCAGAGGCAGCACATCTCGAAAGAGTTAAGAAAAAAAGAAGAGCTAGGCAGGCTTTTATGACCAATATATCATTATAAGTCATAAATGCCTGGCTAGCTCTTCTTTTTTATTAATGTCATAAAACGGAGAGGACACTGAAAATTTATATGTCAAGGACACTAAAATGTGCTTGCTGACGAGGCTGAGAATGTGTATGCTTGCATAAGCCTAGTGTTTATCTAGAACACAGCTGCCTGAAAGTTCTAAACACTAAGCAAACAGACCATGCACAAACACCCGCCTGTAAGTTGGGATACAAACGGCTATGTGCATGCCAAATAGGGGTGGCTCATATCAGCCCGAAAACCTCTTACTTGTTGAGGTATGTGGTATCTTCAAAACAGGCAAAATTCCACGTAAACCCCTTGCTCATGCAGCCAATGGAACTGATTACAGTAGGCACAAGGGGGGTTCACAGAGGAAATCTTGAGAATATTATCTGGATGCAATGCAGCTTACGAGATAAATATGGCAGAAAGCAGCTTGGGTCATACTCCAACTTCTTCATGTAGCGAAGTTTTCCTGTCTCTGTCAGGCAGAAAATGTTTCTCTCCCCTGCAAACCATCAACATAATGCACATAAATTGGGCATGGTAACTTGAAATCACCGAGCAGAAAAAGTGAAACTGTGTGTTTTCCAAAAAATTCCTGAATAATTATACTTGTGTAGCCTTACAAATGGTGAATTTCATTTTTTATGTCTGCTTAAAGGGGCAGATGTGGAAAAATAATTTAAACCCTTCACTGGTGACAAAAGGTGAACACAAGTCAGCTGCAAGAGAAACAGATCCTCAAGAGTCCCCGCAGTTGTGGGGCCTCATGAGGATCTTTGCCTATTGTTGAAACCACTTTGCGTCTGTGTTCCTTGGATGGCTGGGGCTCTTTGGTGTTGAATTAACAAAGAAACACAATCTGCGTCAACTAGCAGAGAAGTGGATAAATCGGTTTATGATCATATGGTAGATGGACAAGATATTGACACAATATTTTATTAAAAGATACAGTGTTCAAATTAGGGTCCTAAAATGCACTCATTGAACAAAAAGGTTGCAAGACACCTACCAAGCACTAGTAAGGAAGGGGGAGCTTGTGGAAACGAGATGACTGCAACATCTAATGCCTGTTCTCCAGTTTCAAAACTCCAGTCAAACTGAAAGAAACACATGTCCAATAGCAATTTTAGTATACAGTGAACTTTGAATATAACGAAACACCATGGTACCCAAATTTGCTTGTTGTTATATGAACTGTTCTCTGGTAAATGGAATTTTAGGATGCATTTAGGTTACAACATAAAGTAACTAATTTAATATGGGTCTTTGCTCACGGATTAACCAATGAACTATCTGAATCTGGAAAAACAAAATCACTGCCTGGTTTAGTTTTGTCAAGACTGTGGCTCAAAGGGCTTTCATGCAAAATGTAACAAGCACTACACTGTAACATGCACTGCAGTGTTACACTGCAAAAATAAAAGTAATTAAGGCACTTTGGTTTTAGGATATTTATTTGTTTTAGTTGGGTTTCAGTAGGTTGTACAGTGGAGTCCGTTTAAAACGAATTTCTGGGGACAGGGAAAATTAGTTCGTGTAAAACTTATTTCGTGTTAACTGATTTAGACTAAAACTTGTTCATAGTCTGAAACAAGAGAGTGTGTGGGAAATGTGCATGTGAGTGTGCCCTGCTCTCGAGGTTAAAAGTGCACAGTATCATACTTTACCAGCTTACTCTCATCTCAACAGGACAACAATAGACCACATGCGTACAGCTCATAAATTTAATGTACAATCCATCAGGAAAACAATAATCCATCTGATTCAACAGCTTTGTAACCACGTGCAGTGTTGGAGCAAGTGTGCTATTTTTAGCTGTGCACCAATGTTTATGGGCAATACTATAAAATGTTCAGTTGGGGAAACAAAATCACCTTCATGTTAAGCAGGAATTTTGTGTTAAGCATTTCGTGTTAACCATGAAATTTTAATAGAGAACAAGAGGGCTCTCAGCTGGGAACTTAAAAACGCTTCATGTTAAGCGGATTGATTGATTGTACATTGCTTAACGTCCTGACAGCAACAAGACTTTCTCAGGACGTGCCTGCATTGCTTGTGAAAAAAACCCAACTAAACAGAACATTGAATGTATGTTGCCAGCCAGTCCAAAATGTTAAATAAACCTATGAAATGGGGCCTAAATAAAACTAAGACCATTTAGCAACACACATCCAATATCAAGAGCTACGGGCAGCGCAGACAGCAAGGGGAGTTTTAAAAAGGCAAATACAAGTGAATGGGCCAAGGGTAGACAGAAACACATGCCCCAGAATAGAGAGGAAAACCCACCCTGTGAGGCTGACCAGGGTGACCCTGGGAACTTAAAAGTAGTTTACCCCACCCAAGTCCCCCAGGGCAGACCCGGGTGGGGGTCGTGTTAAGCGGAAATTGTGTAAAGCGTGTTCGTGTTAACTGGACTCCACTGTACCAGTATCATCACTGTCAATACGCTGGTGTATTTGTTATATAACTAGAAATAGGTGAAGGTGAAAGCAAAAAACTGTGACATCCTGTATAGGGCACTTTACGCAGATTTAACCCATTCAGCCCTGATGCACTACAGCAGATGAATCGACCATGATAATTCAAGGGTAGTGCCAGATTAGCTTGGTGCTTGATGGCACCAAACTAATCTGGCACTACCCTTGAAGCATCATGGTCGGAACATCTCCTGCAACTGTCGGCGCCAAGCTAATCTGGCACTACCCTTGAATTATCATGGTCGATCCATCTCCTGCAACAAATGCATAGTCGCTAGATGATGCCTCCAAATTTTGGGAAATATGTGTGCTGGGCTGAACGAGTTAAGCTCCTTTGTACAAAAAAACAAAACAAGAAAGACTTGCACATGCACACTTTACACAAACAAAATTAGTACATTTTGCTGCCATTGATGTTCATCAGAGGCTACAAAACTCTACTACTGTTCAGGCAACAAAGCTGTTCAGTGTTGGAATGCACTTTTTGGCGCAATTTTGCACATCGTTTCCAGAGTGTTTTCTCTCCCAAACTTGTAAACATAATCATTTAAGACAATCAGTGATATTAATGATTTTCTAACATGTACTTTTCACTCTCCAACAGCTGTAATTGATAGCTGCTTATTATTTAATGAACACCGATCATTAATATCTGGCCACCCACAAACGTTCCATTTACCCGAGAACAGCTCACATCTGAAATTATTAAATGCAATGTACATGTGCCAGATTACATAGCAAGAGTGTAGTCGATACCTCTAAAATTAATTTTTCTCTAAAATGTATGTTTTTGAAAAATACTTACCGATGACATTGCTACAATGGAACAACCTATAGCTAGCGTAATTTTAGCCCAAAAACTTACGATGTGTACCTTTAGGGCCAGGGGAGGCCACGAGGGGTGCCGTGACCTGGTACTCGCGTAGCCTCCCTTCCCACCCCTTATGGGTAACTGCCAGAGCAGCCAAGCCAAAACAGTTCTTTCGTTTAACTGGCGAGCGACAAGCGGGGCAGGTGGGAGGGCCATTCGAGTAATGGCATCGGTAAGTATTTTTCGAAAAAATACATTTTAGAGAAAAATTAATTTGTTTCCTCAAAAACATTACCAATGCCATTACTACAATGGAGAATAGCGAAGAGGAGGAGGGTGCCGCGTAACCCAGTGACTGACTGAGCTAGCAAGACCCGTCCTCCCGGCACAAGCTCCCGGTAATTTTAGCTAAAGGATTACCAACGGCACCGAAGGTGCCGGGAGGGAGTGTTGCGCCGCCGCAATGTCCCCCACCAGGGCCAGGTTGTCTCGCTGGCCGACCAGGTTTCGGAGGTAGACCTGGGTGAAGGTTGCCTCGGTCTGCCAGCCTACGGCAGCACACTGTCTCGGACAGCGCAATTGCGGTCGCATGTGACGCTAGCAGCCATGGCTCTGACCTCGTGGGCCTGGAAGTGTAGTCGCTTGGCAGCGTCGGGGTAGAGGTCCTGGTAGGCGGAGCGTATCACCCATCTTAGCCAGGAAGAGATCGTCTGGGCTGAGATGTCTTGTCTACCTGGGGACAGAGAGAGAAAGAGGCGGGTGCGTCCCCGGTGGAGCGGCTTAGATCGGCGTAAGTACACGCGTAAGGCTCTCACCAGGTCCTGTTGTCCGACTTCCTTGTTGGAGTTGATCGGCGTCAGCGATCGAACCGTGATCACCTGGGGGCTGCCAACGGGGCCAAGAAGGCCGGGTCCGTTAGCAGCTGCACGCAACCATCCGACCTGAACTGCAGGCAGGCAGGGGCGCGGAGAGCGCGTGCAGCTCACTCACTCTGGAGGCTGTGGCTACTGTGAGCAGAAAGCGAGTCTTTCGCGTAGCATCGGCCAGGTTTGCTAGGGGAAGCGGCTCGAAACGCTAGAGTTCAGCCAGGTGAGTACCCAGGGTAAGTCCCAGTGTGGGATCAGGGAGCGGAGGGCAGGTCGCTGTATGCCGAGGTGGGCCAAAAGGTCAGCAAGGTCCTTGCACTTGCCGGTAAGGGTCGGCGATCATAGCGAGGTAGCCCCTGATGGTGATCGGTGCCAAGTGCTGTTCGGCGAAGAGCCAGAGGAAGAACTCGGCCAGTTGTGGGGAAAGTCAGATCGGAAGGGGAGAGGCGACGGAGGTCGCACCAGGCTCCAAGTACTCTCCACTTTCCCTCGTAGACATGCAAGGTCGAGGGTCTGCGGCCTGAAGCGATAGCTGCCACTGCCTCACTCGAGAAACCTCTAGCGGCGGTGGCTTGCCGCACAATCTCCAAGCGTGTAGTAGGAGTCGCTCGGGGCACGGATGGTAGCGTGCCTGGCGCGGTTGCTTGAGCATCGTGCGAGGAGTGGGAAGCCGCAGTGGAGGGCCTGTGGCGAGG
This sequence comes from Semisulcospira habei, assembly GCA_036245525.1. Lineage (NCBI taxonomy): Eukaryota > Metazoa > Mollusca > Gastropoda > Semisulcospiridae > Semisulcospira > Semisulcospira habei. The sequence goes on from BTPG01000008.1 coordinate 139,449,203, forward strand.
TTCAGGAGGTCGGTGGTGCAGGATCTGGTCCAGCAGAACGGTGCCACCAGCCACAGGATCGTGTTGCATCCCTTGAGCTTGAGAAGCACCTTGGGAACAAGGACTAAGGGAGGATAAGCGTAAGCGCAGAGGCCGTCCCAGGGAATGGAGAGCGCATCGACCCCCCAGGCTAGGGGGTCCGGGACCCGCGAGACAAGAGGGGGGGGGGGGGGGGGGGCTGGTGGTTCCACCTCGTCGCGAAGAGATCGCTAAGGGGGGTCTCCCACGTGGCGCTGATCCTCCGGAAGATGTCCGGGCGAAGCGCCCACTCAGTGTGGAGAAGCTGACCGCGCCGGGAGAGTGAGTCCGTGAGGACATTCAGGTGGCCGGGGATGTGTCTCGCTTGGAGAGAGATGCGGCGATCCTCGCACCAACGGAAGCGCCGGTAAGGGAGAAGCAGAGGAAAGGGGGTCGGGACCCGCCCTGCTTCTGTATGTAGGACATGACGGTGGAGTTGTCGGAAGGGACGAGCAGCTCCTGGCGTCCGAGAGTCGGTTCCTAAGCGAGGAGAACTTGCCACACCACCTGTAGCTCCAACCAGTTGATATGCCTGACCGCAAAGTCCGGTGGCCAGCTGCCAGAAGCCGTGGCAAACGTTGGCAGCAGGTGTGCGCCCCAGCCAGAGCAGCTGGCGTTGACGCAAAGGGACAACTGGGGGGGAGGCGTAAGGAGAGGGACTACGGCCGCGAGCCAGACAGGGTCTGCCCAGCGGAGGGGTGTGGAATGAGCGAGGGAGGTACCGGAACGGGAGCCTCAATGTTGCCGGTCGAGGGATGCCAGTCAATAGCAGATGAAGTTGAAGTGGGCGCGAGTAGAGCCGACCCAGGGGAAGGAGATCTGCCGCCGCGCTCATCAGGCCTAAGAGCTGCAACCACACTCTGGCAGAGACCGTCTCCTCTACGAGGCGAGATCTAACTTGCCTAAGTTGACTATGAAGCCGAGGCTGTCGAGGAGGGCCAGCAAGTCGTCTCGGTCCTTCTCCAGGGCGGGTGCTGACTGGTTGCGCAGGAGTAGATCGTCGAGGTAGTTGGAGGAGGGACTCGACGAAGTCCGCCTGGCCTTGGCGACGACGCCGTCCATGAGACAGGTGAACACCCAGGGGCTGAGGTTGAGGCCGAAGGGAAGGGCGCGGAACTGGTAAACGACGCCGTCTAACATGAAGCGCAATAGCATCTGGAAGCCGGATGCACGGGCACAGGTAGGTAAGCATCTGCTAGATCCAGGCTGACGGCGAAGTCCATGAGTTGAATCGCGGCGCGAAGGGCGTGTGTGGTCTCCAGCGGAAAGCCGGAGCTGTGATGAACTCGATCAGCACTGAAAGGTCGATGATTGGACGCCACCTCATGCCGGCTTGGGGACGAGTAAGAGGCGACTGTAGCAGGCAGGCGAGTCGTGACGCGACACCACCTCCGTGGCGTACTTCCGCAGCAGGGCAGAGATCTCATCTCGGAGTGCAGCAGCCTTGTCCGAAGGGGTGGACGTCCAAACGGGGCTGCATCTTAGGGGCGGGGGGGGGGGGGGGGGGGTCCGAAGGAGAGCGGGAGGCCGTTGGAGACGGTGGAGGGCGCGGTGGGCGGCGTGGACGCGCGAAGGAAGGCGGCAATGCTGGAAGGGCGGCGCTGGGCGGGTCTGGCGGTCCGCAGGGTGCAACCCAGGGCATGCGGGCGGCTGGAAAGCAGGAGGAGGTGGCGTGGGCAAGCCAAGGTCCTTATCGCGTCCTTCACCGACTGCCAGGTAGGATCGAAGAGGAGGGGATCGCCGAGCGGGGCCTGTCGCAGCTGTCTCCGTAGGTCCTGCGGGAGGTCGGGCAGGCGGCAAGCACGGCATCCCGACGGAGCAGGTCGCAGTTTGGGGCAGCGGCCAACGTGTTGACAGAAGCATGGTACGCCGCTCGGTAGGCGGCCGCGGCCAGAGCGAGGAGGTCCCCTAACAGCGGTGAGAGCGAGAAGAGCCAGTTCCGCTCCAGGAGGTAGACGACCGCTTGCATGGCCAGGTCGAGGAATCCAGAACAGGCGAGGGCGTTGCGGATGAGGATCGCCGTCCGCTCCAGGCCGGGAGGGAAGCAACTCGCTGCTGAGCGTCAGGATCCTCCGCTGGGCGGGCAGTAGCAAGGGCTGTGAGTGACCGGCATACCAGCTGTGCTGAAAGGCGATGTCCAAGTCGAGGAGGAACGTACCGGCGAAAGGGTGCAAAGGCGCGAGCGGGAGCAGAGAGACCGACGAGTGGAGCATCAGTGCGAAAGAGAGCGGCGAGCGCGTGGTCGATGGGGCAAAGGTGAGGGGGAGCGGGGAAGGCGGGGGGAGGGACGCCGGGGAGGGGGCGGGGGAAGACGAAGGCCGGGAACGAGGAGCAGCATGGACGACCGAAGGGAACACCCACCGGGAAGGGCGCCGACTGGAAGAAGGAGCCTCCGAAGGCCGAGGAGAAGACCGATGAGGAGGGCGAGACGTCCGCGAAGCTGAAGCGGCGAGCGAAGCCAGGCGCGAGGAGCGAGCAGAGACCGTAGAGTGCTTGCGGCGGGAGTCAAAGACAAACGGCTGCAGGTCCCCGAGGTACGAGGGGGCGTACGCGGGCGAGGGCTGCGTCGGGAACGGGACTCAGAGGGCGGGAGGCTGAGTCCAGGCGGTCGCGAACCCGGGGCTGCACGTCGGGGGTCGTACGCAGAAGCTGAGAGACCGGCGTCGGAGAGAAGCGGCGTCCACTACTGTCGGTGGTCTTGTGAGGCTTGGGTTCCGAGAGGCGGGGCGAGCTAGCTCGCTGCGGACCTGGCTCGAGCGAGCTGGTGCGCAAGGGGGGAGAAAAGCGTCCCCCAACGTCGAGAGCTGGGGTTTGTTTTCCGCAGAGCGGGGCGAGCGGACTCGCTGCGGACCTGACTCGAGAGAGTGGGTGCGTAAGGGGGGAGCCTTCGTATGCCGTCCCCCAACGGCAGCGTAGGTGCGTTCCTGCTGGATCCGGGGCCGAAGCATACTTGTGGCTGCGGGTGGGCGGCGATCCTGTCACGCCGAAAGACTCCGCCGCTGGGCCCAATGGTCCCCCACCCAGAGCGCAGACATCACAGGTGTGGCCCGAAGCACAACCAGCGCAGGGGAGGCAGACCGCATGCTTGTCACTCGGCCACTGAAGTCGCCACATCGTGTGCAGGTTCGGACTTGACCACTGCAACATAGAGTGAAACAACAAAGCGACTAGTCGTAGCAGAAGGCCACGAGACAAAAACCGTGCCCCACTCCTCACCTTTCCCCACTATCCTGTGCCGAGTAATATCGAACAAGCAACGATATAGCAAAGGACGCCGGTGCACGCCGTCAGAGGCGCGGGCGCTGGCAAACATCGAGACCTTACCTGGACATCTCGCAGGGGGCAGGGGAAGGTAGCACCTGTAGCCGAAGATTAGAAGAAGAAGAAGCGCCCACGCAGCTGAGGCCCAGAAGCATCCAGGTAGAGGAAGGCCGGGTCCTCGACGAAGGTCCCGGCCGTCCAACCGGCGAACTTGACCGGGGAGACCGAAGCAGGAGCACACCGGACGCCAGGACGAAGGCTCCGAGAGGCACCATACAAGCCGCAAAAGTCTCTCAATGCCAGAACCGGTACAGTACAGCGCTCCCACAAGGGGCGAAGGCCGGCCCCACGGCCTGGGGACCTATATCTTCCGGCAAATGATGCACTGAAGCAGCAGTGACACTCACTTCCTAAAAGTCACACAAAGCGAAAGGCAGGCCGGGCTTCCTAACGAAGGCGGCTATCGACAGTCCAAGGGCTCCATGAACCATACACAGCCGTAGGTAGCACAGTAGAGGTCTAGGAAATGACCCTACGCTACAACAAGGGCAGAGAAGTTCCAAGGCAAGGCGAAAGCAACGGCTGGGAATGAAGTCCACTGTCGAAAAGTCCAAGTATCCTTGAACCATACACAGCCGTAGGTACACACAAGGGCAGAGAAAGGTCCAAGGCAAGGCGAAAGCACAGGCCGGGAACGAAGTCCACTGCCGAAAAGATCCAAGTACAGCTTGAACCATACACAGCCGCAGATAGCACAGCAGAGGGCTAAGCGAACACGTCTATACGCTTCAAGCTAAAGGAAAGAACTGGTATGGCTTGGCTGCTCGGGCAGTTACCCATAAGGGGTGGGGAGGCTACCCGGGTACCAGGTCACGGCACCCCTGGTGGCCTCCCCTGGCCCTAAAGGTACACATCGTAAGTTTTTGGGCTAAAATTACGCTAGCTACAGGTTGTTCCATTGTAGTAATGGCATCGGTAATGTTTTTGAGGAAACAAAATGTATTTTTCTCTAAAAGATATTTTTTCTAAAAATACTTACCGATGGCATTACTATGTGGAATAACCTTTAGCTTACCGATTTCAGCCTCAGAGCCCTTCGTGTGTACCCACAAGACACGGGCCGCAATTTCAGGGAGTTGTAACCAAGCACCCGAGTAGTCTACCCTCCCTATATCCGGGTGCACGGGCAGTGTGTACTCACCAGTCTTGCACTTAGCTTACTGGCGGCAAGCGGGGATAGGTGGGAGGGCCCTATGAGTAATGCCATCGGTAAGTATTTTTCCAAAAAATATCTTTTAGAGAAAAATACATTTGTTTCCTCAAAATCCAAACTGATGGCACTACTATGTGGAAGAATAGCGAAAAGGAGGAGGGTGCCACCCAAAAACCCTGCCACTGCACTAAGCTTAGCCTCGTGGGGCAACCTCCTGACGATTTCAGCTAAGGTTACCTAAGGCGCGTGAGGCACCCGGAGGGAGTGTTGCGCCGCAGAGATGTCTCTGATGAGTTCCAGGGTCTCTTGTTGTGCGGAGAGGTTTTGGAGATAGAAGCGGGCGAAGGTGGACTGTGCTCGCCATCCGACAGCCGCTAAGATGTCTCTGATTGCGCAGTTGCGGTCGAATGCGTCGCTGGCAGCGACCGCTCTGATTGTGTGCCCATATCCGCAATCTCTTTGCCCCCTCTGGTAAGATCTCTTTGTATGCGGAGCGGATGACCCCCTCGCCGACAGGAGGATATCGTCTGGGCGGAGATGTCAGCCCAGCCCTGGGCCAAGGGTAGGAAGAGGCGAGTGCGGCCTCTCCTGATGGGATTTACTCTTTGAGGTATACTTTAATGCGCAGACCGGGCCATGCAGCCGGAACGTCTGGGACCGGTCAAACCTTGTGAGCGGGCATAGACTCATCACCTGAGCAGTGGCAGATGGGTTTGGCAGGAGGTCTACTGCCCTGTCGGACCTGAACTGAAGGCACGTAGGGTCCACAGACAGGGCATGCATCTCGCTCACTCTGGCCGCTGTGGCGAGGCCTAAGAGGAAGCAGGTCTTCCTGGTCACGTCTGCGAGGCGGGCCAAGGCAAGAGGCTTGCACTGACTGAGTTTAGCCAGGTTAACCCTATAGCTACCAACTTATTTTCCTACAAATTGCCCTGTGTCCCTAACTTTTTTCATTCAAACCAAGTAAAAATGGGGTACATATTTCAAACTGTAAGTATAATGTTAATTCTGCTTCAAAATGTACCAAATTTTGACATGATGTTGGAAAATACATACAGTATATCATACTTTTGTCATTTTAAGTGCCTGTGTGCCACAGTCTCTCTTTACCTGGCATATATCTCAGTAAAAGGTGCTAAACCATACCTCTGTCAGAAATTCAATTCAGAAAACAACAAAACTGGTTAGAAACATACCAGTGGGAGTCAGGAAGTCTCCACAGGTAACCACTCTACTCATTCCATCATACTGATCATGCACATATATCTCATCACTAGCAGGTGACAAACAAGTCAGGTAGGTTTCAGAACTGCATTCAATTTTAAAGTTTTTGACGTAATTCCATCTGAAGAAAATAAGAGAAAAATATTTTTCAATGTCAAAGAAACTCAACATAGGTCTAAACCATCACTTGGCCAGTACTACACAGCTCAGTCATCTGCCGCATTACACAGGTATGTACAGGTAGCTCCTCTTCATCATTGATATCGGACTCAAAATTAGTAAGATCTTCAATGTGCACTGAACTGAAGCTGATGTCCGATTCAGAGTCATCTTCGTCCGATTCAGAGTCATCTTCTCGGACAGAATTCTTGGTCGCATTCACTCTCTATGCTCAAGTCACATTGTAAGCGAAACAGTCTTGAAAAACACCTAACTTTTGATTCAAAACAAACTTGAAAAGCACCCGCATGTAGCACAAACGGAAGTAGACGTATCCAACAAATGAACCGGAACCGAGTCGAAACTGAAAGTAGGTATGTATGGGCGGAACAGGGCAGTACGGTCATACATGGAGTGATATGTCACAGGCGGAACTGGGCGGTATAGTAGTTAAAAGGTTAATACCCATGGGAGGTTCCAGCGTGGAAGGAGAGGGCGGGTGACCGGGCGCTTGCGGTCGAAGTGTGACATCAGGTCCGAGAGGTCCTTGCAAGCTCCCAGATCTGGCCGGCCCAGGTGTCGATACGTGTCCACCATGGAGAGGTAGCCTCTGATGGTGATCGGAGCCAAGTTCTGCTCTCCGAACAGCCAGAAGAACTTGGCCAGCTGCGGTGCAGTCAGTGCTGAGGGGGAGAGGTGCTCTGACTTGCACCAGGACTGTAGGACCCTCCACTTGCTGTCGTACACCTGGCGGGAGGACTGTCTGCGGGCTGCAGCGATCGCTTCCACTGCTGCATCCAAGAAATCTTGTGCTAAGATGGCCTGCCACACAACCTCCAGGCGTGAAGAAGCAGTCCCTCCGGGCAAGGGTGGAAGAGGTTCTGCCAGGGTTGCTTAAGTATCGTGCACGGCGCGGGGAGCCGGAGCGGGGGGTCTGTGGCCCGGCGCAAGAGGCCCGTTGTCCAATTCCTGTTCTAACTGCTCGGGGTGATGAGGAGTAGGACCGCGTGCATCCCCGGAACTTCAGGAGGACCTAGGGCACCAGTAAAGATGACGGATAGGCGTAGGCTACGAGGCCGCCCCACGAGATCGACAGGGCAACCACTGCCCAGGCAAGCGGGTCCGGGCAGGGCGAGACAAACAGCGGGAGCTGACGGTTTCACCTGGTCGCAAACAGGTCCCGCATGGGCATCTCCCAGAGTGTACAGATCATCCGGAAGATGTCCGGCCGGAGAGACCATTCAGTGTGCAGCAGCTGCCCCTGCCGAGAGAGGGAGTCCGCAACAACATTCAAGTGTCCCGGGATGTGTCGCACTCGGAGACAGAGAGCCCCCCGAACTCTGCCGCACAGGAGGATCTGGTACAGCAGCATGCAGAGGGACGGGGACCAAGTGCCGCCCTGCTTCTGAATGAAGGCTACCACCGTCACACTGTCGGACAGGACCAAGACCTCCTGATCGCGGAGCCGCGAACCCAGCTGATGAGCGCCAACCAGACGGCCGTGAGCTTGCGCCAGTGTAAGTATCTGCCTTGGAGTTTCGCTGGCCACCGACCCGTGACGGCGCTGAATTTCGGCAGTAAATGAGCTCCCCAGCCGACGAGGCTTGCGTCCGCGAAGAGTGACAGTTGAGGCGGGGGGGGGGGGGGATGAGTTTCGTGCCCTACCCTTCAGCCTCAACCTCAGGCAGTTGGTCTTTACGAGGATTATGGACGCGGTGGTCGCCAGAGCCAGACAGGCCACCTCCAGCCTGTCTTCCAACTACCTCGACGACATGCTCCTCTGGAATCAGGTCCGTGAGGTCGAGACTATGGCGTAGTCCATCGGCTGCACCGAGGCTCGCAAGGCTCTTGCCGTTTCCATGTGGAGGAGGGAGCGACGATGAACTTGTTCAACGCTGAGAGGCCTATAACCGGACACCACCTGCCCCTGGCTTCGGCAAGCCAAAAGGCCGACTGTAGAAGGCCGGGGAGTCATGGCGGGCTACTATCTCCGTGGTGGCCCTCTGGAGGAGGGCGGCGATTTCCCCCTGCAGAGCGTCTGCCTTGCACTGGTCCGCAGGCACGCTCGTCCAAGCGGAGACCGGGGGAGCATCCGGAACGAGATCCGTAGGCCGTAAGAGATCGTGTCGAGTGATCCACGGGTCTTCCGGCAGCAGCGACCGCCACTTGGTGCTGTGCCTCACTAGACTCCTGCCGACTGGAGACCCTGCAGGAATCAGCTGAGGGAGGAGATATGGCCGAAGACCGCCACTCTACAAGAGAAACTGTACGGGCCTGTGGAGGCAGTACAGAAGACCACAGATATCATTTTGAGAGCCACACTCCAAATGTGACGGCGTTCGAGAAGAAGCGGGGGCGCATACGAGAGAGCGTCACTGAGCCCTCCCCCACCTGGGCCTCCGAGCGAAGACCTGACCCGGGAGGAAGTGTCCGTGGCCGGCCGGAGCCTGAAGACCGGTCCTGAGAGGGCATCTGGTGACAAGGCGGGAGGAGGGACGGAAGTTCCAGAGGGCGCGACCCTCATCCTTGCGGGTAGCCGGAAGCCTGGTGTACTCCACTCTGGGGATGCTAGGCCACAGGTCTTTTACTGCAGTCTTCACCTCTTGCCAGGTGGGTCCGAAGAGGAGCAAAGCATCCAAGGAGCTGGGCGCTAAAGGTCGCGGGGATGCCGGGGCAACTCCTCAGAAACAGCGTCCTGCCTCATCAAGTTGCTGAGTTAGAGCATGGAAGTCTTGCAAGCGAGGCTCACTAGGCCGCTCCCAACTCCTCCACTCTGCACACCACCCCCTGCGTAACCAGATCGAGGAAGCTGGAACACGTGCAATTCCAGATCAACTTGCCATAAGCTCCTGCCCGGGGGAAAAGAAGCGTCGAGCCGGTCCCGCCAGCAGCCTGTACGCATACCCCTTCTGCCTCGAAGTGCAAGTCCGTAGGCCACCGCGAAACAGCAAAGGAACCCTTATCCGGCAGCCTGCCTTGACGCGGATGCTCGTTTAGGTGCGAAGGAGCGTCCACTGAAGCTTTCCTCTTGAGTGGTGGCGACGGCGGACACGCGTCCAACGGAAGAATGGCAGAGAAACTCTGTGCCGCTTTCTCTAAGCCCCGGAAGGTTACGGCAGGCAAGGACGCCCCTCCCGCAGAGTCGGAAGCGTGGGGGCTGCGGGGGTTGGAGAAGGAGTCCGGAACCAACAGGGCGGACGCCAAGTCCTCCGGGCGGATACTGAGGGCATCTGTGTCGTAGGCCGACGCCTCTGGCGAGTCCAGACGGATGGCGTCGACCCCCGTCGGTAGTCTGTCTGGCGGGGTCCCATAGCGCCTGTCCCGGGAAGGTGCCGTGTGTTTGCATGGAGAGCGATCGGGCGGGGAGGACCGAGTGGAAGGAAGGCCACGGGGTTCGTCTGTGGGCCTGGTCCCTGCGGAAACGCGAGTCTGCCGTGCTCAGCGGTTGAGAGAGGAGCGCAGGGTCCTACTAGGCTCTATCACGGGCGGACGACGCGCTGGGGACCTCTTGTGTCGTCATGGAGAGTCTGCCTTCGGTCTCCATACGATCTGCTCCGGGAGCTAGGCGACCAGCTCTGTGACGGGAAATGCCCTCGAGCGCGTGAGCTGGCCTGCGAACGTGTGTGGTATCTGGCTATCCGGGAGCGTAGCGACAGACGAGTGGACGACGGACCGCAACTATCCCTGCGTCGGTGGCGGCCTGAGCTATCCTCGGAGTGCTGAGAGCTGTGAGGCGAAGGCCGTCCCATCCACATGGCCTCAAGGGCTGTCCTCTTGTGAGTGGTCCCTGTTGCCCCAACCGAGGGGCCAAGCGAAGGGGTCATAAAAGTCTCGGTCGCTGATACCTGGGGACCATACGAGACTGCGCAGGCCAACGTCCCAGCCCTCGAACTCTGAGGGCCTGCAAGCGGGATAGGGTTCTGCGACTTATCTTGAGAAGGAGAGCCTACCTTCTCTGGAGAGGCTCGTAGGAGCGGAGCTGTGGGGCTTGACGGATGTAACTGTCGCCGGCGCGCCGATAGACTCCCACAGCTGGGACCACATGCGCTCCTTCCACGGGGCGCACTCGCCGCAGGAATAGGAACCGCCGGTGCAAGAAAGACACAGGTCATGCGAGTCCATCGGCCACTGGAAGCCTCTATACTTCTGACAAGTGTGTAACTGCGTACTGCAACACAAAGCACAATTGTAAGAGAGACCACACAGACCGGCCCCGTGAATATAACCGAGGGTTGCTCTAAGCCCGGTCTGCTTCTCGAATTCGCCCATTTCCACGAGATGTGACGACGCCACCGTCTTTCTTGTAGATGGATTCTGTGGGCGTAACCCGAGGCCTTACCTTACCATCTTCATAACCAGTAGTAGAACTTGCCACGTAGTTTAGTAACGAACGTAATCCCAATGGAACGGTTGGAGGCTGAAGCCGGTAAACCGCACTAAAGGCGAGCTAAGGGTAAGACTGGTGAGTACACATTGCCCGCACACCCGGATGGATGGAGGGGAGACTACTCGGGTGCTTGGTTACAACTCCCTGGAGTTGCGGCCCTTGTCGTGTGGGTACACACGAAGGGCTCTGAGGCTGAAATCGGTAAGCTAAAGGCTCTATTCCACCTAGTAATGCCATCGGTATGGATTTTGAGGAAACAAAAAGTGTTGTTATATATGAGATTTTGTGATATCGAAGCAAAGTTTACTGCATGTTGTAACCAAACTGACCAATGACCATTCTTACTCAAATAATGTAATCCACATATTCTCAAGTCCTAGCATTAGTAATAGTAGCGGTACTAAAGACCAACATTTCATTTTTTTGCAAAACTTTGCCAGTCCCTCATCCAGCCTGATCCAACTGCAAGAAGCATAGATTCTCATGAACCCCTGAAGGCCACAGGGTTCATGAGATTCTATGTTTCTTGATGGCAGAAATCCGCTCTACTTATCTTATTGATTGAGAGAACTAATTTGCATTCAGTCAATGACTGTTCTTTTCTCAGTAGGTCAATACATTGTCTCAAGAAAATATTATAATTTACTTACTGTGACTCGTTTGCCTGATCTGATGTTTTGAGATTCATCTTTTCCAGCTGAATCAGATGCCACTGCTAATACCTGATACCTGTTGGGGACAGAAATTCAATTTTAAATTTTAATTGCATAAATCTTGAAATCTCTGAATTTTTAACTTAACAAACCCCCCCCCCCTTCCCCCCCTCCCCCTCCCCAAAGCAAATGACTCTTGTGCTGATGTTGCCCTAGGCTGTACAAACCACTGTGCGTAGGGCAACTCAGACCAAAGACCATTTGACAACTGGGCCCACCACCTTAGAAACAGTTCTAAGTAGCAGCAGGCTTTGAAAACTTCTGTTTTAAACTTTAAGACACCGCATATAAAACAGATTCAGTATGCCCATAAATGATAAATCAATCGTATCAGACCTGATGTAGACAATTCAATAAATAAATAAAATTAACCTATGAAAAAAACATGCTGCTGAAGAAAATTAAAAATCAACTCTATTTAAACACCTTTAACCTATCTGTGCATACATGCACTGGTACTATAAACGGTTCTGGTTGTAGAATGCACATGGGGCTTAACCCTTTGTCTGTTGGTAACGTTTTTTTTTGTCACAATCATTGAGACAAAAACGCTAACAACAGCCAAACAGTTAAACTCTTGTATAGAACATCCTTGTATAAGCAGTCTCTAATAATACATACTTGTAACACTCTACTCGCCAGGCAGATGACACTGTGACAAAGCTGTCAAGGCGAGGAACATAACTGATGGGGCCAGGCAATAGGGCCCCTGGCAGAAAACGGCTAAAGGCAAAACTCTCCTGCTCAAATATGGACAATGTTCCATCCATGGATTGCACACACACAAAATCTTTCCCTGTGGAGTAAAAAAGAAAAGTTCAATTTAGCCCCCTTGTGCATGCAGTACCAGTGGCTGCACGCACACGAGGCTTAAAAATCACAAAAACATTATGATAAAAAGAGTTATGAAAATTGTCAGATAGCAAACACAAACAGTGCACTTTCCATTCTGGCTGGGCTGAATATTTTTCAAACTGTCTAACCACTTACAAAACTAAAGAATTTTATATGTGCTACATGGTTCACAGCTTAAATGGTTGAGGATTTAATTTCTGACCTTTCACTCCTCCGAAGGGGCCAAAGCAAAATTTGTATGCTGTTCGCTGCAGGTTGTGCTCATACAACCATTCACATTTGTACTGACTGCCATGTGCCACAGTGCCTGCTATTGCTGCAAAACAACACACACAATAGTCATGATAATCCACAACAATTTTGTAATGCATTTGCATATGGCAGTAAAGTTTATCTTATCTAGTATTATTAAACTGCAGCATCTGACAGATAAAATCAAACTCCTGACAAACACATCATCTGTCCACAAAAGGTTTCAGTTACATACACTTTACCCATCAGAAAAGACTTTGAAATTTGTTTCTATCCAGCAGATTCAGTCAAGCAGGTGCCATACACTGACAATAACTCATTCAGTTCTGACACACTACAACAGGACATGATCATGACAGTTCAAGAGTGGTGCCAGAATAGCTTGAACTATCATGGCAAATATATCTCCTAAACTCATTTAAGGACAAATCTGGGCTCACTGTCAGAAGTTAAGTGTTCATTCCATACACAAGATGCTCTTAAGCAGACCCGCCAACCCCTACACAGCTATTGTAGTAGAATTTTGGACAAGTGGTAGTAGTTTTGGAGCTGTCAAGAGTAGTCTAGCACGTAAGTTACTGTTCGCTCAACGCCAAACGCATGATCAGATGCACAAAAAGTTCTCAAAACAACACAACTTTATTTTCTGTTAGACTAAAAAAAAACGACAGAAATTGGCCTTATATGTAGCGATCAGAACTTTGGCTGGCTGGTACAAACTTTCTTTTTTTCAGGCGGTGCGCTTCTCGATTTGGGTTCCTTTCTCTTCGGCATGGTTCAGACCGTTGTTTATCTGATGGTCATGTTACATATTCAAATTGGGCAGTTCAGGCAGAGCAAGGACCGGTGTTTTTAAAAATAATTTTTGCCTTATTTGAAAATTTGTAGAAGGGCTGAATGTTGGAATTTGCTGGAAATGTCTGGTTAGATGAGAGGAGACATGTTTGGTGCTTTGATTCATACCATCCTGAGCTTATCCAGTGCACAATTGTGGGCCTATGTGGAGTTGCCATTGACGTAGTGATTTGAGGGGCACGTTGATTTCAGCTGTGCTTGGGTGTGGGGTTGTATGGAATCAGGTTCATAACCAAGAAATGAGACTGTCAATGTGCTGGGGTTTTTTTTTGGGTGTATTTTGTACATGGCAAATGTGCAGCTGGTGGGCAATAGTGTTTTTTAAGGGATTGAAAAAATAGGGGATGACTGGGACTGACTATGGCTAAGAGACTGGACAGTACGGAAACGGGACTGTGTTCTTTGGCCTGACGCACTTTGTGAATGAAATGATGCATGCTGGGAAAACAGGAAGTTCGCTCCGCTCGTTCTCATTGGCCCCAAACCGCATGCTCTTACCGACTACAAACCGAAAACACAAAACAATATTTGGTTTATTTTTTTCTGCAGTGTAGAATTTAATTAATGATCATAGTAGCGTAGTAATGGGAAAGTTGGTGTAGGAAAATACGGCGAAATCATAGTGGTTGGCAGGTCTGCTTAGGCACAAGACAGGAGAGATGGGTGAGCAGAATAGGGGGTGGAGGGACTTGGTGAAAACAAGGAGAACTTTTGTGCCGTCTCACCTGATATACTGTAGACACTCAACTTTCTTGGGTGCAACACTCCAAGTACCAGGTTTTCTGAGCCTCTGGAAACAATGGAGAATAGGATGATGCTCAGCTTTTTATTGTTCACCATTTCCAGACATAGATGATACAAGATCAAGGTGATGTCCACATTATCAAATGATCATAACACTCTAGTCTTATATTAAAAAACCCAAATATTCTTAAAATTTGTTGAATATCAACAAGTAACAAATATCTTAATGTTTGAACAGAACAATGTAGAACTACACAAAATAGAGCACCATCAAAAGAAAACTTACGAAGAAAATCTGCCAGCCTCCACTTGCAGAATGGGAAGCTGAAAGGCTTGCTCCAGAACCACGTCCTCTGGAGAGTAACCACTCCATCCTGAATCTGTTTTCTGTGGCCTGGGGTTGTAGATTCGCAGAATTCCATGGTAACTGCCCAGGATCACTTTATCTGTGACATGTGACAATAGGAATAGAGTCATTAGCCAAAGCACAAGTTTCCTCAAGTGATGGCTAGAACAAACAAAATGAGACATATTTATGAGTGTACTACTGAAAACTATAGTGTTCATGTTATGGGGAACATATGTCCACATTATCCCAGGGTAAGATGACATATATAATTATGCAACAATCTCAGGTCTCAGCAAAGAAAAATGTTGTGCAAGAAACACTGTGGCATCAACATCTTCATTTTCAAGGCTGGAGGCCCGATTGAAAAATGAAATAACATTTTGTACCTGTTAAAGCTACTCAAAATCAGATTTATGTGTATATATGCGTGCATGTTTGTGTGTGGAGAGAGAGAGAGAGAGAGAGAGAGAGAGAGAGAGAGAGAGAGAGAGAGATCAAGTAATTTGTTACCTGTGCCGTTCACATCGTTGTCGATGTTCGCAACGCAGAGACAACCATGGTCAAATTCTTCTGCCTCTCCCACTGACGTGCTCCACCACTCGCGGGTTTTAAATAAAGACATTTTCCTTCTTTTTTCTCTACCTGCACATATTTAAGTAATAACATCAATGTATAACAAAAAAAAAGACCCAACTTTCCATCTCAAGTAGTCAACAAGTATAGCAAGCAATTCGAGGTAGGAAGCTGACAAAAGTTAGTAATATTGAACACACCTAGGTAATATTTTATGCATGTTCTTTTAAGAATTAGTTCATCATTTTCGGCTCCAAAAGAGGAAAAGTGTTGAGACAAGGTGTCTCCCCCCTCGTCGCCATACAAACATTCTGCAATGCAGCGAATTACGCATGCGCTCGAAAGAGGAAGTGAAGCCTATAATTTGACTGGAATATGGCTTTAGACTGTACTGAAATTAGATTGTTTTGATAAAATCCATGGCTTTGTCATTCCAGTATTCATAAACTGAAATCATCAATTCTTTGATAAATTAGTGCATATTTCCTTGAGACTCCTTAAATAAAACCCACTGCGAATTGTTTTAAAACACATTCTAGCCCTAGCATTATGACGAGATTGGCTTTCACAATATGTGCACATACTTTTATATAACACCATTTGTGTATTAATGCACTTATAAAAGCATTTAGTTATTAATTAGAATACTATATAATTGTTGGAAACTAAACATTGTGCTATCGCGTAGGCGAGTTTACACGCATGCAGAGCGGCCATATTTGTTTGGTTTCGTTCCTGCCCGGTGACTGTCTGCTACACGAGACAGATTCACACACGTTAGTTCTAGCTTCCTACGCATCGAACCATGTCTTTCCTGGTGGGAACGTCATCTTTTGCAAGCTTAATTATCCACGGATTATTGGTTTGTATTTTTTTTTTTATGTCGATCAAGATAGAAGTTTCTGTGCAACCTGTTCACATTCATGTGTGCTGACCCAGTGAAAAAGCAACTGGTTGGTATGGCCATGTTGCCACCACAGTCTAAGATATTGATGTGCACTAATTGAGGGAGGACATTACGACTTGTTAGCAAAGACTGTTAAACTTAAAGTACAAAAGGTGTTATTTGTGCGCGTGTGATCTTTTCAGAACGTTCCAGGCGCTTAGCCATCAGTTAGATCTTTTAATCCGTTGGCCCCTCTCGTGACAGATACTCACCAGGGAATCGACAGTGTACACATTCTTTCTTCCCTAATCCAATCTCCGAGAATAAGTACGTGTGCTCCGTACCTCATAATAGGGCCATCGCACCCACATATCCATGTTTTAACCTCTCTTGTTTGGCCAGTTAAAAAAAACCAAAACTATTGATCAAATATCCGTGATACCGGAATATATTGGTAGTACAATAGACTGTGCAGCTTTGGTCAGAACCCCCGTTTTAGATAGAGTGATGGTGCTTTTAGTGTTGTAGGGACACTACATTCAACATTTCCCTGACTTGTGCTGATTAGTATGAGTTATCCGATAGTCAACATTTCACTAGTAGCTGCCACAGCACAAGTTGTGTCTAGCTAAGATCCCTCCTCCTCTCCCCACCACCACACGCACACACACACATTGTGCCCGGGTCATTGATATTTTTGTACAGTAGACACTATACCACATACTTCTGTAATTTAATACTAACTACCATTGCAGCAATCATTGATTTAGGCTGTATCACCTTAATTTTTAGCCAGATGCTATGGTCTTTTAATAAACATGACGCAAGAAAATGAACCTCGTGAATATGATTAGTTATATCCTTTTTATACGGTTTACATAGATGGCAGACTCATTACAACACATGTTAACATTTAGTGAGCAGACATAAAGTGCAGTGAATAAAACACCAGATGTGGTGGTGGTGGAAGGGGGGGGGGGGCATCTAAAAAAAACCTCCCCCTCATCCAAAATTCTTTAAAATGCAATAACATTAACAAAGTCCCTTTTGCAGGAATTTGGAACCACCCTTTCCTCACCATTCTCCGTTGTTTGATATTTCAAGTGGTGAGAGTCTTGACACACACGTGCCATTGTTTTATTTTTGGGGCCACTCGAAGGAATGTCAAGCGTCGGGGAGGCCATTTGTGTCAGGTTGAAGGTCCCAAACTAAAAGTTGGAACCACACCCCTGTCCCCCCTCACAGTAACTGATACGCCCCTGCCAATTATATGTACTCAAAAATTGAACAAAAGAAAAATAGAAACAACTTAACAAGACAAAATCTTAAATCCTACCAATAGGAAGACTATCACACTGTTGTAATAGTAGTTACAGCTGGTAATATCTGGCAGATCTTGTTAACTACAACTGCAATGAAAGTGTCAGGATCATAGGATAATCAGGCATCAGAACTGTCCGATTTTCGGCGATTTTCAGATTTTCCTGGCCCCTGTTTAATAACACTTTTGACTTGGAAATGGCTTTAAATAACTCTACAATTCTTCAAAATCGCCGTTTTCAGATTTTTTTTGGGTGAACAGTTCTGATGCCTGATAATGTCAGTGAAGCACATGATATCAGATCTATGCCAGTCATGCCTAGAGCATGAAATGAGAAAATTATCAGATTTTCAAGACACTGAATTAAAATATTAATAATATAAATATGCTATGCCAAATGGCGGACAGCTTAACCCCACGACCTCATTTCCAAACTTTTGGAGGCATTGTTTAACGACTATGTACCAGTTGTAGAAGATGGTTGGATTGATCATGATAATTCAAGGGTAGTGCCCGATGAGCTTGCTGCCTTCTTCATGTGCCTAGCTCATCTGGCACTACCCTTGAATTATCACGATCAATCCATCTCCTGCTGCAGGGTCCCAGGGCTAATGGGTTATGTTGAATGTTGTGAAAGAAATTGCACATTTCTGTATCATCAAGGCATAAATCTAAATATCATGAGCCTCTGTGGACTTCCAGTGCTCATGAGGATCCATGCTTTTAAATTGTAGTCACACTGGTTGCCTCCCTCGACTTGTTATATGCAAGACCATGTGTAACGAATTGAGGTAGGTAACCTGTGTGAACAGAACTGTTTGCACAATTGGTGGGGTCAGAATTCTCAGCAAATTCGTGTATTTCATTAGTTTAAAAAAAAAAAAGCATTTTCTTGAGAATAAAATAATTTCTGTGTGAAAAAATGTAGCGTTATATTTTTAATGCATTGGCAAGAGCAGACAGAATGAGTTGCTTGACTGAAGATCTTGCGCAAGTTATCAGCTGGTGACACTGGAACTTGTGGAAGCAGTCTTACTACGTAGCCAGCTATGATCATGTCCCATTTGGACATTGTAGATAAAGAATACCCCACAGGCGAAGGCTATTGATAAATGCTGTGGAATTGGTGGTGTCTCGCTGGTTACTCCTGGACCCCCATAGAGTTTCGGGCATTTTTCCGTTTCAGCATTGGGACCCCTGGTTTGTAAAACCGTTTATATCATGTATAATCTATGTAAACTGTATTTCAACCCTCTTGTCCATCAGTCAGTGGTGCTGTCTTTGCTACCAGTAGCGGCATGCACAAGGGAGTTAATATTTGCTTGCATTGTTAGTATAGGTAGTTTAAAAGTGGTTTAAAACTGGAAATGTGAGTTCTGGTGCCAGCCGGTGTTTTTTAGTTTTTGACCAATTTTATGTTTTTGTGTCAGTATACAGTTAACTCATACTATAGCTACATATATGTTGCAATACAATAAGAGTTGTGCAGAGAGCCATTTGACTTGATACAGCTGTAAAGTGTAAGTTGCAGTTAACTGCAGATTATTTGCTTTGCTAGTTTTGTTATAACTTTGGTGATGTGTTTATCCCTCCCTCCCCTCCCCGCCCACTGGGCACCGGCCTCCACGTGGCGTGGGTGGGTAGTCTCTCCAGTCACTGACTGAGGGGGCTAGCATCATTGTCCAGGATAGGACTTGACATCAGCGGATATGTTGTTCAGTCTTTTTCACTGGTCCGGGTTTTTAAGGAGCTGTGCTAACCCAGGTCTTACCATGTTGGATTGGTCCTTAATACAGACTAGGAACTACTTGCTGGAGTGCCAATTAAGGTGGCCAGGAAGGCGAAGTTTCTGGGGGTCATCTTTGACAAAAGACTTACCTTCCGCAACCATATTAATTACCTCAGAACCTCTTGTCAGAAGGCTCTCGACGTTCTTCGTGTCATTGGTCGTACTGACTGGGGTGCGGACCGTACTGTCTTACTTCAACTGTACCGGGCCCTTGTTCGGTCCAAACTGTATTACAACTCCGTGGTGTATGGCTCAGCTTCCAAGTCTGTGCTACAGCGTCTGAACACAATTCACCATCAGGGTCTGCGGATATGTCTTGGGGCCTTCAGGACGTCTCCAGTTCCTAGTCTGTATGCCGAGGCAGGGGAGCCTTCTCTCAAGCTCCGCCGCATCCGCCTCATGCTCAGCTACGTTCTGAAACTGAAGGCCCATCCAGACAATCCTGCCTATGATTGTGTTTTTAAACCATCGTTTGCAGAGATTTACGATACCCGTCCGGGAGCTGTCCGTCCACTTTCTTTCCGTGTCCGACCTCATCTGCAGGCGGCCGGATTGGACCTGGACAGAGTTTCGGAATCCCTGCAACACATCACTCCACCCTGGCTTTACCAGTTCCTGACATTTTGCTGGACTTGACTGCCCACAAGAAAGACTCTACTCCACCAGCCATATACCAACAGAGCCTCAATGAACTGCTTTCAATTTTTCCTGGCTATTGTCGTATCTATACGGATGGGTCAAAGTCTGAGGATGGGAGAGTGGCTGTGGCCACAGTGTCCTCTCGCCATCCTAGGCGCCCATTTAAGCACCGCCTCCCAGACCACTCGTCTGTATTTAGTGCAGAACTGCAGGCGGTTCTGCTGGCACTCAGGCATGCTTATCGATCTAGAGAAAGGAACTTCCTGATTCTGTCTGACTCTCTTTCTGCCCTGCAGGCCCTTCAGGGCACGGGAAATGACCACCCACTGCTGGTGCAGATCAGAGAGCTCTACGCAGATTTGATGAAGGAATATTATGACATTATTTTTATTTGGGTCCCAGGGCATGTGGGCATTGAAGGCAACAGGATTCTGCTGCCAACGATGCCCGCAACGACCCTGTCCCTGACACACAGACTGTTTATAGTGATTTTAGACATGTGGCTAGTGCGTACATAGCCCGTGAGTGGCAGTCCGAGTGGGACAAAGAGGAAGCTAACAAGCTGCATGAAGCCCTTCCTAAGTTGTCCGACGGCCTACCCTATCGCTGCGGCAGCCGCTGTGAGGAGACTGTCCTTGCTCGGCTCCACATCGGGCACACGTATGTTACGCACTCTTATTTACTAAGACAGGAGGAGCGTCCAGTGTTATGCCTGCGACGAGCAGTACTCTGTTCAACACTTTTTGCTGTCTTGTGCTGATCTAATCGACACAAGGTATAAACATTTCACAGCAGACTCCTTGAAGGTTTTGTTCCGGGATGTACCCCCGGACAAGATCTTCAGTTTTCTGAGAGAGTGCCATATTTTTAATAAGATTTGAGCGTTTATTGTTGTTTCTATTATTTTGACCTTTTTGAGAGTCTGTCGACGTTTTCTTTAAAGACCTGTGCGTGTTTTTAGCCTTACATATTTTTAAGGTATATTTACATCATGTCTTAAGACCTTCCCGCCGTGAGATGGCCTTGGTTGCTTGCTCGACTTTAAACCCAAATAACTAACTCCCCTCCCCATTTTCCATCCTTTGAGAACAACTTACATAAACAGTACTGGCGGGCACAGATTCGAGGGGATCAACAGTCAGCTTTTTTCACTTTAGATATGTTTCTAATAAATCATTTTCTTTATTTATCAGTTTTACTACTTTTGGTTTCTTTGTTTCAGCTACTATACTCCATCTTTGACTTCAGTTTTGCTGGCGATGCAGTAGCACTAAACAATGACAACATTAACCAGATCATCAGTGAGTCATTGATTCTTACGTAGCAGAGAACTGTCATTTTATAATGTGTGCTATTAATTATGCAGGTCAGCCATGACATATTGTGATAATGGTTGTTATGGTGTTAGACCATGTTTTACCCTTTAATGGTATTGTGCTGAAATGTATATGAGCCTGTGACAAAGGGTCGTTTGTATTAAAAGTAACAGCCAACAAATGTCAAAAGTTAGAACCAACAGAGATATATTTATATATCTTTAAAATAGGCTTATTTTAGGCACTGGTTTGTTTTGATGTATCTGGCATGTGGGCATGTGAAATTAATTAATGTGAATGCAGAAACAGATGATTTTCAGCATCAAATAATTAAATCTGGCCCATTCTGAAAATGTTGGTTGTTTTGGTGGGCATATGGTGATAAATATGACCACATTGTCAGTTTATCTTTTTTAATTATTCTCTTTTCAAAAGAAATTAATTGTATAATCTGTTCTCACAGGTGGAAGTATGGAGAGTATTTTATTCCTCTGAAATTAAGATTTCTTTAACAATCAGTGTTGGTTTTTAGGTGGACATACTCAGTCAATTTAAATCACAAAAATGCAGCTCTTCATGTGATTACCACATTTTACAAAAAATGTTCTTCAGTCATCTGTATTTTTGTTATCTCATCCAAGGACAATGACTGAAGAACTTTTTCCTGTCACTCGGTAGAGAAAAATGTTTGTCACACTGGACATACTACATGAAAATCATGTATAAATTAGTCAATTTTGGTGAAAAGGAAACTCTGTGAGAAATGTAAGTGTTACAACAACAATGTCTTCATAGCGGAATTACAAAAAGAACTAATTTTCTGTTGTAGTGCGTTTTTCTTGACTAAAAATATGTCAGTTGTTATGCGAACGTTTTGTCACAGGCTCATATAGGCATGTCAAGGAATTAAACAGGAAGCAAAAGGCTGTGGGTGGCCATTTGCCTTTGTTGGTGTGCACATGAATGTTTAGATGAAATCTTCCTGAGGACTTTTTGTTCACTGATTAGTCATCTATTTAGAGGCCATAGACCTGTCCCCGTACATCCGGTTGCGTGATGTTTCCCTCATCTCTTATAGTGGTGCAAATGATGATACTGACCTGTACTTTCATGTAAAATCTGTCATCAGAATCCTTATCATGCACAAAATGAATGTGTTTCTTGGCATTATGCCACCACAATGCATTCCGATGAGTGAAGTGTGTAAACTGTAATGATAAAATATTGTAGCATTTACTGTATATATGCGTACCATGCTCCTCTTCAGCTATACGCTTATCGCTTATCGTTTTTTGTTTTACTTTGTTACAGCCCGAAATGACGTGGTGTTTGTCAACTTCTATGCAGACTGGTAAGTGTAGTGTGATTTTTAGGATGACAAACTGCCTAGGTGCATCACACACAGAATTGTCAATGACTATTGCGATTAGTCATTTGTTTTCATCTATCAAAACTTTCAAATTTCAAAATAATTTCTGCTGGGTAAAATGTTTTCACTGAAGAATTTGAAGAAATTTATTTTTTGGCATCACCGTCATGTTCACATACAGAATGGTGTTTGGTGTGCTTCTAATTGTTTATTATTTTTTGATGTTGGCCTTAAAGGCTATTTTCAGAAAAAAACATGTTTTCAAATATTCATAATTTAGTTTTCTCTTTCAGGTGCCGCTTCAGTCAAATTCTTTCACCAACATTTGATGAAGCCTCAAGAAAGATATCGGAGGAATTTACAGTAAGTGCATTTTAAGGTGTTTTCTTTCTATTGTTGAATCTAGTCCGAATGAGTGATTTTGGAGTAATGTGACTTTTAGCTATGCATTTTTTGTTGTTGATAATTTGGATGGAGCAACAAAAAATAACTGCTTAGTTTTTTTTAAATTGCATTTTAGGCTCACATGTGATAGTTCTTGTTATTTTACTTTTAATGTAACTGATTCGAGTTATTTCTGAAGTTGCATTATTTGTAACACTCTCCACTACCCTTGTGTATATGTAACAGAGCGGGTTTTGGCTTGCTAATTATCATCACCCGCACATAGCAATTTTTTTCCCCCAACCTTGGATTTTCCTGCATTCAGCCGCTAGCTGTGAGAACACCATTATAGTACTCTGCTAGTACCTTATCGCCTGCACGCGTGCAGTACTCTTTTCTTTCATAAGCACGCGCAGTGTCTGTTGATGGCCTACGTGACCAGCGACACGTACATACTTTTTACCATCCTTGATATGGTACTGACTAAGCGCATTCCAGTCTTTTTGTTTCTGGGCGGTTGAGGTTCAGGCAACTTGTGCAGCTTGGCCGTCCAGCATTCAACTACATTCAGTGTTTTTTACAACTTACGTTTCTGTCCTGTAAGTAGAATTTTTACAACGTATATTTTTGTTTTGTGTATTTGATGCCGATTATGTTGATGGTCATTTATTTTGTCAAAACACATTACCGATGGTATTACTTATAGGAATGTTACCTAGCTAGCCTATTGTTTCATCAAAAACATTACCGATGACATGACCTTATGGGAGTGTCTACTACTTACTCAATTCTAGCCTAAGAACTCGTTGTGTTCACACACAACCCGTGAGGCACTCGGGGAACCCCGAGGGGGCCAAGAGTTGTCTCCCGATACTCCCCATCCGGAACCGAGTACCCATAATTCCTCAGTCAGTCTACTTAGGCTTACGCTGTTCAGACGTGTTGCTCTAGCCTACGGATTTTGGGGATTTCGACCGGTTCGCCGGTCTTCGACGGACTTGGTTCTTCTCTTGACTTGTTCTTCGTCGGGCCCCCCTGTACCTGGTGGCTCTGGTATCCCTTCTTCGTTGGCAGCTGCCCGCTTGGCTACCTGAAGTGCCTGGGCTACGCTGTGAACTTCGCTGGGACTTCGCCGCGCGTGCCTTGGTTTTGGATTTTCTCCCCCCCCCCCCCCCCCCCCCCCCCCCCTTCCCCGGTCCCGCTCCGGGAAAAGGTAAGGTGACTAGGTGGGCCCTCGGCTGGTTCCCGGGCTGGGCACTGGTTGTGCAGGCACGAACGCGGTCTTCATTTGCTCTGTTGCTTGCGCCAAGATTCTTGACTTTTACTTGGCGGGTCTCGCGCCCGTTCCCCCTCTCCTTCCGTGTTGGTGTGGTATTGTTATTGACAGGGTCAAGTCTCCCTTTTTCGATGTGGTTAGCAGCGTGGTTGTTGAAAGTTCCGCGCTTTTAACGGAAGGCATTTACGCGTGAGGGAAGAAATGAGACGTTGTAGTCTGGAACGGTCATTCTTAAACGGCGCGGATCCGCAGGTGGTCAGCTTTGTTTTCCAAGATGGCGTCTAACGATGCAGAGCTCCTTGTTCCTCGCGGTTAAACCTTTACTGGAATGGGAATGGTGTGCAAGATCGGTGAAAGCTAAGTCTAACCTTATATCTGGCGCTTACCTACTCACTTATTCCTCACCTATGCTCTTGTACCTGGTTGGGTTCGGGGAATGGGTTATGCTCCAGCCATCCCTTGACGCATTACGTTGGTGAATGTGGCGAGAGCCGACGCTTACTTCGGTACTGAGTCGGTCACGTCATGCCTGTTTTGTTAGGCATACTGCAGACCTGTTTACCATATACGGGGGCGTATTAGATACATGGGAGATGCAAAGTATTCGTCAGTTGAGGGGACACTGACGGCACCAAGATGACTTATTGTGGCTGTCATGGGGGAAGATCATAAGCAGCAATAAATTCTCTTGCCACCACAGGGCTACTCAAATTCACTCACTTGCTCATTCCACATATTACAATGACAGGCTGCAAATGGTGAGCCCGTCGCCAACGCATCTCATGGCAGGCGCCAGTGACCTTCTCCCGGCCCGAACCTCCCTGAAAAAAAAACAAAAAAAAAAAACAAAAAAACCCAGAGTGCTCAGACAGCCCTATATCTCCTGGACGCACTGGTTTATGCTCTTTGGTTAAATTCCTACTTGTGTATGTGACTACCAGTTAACGTGAACAACATGCATAAGAATACAAGTTCACATGAACGACAGTGACGTTTTACTGTTGAAAGGTAATTAATTGCCTGCTAGCAACTTAAGACAACGATCAAAGCTGCACCTGGAGGCCCGTCGCTATAGTACAGCTCCGGTGTTTCGCGGGGGGCTCCGCTCCGACAAAGGTTCTGGGCCTGCCGCTTGCTTCAGGCCTATACTTGTCATGACATGCTTGAGTTTGTTGTGCAGGATGTGTTGTAGGCTCAACTTAGCCTGGCGGTCCGCCCAGACCAAGGGTGTCTTCCACACCTGTAGGGGCCGGGATGTACCCGGCGTAGGACGTATACGCTGGGAAGACAGGTACACACTTTGGTGGTTGGGGGAGTTGCCTTGGCAGGATGGACAGACAGTGTGGTTAGCCGCGACTCCACTTCTTCGCAGAAGGTAGGTCACACAGGTGGGGTGCTTACCTGGGATTAACCGGGACCCTACTGGCTGCACTCTCTACCTTGCGGGGATGTATTGCAGGTCCGCGCGCTTGTTGACAGGTTGTTCCTCGCGGGTTGTGCCGTTGTCTTGCGAAAGTTCACCTTACCAGGACAGGGTCCCTCAGGCCCACGCCCGCGTGCCTTCGGTTTTTTGGTATGTTGCAGGGGCCTTTGGATGACCTGCACACAGCACGGACGTTACAGTGACCGTCGGACTCATACAAGGTCTGTCTACCATGTGCCTCCGAACCTTGGTGTGACGTCTGCGCCACATGACCTGGACGGCGCTGGTCTCACCTTGGAGCTTCTATCGGCGAGAGCGCCCGGCGCCTGTGACTGGTTCCAGACCTGCTGAGATACTGGCGGCTATCCCCGGTACTCCGACCGCTCGAGTTCCGACGAGTGGACTGTGAGATCACCATGCCGGACGCGTCAGTATAGTGTGCAGGAGGAAGTGCTCTTGGACAAAGCCTTCTGACAGACAACCGGCCTCCCTACAGAGCACGCTGGTCCCAACTTGGGTTTTCCGGCGCGAACGCCCGACACCGGTGACTGTTCCAGACCTGAGGACGTACCAGCTGTTCCGGTTCTCCAGCCTCTCAAGTTCCGACGGCCCTAGCATCGGGGGATCGACACGTCGGACACAGCTTGGTAGTGT
The DNA here is from genome assembly GCA_036245525.1 of Semisulcospira habei. Classification (NCBI taxonomy): domain Eukaryota; kingdom Metazoa; phylum Mollusca; class Gastropoda; family Semisulcospiridae; genus Semisulcospira; species Semisulcospira habei. The sequence goes on from BTPG01000008.1 coordinate 139,474,902, forward strand.
GCGGAGTCGGGAGCTCGAGGCGTTGATTCCCAGGAGGGAACACGCTTGGACCAAGCCTTATGCCAGGCAGAGAACCCTTCTCGCTACAGAGTTCGGTTCGGAGAGACGTGCTTCGTGCCGTCCATGGTCAGCCGATCCCCACTCGTCTCCTAGGAAGGCCTTGGATCCTCCTCGGCCGCTGCGAACCCACCTCGATACAGAGCCCGGTTCGCAGAGTCACGCTGTCCCGCCAGATCCCGAAGGTAGAAACGAGCGAAGGTAGATTCTGCTCGCCAGCCAACCACTGCCACGATGTCCTTGACAGCGCAGTTCCGGTCGATGCGACGCTCGTGGCCATGGCGCGTACTTCGTGTGCGCGGATCTTCAGTCTCTGCGCTACCCGTGGGGAGAGATCCATGTATGCAGTTCGTATTACCCAGCGCAGCCAGGAGGAGATCGTCTGGGCTGTGATATCAGTCTTGCCCTGTCGTATGGGCAGGAAGAGGCGGCACGACTGGGAATCCACTTCACTCAGGATCGGATCTCTGCTCTTGCTCTCCTGCACGCGAGGAGGGACCACTCTGCACCTTGGATGCCCGTCCATCTACGAATCTCCCTCGGAGTCAACCTTCCGACACTCTAGGTCTACACCGCTATCTCTCCGCTGCGGGCGTGCTTAGGAGTTGCCGTTCTTCACGTCGCTGCAGGGATTCTCTCCTGCCTCGCTCGTCGATCCCTTTCGCGCCCGGCTGCCGTTCGTCCCTTTCCTCTCCACGTCACTCAGCCCTTCCCCTTCTTCGTGCTCCGGCCTGGCTGCAGTTGCTCCTCTTCTGGACACCCGACCCCCTCCAGTGGTTCTCGGGGAGGATGCTGTCGTTACTTCGCCTTGCTCGGACCTGTTTACCTCCTCTTGAGGTTACAGTACACGGTTCGACCCAGTTGTGCACTAATTACTCCTTGGAGATCTGACGACTCACTAGCTGGTGGCCTTATGCGTGAGTTCCAATTACTTAGTTAGTGGAAGTACTCTGACTTCGCACGGGTGGTAAACGGGTCTGCGAGCGCTTCGGCTTCTGTCTGCCCTGGTGCCCTCTCGGATACGGCTCGGAGCGGGCAGCGGCTTCCGGACTTCGTGCCAGGCGCTTCGACTACCCTGCGCTTCTTCTCTCGGTTCGCGGATCTTCTTCACCCCCATGGAGTTGCCGGCTGTTGGCTTCCCTCGGTAGGACCGGTGCTCAGGAGGTCACAGGAGTTTGCCTCCCCTTCCGGCGGTGGATCCGCTCTTGACTCTCCTTGGGACTAGACGACCTCTCTCGTCCGTACCTCCCTTCGTGTCATGAGATTGAAGAGCTCCTTACCCTATCCTTTGTTCTCCAGGTCGTCGACTCCTGGCGCCGAGTGGGTCGGCGTGATGCGGACGGACCCTCTGTGCTGACAACTCGACCGAGCCAGTTCTTGGGGAGTTCCTGGACTTCGCTACGGGAGCAGACCGGAGGAGGCTTCTAGAAGCTTCGCTTCCGCTGTGGGACTATGGCGCAGCTCCGTCTCCCTGGGGTCTAACCAACTCGACATCCCCCCTGGGCACCCAGGAGTGCACTGGGTTTCGAACACGTGGTACTGCTGCGGCTGTGCTCGCGGTTGGACGGCCCAGCCACTACTCGGACGTCGGATCTACTCTCCTTCGGTCCTCTCTAAGCCCGGCTGCCTCTGCTACGCCTCCTACTACCGTGGTTCTTCTCCTACTCCAGCCTGGCCTTCGGACCTCGCGGTCAAGAGCGTGAACGGCTTGGATCTGACGCAGACTAGTAGGTCACCTTCTCGTGGGAGGGCTGAGCCAACCTGTTTCCCCGATGGATCCAGTTGCTACACGCAGTTTGCACCAGGATGCCTTCGGAGGACCGGCGCACTGGCGAGATGGCTTCGCGGACCTGTTCGCCACTAGGTGGGTTCACTGGCGTGCCCCGTGCTTTGAGGGTTCGCCCTGCCTTTGTGGATTCGCCCTCCTGGACGAGACATCGACGCTCTGGCCTAGCCTGGGAAAGTTGCTCCGCTCTTCCGGTTCGTCATCCCGTTACTGGGTTCCGGTCCTGTACCTCTTACACCTCTCCTCGCCGCGGACCCCCGCTACTGCTTCCCGCTTCTGCAAGGTGCTCCTGCAGCCGCAACGCTCGCTGTTTCGCTTTGATGGGGCCCCTACTCCTTCGCCTTCGTGGGTGGTGGCAGGCCCTCAACGTTGGACACAGCAAGGTAGTGTGCGGAGTCGGGAGTTCGAGGTGCTGGTTCCCAGGAGGGAACGCGCTTGGACCAAGCCTTATGCCAGGCAGAGAACCCATCTCGCTACAGAGCTCGGTTCAGAGAGGCGTGCTTCGCGCCTCCATGGTCAACCGGTCCCCACTCGTCTCCTAGGAAGGCCTTGGATCCTCCTCGGCCGCTGCGAACCCGCCTCGCCACAGAGTCCGGCTCGCGGAGACATTCTCACACGCACACCACGTCACGACACGTTTCGGGATCCTCTCTTCGCTCGAAGTCGGACCGCCACCCTCGCTCTCCCTCGCGAGCGTAACACGGATCGAGCTTCTCCTCGTCATTAGGAACGGCAGCACTGAAGCTACAAGTCAGACGATCTTCCTGACTATGCTCAGTCATGCGATCCGATTCCAGGATCCCTCCCTCAGCGAGCTTAGAGGCTAATTACGTCCTATCAGCTACGTACAGGGCCACGAACGTCACAGTCGTCAGGAACTGTGCTGTCTTCCACATCGTGGCTGCTGTAGGGCTGGCGGGCATGTTTTCTCACCCACAGAGTTTCCCAGCCCAGTGAGGCTACTCGCTCTGGTGGGGGAGCTGCTCCGGGGCTCCTCTTCCTCCTGGCGCTTCAGCGCCGTAGGTTACACCTCCCCAGGGTCGTCGGGAATTTGCGTTGGGGAGGACGGCCCTTGGGGCCCCAAGGTGTGCTAGTGCGCGGCACCCTCCTCCTATTCGTGATTCTCCCATAAGGTCATGTCATCGGTAATGTTTTTGATGAAACAAATGCATTTTTCTTTAAAAGGTATTTTTTCGAAAAATACTTACCGATGACATGACTCGGACGACCCTCCCACCGGCCCCGCTTGCCGCTGGTAAGCTAAGTATCCTGACTGAGGAATTATGGGTACTCGGTTCCGGATGGGGAGTATCGGGAGACAACTCTTGGCCCCCTCGGGGTTCCCCGAGTGCCTCCCGGGTTGTGTGTTAACACAACGAGTTCTTAGGCTAGAATTGAGTAAGTAGTAGACACTCCCATAAGGTCATGTCATCGGTAAGTATTTTTCGAAAAAATACCTTTTAAAGAAAAATGCATATTTTAGCCAAAATGTGGTTGTGTCCGTATAAGGGATTGTTGGCAGGAGAGGGGCGCCATAGATCAGGCCATAACCCGAGTAGCCTCCCCTTAGTCCCATCTGGTAAGAGATTACCCAGCATACCCCAGTTTAGTTCTTAGCTAGCCTGTAGACTGTTGTGTCTTTGCGTCGCTCTTCGATTCCTACGGTTTTTGTGACCGGTCGTCTTGCGACTTTTCCTTACTGTTCTGGTTCACTCGGTTGTGCTGAGTTGGAGCTTACTCGAGTGTTTGTGCCTGAGACTGTTTTGAACTTGGCTTGGTGCTCACAAGGATTGTGACCGGTCGTCTCGTGACTTGGGGCTCTGTTGTGGACTTAGCGTGCCTGGGACTGGTGCTCACTTGGATTGGTGGGCTTGGAGCCCTCTCGGCTTGTACTTCCCGCTGTGTGGACCACAACGTGCCTTGCCTGGCGTACCTGTGACGAGTTGGACCCGGTGGGGGTGTCTATGAGTCCGGTGGGCCTCAGGATGTCGCTTCACAGGCGTGGGTTTGCTTCATGGCCAGGTAATATCTCGGTGAATGCCCTCGACTGGCGCTCAGGGGAAGGGAAGAGCGCCGAGCGTCGGCACGCGCTGTGCACTTGTTTGATTCGTTTTCACCCTCGCGCGCGGAATTTTGGTGCGCGGCCTCGGCGGCCGCGCTCGCTTATTTTTCATTATGGCCTCTATGTTGCAGTTACCAGGTTCGTTCCTGCACGCATTGTGGCACTGTTGGCGCCCCCCGCCTGGAAGATACGTGGTCCCAGCTGTGGGGATTCTGCTGCCGTGAATGCCCGACACCTATCAGGGAGCGACCGCCAGTTCCTGCCCAGAGTGCCACGGTTGGTCCCAATACAGTGGACCGTGACGGCCCGGGCCGGTAGGACTAACAAGGCGCAATTCCACGTAGGGCCCTAGTAAGGTTCCCCTTACCGTGACGAACAGGACAGATACCAATGCGCACATTCCGCGGAGGGGGCGACGAAATTTTCCCTTACCGTTACTGAAAAGTCCTATCCTACTACTGCTGGGCAGACGTCGGCACCCGAACATACGACGTTCCTCACCCCAGGCCAGATGGCGGGTCGCAGACCTGACAGACAGAAGGTGTCATGCTCGGGGGCTTCGGACAGAGAGGCACGAGCCAGACTCCCTCACAGCGGGATCCTGCCCCTAGAGACGACCGCTCGGCTTCTCGGTCGCAGGTCAGTGATGAGTGTGTATGTGAGAGCATATGTTGTGCGGTAGGGTGCAAGATTTGTGTATGTTGGTATGTCATTGCACGGCACCTAGAGCCTTTCTTTTAAGCTAGGCGTTTTAACCCTTTTGCCGCCACAGGTGTTAAAATGTTGCATTTCTTTTAAAAAGCTATAACTCTTGAACCACTGAACTGATTTACTTCATTTTTGAGAAAGATGGAGATGAGAAAACAAATTTGTACACTGACACTCAAAGTTAAAATTTACATTATTATTATTATTTACTGTCATTTCCTGTTTTTATGGGCGCAAACGCCCAGGCAAGCTCCCTAAGGCGTCGGCGTCAGCTCCCGCATGTGTTAGACAGGCACGAACCTGCTGCTTGCAGGGACCGCTAGTACCACAGGGCTGCTGCACGTCCCACGACATGATCCCAGGTCAGTATGGTGGGCCGTGCCCGATCGTGGAGACGAGAGCCCGCTCCAGAGGCAGTGCTGAGAGATGTGAGACGACCCCACGACGGGACCCCGTTCCCCACCCTCGGCCATGGTCAGACAGGTCTCCTGTCTCCAGAAGCGCGCTCTCCCTACACAGAGTCCAGGGTCGCGAGAGGAGCGTGCGACGACGTCCCAGTGCCGTTGGGTCGCTATGCGATGGGAAGACCGGCGCCCCTAAGACTCCTCTTCGCCATTCGAGTTCGTGGGACCGGCCTCTGAGACGACGCTCTTCCTCCCGGACTTCGCGCGACAGCAGTCACGCTAGGCCTTCGTCACGGTGGACGGGAACCAAGTTCGTCCCCCTCCCCCCCCCCCCCCTCCCCCGCCCTTGGCTCGTGCTGTTTCGACGAGATGCCGTTATGCACCGAGACGCCCGTTCGAGACCTTCCGTTCTCCACGCCGCTGCTGCTCCCCCTGGGACCGCCGGTCTGCCCCTGGCAGTTTGGCTTCTTCTTACAGGACCCCGGCTCGTCTCCGCTTGCGGCTTGGCCACAGAGGAAGACGATTCCCGCCTAGTGCTGTTTCAGCTTCTCGTCGGACCGGCGTTTACCGGTCGTTCGGAGCAGTTAGACGCCTCTTCCTCCCGCGTGCGTGATGGACGACTCTTTCAGCTTGGTCCCAGAAAACTTCGTTTCTGCGTGGCTGGGCGATGACGGTGCCTCCTATTCGCTACGCTCGCAGTCTCGAGATGTCATGGAGTCGCCGCCAGCTTCTTTCGGCCCAGGATGGAGACTCTTCGGTCCTTGGACGTAGCGGCCCCCCTCAAAACGGTTGTCTTCCCGAGGAAGACTGCCCGTCTTCTCCCCCTGCCAAGAAGAGAGCTTCGGCCTTCGTGAACTCCGAGTGACAGCCCGAGCGTTTCAAGTCTCTTCCTCAACTGACCGGGTGCCGGGCCTTCTCCTCTCACCCGCTTCAGGACGCCTTGGGAGACACCGGCTTCTTTGCTGACAACAGGTGGCCGGTGGACCAGTCCATGGACTTCCGGCGGAGGTGGTACGCGGAACTTCACAGAGCTGCACCTGCCCACTCCTGGCGGTGGACCCCCCGGCGCTGTCCTGTGCTGGTTCTCTTCGACGTCGTGATTCTTCTCCTGGTCCTGCGCGACCGCTTCCTCTTCCGCGATTCCCTGGCCTCTGCAGGGTTACTGGACCTGGCGGCGCAGGACATCGTCCGCCGCGTTAGGAGGCATGGAACCCTTCTTCTCTCCGCTTAGCCAACATCCTCGCCTGGGCGGTTCCGTCAACCGGGCTCCTTACTACGCCGCTGTCACCGCCTTGACTGCAACGGCCATCTGCGATTTGCTGCGTCGAGGTACCTTCCGGCACGCTTGCCCACTGCCGACCGAGTTGAGGAACCTCTGCGCAGGGCGCCGCTCGGTGGAGAACTCCTTGGCCCCACCTGACAGACCGTCAAGGAGGCTAACGAGGACCGGTGGCACAGACGGTGTCGCGCTGTTGTCAGCACTGGACGTAGCAGTCTTCCTGGGACACTGACGCAGGACGTGCCGGCATTCCATGCAGACCGACGGACTGGATTGGCAGGGACCACTCTTCCGCGGAGGCGCATTTCGGAACTAGTCAGCTGGCGGAGGCGACGGTTCTGTGACACCGACGACGCGGTACCAGGAACGAAGTGGCAGCCTTTCCCGGCGTGCGGCAGATGGCTAGGAAGTAAGCAGTATACCTTCATAGATCTAGTTGTCGGCGCGGGGTAAGGACTGGTCCGACTGACATCACTACGTGGGCCGACATCGCTCTCCATCGTGTTAGCAGCTGCAGTTCAGATTACACACCAGCTGGGACGAGACGTCTCGTCTCTTCGCATCCTTCCTCTGGCGGAACGCTGCCCTCCGGCATCGCACTGGCTTGCTCTTCACTCCGCGGCGACCAAGCACTACAAGTCTTCTCCTCAGACGTCAGGTTCGGGACCTAGCCAGAGGCAGTTCGCGTGGTTGCGTAGAGTCAGCTGGGAGTTCTGGCATTCTTTGGCGCCTGACCAGAGTAGACGATTTCACTCCCAACGGCCTGTTGTGCAGTTACCCACCTGGCGGTGGACGAGAGTGTGCTGGTGCAGGCAGGGCGCAGCCAGTGGTCTGACAAGGATGGGACAAGAGCCTTCCTGTTCCGCGTCTCGCTGGGGTGAACGGGGTTCTGCGATGCGACAGAGGACGCTGTGGAACCATGCAGCCTGGGGCGTGATTACCGGGAGATGAGACGTGGCGACAGCTGGGCTGGATCTTACAGTCGTAATCTTAGAGGTGGTCCTGTGCTCCGACCCTGCGACAGCCTACCTGGCACCGGCCTCCACGTGGCGTGGGTGGGTAGTCCGCTCAGTCCCTGACTGAGTGGGCTAGCAGACGGGTGCCATCTTTGTCCAGGATTAGGACTTGATGTCAGCAGATATGTTGTTCAGTCTTTTTAACTGGTCCGGTTTTTGAGGAGCTGTACTAACCCAGGTCGTACCATGTTGGATTGGTCCTTAAAAATACTCGTGACTTTTTGGTCCTTTGGATCCCAAGTGTTTGCCGTGCTTGGAGACCCGTGTCGGGGGAGAAGAAGATCCTGGTGGCTGAAACACTCCACTTTGGCCTTGACTTCTGCCTAAACGGGAGGCTAGTCGTACCGGCCTAGTCAATCGGCTCTTGTCACGTCGAGCCCTATCCCCCTGTTGACATGCAGGTTGTTATACGGAGCACCATGCTATAGCCTCTGATGCTGATTAGGTGCTTTACGCCAGTATTCCCCTGCATTCAACAGTGTGATAGAAGGCGGTGGCTCAAATGGTTCAATCGGGCTTACCCCCTTGAGTATATCTTTCGGGCAGTCTCCATTGTGCGTCGGCTGGAGACCCGCCGACAATTGCACTTTCCCTTGTTGGGCTCGGTGGCAGGCGGGGACCCCCGGGGGATGAATATCTATCATACTATAATATGGAAAATATCAAAAAACCAAAACTGGCACCAAAGCGGCACATAGCCGCCGACATTGTCATTGAGAACGATTGTGACTCTGACGGTGAGGAAGCGACACCTCAGGCGTCGGCCGCCTGGCCTCGCTTTCTCATTATCCACAGCAAAGTCAAAGAGAAGCCTGTTTCCAAGCTGCACCCTTTCCTGGTAGGGGAGTCCCTCAGGAGCCGTGTTGGCAGGCCTGAGGCCCAGCGCCTCAGGTCTGGTGACTTGCTGGTAGAGTGCCGCACCCGGGCACACTCCAATGGGCTACTGAGGCTCTCCTCCATCGGAGACACTCCAGTGGAGGTCACACCCCACAAAACAATGAATTCCTCTAGAGGAGTGATTAAAGATCAAGCATTGGCCGAACTGTCTGAAGATGAACTTGTACGGAACCTTAAGTCACAGGGGGTGACCTACGTCAGGCGCTTCATTTCCAAACGAGGTGGTAGGGAGATCCGTCTCCCTACCATCATCCTGACGTTTGGCACCACAGCTCCTACTACCATCTGGGGAGGTTACTACTCCCTAAAAGTGAAAAAGTACATCCCTCTCCCCCTCCGGTGCTTTAAGTGCCAAAAATATGGCCATGGGCAGAAGACATGCCGCCAGGCAGAGGCTCTATGTGCCCGTTGCACTAAGCCCGGACACTCTGCTGAGTCCTGCACAGCCATCCCCCTGTGCTTGAATTGCCAGGGGGCGCATATGGCTTCGGACAAGAAGTGCCCTCGTTGGATCTCCGAGTGCAGGATTCAGCAGGTGCGTGTGGAGAAGGGGCTGTCCTTTGCGGACGCCAAAAAACTGGTTGATGGCCCTGGTGCAGCTGAGGCTGCGCCAAACTCAAATAACAACTTTGTGTATACTTTCAGTGCTGCGGTGGCAGGCAAGCGCCCCACCAAAGACTTCTCTTGTCAAACCCCAACTTCTTGGTTGGGGGCGGAGCCTCGGATCCTCTCGCCCCTGGAGAGTAACCCTCCTCCGGTGGTGACGAGGAGCCAGGGAACGCAGAGGGTGGACGCTACCGGTCCGGTGGCACCACCTTCTGCTGCTCCTAAGCCTCAGCCCCCACCCAAACCTGCTAGTTTGTCAACGCCAAAGGTTTCTGGCTCTGGTCAGCCTTCTAAGGCTGCTAACTCTAGCGGCAGGACCGCTGCCCAGGACCAGAAGTCTAAAAAATCTATGGGACCGCCGTGCGCACGGGCCCAGAAGGGGAACACTGATGTCCCCCTTCAAAACAAATATGCTGCATTGGAGGAGCAGATGGAGGGAGTGGAAGTTGCCGATGCTGCGGCAGCTCCACCCCCTTCATCTCCGAAGAACCAGAGGAGGCCCGGGAGCCGGCCCCCCCCCCTGTTTCTCCAACTCCTTCCAAGGCAAAGGAAAAAGGGGGGAAAAACTCTGCACCCCCAGATAAGACATAATCATGGACTCTCTGCTTCAGTGGAATTGTCGTGGTTTTCAAGCTAACTTTGAGGAATTACGTCTTTTAGTCAAGTGCTATAACCCCTCAGTAATATCTCTTCAGGAGACTTACCTGAAGACTTCTGACCCTGTGTCCTTTAATGGTTTTAACGTTATACATAAAGGCTCTGATTCGGAGAGGCGCTCGGGTGGAGTGGCTCTTCTCATTAGTAGCCAAATTTTATGTAGCCCCGTTAGCATCGACACCTGTCTTCAGGCTGTCGCAGCTCGGGTTACCTTGAAGAAGACCATAACCATATGCAGTATTTACCTGCCACCATCCCTGCGGGTCTGTAGTAATGATTTTTTTTAATTTAGTTGATCAACTGCCCCCTCCCTTTATTCTCATGGGGGATTTTAACGATCACGCTCACCTTTGGGGTAGTGACCACTATGATGGCAGAGGTCAGATGTTAGAAGATGTTTTTTCTCGACTTAACCTATGTGTCTTTAACGATGGTTCACCTACATACTCTAACCCAGGTTCAGGATCTAGTTCTGTTCTAGACCTCACTGTGTGTGATCCTTCTCTCATGCTGGACTTTGACTGGAAGGTTCACGATGACCTGTGTGGTAGTGACCACTTCCCAGTAGTCCTGTCATCGGTCAGCTGTGGGGAGGATCCGCCGGTGGGGCGCTGGAATCTTAAGAAAGCTAACTGGCCTCTGTTCGCCTCCCTCTGTCAGTCTCGTATTACAGAGGAGGCGGTCATGTCATCTGAAGAACCTATTTCTTCTTTTACTACTATTTTGTTGGACGTAGCGGGTGAAACCATCCCTAAAACTTCCGCATCAGTCCCTCGAAAGCCGAGAGTACCATGGTTCAACGAAGAGTGCCGCAAGGCCCAAATAGCGCGCAAATCTGCTCAGCGACGTGCTTTCCGTAATCCGTCGCAAGTGAATATTTTAACCTTTAAAAGACAGAGGGCGAAAGCCCGTTACATTTTGAAACGTGAACGCCGTGCTTCCTGGAGACGCTTCGTCTCATCTTTAACTTCTTGGACTCCGTTCCAGAAAGTATGGAAGGCTGTTCGGAGAATTAGGGGCAGAGGTGGCTCGGCTTCTGTTGGCTATCTTAGAGATGGTGCCAATTTGGTTACAGATAAAAAAGCTGTGGTCAATTTGCTTGCCTCCACCATTGCCCATAATTCTTCAACGGAGCATTATTCACCTTTCTTCCAGAGAGAGAAGGAGAAACGAGAGTCTCGTATTTGTGATTTTGAGTCCGATAACTCAGAAGACTATAATGTCCCGTTTACATTATCAGAATTGCAGCAAGCTTTGCAGAAATGTAATGACTCTGCTGCTGGCCTAGATACCGTCCACTATCAATTCCTAACGCATCTGCCTGAGAGGTTACTCCTTGTACTTCTCAAGGCCTTTAACCATATCTGGAGAACTGGTCATTTTCCGCCGTCTTGGCGCCAGGCTGTGGTTGTACCGATCCCCAAGCCGGGTAAGGATCCTTCCGACCCGGGCAACTACCGGCCTATTGCTTTGACATCATGTTTATGTAAAACTATGGAGCGCCTGGTCAACGCCCGCCTGGTGTGGCATCTTGAGTCACAGGGTCTCCTCACAGACCTCCAGTGCGGTTTCCGGCGCTTCCGTAGTACAACTGACCATTTAGTCCGCTTTGAATCATTTATTCGAGATTCTTTTGTCAACAAGCAGCATGTCTATGCAATTCTCTTCGATCTTGAGAACGCGTATGACACTACCTGGAAGTATGGCATAATGTCTGACTTGTTGGACATGGGTTTTAAAGGGCACCTGCCCGTTTTTATTCACAATTTTTTGACTAACCGGTCGTTCCATGTCCGTGTGGGCTCCACCCTCTCCGACTCCTTTAAACAGGAGATGGGTGTCCCACAGGGCAGCATTCTATCTCCTGTTTTATTTAGTATTAAAATTAATAACATTGTAAAGGCCGTCAAGGATGATTCTGAATGCTCTTTGTTGACGACTTTGCTTTGTGCGCACGTGGTCGAGGACTTGCGTCCCTTGAGAGGCGCTTGCAGCTGTGCGTTGATCGCATCCAGCGGTGGGTGTCTCTCAATGGATTCAAGTTCTCGCCCTCCAAGACTGTTTGTGTGCATTTTACTAACCAGACGAAATTTTTTCCAGAACCTAGCCTGAGCATTGCTGGAGTGCCAATTAAGGTGGCCGAGGAGGCAAAGTTTCTGGGGCTCATTTTTGACAAAAGACTTACCTTCCGCAACCATATTAATTACCTTAGAACCTCTTGTCAGAAGGCTCTCGACATTCTTCGTGTCGTCGGTCGTACTGACTGGGGTGCGGACCGTACTGTCTTACTTCGTCTGTGCCGGGCCCTTGTTCGGTCCAAACTGGATTACGGCTCTGTGGTGTATGGCTCAGCTTCCAAGTCTGTGCTACAGCGTCTGAACACAATTCACCATCAGGGTCTGCGGATATGTCTTGGGGCCTTCAGGACGTCTCCAGTTCCTAGTCTGTATGCCGAGGCAGGGGAGTCTTCTCTCAAGCTCCACCGCATCCGCCTCATGCTCAGCTACATTCTGAAACTGAAGGCCCATCCAGACAATCCTGCCTATGATTGTGTTTTTAAACCATCGTTTGCAGAGATTTACGATACCCATCCGGGAGCTGTCCGTCCACTTTCTTTCCGTGTCCGACCTCATCTGCAGGAGGCCGGATTGAACCTGGACAGAGTTTCGGAATCCCTGCAACACATCACTCCACCTTGGCTCTTACCAGTTCCTGACATCTTGCTGGACTTGACTGCCCACAAGAAAGACTCTACTCCACCAGCCATATACCAACAGAGCCTCAATGAACTGCTTTCAATTTTTCCTGGCTATTGTCGCATCTATACCGATGGGTCAAAGTCTGAGGATGGGAGAGTGGCTGCGGCCGCAGTGTCCTCTCGCCATCCTAGACGCCCATTTAAGCACCGCCTCCCAGACCACTCATCTGTATTTAGTGCGGAACTGCAGGCGGTTCTGCTGGCACTCAGGCATGCTTATCGATCTAGAGAAAGGAACTTCCTGATTCTGTCTGACTCTCTTTCTGCCCTGCAGGCCCTTCAGGGCACGGGAAATGACCACCCACTGCTGGTGCAGATCAGAGAACTCCACGCGGACTTGATGAAGGAATATTATGATATCATTTTTATTTGGGTGCCAGGGCATGTGGGCATCGAAGGCAACAGGATCGCAGATTCTGCTGCCAACGATGCCCGCAATGACCCTGTCCCTGACACACAGACTGTTTATAGTGATTTTAGACATGTGGCTAGTGCGTACATAGCCCGTGAGTGGCAGTCCGAGTGGGACAAAGAGGAAGCTAACAAGCTGCATGAAGCCCTTCCTAAGTTGTCCGACGGTCTACCTTATCGCTGCGGCAGCCGCCATGAGGAGACTGTCCTGGCTCGGCTCCACATCGGCCACACGTATGTTACGCACTCTTATTTACTTAAACAGGAGGAGCGTCCATGGTGTTATGCCTGCGACGAGCAGTACTCTGTTCAACACTTTTTGTTGTCTTGTGCTGATCTAATCGACACAAGGTATAAACATTTCACAGCAGACTCCTTGAAGGTTTTGTTCCGGGATGTGCCCCCGGACAAGATCTTCAGTTTTCTGAGAGAGTGCCATATTTTTAATAAGATTTGAGCGTTTATAGATTATGATGTTTCTATTATTTTGACCTTTTTGAGAGTCTTCCGACGTTTTCTTTAAAGACCTGTGCGACATTTTAGCCTGACATATTTTTAAGGTATATTTACATCATGTCTTAAGACCTTTCTTTTAGTCTGGCTGACCAGATTTTTACCCTTCCCGCCGTGAGATGGCCTTAGTTGCCTGCTCGGCGTTAAACCCAAATAACTAACTAACCGACCCTGTGACAGTACAGTCGACTCTTCTTGTACGGTTTTGGCGACCGATCTTCGACCTATCGGATCAGCGCAAGTTCCTCGGCACCGCGGCAGATTGGCGACAGACAGAGTCCTGAGGGCAGCGCTGCATCTCCAGGACTTTGTGACAGCTGGAGGTCCAATGTCGAAACCAGCTGGCAAGCCTCGGCGGTAGGCAGGGTTACTGCGCGCGATTCTCCATCATCTAGGTTGCTTACGCTACGGAACAGGTCCTACGTGGTTCCTTCGCGAGGATGGAGTTAGTGGCCATCCTGTTCAAGTACGTCTCCCTGTAGGACGGGTGCAGTGCAGAGTAGGAGCGAACCTCAGAGCCTTACTTTGGGTTGACTGTTAGGACTGCTGGCTCGCCAGCGGATCGCCTTGCAGCCTGACACTTCTTCTGCTTGGAGGGTAAGCACTACGGCTGGTTCTGGAGAAGTTTGAGGCCAGCTGCGCTTGGAGCCGTCGCCACGACCAGATCTTCCAGCATCCCTGCTCGCCATCGAGTATCAAAATTCTGAAGCAGAGATGAGAATCTTCCGCTTTTTAGCGGAAATCCGCTCTTTTGGAAGGTCCCAGGGTCATTTTTTAGATCGGTTTAAATCCGGTGAGAAAATTTTAGTGTATATGACTAGGGTGAGTTGTTGATTTTCGATCTCGCAGCTTATTTCCACTCGTTCCCATGTGGATTGTTGTCATTTGGTTCGCTCTCACTTCGTTTCCGTCGATCCACCAAGCTTTCCTCCTTTTTGTCATTTTAGGATTCTCATCTCTGCTGAAGGTTTACGCGTGGTTGTCCGACAATCCCTCTTGCCAGAGGCTTGCGGCGGATATGGTAGTAGCGCAGTCTGCAGCCATGAGGAGAGCCGCTCGGCAGCTACGAAGGTAGGTGGACATTCTCCTGGCTCGGTGCGCCTCGTCACTTCACCAGTCGTGGTCATCTCTTCCCCACGTGCCCTCCTCTGCAGCTCCCCACCACACGCACGTTGCTCGAGCAACCGTGACAACCGCCGTACCAGCTGTGCCCTGAACATCTCCTCCTCCATGCCTGGGAATGGTGCAGCAAGCCCTCTACTGCAGAGACTTTAGCACGGCAGTGGATGCGATCGCGACAGCCCGCAGACCCTCAACCAGACGAGTTACGAGGGGAGATAATGAGAGCGGTGTGACGGGTGGGGCGACAACCTTCTCTCCTCACGGACTTGACGCAGCCCCAGCTGGCGGAGGGCTTCCTCTGGCTATTCAACGACCAGGGACTGGCTCCGATCTCCATTCGGGGCTACCTAGCCATGATCGCCGACTCCTACCGGTGCTTGCGCTGGTCCGACCCTGGTAGCTGCAAGACCTCGCAGATCCGATGGTCACATCGGTCTGAAACGCTTGGCACTGCGTTCGCTCGTGCCAAGATGGGTCTACCATGGGTGCTTACGTGGCTCAACTCCGTCCGTTTGAACCTCTGCAGTGGGCGCGCTTGACTGATGTAACTCGGAAGACATGCTCCCTGTCGGCCCTAGCCTCAGCCTTCAGGGTCAGTGAACTTCACGCGCGGTTGACACACCCAGATTGCTTGCAGTGCCGGACGGACGGCTCCGTGCAACTGCTACCTGAACCATCTTCCTGGCCAAGACGTGCTCTCCTTGTCGGGCCCACAGATGATGACTATTCGCCCTTTACGTGTGACAGACTCCACCCGGGAGTCCAGACTACAGAACCCGGTGAGAGCCTTTACATGTGTACCGGCGCCGGACCAAGCCGCGACGCAGAGGACGTACCCGCCTGTTTCTCCCTTTGTCCCCAGGTAGACGTGACATCTTGGCCCAGACCATCTCCTCCTGGATACGTTGGGGGATTCGCTCGGCCTACCAGGACCTCGCCCCAGATGCAGCCAAACTTATGAACATCAGGGCGCACGAGGTCAGAGCCAGGGCCACAAGTCTCACTTCGACCGCAACTTTGCAGTCAAGGTCTTGGTGGCGGCTGTGGGATGGCGAGCGGAGACCACATTCGCCCGCTTCTACCTGAGGGACCAGCGACAGAGCCTCTTGCTGGTGGGAGACTTCGCAGCAGCGCAACACTCCCTCCCGGCGCCATGGGCGCCGCAGGTATCTTAGCTAAAATTATCGGGAGTTTGCTGCGGGAGGGCGGGCCTGAGGGCAGTGTCGTTGGCATTAGGGGCGCTATAGCGGCACCCACCTCCTCTTCGGGATTCTTCCTATAAGTAATACCATCGGTGAAGTGTTTTGAGAAAACAAATGAATTTTTCTTTAAAATGAATTTTTTCGAAAAATACTTACAGATGGTATTACTCGAAGGTCCCTCCCATCTGCCCCGCTTGCCGTCAGTTTGCTAAGAAACTAAACTGAGGTATGCTGGGTAATCTCTTACCGGATGGGACTAAGGGGAGGCTACTCGGGTTATGGCCTGATCTATGGCGCCTCTTTCCTGCCAACAATCCCTTATACGGACACAACCAATTTAAAAAAAAAAAATGAGGCTAGCTAGGTAACATTCCTATAAGTAATACCATCAGTAAGTTTTTTTTTTTAAATTCATTTTAAAGAAAAATTCATTTTTCATGATTCCCAGGTCTCGCATAGATCATGCATCTTGCGACTGCTATAACTTTGTGGTATCTCACCTTTTGTTACTTCCAGATTAGTGATGGGATATTTTGATCACAGAATAGTAAATTGGAGATTATCAGCTGAAAACAAACGTCAAGTAATGCATTAACTGACCTTCCTACCAGTGAGGATCGCACGCTGCGACTGCTGTAACTACCCAGCATCTAAGCCCACTGTAGGATAGCACAAGGGACTATGTTGGTTTCCTGCTTGAGGCTATTGCATGGCAGGAGATCCGGAGGCCTAGAAATCTAATTTGCGTATCAAAGACTGGCAATCGTGACTTACAGCTTCACATGATGATTTTGTATTATTGTTGCATGAAAAGTTGAAGTTCCTTTATTGGCACACTAGTTATATTTTTTATTCTGTGCACTGTCTACTATTAGTCAGGTTTTTAGTGCCCAGCTATATATTGGAGTAGTCTGTTCAGTAATCATGTATTCATTTATTGATATTCATTGACTAGATACTTTTCTTTTTGGACACTTGCCTAGTACCTTGAGGGTAGATACCAACTTTCTCTCACAGTGGCGCGGTGGGATATCTCTGAGATTCCAAATGTATTGCGATGGCTCATTTTTGTTATGCTACCTCAAGGATTATGCACACGATGCATAGCACTCTCTTATCATTGTAAATGATAGAGAACGCCTTTGTTATGCGACCTCAAGTAGTACACCTTCATAATTATATATGATGCAGAATGGCTTGTGTTATGCGACCTCAAATAGCGTGCCTCTATCGTTACCAAATTAACGATACTTAATTACTTACTTATGCCTGTCACCCCTACCCGGGTATAGGCCGTCGACGAGAGACCTCCAGCAACTCCTGTCCTGTGCTTCTCCTTCGATTCTACTCCAGGTGGTTCCCAGTCTCTTGATGTCTGCTTGGAGGTCTCGACGCCAGGAGTTTCTCGGCCTACCTCTTTTCCTCTTTCCCTGGGGGTTCCATGACAATGCCTGCCTAGTGATACTGGAAGCTGGCTTTCTCAGACTGTGACCGATCCATCCCCATCTTCTTCACCCAATTTCATTCTCTGCTGTTATCTGCTCTGTTCTCTCCCAGAGTCTGACGTTGCTGATCTTCTCTGGCCAGTGGATTTTCAAAATTCTTCTAAGGCAACTGTTCATGAAGGTCTGTACTCTGTTGACTGTGGTTTTTGTCAATCTCCATGTCTCTGCTCCATATAGGAGAACTGCTTTTACACTGGAGTTGAAAATCCGGACTTTGGTGTGTTGTGACAGCTCTCTGGAACTCCACACTTTTTTCAACTGGAGAAAGGCTGCTCTGGCTTTACCGATTCGTGCTCTGACATCTGCATCAGTGCCGCCTTTTTTGTCTATGATGCTCCCGAGTAAAATTAACGATACGGGTATGGATAAATAAATGACATGGGGCGTATGCGCATATGATGAATAACTGCCTAGTCCTAGGCGAAACCGAAAGTGAACTAGAAAACATAATGCAATCTTAAACCTTTAAAGTGAGGTGCACACAATAACCTTTGAGGTCGCATTACAGCAGCGATCCCGTATTGTTAATTTAGTAATGATAGAGGCACGCTATTTGAGGTCGCATAACACAAGCTATTCTGCATCATATATAATTATGAAGGTGTGCTACTTGAGGTCGCATAACAAAGGCGTTCTCTATCATTTACAATGATAAGAGCGCGCTATACATCGTGCGCATAACCCTTGAGGTAGCATAACAAAAGCGAGCCATCCCAATAAATTTTTTTTATAATCTCAGAGATATGCCACCGAGCCACTGTGAGAGAAAGTTGGTATCTACCCTCAAAGTACTACTCAAGTGTCCAAAAAGAAAAGTATCTAGTCAATGAATTGAATAAGTCAATAAATGAATACATGATTACTGAACGGACTACTCCAATATATAGCTGGGCACTAAAACCCTGACTAATGGTAGACAGCGCACAGAATAAAACATATAACTAGTGTGCCAATAAAGGAACTTCACTTTTCATGCAACAATAATACAAAATCATCATGTGAAGCCGTAAGTCATGATTGCCAGTCTTTGATACACAAATTAGATTTCTAGGCCTCCGGATCTCCTGCCATGCAATAAACAATCCAGACCAAAAAGGTGACTGCCAAGCGTGTAATATGCAAAGAAGTACCCAACGGAGAAAGAAACACGCTTAGAAAAGATGGGTACAACACAATTTATTAATATTTTGGGTAAATACCCTTTGTCAAAATAGACATACAAACAAACAGAGAGATTAGCCGCTACTTATCTTCATTGGCAGAAGGAATGTGGCAACTGAAGGAGGTGACGTAAAATAAAATAAAAGGAAGAACAAAAGTGCGGAAAAAGTAAAAATGACGTCAACGAAAAATCATAAGTGAGAGACTCGGAGAGAACCTGAACACGAGAGACAAGAGTGTATGCAAGCACGTGCAGGAGCGAGCAAAAGTAAATGCGTGTAGGTGAGGCCAGAGAAAGAGAGAGAGAGACACACACACAGCGAGACGGAGAGAGAGAAAGAGAGAGAGAACGAATGGGGAGTACCCTTGGGCAGCCCTGAAAATGGCGAGTAATTTATTCGCCATGGCGAGTGAATTTTTTATTTGGCGAGTAAAAAAAAATACTCACTCGCCAAATGCGAGTGCGCTCGTGCGTTTTTCAATCCAACGGCTAACCGCCAGCCGAACATCAGGTACGCCGGCGCGTGACCTGACCGCACCGCGAGTCGCTACATCACTTTGCGGCAGTAGCCGAACACGTCACTCGAACTGTGCGTACCATAACAGTGGTCGGTGACAGTCGTTCTATTTTTAGTGATGAATTGGTTCGTTTAGCGGCTTGCTCAGTCGCGGCTGCGTTCAGAATCGACCCGACGCCGGTGTCCGTGCGAGTGTAACAGGGCGGGCAAACTGTTAGTTTATGTGTGGTGTCAGCATGTTATTACAAAGTGCGCGCTACATGTTGAATGCGTTACTTGCTGTGACGTCACCGTACATACTATTATGGGATACGCCATCGTGCGTTTCGCTTTCGATCTAGAACGAAGTTGTACATGGCGGAGAAAAAGCAAAGGAAGAGCTGGAATGCTTCGGATTCTTTAATTCGGCACCGTCTGATCTTGATAATCGTTAAGAAGAAAGTTGCACTTCGACATCGCCATCTCCATCGACAAGCGACAGTACCAGAAATGCTACCCCTGGGCCGTGTGTGGCACCGCCGCTACGACACAGTTTTCAGAGTCCATGGCTGTGCTGAGTGTATTTCCATGGCTAAAGCTCGACGGCACTCGAATGGCATGCGCAGTGTGCACTGAGGCAAACTCAAGAAGCAAGTCCAGAAATTTGAACAGAAATCAGTTTGTCAGTTTTTTTTAATCGTGGTCGATCCATCTTCTGGTACACAGTTATTAGGCAAACATTGGAGAAACACGTCTCAGTTCTGAGTGGTTAAACGGGTTGAAACTAACTTTGAAGTACATCAGTTTACACACACACACACAGCACACACACACACATACACACACACACAAACACACACACACACAGAGTTTAGACAAGTCACACTTCGGTTGTCAATCTGCCGCGTTCAGCAGAAAACGCTATATTCTCTGTTACAATACATTATCAAACGATCATACAAATAAATAAATAGAGATCTTTTTTTCTGTGTGTGAGAGAGCTAGGGAGACAGGCTTTTGCGCGATAGCTCACCAGTTAAAGAATCAGATCATGGAAAGGACACACACACACTGTCACAACACATTTAAAGAGGAGAGAGCGAAATGAGATAATTTATTTTAATGATTGATTGATTGTACATTGTTTATCGTCCCGACAGCAACAAGGCTTTCTCAGGACGTGCCTGCACTGCTTGTGAAAAAAAAAAAGAAACAGAATATTGAATGTATGTCGCCAGCCGGTCCAATACGTTAAATAAACCTACGCCATGGGGCCTAAATAAAGCTAAGACCATTTAGCAACACACATCCAATATCAAGAGCTACAGGCAGTGCAGACAGTTGGGAGAGTTTTAAAAAGAGAAATACAGGTGAATGGACCAAGGGTAGACAGAAACACATGCCCCAGAAAAAACACACCCTGTCTGTGGGGCTGACCAGGGTGACCCTGGGAACTAAAATGTAGTTAATCCCACCCAAGTCCCCCAGGGCAGACCCGGGTGTGGATAATTTATTTTAAGGAACATACAGATGATGCAGTTTTTCTTAAATAAATGTGCGGACCCTCTATAATGCTAGTCTGGGGGTCTGTATACCCTCTAAAATTTATACCTGGGGGTCTACAGACCCTTTAACCTGTTGTGCAAACAGAAGCCCAGCTCTACTTACAAAATATAAATAAATAAAAAATCCCACCACAGTTCACATGGGTATTTTGTCAGTTATTTCTCCACTTGATACTATCAAAAGCCTGAAGTCAGGACATAAACATTAACTTGTCTTGGTTATGATTGTCTGTTCAAATATTTGTTTTCAATGCCTCTGGGCAGAAAACACTCTCTAACATTGGGCGTCAAACACTTGTGGTACATTATATTGTTGAGTTGGGGGGCTATTTTCAGTAGTAAAATTTTCAGTTTTGGCTAGTAACATTTTCAGTTTGGCTAGTAAAACTTGCAAGTCACTAGCCAAAGGCTGGTGGGCAAAATTTTAGACTTTCAGGGCTGCCCTTGGGCACGAAGTAGGCTGAGTGTCTAATACACAAAGCCTGCTAAACACCAACCCGAAGACAAACTTTACATCACCTTCAAGTTGAGGACTACCTTGGGAAAAACGGGAGCACCCCAGGGGAAAAAACCCAGCATTTAGCACGGTACACAAGTAATAAGTCATTGAAACAAAGCAAATAATCAAATTCAGTAAGAGAATATTAGTATAAGTGGAGAGTAGGTAGTTGTGAAACCGTCTTCAAGGGTAACGCGCAAAAAAAAAAAAAAAAAAAAAAAAAAAATTAATAAGGGGGGGGGGGGGGGGGGGAAGGCTCTGGCTGGTTGTCTTCGGCCCCCCCCCCCCCCTTTTTTTTTCTCTCTCCCTCTTTCTTCCCCCCCCCCCCCCCCCCCACCCCCTTAACACTTCTCTCTAGCCCTTTCTCTCTTTACGCTTTTTCCTTTTCCCTTCTTCCCCTTCCTCCTTCCCCCCCCCCCCCCCCACGCCCCCTCTCTCCCCCCCCCCCCCCCTTATTAATTTTTGTTGTTTTTTTGTGAGTTACCCTTGAAGACGGTTTCACAACTACCTACTCTCCACTTGTACTAATATTCTCTTACTGAATTTGATTATTTGCTTTGTTTCAATGACTTATTACTTGTGTACTGTGCTAAATGCTGGGGTTTTTTTTCCCCCGGGGTCCTCCCGTTTTTCCCCAAGGTAGTCCTCAACTTGAACGAAGGTGATATAAAGTTTGCCTTCGGGTTGGTGTTTAGCAGGCTTTGTGTATTAGACACTCAGCCTACTTCGTGCCCAAGGGTACTCCCCATTCGTTCTCTCTCTCTTTCTCTCTCTCCGTCTCGCTGTGTGTGTGTGTCTCTCTCTCTCTCTCTCTCTCTTTCTCTGGCCTCACCTACATGCATTTACGTTTGCTCGCTCCTGCACCTGCTTGCATACACTCTTGTCTCTCGTGTTCAGGTTCTCTCCGAGTCTCTCACTTATGATTTTTCGTTGACGTCATTTTTACTTTTTCCGCACTTTTGTTCTTCCTTTTATTTTACGTCACCTCCTTCAGTTGCCACATTCCTTCTGCCAATGAAGATAAGTAGCGGCTAATCTCTCTGTTTGTATGTCTATTTTGACAAAGGGTATTTACCCAAAATATTAATAAATTGTGTTGTACCCGTCTTTTCTAAGCATGTTTCTTTCTCCGTTGGGTACTTCTTTGCCATGCAATAGCCTCAAGCAGGAAACCAACATAGACCCTTGTGCTATCCTACAGTGGGCTTGGATGCTGGGTAGTTACAGCAGTCGCAGCGTGCGATCCTCACTGGTAGGAAGGTCAGTTAATGCATTACTTGACGTTTGTTTTCAGCTGATAATCTCCAATTTACTATTCTGTGATCGAAATATCCCATCACTAATCTGGAAGTAACAAAAGGTGAGATACCACAAAGTTACAGCAGTCGCAGTATGCATGATCTATGCGAGACCTGGCAATCATGAAAAATGAGCATCAACATAATCGGCATCAAATACACAAAACAAAAATATACATTAGACCTGGCAATCATGAAAAATGACCATCAACATAATCGGCATCAAATACACAAAACAAAAATATACATTAGACCTGGTAATCATGAAAAATGACCATCAACATAATCGGCATCAAATACACAAAACCAAAATATACATTAGACCTGGCAATCATGAAAAATGACCATTGTAAAAATTCTACTTACAGGACAGAAACTAAGTCAGTTGTACAAAACACTGAATGTAGTTGAATGCTGGACGGCCAAGCTGCACAAGTTGCCTGAACCTCAACCGCCCAAAACCAAAAAGACTGGAATGCGCTTAGTCAGTACCATATCAAGTATGGTAAAAAGTATGTACGTGTCGCTGATCACGTAGGCCATCTACAGACACCGCGCGTGCTTATGAAAGAAAAGAGTACTGCACGCGTGCAGGCGATAAGGTACTAGCAGAGTACTGTAATGGTGTTCTCACAGCTAGTGGCTGAATGTAGGAAAATCCAAGGTTGGGGGAAAAAAATTGCTATGTGCGGGTGATGATAATTAGCAAGCCAAAACCCGCTCTGTTACATATACATCCACCCGTACTGTGTATATGGTTCTTATGTTTGATTGATAACAAATTTTCTCCCCTTTTAGGAACCAGGCAGGGTGATGTTTGCCAAGGTTGACTGTGACAGAGAAGGTACTTTAGGAATTTTTCACTTATACATAGATCTACTGGTGTAGTGTGATTTATCAATAGTGGCCACTAACCTAAATGTGCATTCAACCACTGGTAATATTGGTAGTAACAGTGGCTGCATGCATAAGTTTTTTTTTTTCCTGGTTCTGAACTATTGTCGTTGATGTTAAATTGATGAACCAGTGAACAGTTGACCAGTGTTTATTCCTGACACTGTAAAGATATTAATCAGCATATTTCAATATGTATTTCAATGTTGATGCCGGAATAGCTTGGCACCCATAGACACCAAGGTATTCTGTCATCACTTTTGCTGTATCATGGTCGATCTATCTCCTGTAATATTATTTTCAAAGGACAGGATGGGGAATTTCAACACTATAACTCATGTTACAGTAGAAATGTTAAAACATAACAGACTTCTGCTTTATTCACATTGGGTTGTTCATTCAATATGCTTTGTTTGTTTCATCCTATATCTTTTTATATTATACATGTAGTTGTTGATTCATTGATTGATAGATTGATCAGTGGACTGGATAGCTACTGGTTTGATTGATATATTTATTTGGATCTTGATGGACTGATTGCTTGATGTATCAATGACTGTTGCATTTTCTTTGTCCAGTGAACATTGCATCGCAGTACCGAATTAGCAAGTACCCTACCCTGAAGCTGTTTCGTAATGGACAAATGGTAAAAAAGGAATATCGGGGTCAAAGGTCGGCTGATGCACTGGCAAGCTTCATTCGTGAGGAACTGAGGGATCCAGTCATTGAACATAACACTCTGGAAGAACTGGATGAGTTGGATGTGAGTGGTGCTCAGGCCTTCTCATGCTTCCCTTTTGTGTGTCAGTAGCAGTTTTTGTCATGGTGATACCTGTAGGAATCATCGCAAATAAAACTACTACTGACACGCAAAGGGTTAACTCCCATGTGCATGCAGTCACAGATTCTGTGTACAGTACCCGCAGATTGAAAGGTCTCGTGAAAATTTATGCCTTGAGACTAGGTGGCAGATATCAATTATCCTGGTCAGACCTACAGCTGTCTTCAGTACCTTAGCCAGTATCATTTGTCAGCTAGAGGCATAGAATTTCATGAGCTGCTACTAGTGCTAGGGTTTGAGACACTCTGTGCCTCTTTAACCCTAATCATTCGGAATACACGTGTATGAAATAAGTTTGACTAAAATAGTTCAAGGGTAGTGCCAGAATAGCTTGGCGCCTCTAGCTATTCTGTCACTACTCTTGAACTAAAGCCATTGATTTATATCCTTATCTGTAAGTACTATAATGTAGCTTGCATATGGCAGCGTACAAATTTGAAGCTTTTAGCCTCAGTATGATAAGGGTTAAGTAACCCATTCTCTGCAAACAAACATTGAACACCGTGCAGCTGCGAGAGGTGTATATCCTGATGATGTTCCGCAGTTTGCAGGGACTTGTGAGGATCTATGCCTGTTGCTGAAACCTGTCTGTATCCTTCTTCCTTTGAATTTGATGGCTCGGGATTTTTTACTTTGAAGTCTATAATGATTACAGAAACACAATTTGCGTCCAAAGGGAGTGGTTAATGCAGAATTTTTCTTTTTTCAGACAGATGAAGGTCACTAAGATTCTAGTGTATTCATACCGTTTTGTTGTCTGCCATGTAGTGACTTTATGTTGTTGAAAGTAATTGAATACGTCTTGTCTTCTCTCCTTGTAGACCAAGAAGAGGCATGTGATTGGCTACTTTGACGCCAAGAGTGGGGACAACTATCGTGCACTTGCCAGAGTTGCCGGTTTGTTGCGTGATGACTGTGTTTTTCATGCTGCCTTTGGGTGAGTAAGTTTACAGTCTGTTGTAATTTATTGCGTGTGTTTGTACTTGTAGTAATGCTAAAGAGATCTGCTCCATGGCTGGCTTTGATTGCTAAAATTTGCCTGTACAGCAGGCTATCAATACCTTTCTTTCCACATTCCATGTGAGTATGCACCCGTATCAAAGGTTTTCCGCTGCCTTTTGAGTGTACTCTCCTGTGTACAAAGGAGAAGAAGAGCAACCAAAAAAAAAAAAGAAATTCATTTTCTGACATTCAAACTTCAGAATTTAAGTTAGGCCTTTTGTCCAGCATTATTGTAAGACGTACTGTAATATTTTTAAAGGAGATATTGCAAAATATTAACCCTTTATTGCATGCTGCTTTAAGATTTATTTTGATTCACATTATCAAATTAACCCCATTGTGCATATATCCACCAGTACTGTATTGGTGGCTGCATGCACAAGAGGGTAAGGTAAGATTTGTATTCATTGGAATTAAGATGAATTTTGAACTAAAGTCTACAGCTGATAAGTGATGTGGGGGATATTATAAAAATTAATTTTTCTCAAAATATATTTTTTCGAAAAATACTTACCGATGACATTACTGTCTGGAAGTGTCTACTACTTACGCAATTTCAGCCTAAGAACCTGTTGTGTTCCTACACAACCCGGGAGGCACTCGGGGAACCCTGACTAGGGCCGAGAGTTGCCTCCCGCCCCTGCCCAATCAGTCGTGATACTTAGCTTACCAGCGGCAAGCAGGGCCGGTGGGATGGTCCTCTGAGTAATGTCATCGGTAAGTATTTTTCGAAAAAATACATTTTAGAGAAAAATTAATTTGTTTCCTCAAAAACATTACCGATGACATTACTGTCTGAAAGAATTGCGAAAAGGAGGAGGGTGCCGTGCCCAACTTCAGGCATGGGAATTGTCCGCGAAATTCTGTGGGAAAAAGAAATCTTCCATGAAATTAAAAAGGTGTGTCCGCGAAAAACCATTGTGGGTAGCAAAACGAGCAAAGAACCGGTTTCATTTCGCGACAGAATATGACGCGGCAGGCTGTGTCTGTGGTCTGCCTGAGTGCGCCGTGCGCTGCACAGTAAACTCAGAGCTTAGGCGGGCACACCCAAGGTCCCCCCCCACTTTTTGATATTCCGGAGCCCAGAAGCAAGGCAGGTCCATCACCTCCCCCCCCCCCCCCCCAACTGTTTGATTTTTGGGCCTGCTTGCGGAAACAAGATCTAGCGTGGTGGTGGAGGCCTTTTGTATCAGGTTCAAGGTCCCAAAGGAAAAGTTGGACCCCACCCCCTCCTCCCCTGGAGCCAAGTGATCCGGCCCTGTTTTGTATCAGGTTCAAGGTCCCGTTTCAGATGATTTTTGCTTGGGCAATTCCCATGCCTGCAACTTACCCTCTGAGAGGGCTTAAGACAGAGCCATCCACCTAGTCACAAAACTCCCGACAATTTCAGCTAAGTTCGTACCTGTGTTGCGCTGCGGCGATGTTCCCCACCAGGGCAAGGTTGTCTCGCTGGCCCGACAGATCCCTGAGGTAGAAGCGGGCGAAGGTTGATTCTGCCCACCAGCCCACTGCTGCCACGATGTCTCGAACAGCACAGTTGCGATCGAAGGCGACGCTAGTGGCCATGGCTCGAACCTCATGTGCGCGTATCTTGAGCCTCTTCACATCGTCTGGGAAAAGGTCCTGGTAGGCTGACCCATGACCCAGCATAGCCAGGAAGATATCGTCTGGGCTGTTATGTCGTTTCTGCCTGGGGCCAAAGGCAAAAAGAGGTGTGACCGTCCTCGACGGACGGGCTTGGATCTGCGTAGGTAAACGCGTAGGGCGCGCACAGGATCTTGCTGCCTTGTCTCCCGGGGAAAGCTTGCGTCTTTCAGCGGCCGAATGGTTATCACCTGGGGCGCAGTCAAGGGAGACCTGGTCTTGGCTAGGAAGGCAGGGTCTGTGAGCAGTTGCACGGACCCATCTGTCATGAACTGGAGGCAGGCAGGACTTGCCAACAGTGCGTGTAGCTCGCTTACTCTGGCCGCCGTGGCTAGGGCCAAAAGGAAGCAGGTCTTCTGCGTTACATCAGCGAACTGAGCCAGGGAAAGCGGTTCGAACCTGTCCGAGTTAAGCCACGTCAGTACCCAGGGTAGGTCACAGTGAGGAATCAGTGAGCGGGGAACTGGACGCTGCAGAGTGCAGGCCAAAGTGCGCCATCAGGTCTGCTAGGTCTTTGCTTTCACCAGGGTCTGGGTGGCCTAGGTGACGGTAAGTGTCAGCAATCATGGACAGGTATCCTCGGATTGTGATGGGGGCTAGGCCTAGGTCTCCAAAGAGCCAGAGGAAAAAGTCAGCGAGCTGTGGAGTAGTCAATTCGGTGGGAGAGAGATGTCGGTCCTCGTATCAGGACTGGAGTACTCGCCACTTTCCCCTCATAAACGCGCCTGGTCGAAGGTCTACGGGCTGAAGCGATAGCTTCCACTGCTGCACTCGAGAAGCCTCTTGCGGTGAGGGCTTGCCGCACAATCTCCAGGCTTGAAGGAGAAGCCGCTCCGGGCACGGATGGAATAGCGGCTGGCGGGGCTGCTTGAGCATAATCCTCGAGGTGGGCAGATAAAGAGGGGGACCCGTTGCGAGACTGAGGAGATCGGTGGTCCAAGACCTGTTCCAGGAGAACGGGGCGACCAGCAACACGACCGCGTTGCAACCTCTGAGCTTGAGTAGGACTTTGGGAACGAGAACCGTCGGGGGGTAAGCGTAGGCGATGAGCCTGTTCCACGGAATGGAGAGCGCGTCGACTGCCCAGGCTAGAGGGTCTGGAATTGGGGAGACGAAGAGGGGGAGCTGGCGATTCCACCTCGTGGCAAATAGGTCGATCAAGGGTGTCTCCCAGTGAGCGCAGATCATCTGAAAGATGTCCGGGTGTAGCGTCCATTCTGTGTGGAGTAGCTGGCCGCGCCGAGAGAGGGAGTCGGCCAACACGTTCAGGTGTCCCGGGATGTGTCAAGCTCGGAGGGAGATGCCGCGGTCCTTGCACCACCGCATCAGTCGGTAGAGGAGAATGCACAGATCAGGAGAACGAGTACTTCCCTGCTTCTGAATGTAGGAAACGACTGTGACGTTGTCCGAAAGGACGAGAAGCTCCTGGTGGCGAAGGCGCATTTCCCACTCGATGAGGGCTTGCCAAACTGCTTGCAGCTCTAGCCAGTTGATGTGTCTGTCCGCTAGGTCCGGAGTCCAGAGGGCGGACGTCGAGAGGAAGCTTGGGAGCAGGTGTGCACCGCACCCGGAGAGACTTGCATCCACGCAGAGCGAGAGCTGAGGGGGCGGTGAGGTGAGAGGAACTCCCGAAGCGAGCCAGGAGGTGTCCGTCCAGCGCTGCAGATGTGGGTGAAGGATCTGAGGCACAGGCCGCGGGGCATCTACATCGCCGGAGGACAGATGCCAATGAAGCAAGAGATGTAGCTGGAGCGGTCGGGAGTAAAGACGACCGAGGGGCAGTAGATCTGCCGCTACATTCATCAAGCCGAGCAGTTGCAGCCAAACTCTGGCGGGGACCGACTATAACCTGGGCGGCTAGGGAGGCCAACTTCTGGATCCGAGGCTCCAGCAAACTCACTCTGTTGAGGTCGGTCGCAAATTCCATCCCGAGATGAATAAAGCGGCAAGATGGGGTGAGGTCTGACTTACCCGCGTGGACCAGGAACCCCAAAAGCGACAGCAACAGGAGCAGGGCATCCCTGTCCGTCCTCAGGGCGGACTCTGATTCCTCAGGAGGAGGTCGTCTAAGTAGTTGGAGATCGGACTGGACGATGACTGCCTGACCTTGGCAACGACGGCGTCCATGATGCGAGTGAAAACCCATGGCCTAGGTTGAGACTGAACGGGGAGGGCCCGAAACTGGTAGATCACGCCGTCGAAAGCGAAGCAGAGATACCTCCTGGAGGCCGGGTGGATGGGGACATGGAGATACGCATCGGAGAGGTCCAGGCTGACCGCAAAGTCCATCGGTTGCACAGCAACCCTGAGGGTCTGGGCGGTTTCTATGCGAAAGGTCGGAGCCACGATAAACTTGTTCAGCGCCGAGAGATCGATGACAGGACGCCACTTGCCGCCCGGCTTGGGAACCACGAAGAGGCGGCTATAAAAGGCTGGGGAGTCGGGACGAGACGCTATCTCCGTGGCGGCCTTCTACAGAAGCAAGTCGACCTCTCCACGCAAAGCGATGGCTTTGAACTCGTGCGACACAATCTCTGTCCACAAGGGGAAGCATCTCGGCAGCGGGGGCAAACGAAAGGAAATCGAGAGTCCCTCGGTGATGGTGGAGAGTACCCAGGGGTCGTCCGGCAGCAGCGACTGCCACACGTCGCTGCAAAGGGAGAGCCTGCCGTCGACAGGAGACCCCGGAGCGGTCGGCTGGGGCTGGAGCGGGAGCGAGTCAAGGGTCCCACCCGCGCACAAGGCGGCGGGCAGGCCTGGGCCAGGCGGGGGCAGAGGTCCAAACGGGTCTAGCGCGGCTGAAGGCGGGAGCCCGCCGGGGCGCCTTGGCAGGAGCTGGAATGGAGGACGAAGAGGGTCTGGAGGTCTGCAGGGCGCGACCCACGGCCTTGCGGGCTGCTTGAAAGCAAGAGGTGGCTACTCTGCTGGGCCAGCGGTCCGAATTCCTGTCCTTCACCTTCTGCCAGGTCTCACCGAAGAGAAGGGGGCCACCAAGGGGAGCTCGATGCAGCTGGGTCTTCAAATCGGGGGGCATTCCATGACAGGCTTGTAGTAAGGCATCTCGACGCATGAGGTCACAGTTGGAGGTGGCCGCCATAGCGTTGACCGATGAGTGATACACTGCCCGGTTTGCCACGACCGCGAGGGCGAGTAGGTCACCAAGGAGGGGCGTAAGCGAAGCGTGCCAGGCGTCCTCGATGCGACGGATGAAAGTTTGCGTGAGAAGCTCCAGAAAACCCGCGCAGGCCAAGGTGTTCACACTAACAATGCCGTCTTGTCCAAACCGCGAGGGAGGGTGTGTCTCAGCTGAGTGTTACCGCCAAGCTGCGCTACCACCGGAGGGTCCAACCAGGGAAGAGGACAGTAGAAAGACTGGGAATGGCCCGTATACTAGGATTGGCGGAAGGCGATGTCGAGGTCAGCCGGCCACTTGCGATCCACAAAACAGGAGTACTCCTGGGAATCGGTCTGGAGATGAGCGGAGAAGGAATCCCTCAGATCCTTAAACTTAAAGCCAGGGGGCTGAGGCAGCGACTTGAACTTATTCTGCTGACGTCTCGAGTCGACACAGGCGGACACCTTCTTCTTGAGCGGGGGGGGGGGGGGGGGGGAGGGTGGGGGCGGGGGGGGGGGGAGGGTGGGGGCGGGGGGGGGGGGGGGGGGGGGGGGGGGCACGCGTCCTCAGGCAGTGCAACCGTGATCAGACGAGCTGCTTCATCAATCCCGAGAAGCGTTTCCGCGTGCGACGTCGAAGGGGTCCTAGGCGACGCAGGATCATCCGTCACAGCAGAGCGAGGCGAGGGGGAGCGGCTGCCCACGCCGAGCAGAGCCGAAACCGAATCCTCCGGGAGTATACTAAGATTCTCCTCATCTCGCGCAGGGAGTGACATCTGGTGGTGGGTCCGGGAGGGGGATATCGCACTGACCACATCCTGACGGGAAACGGATGCCGCCGGCGAGCGTTGTGTCCTCTGGAGAGGGCGAAGCGGGGGCAAGGTGCGACCGGGAGGCTGGGACCTGGAGCGAGCCGTGTGCATGCCACGGGGGGAGCGACTGTGATGACGGGAGCGGCTGCGATGACGAGAGCGACTGCGACGGCGATCCCTGTCGGCCGAGGTCCTATTAGGGGGCCTGAACGGTGAAGGCAACGGGTGATGTAACCTGCGGGGGGAGGCATACCCAGACAGGCGTGTTGTGCAGCGCGGGTCCGAAGCTCGTGAAGTAAACGTACGCGATGAGGACGAGGTGGGTCGGGGGCTGTGACGGCCGTCGCATAGAGCATCACGATGCTTCCTCCGTTCGTCGCTGGACGTGCCAGAGCTTCTAGAGTTGCTGGCCGAGCAAGAGCTGTCAAGACTGTCAGTAGTCCGTGGACGTTTGGACACAGGTCTCTGCTGGCCTGCCTCCGTAAGGTGTGCACTCTGCCGACTTAGCGACTCTCCGTAAGAGTACGCGGGCTTCTCCTGGCGAGACCTCTCAGGACTTTCAGCGGACAAATGACGGCGCGATGCGCGTCTCTGCAGGCCTGCCTCCGTAAGGCAGGCGCTCTGCCCTAATGCGGACTCTTCGTAAGAGTCAGCGGGCTTTGTCCGGGCAGGAGTCATGGAAGACGCAGTCCTGTGTGAAGAGCTGGGCTCAAGTGTCTGATGTATCGTCCGTTCCCTAAGGTCAGAGCGAGCGCGTCTGGGTACAGCGTCGGGCACGGAGGGGGGCTCCACGAAGGACAAATGGTCACTTGCCGGAGTCGGGCGCTCGTGCTGGTAAAACCCCCACAGCTGCGACCAGCGTTGTTGTGGTCAGATGCGCCGCCAGCACAGGGAAGGCAAAACTTGTGAGTATCGTTTAACCACTGGAAGTCGCCGCACCACTGGCAGGTGAGCACTTGGCTACTGCAACATAAATCGGACATGGCAGGTGACCGGGCGCAGGCACTGCGAGGCCCCGATAACAAGAACGAGAGATCGGCGTGAAGCTGTATGAAAACAAAGCCTCAAACCGAAGCTGTATGAAAACAAAGCCTCAAACTGAAGCAGGCACCCGGTCCGGGGGCCGGCTGAGGGTTGGGACCGATACCTTACCTCTCCTGAGTTCCGGGGACGGGGGAAGGAACCTACATGGTACCCACAATGAGCGTCATTTAAAGAAGTCCCAGGTGAGTCCGCGACTCGAAGTCCGCACTCAACCACCGAAAACACCACGGAGAGGAGAGCCAGAAACCACAGCCCTCCAGAAGCATGAAGCACCGTAATCCAAAGCACACAAGGGAACACAAAAGCTTACAAAGTCCAAGGAACACAGTAAACCAAAGGCGACCAGCCCTTTAAGAACTGGTGAAAACCGGTTCAGGTCCTGTAGGCTACACATGTTTGAACAGCACGAGCTAAGTAGAACGACTGATTGGGCCACGTGGTGCGTGACCGGATGGGCAGGGATGGGAGGCAACTCTCGGCCCTAGTCAGGGTTCCCTGAGTGCCTCCCGGTTTGTGTAGGAACACAACAGGTTCTTGGGCTGAAATTGAGCAAGTAGTAGACACTTCCAGACAGTAATGTCATCGGTAATGTTTTTGAGGAAACAAATTACTCATGAAAGCCTTCTAACTTGTACTTTCAAATAGCTGAAAATGGATTACTGAAGAGTGCATAAGTGAAAGTCAGTCCGTTTTGTGCGGCTGTTATGCATGTACTTTGCAGCTGTACCGTGTCATTATTGTGAGCATTATAATCTGAAAATGATGCTATACCAATGATAAAAAAGTGTTTTTGGAATGATTAGAAGCACTGGAGTCTGGCAATTTCATTGATGATGATGATGATCATCATCATCATTGGTGTGGGCCTGAAGCTGCCGGGCTTTTAGGGGCTTCCTGACAGGTTTGTTAGAAAGCATGAGTGGTACAAATGCGTTTTAAAATGTATAGAGCATTGTTGTTTTTCTTGTGCTCATCAGTAGATATTGTGAACTGTCAGCAAGTGTTGATATATCTACGCGAACTGATTTTGTTATCTTTTTGTATTTTACATATTTTATATTACAGTGCAGTATCAGCATCAGAAAGGACAGGTGGTGATTACATCGGCTTCAGACCACCTAATGTAAGTAATGTTTCCTTTCATCAAAATGGGGGGAGCTGGGTGGCTCGGTGGTAGAGTGTTGGTCTCTCGACTGAAAGGTCTTGGGTTCGAATCCAGCTTGGGTCAAAATTTGTTCAGACCCTATTTGGGTGCCCCGTCTTTGAAATCACCTACGTGGTGGACAAAAGACGTTAAGCTGTAAACATTTAATGTTTTCATCAAAATGCTTTAGTTGCTCCCTGATGAGACAAAGAGAAATATAATTTTAAAGAAATGCACACGATGAAATAACCACAGCTTTTAACCCCTTCACAGTGGAAAAAATGAACATCCCCCAAACTGCAAGAGGTCTAGATTTTCACAAGCTCCCGCAGTTAAGGGGCCGCATGAGCAATTACATGGGCTTTTGAGGATCTATACCTCTTGCTGAAACCACTTTTATCCATGTTCATTTGGTGACTAGGGATCTTTGACACTGGATTTACAATGATGTCAGTGAAATTGTTCAATAAATTGTGCTGTTCTGTGATTTTAGACCTGATGTCTCAATGCCATAAGGTTGAAAGTTTCCAACCAGAATGCAAGTAAAATATCAGGTCGCAGTTTATTTTACTGTATTGCGTTTCTGTTTGTGAGGTGTTCAGTCAGCATTTACATTTCAAATTCATCTTTGTTTCCTCAAAATTCATTACCGATGGCATTACTATGTGGAATATACCCCTTACCCGATAACGATTACACATAGTAATGCCATCAGTAAGTATTTTTCGAAAAAATACATTGTAGAGAAAAATCCATTTTTCTTTCAGACTCGCAGACAGGATTTAGTGTACATGGGAGCCTTGAACAACTTTGACCAGCTGCTGGGGTGGATATACGACAAATGTGTCCCTCTTGTCAGAGAAATCACATTCGAAAATGCAGAGGTACATGCACAGTTTGATAAGAGTTTAGGTACAAAAGCGCAGCTTAACCTTTTTAGCCCCATGGGTGCATTTCCCAAATTTTGGAAGTGTTACTTAATGACTACTACGTACCAGTTGCAGGAGGTGGATTGACCATGATAATTCAAAAGTAGTGCCAGATTAGCTTAGCGCCTGAAAGCGCCAAGCCAATCTGGTTTCACCCTTGAATTATTATGGTCAATCAATCTCCTTCTGTAGGGTGTTGGGGCTGAAAAGGTTGAAAATAGATTTAATGATTTTGAGCACAATTTTGTGCTGTCGTTTAAGAGATAAAATGGGAACCGTAGGGAGGGATGGGTTAGTGGGCTCAGTTTTGTGCGTGTGTGCCACAAAGTTCAGATTAAACTTTATATGGTCGGATACAGGATAGGTTTTAAAGCAACAGCCAGTATGCAAAGGTCTTGGGGCCTACAACGGCTGCAGTGGGCCCATGCACGTCTGTGCGCAGGACCACTGCAGTCCTGGGCCCGAAGACGTTTTTGCTACTGGGGCAGATTCTGTTGCCGTCTCCATACAAAGTTTCTGATTTAGACACTACTTTCATCAGTCCAGACAATTTTTGCATTAACATACAGTGATACTAATAACTTGTAACCTCGGGAGACGTTCATTGAGGATGTAACATTTTGTGGCAGATGGATCAGCCATTTCTGTTTGAAGGTATCGCCAGATTAGCTTGGTGCCTTGAAGACACCAAGCTAATATGACGCTACCCTCAGTCAGTCATGGCTGATCCATCTCTTACTGCCTGGCCCCGGGGCTTAGTGTGCTAATTATTTTTGATGTTTGCAGGAGCTCACAGAGGAAGGATTACCGTTCTTGATACTCTTCCACCATCCAGATGACACGAACACAGTAGAGATGTACAACAAAGAGGTCTCCAGACAATTGTTGCAAGAAAAAAGTAAGCAGTCTTAACTTGCTTTCTTTTTATTTTACTTTAAAAAAAAAAAATTAATTGCATGTTGGGGTACTTACTATGGTTTGTTGTGTATCCTAGTACACATATACTCCTACTATTCCTGAGAGGCTAATCTCACCTTCTCCCACTGTTGAAGCACTGAATATGACTTTGTTAACCCATTCACTGTCAAGAACATTTGTACATGATCCACCTGCAAGAGACATAGATCCTCATGAGCCCCTGCAACTGTTGGGGGCTCATGAAGATCTACGCCTCTTGCTGAGACCCTTTTGTATCCATGTTCCTTGCAAGGCCGTCACTTGGGTCTGTGATTGAACAAAGATTTTAGAAATAAAATATGCTTCCAGTGGCAGGGAAGGGGTTAAGAGTTGTGGGTGATGTTGAGCGTATTGTTTGTCTGCAAAAGCACAGCTTTGAGAGATAATTAGTTGGAGTTTGGAATGTTGGATGCAGTTTCACTTGACTACAATAGAACCTGTTTTGACAAAATGCAATGATTATGTGGACTGGTCATGCATCTGAGCCTTAACTCTTTAAGTCTCATGTCCCAGATTTTGGAGGTGTTGCCTAACGACTATAGTACCAGTTGCAGGAGATGGATTGACCATGATAATTAAGGGTAGTGCCAGATTAGCTTGGCACTACCCTTGAATTATCATGGTCAATCTATCTCCTGCTGTAGGTACTCGGGGCTAAGTGGGTTAAGGACTTCGTTGTTCGTGTTTTAATACAATCTGATCTTCATCTGTTTCAGATAACGTCAATTTCTTGGTAGCAGATGGAACAAAATTTACACACCCACTGCACCATTTAGGAAAAAGTCTAAACGACCTACCAATTTTAGCCATAGACAGCTTCAGACATATGTACGTATTCCCTCATGATGTCAAGAAAGATTTAGGGTAAGTATGCTTCTTATCTAATTTGTAATATGAAGTTTTGAATCGGTCAATTCAGCTGTTATTTCGTAGAAAAGATGAAAGATGAGTTGCAAAGAAAAAGAAGTGAACAGGCATGAGAACTGCTAAGCAGGCTTAACCCATTACATGCTGAGGCTGATTTTAAGCAGAGGCTACACTACAGATTACAAAATGGATCAACCATTTTAGTTCAAGGATGTTGCCAGAATATAATGGTGCCAAGCTGTTCTGGCAACACCCTTGAACTATCATAGTCATATTTATTTCAAGCAATAGTGTATAAGGATGAAAAGGGTTAATATGACCCTCTCCACTCCCACTCTTTATTTGTAAAGCGCTTAGAGCTTATGTAAGGATAAGCGCTATATAAGTTGCCATTATTATTATCATTATTAATACCGTAAACTTATAATTTCTGGCATTTTTTCCCCCAATGACATTCCAGATTTTCCCAAAATGCCGAAAATTGGGGCAAAACAAAATATTGAATGTCAGTGCTGAAATGTTAGAGGAAAGACTACTCATGCCAAAAATTAGAGGCAGGATTTCCTGTGCCGAAAATTGGAGGAAAAATAACCGTTAAATTTAATCGAAGATCATAACATACCAATTGCACTCTGTAAACGGCGTGGCCACCAGCCGTTATCTTGGTGACTGACACCCAAAAAATGATATGGGTAAAGACGGGCATTGGGAGCAGAGACTAGCCAACTCCAATTTTGGCTCAAGTGTATCAGTAGAACTTTGGATCAAATTTCCAAAGTCGAAAGGATCTACAGGATCTGAGAAAAATCAATATTCAGTGCTTGATTTTGAATGACAACATTTGTTTTATATATAATGTTCATGAGCACTGCATTGCTAATTTTAAAAATAATATTGTTTTGCAGCACTGCTGGTCTTCTGAAACAGTTTGTTGAGGACCTCCACTCTGGCAAGCTCCACAGAGAATTCCACCATGGGCCTGACCCCACAGTGGAAGCCACAACATACCCTACACCTCCTCTCCCTGTAAGTAACATTAACCCATTTAGCCTTGACTCCCCACAGCAGGAGATGGACTGACCATGATAATTCAAGGGTAGTGCCAGATTAGCTTGGCGCCTGAAGGCACCAAGCTAATCTGGCACTACCTTTAAAATTATATTGTTCCCTCCATCTCCTGCAACTGGTAATATAGTTGTTAGGTGACACCTCCAACATTTAGGAAATGGGGTTTTGGGGCTAAATGGGTTAATGTCTTTTGGGTTCAAAACATTTTTTCTCTCCTGCCTTTTAATTAACCCATTCAGCCCTCACGGACTACAGCAGGAGATGGGTCGACCATGATAATTCAAGGGCAGTGCCAGAATAGCTTGGCGTCTGTCGGCGCCAAGCTAATCTGGCACTGCCCTTGAATTATGGTCGATCCATCTCCTGCAACTAGTGCATAGTCATTAGATGACGCCTCCAAAATTTGGGAAATACGTGCGCCGGGCTGAATGAGTTAATCACTGGTTATGCAATAAAAATGTTTGTGGCAAATACAGAGATATAAATACTGAGCGGACTAAAGCTTCATTATCATAATGACTGAGTTAACCCCTTATTTATAACTTTTTGACTCTCCATTTTTCATGTCCCCGGCACAGAGTAAATACCATTTGAAGTTACCCCTAAATCATTATTATTTAAACAACCACAATTTTATGAAAATCAAAAATAATACTTAAGGGGTTAACTCAGTCATTGTGTTCCCCTCCATTCCCCTTCCCCCCTAGCCCCCACCCGGGTCTGCCCTGGGGGACTTGGGTGGGGTTAGGTACTTTTTAGTTCCCAGGGTCACTCTGGTCAGCCCCACAGGGTGAGTTTTTCTCTCTATTCTGGGGCATGTGTTTCTGTCTACCCGAGGTCCATTCTCCTGTATTTGCCTTTTTAAAACTCTCCCTACTGTCTGCACTGCCTGTAGCTCTTGATATTGGATGTGTGTTGCTAAATGGTCTTAGCTTTATTTAGGCCCCATGTGTTAGGTTTATTTAATGTATTTGACCGGCTGGCGACATACATTCAATGTTCTGTTTAGTTTTTTTTTTTCACAAGCAGTGCAGGCACGTCCTGAGAAAGCCTTGTTGCTGTCGGGACGTTAAGCAATGTACAATCAATCAATCAAACCCTTCCCCCCTAGACAAAAAATAAAATCAATCAAACACCCTGGTCAAACCAGTGCTGATAACCCTGGAGCTATCACATACACAAACACCTCATGTCTACGCTTGTCTGAAAGACATCCACCTCTATTCAGATATACCATAAATGCGCTGCAATTATTCACATTTTCATGTCGGGACTAGATTGCTCTATAAAACCGAAATCTCATATGGCCACCCGTCACGATATGTAGCACACTTCAATCCGTATTCACGAAAACCTTCCTGCCTTTCTATTTAATGTACCCCACCCGGGTCTGCCCTGGGGGACTTGGGTGGGGTTAGGTATTTTTTAGTTCCCAGGGTCACCCTGGTCAGCCCCACAGGGTGGGTTTTTCTCTCTATTCTGGGGCATGTGTTTCTGTCTACCCTTTGTCCATTCACCTGTATTTGCCTTTTTAAAACTCTCCCTACTGTCTGCACTGCCTGTAGCTCTTGATATTGGATGTGTGTTGCTAAATGGTCTTAGCTTTATTTAGGCCCCGTGTGTTAGGTTTATTTAACGTATTTGACCGGCTGGCGACATACATTCAATGTTCTGTTTCTTTTTTATTTTTTCACAAGCAGTGCAGGCACGTCCTGAGAAAGCCTTGTTGCTGTCGGGACGTTAAGCAATGTACAATCAATCAATCAATCAATTCTATTTAATGTAAAATCACAGACAACCCCACCCCTTTTTCACAAAGAGAGGCCCGTGCTTATGTCAACATTACAAGCACTGATGAACCTGACTCGGGGTGTTTAATGTTGACTGTTATTATTTAATACACTGGAGAAACTACATGGCTGTGTTTACAAAGCACTTGAGAAGCTGCATGACTGTTTATACAGCACTCGAGGTGCTGGGCCTGACTGTTATTAGATATTACACTTGAGAAAGTGCTGACGGAGTTTGTACCTGAGAAAACTGCTGGGTCATACACAAAAGCTTTAACTTGATGTTGGCACAGCACTCCATGCATACACATAAAGTGATAGTCAAAAGTGGTAAGAGTGGTGTTTTATATCTCTGCTTGTTAGACTGCCTGGTTTTGTCTGCTGATTTTATTCTGCACTCGAAATCAGACATGAACAAACCAGTTTGAACAGGAACAGGACTTGTGGCGTGCCTTGGAACTAACAAAGGGTGTTTGCTTAGCGTCATGAGTGGTCTCAGCTTAGGCTGACTAGTTTGCTCGATGCAGCCGTCTTTACAGGTTGTGTTGTCATTTTGAAAGCAAGATGTGTTTTGCTAGAAATGGATTTATGTGTTAAGAAACATCACCTAAAGATAAGTTTTGTTTTAATTTTAAGTTACAACTAACTTTAGGTTACCTTAAAGTGAGTTACAATAGGAACTTATTAACTACTTACCATTAAGAACTTATTAATTACTTACCCTAATTACTTACAAGTACTTAATAACAACTTGACTCTAGTCACGTATACTGAGACAGTTTTATCAAGATACAAGGACAATAAAAAAACTTTTTTTTCTCAGTAATACTCAGGTGGTGGTGCTGATGGGGCTAAACAATCAGGCACAAGTGGTGTAAATGACGTGTCATCTCTCTGCGAAGCATATGACAAAAATATTGATTGATTACCAAATCTGATTTTTATTTGTTTAAAAGATTGTGTAGTTTTTCTGTGGTTTCCTGAACACCGATCTTTTTTCCTTCCGCTAAAAAACTAGCCTTCAGTTCTTCAATATTCACGGGAGATTGACTACGCATTTTATTTTGGATTTCAGACTTTTGTTTTTTGTAATTATTTAAATCATCCTGGACCCGCTTAAATTCTTCGTCATCAATAAAATTATCGTTCAATGCCTTACTGATAATAAGTTTCATACTGCTCAGCTTTGCACCAGCAAGCGTACTCAATGCTTCATGTTTCTGTAATTTCGTGTGAAACCTCTTGTTTAAGGCCTCCAAACCAAAGCATGCTAGGCATGTAGCAACGCTAACTGCCTCAATTGCTATTCCAGCGAAACTTCCAATTCCTGTGGCGAACAGAGCTATACCTCCTACAGATAATCCGGCCGAAACTGCACCAATAGCCATAGAAGTGTTTTGAACAGAATTAAATACTGACTTATACCTCCTTTTACATCTGGAGTACCTCGTCTCTTCACTTTCCAAATATTTAATTGCCTCTGTAATATTATTTAATCTGAATGTATCTGATGGTAATGTTTTATCTGAAGCAATTGGTATATGTGGATCAGGTGCAAGTGTTGTTTTAGTCATCACATTTGTTTCAGTCGGCTCAAGCGTCGGTAGTACTGGATAGAATTTTACCATTTTTTTTATTAACAAATATTTTTTTAAAATTTAATCAGCAATTACATTTTGCAACTCTTCAAAAGTATACAATTTGTTAGCATAATAAAATGCAACAAGATCAATGTGTTCAAGGTTTATGTAAGTTAGACGAACAAAAGTTGCTTTGTCGACCACCACCTTGACAGCTGGAACACTGCTTGAAACATTAATAACATCATTATTTTTTGTAATGGCAATAAAGACCTTTGATGATTCTGTTACTGTTTCATTCCATGTAAGTTTAATTCCTTGTGCAATTTGAGCCTCTTTAGCAGTAGTTACTGATCTCATGATAATTTCAAATACTATTGTCGCTTCTCTTGTGATGGTAAAGTTTATTGGTGCAAACACGACCTTCGCATCAGACCTACCGTTCCTGTGCGTAAGAAGATATCTCCGTCTCTCATAATTTTCAACTTTCAGTTTTTCTCTGCTATTGTCATCTGGGGCAAAGCTTGGAACAAGACTTACAATAAGTGGCCCCGAGTTAACAACCTTCCTAAACACTAAGGCACCTTCGTCATCAGTGTATACATAAGGACTAATAAATTCAATCTTTATGTCCCAGTCAATTGTTGGTGCTGGTGCCGGTACAGGTGAAACAACCCACTTACTACCTACATGTATTAAGTTGTAGGGCACATTATTTACAGGTGGAGTAGGTACAGTAACATCACGTAGCTGACCAAGTTTAGGAATCCGTTTTTCACCGTCTTTCATGTCAACAATTACTTTCCTCTTGTACATGCCATTTAAATCAAGTTCAAAACCATATATTTCTCCAATTTCTCCTTCCTTCTCAAAATCCTGTACGTCTGCCAAATCTTTCAACTCTGTTACTGGACACGCAACTGGTATGATTCTAGGCTTTGGACCAAGACCACTCATTTTTATAAACAAAAATAAAATTATTTAATTTCCAACACAACACTAAAATCATGCATAAGAACTGGTTTGTCATCCTGATTAGTTACAGATATACTCAGTGACTCAAAGAAACTAGAACCTAATTTCTTAAACTGCAAATTAGGAAATCTAACAACCACACTTTCACAATAGGGTGCAGTTCCAGTTGGTAAGCATCTCAACAAAGTTGAAGGCTTTCCATTGTGTACATTCTCAGTTGTGTTCAGTTCTTTCAAATAAACATTTAGTACTGTGTGTACTGACAAATTGACAGGGCGTTTTCCAGTTATTTTAAGTTTTTTGGTCTTCATTGTTATAATACCAGACATAGCTTCATCTAAATCATCTGATCTCCACCAATCTTCGTCAATATAAAATCCAAGTAAATATGCAAATCTATCTGAAATTTTTAACCAATCTTGTTTCAGAAATTCTAATGTAACAAGTAGGTTAGCTGGATTTAAAGTTGCTTTAATTTTAAATTTACTTTGAAACCATT
Organism: Semisulcospira habei; assembly: GCA_036245525.1. Classification (NCBI taxonomy): domain Eukaryota; kingdom Metazoa; phylum Mollusca; class Gastropoda; family Semisulcospiridae; genus Semisulcospira; species Semisulcospira habei. The sequence goes on from BTPG01000008.1 coordinate 139,516,065, forward strand.
CAGCTATAGTACAAAAGTCATAATACCCAGGTGGTATAGCTTCAGTCTTACCATCAAAAATTACTTTATTATATATATCATCTGTTACATTAAACCATTTTACTGTATAGAACATTTCATGGATAGCTGCAGCCTTGCTACCATCACGATTATCAATCCCATTAGTTAACCACACTGGTTTGCTTGTGTCAAGATTTGTTAAGGTAATAAACATTTTTATTATCTCATATAAAAAAGGATGGAATTTAAATCACCAACCATCACCACTACAAACGCATTTCAATTCAATGTGAATGCCAAATATAATGTTGCACCTACTTATGAACAGAAAATAATTCAACTAAATCAGCTTGATATTGCTGTATCAGAACAAGATCTATTCCAAGTCAAAGTACCAAATCCGTTTGACCATTACCTAAACCCTCCAATAACAGATGACTCAACTGCAAGAAAGTGGTCTTCAAGTCCACTACAGATGTTTCAAAATCAACTTAACTTTGCCATACTGTGTTCAACTACAGGCTGTGGTGTTTCATTTACAGATCATTTGAATCACTCAAACAAACTGATTAGGTCTGTCTACCGTTTCCATGTTTATTACCAGCTTAGACGTATACTGTCAGAACTGCATACCCCACTGCCCACTGAATCCAGTTTCAACAGATATAACAACCCCATGGATATGAAAGCATTTGAACGCATCTGTAATGAATTTAACATCAGCACTAAGTATGACTTCACACAAAAACTTGATGATCACAATGGCATGGGTACATTGTATTACGCTATGAGTCACAGACAATACCCTCAAGATTATTACCCTGGTTACACTTCATTCTCATCAAAATCACAAGTCTGGTTAGGATCAATAGAGCAGAAGCAGACTAACGCATGGACCACATTTGTCTTGGACAGGAGTGACGGGTTTACTCAAGCAGGAGTCGAGCGCGTCAATGAGTCAATCAGAACATATGTCTGGTGTATACTAGGTGCACAATCACTAACAAAATCGAATATTTTGAATGGAAGTGGAAAATTTGAATCTCAAAAACAGTTTCTTGCAAACCTGGAAGATTCAATTAATTCAACAGTTGATCTCCCATCAAGCATACAACGCTACCAAGACGTACTCAGATATGCTAGATCAAAAGTTGACTTTGTAGTTGGCGTCGGGTTATACATGTTACCATCTGATCTTCAACTCCAAATGGGGACAATCACAAATTATAATAATGAAATCATTGTTGCAGGTGTTGGTCAAAAACTCGGTCTTAATCAATCTGTAAACTTGGGGGCCACAACCACACATGTTCAGTCATTAAAATCATTACAGATGGTAACACCTCCGGCCCCGGCCACGGCACCAGTAACATCATCACCTGTACAGACAGTAACAGCTCCAGCTTTGACACCGGTACCCATAACGATAACACCATCACCAACCCTGGACACACATGAGTCAGAGAGAACAGCATTGGTAATAGGATTAACAGGACTAGGAGTATTACTTCTTTATCTGTTTCATTAAATAACCCACCATTAACCCTCCTACTGTCACCAAAAATACCCACACATGTTCTGCCATAAACCCAACTACCTTTGCTGTAGTATTAATCAACCAGCTGACAACCGTGCCAATTAAATTGGGTAACACGTCTACTGCTTTCAGAGCCAATTTCTTAAGCAGGTCTGAAATGTGAGACAGTTGTTTCTTTACCCATGACTGTAAATCTTTTGGATCTGTGGGGGCCGGGGTTGGTGGGCCCGGGTTTGGTGGTGCACCCCCACTAACCCCAGCACCGGAGACAGCCAGCACTACAGTACTGATAATAAACCCAAGAGCAGTAATTAAACTAGCAATTGTGATACCCTGCTCTCTGAAAAGTGTTTTAAGTCTTTCAGCCAGAGTAGTGTCTTCGTGAAGTATTTTCTGAATAGTTTCTCTAATTCTGTTAACTTGGGTTTTAAGTTTTTCCCTCCCAATACTAATCACTTCTAACCGTCCTGATCTTTCTATCTGCAAATCATTTAATCTGTGTTGGATTCTTTCTTTCATTTCTGTGTCTGCGGTAGCCAGTTTCTCTTTCTCACGTTCTATGTGTTTATCAAGCTCTCCCAGTTTGGCAAGATTATTAACCATCTCACCTCTTATTGTCTGCAGTGATTTATCCAATCCCATAATCTCCCTCATTGACAAAGGTGGATCATCTATTGTTTTCAAAGCGTCATTTATTTGCCCTTCAGTAAATGAGGTTTCTTGTATCACAGTGTTTGCTATTTCTGGTAGGCTTGTTACTGGTGCCATTTCAATTTGTTGCCCTGTTGGCAACTTTGTTTGCGTGTCATGAAGAACACTAACAAGACGCGGCGTGACAGGAGACCCACCAATACCAAGTTGACGCAAGGCATCAACACCACCTTCATTTTTTATTGTACTTAAAGCCCTAAACCTACTAGGGTCTTTTTTGTTAGTCAATAGTACTTTTCCTTTGTCAACAGTGTTTAAATATAAATGACCCTTGCCATCAAGTTCAAACTGATTAGGATCTACGTTGTCTGGGCGGCCGCCAACATGATCATAAAATGAGTTCACTTTGGTTTCTAAAAGTTCATGACGTAAACTGTAAATATTTCTTGTACCAGTCATATCTGTCATATCTGTCATATCTGTTGTATTACCAAAATCATACGTGTCATCCATTTCAAAATCTTCATGATTAAATCCTCCCGCTGCCATTGTTTTATTAATTTATTATTTTTTATTGTGCATAATAAAAATGACACAGTCTTACGGATCAAAGTTAGACCCATACAGAAAACTACGTGAGCCTCTGGGTGTTAAGGGCATAAGACAATCAATCGTCATCACGAACAATCCAAGTACCATAGACCAGAACCAAACACTTACAGTCAAGTTTCCAAACCTAGGTCCCAGTGACGTTATACCCCCACCCGGGTCTGCCCTGGGGGACTTGGGTGGGGTTAGGTATTTTTTAGTTCTCAGGGTCACCCTGGTCAGCCCCACAGGGTGGGTTTTTCTCTCTATTCTGGGGCATGTGTTTCTGTCTACCCTTTGTCCATTCACCTGTATTTGCCTTTTTAAAACTCTCCCTACTGTCTGCACTGCCTGTAGCTCTTGATGTTGGATACCCCACCCGGGTCTGCCCTGGGGGACTTGGGTGGGGTTAGGTATTTTTTAGTTCCCAGGGTCACCCTGGTCAGCCCCACAGGGTGGGTTTTTCTCTCTATTCTGGGGCATGTGTTTCTGTCTACCCGAGGTCCATTCACCTGTATTTGCCTTTTTTAAACTCTCCCTACTGTCTGCACTGCCTGTAGCTCTTGATATTGGATGTGTGTTGCTAAATGGTCTTAGCTTTATTTAGGCCCCATGTGTTAGGTTTATTTAATGTGTTTGACCGGCTGGCGACATACATTCAATGTTCTGTTTAGTTGGTTGTTTTTTTTCACAAGCAGTGCAGGCACGTCCTGAGAAAGCCTTGTTGCTGTCGGGACGTTAAGCAATGTACAATCAATCAATCTTGATGTTGGATGTGTGTTGCTAAATGGTCTTAGCTTTATTTAGGCCCCGTGTGTTAGGTTTATTTAATGTATTTGACCGGCTGGCGACATACATTCAATGTTCTGTTTATTTTTTTTTTTTTTCACAAGCAGTGCAGGCACGTCCTGAGAAAGCCTTGTTGCTGTCGGGACGCTAAGCAATGTACAATCAATCAAACCCAGTGACGTTATTGTTCCTGGCACTGCACGCCTAGCATTTAATATTGAACTATCATCAGACGCAGACGTAAACAGAACACTGGTTAACAATCTTGGCAGAGCAATTGTTAGAACTATTAAAGTAAAACTTGAAGGACAGGAAGTGTTTAGTCTTGACGACTCAGATGTGTTTTACTGTTACAAAGACCTTTGGCTCACACGAGAAGAACGAGAGGACCGTATTTATCAAGGCATACAGCCAGATAATGTTTGTAAACTTCGAATCAATGCTGGAGATAAATCAACGTCAGCAGCCCAGGACGTTATATTAGCAGAAACATATGGAACCAGATTTTACATTCCACTTGAGTTTGAAATCCTCACAGCTCATTTGCCTTATTATCAAGGGGCACTGAATGACCGTCTGAGCTTTGAACTAACTTTCAATGACTACTCCAAAGTTATTAAATCATCTGCCACAGATGCAACATATAAGATCTCTAACATTTCTTTGGAATATGAAATTGTCACACATACTGAACTAGCTAGACTCATTCAAAATCAGTACCAGTCAAGACTTCCAATTTATTATGACAGGGTGATTAGACATAGTTTAATTTCCAAAGACAAAAGCGACCCAATGTGGAACATAAACTTGAACACACCAGCTAGGTCACTGAAAGGTATTCTTATGTTGTTTGTTGAACCAGCAGATCCATATAAACGGGATTCAGAAAAATTCTACAATCCTAAGATTACACATTTGTCCTGTACAATTGAAGGCCGTCCTAATCAAGTGTACGCTTCAGGAATGTTACCATACCAGCACTATGACGAAACCACAAAGTATTTTGCGGGTGGAAGGATTAGAGATAAACCAGCAAACATTGCGTGCAAAGATCTACATCTGTATGATGTTAGGATCGGACAATACCTTACAAACAAGTATGCACTGTGGCTAGACCTTCGTAGTACAGATGACGATTATCTTCATGGGTCAGGACGAACTGTCAAGAACGGTAGTGATGGAATAACAATTCAGATACAAAAGAAGGTTGAAACTGCTGCAGCCATAAACATATATTTGTACCTGATATATGATGCACAACTCAATATTGCAGAAAGCAGACTGAGTGGACACATATATTAAAATTATATTGTGTATTAAAATGAACCGTAGCTTAATGACACTCGATCCACACTGTGGCTTATTTGTTGGTGCCACAGGGTGTGGGAAAACTCAATTCGTACTTTACTTATTACAAACAAGATACATACACCACTTTGAAAACATTGTAATATTTTGTCCTACAATCAAACACAACAAAGCTTATCACAACCGTTTATTCATTTGGACTGACAGCAACATATACTTAGTCGACCCTGAGAAAAAACTGAATGACTACCTACAATATTTTTACATGCAATTTGAAGGACAGCCAACGTTGTTTATTGTTGATGACTGTTCTGCAGAGAAAGACATTGTCAAGAAGAGAAACACTCTAGCAGAACTTGCCTTCAGTGGCAGACACGCAAATGTCAGTGTATGGATTCTCACTCAGAAATATAATGCTGTACTGAAAGATTTTCGAGAACAGTTAAAGTTTATCTGTTTGTTTTACTGTAAGGATCGTGACAGCTTTGAAGACTGTCTCAGAGAGAACGACGTCATCCCAAATAAGCATGAACGGGATGATGTAAAAAATAAACTGAAATCAACTAAGCATCTAAAGCTCATTTTAAAGACAGATCAGCCAACAGGGTATGGGTTAGTAAATTGATGTAAATTAATTTATACATTTGATTGTCCAATAAAAATGACAGACGGACAAATCATACAGGTGCTTGATCTCACACACCTTTTCAAAGATGTTATGCACTTTACTGACTTAATATCACCCAAACAGACTTACATAAGCCTTTCAGCACCATCAGAAATATATGCTACATATAGTGTGACTTTGGATTATGTCGATGAGCATCCAGATATGGAGTGCATGACAGTTGATTTAAAGACACCTACCTTTAAAGTTAATGATACCAACTATGATTGGTTAGGAGACGTTTGTTATAGCATATTTAAACAACTGCGCAAACTAAATGTTTATATTGACAGTGTTACAGTTAATAAAGTGGTATTACACAAGGTGAGCCAGCAGAGTTAACGTTAATATTTTTTATTTTATTATTTTGTCGGTCAAATAAAAATGACGGACAATTCACAAAGCCCTGGCCCATCAAACCCTGGCTCATCTGGTTTAAGAAACGTGTTTCACACAACAAACTTACCCATATCCAATACTAATAATGTCTATGAATCAATAGAAAACTCTTTTTCTGTCATACAACAAAATCTTATCACAGGCAGTGTGAAGATTCAGATTGTTGCTAAAATTGAATTCACTAGGGTGGACGGTGAAGTGATTGTATCGTACATATCAACAAGACAACACACAGTTAACACAAGAAGAGAACCGGAGGTAGAGAACGTGTTTAGAGACAGACTATTACCAGACTTTCTCCAGGCGATTGACAGTGCAAAAATGAAGGGGTCTGGTTGGCACGAAGGACATGTACATGAACTGCAACTAAAGCAGTCAAGGTATCATCCTATATTAGGTAAAGCATGGATACCACTGCCAACTGAGGTTGCAAACAAAAAAGCTGTTGTTAATATTCAGAACAAAGACAATTTCTGTTTCATGTGGTGTGTGCTTGCTAAACTACACTTTGTGAGGTCAAGACCTGATCGCGTATCTAACTACATCAAATTTGTAAATGAACTCAACTTTAGTGGCATTGAGTTCCCTGTTAAAATAGAGGACATAGACTTGTTTGAAAAATTAAATCCTGGTATATCTGTGAATGTGTTTGTGTGGGATAATGAATCTGAAAACAAGTTACAGCCAATTAGAGTGTCCCCAATTGCACCAACATATGGTCAGTCAGAAGATAAACATGTTGACATGTTGCTAATCGGCGATGACAATAACTTTCACTACACAATTATCAGGAATATGTCGCGTCTAATTCACGGACATACAACAAAACACAATGAGAAACAGGAAGTGTGCAAGAGATGTTTACAAAGATTCTCCTCCATTTTACTAGCGCACAAACATGTTTTACACTGCAGATCAGCTGATGACATACAAACTGTACTTAAGTATCCAGATCCTGGTAGTCAAGTGTATTTTAAGAACTATGGGAATCAGCAAAAGCTGCCATTTATAGTATATGCAGATTTCGAATCATTAGTTGTTCAATATGAAGGTTTTGTTCCAGAGTCATTACCAAAGACTATAAAGTTGAGTGACCAAGTGGTGTGTTCTTTTGGATACATTATTGTTAGGTCAGACGGTCTTCATTCAGAGCCTGTTATCTACAGAGGTGAAAATGCAGCTTGTCTGTTTTTAACAGAAATGAGACATCTGTATAGTCAGGTAGTACAGTATCTCACAACATGTCAGATGCCTTTGGTGATGACAGAAGAAGACAAACTGAAATTTGATACAGCTGAGACGTGTTGGATTTGTGAACAGCCTTTAGGGGGTGATAAAGTTCGTGACCACGATCACATAACTGGGCGTTACAGGGGTGCTGCACATAACAATTGTAACTTATTATTAAAAACAGATCCCAAGACATACAAACTGCCAATCTTTTTCCACAATCTCAAAGGATATGATTCACACATTATCATGCAGGCTGTAGATGAATCTTACAAAAACATAAGTTGCATTGCCCAGACAACTGAAAAATACTTGACTTTTAGGTTAGATAAATTAGCATTTTATGACTCCATGCAACATTTGTCTTTAGGATTGGCTAGTCTGGCAGAAGGACTGACTGAGTATCCAATAACGAGTAAATATTTTGAACCAGACTTGATTAAGAAAGGTGTTTATCCATATGAGTACATTGATCACTGGGTTGTGTTTGAAGAAACAAGACTGCCACCAAAAGAGAAATTTTATTCTACACTAACTGGAAAAGGTATTTCTGACTCTGAATATCAACACGCACTTGATGCGTGGGGGAAGTTAGGATGTCAAACAACTGGTGACTATCATGACCAGTACTTGAAAGCAGACGTTTGCTTGCTAGCAGACGTATTTGAAAGTTACCGTGAAAAGGGGTTGTTACACTACAAACTTGACCCTGCTTGTTACATTACTAGTCCTGGCATGACATGGGATGCATTTTTGAAATCCAGTAAGATATCTATAGACCTGTTGTCTGATCGTACGATGGGTGAAATGGTGGAACGTGGATTGAGGGGAGGGATTAGTATTGCAGCGAACAATTACGCCAGAGCCAACAACAAATATCTGGACGGTCATGGTGACCTTGGGTTTGACCCCTCAAGGTCAAGGTCATTCATTACGTACCTTGACGCTAATAACCTTTATGGGTTCGCGATGTGTGAATTATTGCCCTTGAAAAACTTTTGTCTGTATGATTTGTCACAGTATGACATAACAGGGTTAACTAACAATATTATGAATCTTGACCGAAACGACGCGAAGGGTTGGATCTTTGAAGTAGACCTAGAGTACCCACACCATCTACATGATTACCACAATGATTATCCATTAGCTGTTGAGAAAATGAGTATGACAGGGAAAAAAGAAGACACCAAACTTGTACCAAATTTGAATGACAAATTCAATTACGTGTGTCACTATCGCTTGTTGCAGTTTTACATCAGACATGGGTTAGTACTAAAGAAAGTTCACAGAGGTATTCAATTTGATCAGAGTGCTTTCATGAAAGATTACATAATGAAGAACACAACCCTTCGTGCCACCCCACCCGGGTCTGCCCTGGGGGACTTGGGTGGGGTTAGGTATTTTTTAGTTCCCAGGGTCACCCTGGTCAGCCCCACAGGGTGGGGTTTTCTCTCTATTCTGGGGCATGTGTTTCTGTCTACCCGAGGTCCATTCACCTGTATTTGCCTTTTTTAAACTCTCCCTACTGTCTGCACTGCCTGTAGCTCTTGATATTGGATGTGTGTTGCTAAATGGTCTTAGCTTTATTTAGGCCCCATGTGTTAGGTTTATTTAATGTGTTTGACCGGCTGGCGACATACATTCAATGTTCTGTTTAGTTGGTTGTTTTTTTTTTTTCACAAGCAGTGCAGGCACGTCCTGAGAAAGCCTTGTTGCTGTCGGGACGTTAAGCAATGTACAATCAATCAATCAATCAGAGACGGCAACACTGCATTTGACAAAGACTTCTTTAAGCTTATGAACAATGCCTGTTTTGGCAAGACGATGGAAAATCCTCATCACAGAAAAGATGTGAGACTGGTCACAACTGAATTGGGCGCAATTAAACTTACAGGTAAGCCGCAGTACACAGGGTATAAAGAATTTCATTCATCATTGTATGCTGTGTCACTCAAAAAAAAGATTGTTAAACTGGACAAGCCAGTATTCATTGGTATGGCAATTCTGGAGTTGTCAAAACTGGTGATGCTTGAATTTTATTATGATTACTTCAAATTAAAGTATCCTGAGTGTCGATTGTTATACACTGACACTGACTCTATGATCATTGATGTGTGTACAAAATAAATAACATTGTAAAGGCCGTCAAGGATGATTCTGAATGCTCTTTGTTTGTGGACGACTTTGCTTTGTGTGCACGAGGTCGAGGACTTGCGTCCCTTGAGAGGCGCTTGCAGCTGTGCGTTGATCGCATCCAGGGGTGGGTGTCTCTCAATGGATTCAGATTCTCGCCCTCCAAGACAGTCTGTGTGCATTTTACTAACCAGACGAAATTTTTTCCAGAACCTAGCCTGAGCATTGCTGGAGTGCCAATTAAGGTGGCTGAAGAGGCTAAGTTTTTGGGGGTCATCTTTGACAAAAGATTGACCTTCTGCAACCATGTTAACTACCTTAGAACCTCTTGTCGGAAGGCCCTCGACATTCTTCGTGTCGTTGGTCGTACTGACTGGGGTGCAGACCGCATCGTCTTACTTCGACTGTACCGGGCCCTTGTTCGGTCCAAACTGGATTACGGCTCTGTGGTATATGGCTCGGCTTCCAAGTCTGTTCTGCAGCGTCTGAACACAATTCACCATCAAGGTCTGCGCATATGTCTGGGAGCCTTTAGGACATCTCCAGTTCCTAGTCTGTATGCAGAGGCAGGGGAGCCTTCTCTCAGGCTTCGCCGCATCCGCCTCATGCTCAGCTACGTTCTGAAGCTGAAGGCCCATCCAGAAAATCCTGCCTATGATTGTGTTTTTAACCCGTCGTTTGCAGAGATTTACGATGCCCATCCGGGAGCTGTCCGTCCACTTTCCTTGCGTGTCCGACCTCATCTGCAGGCGGCCGGAGTGGACCTGGACAAAGTTTCGGAATCTCTGCAACACGTCACTCCACCCTGGCTACTACCAGTTCCTGACATCTTGCTGGACTTGACTGCCCACAAGAAGGATTGTACTCCACCAGCCATATACCAACAGAGCCTCAATGAACTCCTTTCAATTTTTCCTGGCTATTGTCGTCTTTATACGGATGGGTCCAAGTCTGAGGATGGAAGAGTGGCTGCGGCTGCAGTGTCCTCTCGCCATCCTAGACGCCCATTTAAGCTCCGTCTCCCTGACCATTCCTCTGTATTTAGTGCAGAACTGCAGGCCATTCTGCTAGCACTCAAGCATGCCTATCAGTCTCGGGAAAGGAACTTCCTGATTCTGTCTGACTCTCTTTCTGCCCTGCAGGCCCTTCAGGGCGCGGGAACAGACCATCCACTGCTGGTGCAGATTAGAGAGCTCTACGCGGACTTGATGAAGGAATATTATGACATCATTTTTATTTGGGTCCCAGGCCATGTGGGCATCGAAGGCAACAGAATCGCAGATTCTGCTGCCAACAGTGCCCGCAGTGACCCTGTCCCTGACACACAGACTGTCTATAGTGATTTTAAACCTGTTATTAGTGCGTACATAGCCCGCGAGTGGCAGTCCGAGTGGGACAAAGAGGAAGGGAACAAGCTTCATGAAGCTCTTCCTAAGTTGTCTGACAGTCTACCTTTCCGCTGCGGCAGCCGCCGTGAGGAGACTGTCCTTGCTCGGCTCCACATCGGGCACACATGTTACGCACTCTTACTTACTTAAACAGGATGAGCGTCCATGGTGTTTTGCCTGTGATGAGCAGTTTTCTGTTCGACACTTTTTGCTGTATTGTGCTGACCTAATTGACACCAGATATAAACACTTCACAGCAGACTCCTTGAAGGTTTTGTTCCGGGATGTTCCCCCGGACAAAATCTTCAATTTTTTGAGAGAATGCAATATTTTTAACAAGATCTGAGCATTCATAGACTATGTGAATTTTTTTATTTGCCCTTTTTGAGAGTCTGTAGACGTTTCTTTTCCAGACATGTGCGACATTTTAGCCTGAGATTTTTAATCTATATTTACATCTTGTCTTAAGACCTTGCTTTTAGTCTGGCTGACCAGATTTTTACCCATCCCGCCGTGAGATGGCCTTAGTCGCCTGCTCGGCGTTAAACCCAAATAACTAACTAACACATGTATGACACGTCTGACTATCCTAAAGACCACCCGCTGTTCAGCACACAAAACAAGAAAGTGCCTGGTAAGTTTAAGGATGAACTAAATGGTGTGCCAATAGTTGAGTATGTTGGACTGAGATCCAAAATGTATTCTATACTGCACCAGAAGGGAAGTCAGTCAAAAGCCAAAGGAATTAAAAAAACAGCAATAAAAAATAAAGACATACGTCATGAACATTACAAGCAAGTGTTAGATGGTGCATTAATGCCTGATTATCCAAACAAGTCACTGAGATCAAACAAACATAATCTTGAAATAATTCAAACACATAAGAAATCACTTGCAGTTGGAGACACGAAAAGAGTGTTTCACACTAAGGAAAAAGCTTATGCACCTGGACATTACAGGCTCAAGTTATCTGAAGACATAGCTGATGAACTGGTTGATGAATTAATTGATGACTTAGTTACTGAAATGAGTAACGGTGTCTGGGGGAATAATCTGTAATTCTTCTCTGACAAATGCCCTCTGGGGTGCAGGGTCGAACAGATAATATATTGTTGCGTCAGCACCAGGAATTATTTTTTTTATATTGTGTACAGACGTTGACCAGATAGGGTCTGTCGCCCTGCACGTTATGTCATTTTCAGCTTCACCTGGTTGATATAGATATCTTACCTGTTTAGTAAATAAACTTGTGTCGGGTGCCTGTGCTGACATTGTTTTTGGCTCTGTAATTGTTTTCAATTTAATAGCATCAGCAGGTTTTGGGTGTCCTTCATTGTTCATTGCTTTTATCACATGTGGTAATCTCTTTACCCACTCAGTGTTCCGGGTGTCATGCATGAGTTCCTTAGAATACTGGTAACTGAAAAGTCTTTCTGATAACTGTTTGTTAAAGTTTTCTACAATTGCCTGTGATCTGTGCACACCTGGAATGCCTCGTCTGACCAGTACGCCGTGCTTAGCAAATAACTGATTAACTGCGCCCTTAAATTCAGATCCGTCATCAACCTGCACTAGTCTAGGGTATCTTAAAGGACCTCGACTATATATTTTTGATAAAGCAGTAGCAACTGTACTGGCTGTTTTGTCAGATATGGGTTCAGCGTCTTTGTACCTTGAAGCAATGTCTACAACAGTCAAAGCGTACTTGTATCGTTTCTTTCTTATTGTGTCATGCGGAAGAAACAGGAGGTCCATTTGATGTGTGTCATTTGGGGTTGTGTTTTCAAAATGGGGTCTTGTTATCTTTCTTGGAGCAGGGAGATATATCTGCCAAATTGCCTGTCTCTGTAACCATTGCTTGACTTGATTGAGTGTTATATCTCCGCCCACAGCGGCATGTAATTTCTGAATAGCGGTTGCTCCTTTATAATACCCTGATGGTGAGTAATATATTTTTGATAGTTTATTTTCGGCTGCCATTTTTTCTAGCAATGAAAACTCCAGTAAAATAAATATCATTCCCACTAGAACAAAGATTATCTCCCCGTTTCTTTGTTCTGGGCTTGGTTGATAGTAGTCACTTAGTTTTGGTTTCGGTATAGTCATGTCTTCACCCGTGACAAGATAGTATTCACGAATTGCTTCGTCTGTATTTGAAAACGTATGTTGTCAGAGATGTTTACCCTTACGATTTTGGAGTAATTTCTTACGATTTTTGGCATAGATTACGCCACTACGATTTTTTTCACACAATTACGATTATTTAAAACAAAAACTACGATTTTTGAAATCATATTCCAATCCGCTTTTTTTCTTAGAAAGTGATCAAACAAAATCCTACTTCAAAACATAACTGGGTCCATGACCAGATCCAACATTAGTACATAAAATAATAATTTATATGATTTCCTAATTTATCATTAATATTAGTTGCCTTTTAAATCTAGAAATAAAGTAAATGTAGGAGTTATTCAAATTAAAACAATAACAAGGGGAGTAATCACACTATGACAATTTGCTCTATTACGTCCCTTTACTTAAACCAACCTGTCAGTGTCTGCTTTCCCTTGGTTGGACCTAAGTGCAATGATCAGAAAATTTTGCAATGTGCAAGTTTAAAAAAAAATTAAAAAAATTAAGTGGAGGAGGGGGGGGGGGGGCGCCCAACCATTATTTAACCCATTACAGAAATGTGCAAACTATATGTGTCCTGGTCAGTGATGTGTGTGTGTGTGTGTGTCATTTTTATTTTTGCGCACGTGCTAATATAAAAGGCACAATATAAAAAACAGTGCAGAAATAATAGGTAACAATAGTAATAGTATTACTGAAATTTTAATAGTATTACTGAAATTTCAAATAGCTAATACTGAAACTTCAAATTGAGGGTAGGCATGCCTGAATTAACACAGTGATTTTTTTTTCTTTTCACTTGTATCTCATTTCGAGTGCAAATAAAAACTGCAAGGCTTTGTAAGAACTTGTTGAGTGAGATTGCGCTTGAGAACGATCAAATGTGCTGACAGAAAGCATTACTCTTTTTACCCAAGATTACTCTTTCTGGCATAGCCCATTACTCCATTTTTTTTGGGGGGTAAACATCTCTGTGTTGTGCGTGATTCTCTAATCTAAGTCTGTCATTGATAAAATCAAGTTTTTCAATTCTTTGTTTTTCATACGCCTGTTCTGCCTGTGCTAATTTTTCTGACGCTTCATTGTGTCGTTTTATTTCTTGTGCAGATTCTTCTCTACCCATTTTAGAAAAGAGATAATTAGAGCCGCTAAACGCGAGGGCGTTGACCATCGCTCCTCCCACCATAATAGCTATCGTCGCCATATTTATTTTATTTACATAGAAACATTTTCGGGAATAATTCCTTGTTTAACAAGAAGGTCTTTCGTGGCGATTGATGCTGTTACAACTACAATTAGCTTAGCGCTGTCTTCGAAATCGAGTCTACTAAGGTCTGCTGATTTCATTTTGAGTAGATGTTTTCCCAGCATAGAAAACGCTACTGCTAATGCACTGATTACTGCAGAGTGATACACAAGATTCATTAAATTCTTTGAGTCATTCATTTCTTAGGCAAGAAAAAATTAAAATAATAAATTTATTACTGCATGATAAATGGGTCGACAACTTTGGGTATTGTTGGTAATGTGGAGACTTCTGTTTTTGATGATGGAGTGTTTAATTTTTTGGTCACTGTACGAGTGTGCGGCTTGTATTTTTTGTATAATTGGTAAGCTACAAAACCAGATCCGACAACAAATGCGGCAACTGCATATTTTGCTGTTTCAGAATTAGACTGGGTTGAAGGTCTTTCACTTTGATGTGTGTGTGACAAGGGTGTTGAAAGTCCTGACAGTCCTAACGGTCCCAACGGTGTTGACGGCGGGTCACTTACATGAGCCTTTTCTGTTAGCGCCTGTAGCTGTAACTTTTTCTGCTTGTTCCATTCGGCTAAACGTTTACCAGACTCAACGCGGCCTGGGTTTTTAATTTTTGTCACTGTGTGAATCGGAGTCTGGACAGGATCCGAAACAGGGTTCATCTGTGGGGTCGTTTGGGGGGTCGTCTGTTGGTCGTCCATTTTTATCAACAAAAAAATTTAATTTCGTAAAATCGATATGGCTGCTAGTTACAATTAATGTTACCAGTGGAGCAAGCAAATTACCGAACCTGTAGAATAAAAGGCAAGCTAATTTACCAATTGCACTCGTTACAATGGGGTTACTCTCGAGGTCATTTGTGAGATTTTCAATGTCTACAGGAAGGGCATAACTCACAGCTTTTGAATATAAGCAGACAATTGATTTGCTCAAATCACGGGTCATTAGTGAAGCCATGTGCTGTTCGTATTTAAAATGAAGTTTAAATAAATCAGCAGCCGTGAGGGATTGTATATCTTCGGTTGAATATTGCTTTCCGAGATAAGTTTTGGAATGACCAGAAATCACTACAGATAAAAGTCGTTCCCGCTTCGAATCTAAGTCTATGTTTTCTACAGCGCCAATATCATTTAATAATAGCAGTTCATCTGTGTTCATTTTATAATAAAATATATTTTTAATAATAAGTGAAATAAAAAAGCACTTACCTTTGAAACGAGGAGCTGTTTCGACTTAATTAGTCTCATCAGAAGGGTCATCAACCCTTGACAGCTCAGTTGTAGATGAAAAATTTTCGTGGCCACCTAACTTTGTACCAAAGACCACATGTCGAAGCCAAACAGGTGTATGTATTGCTCTCGGATGTAGTTTTGTGTGTGTCTGTGTGCTGAGCTGTGGTACATCCCTAGGAAAAACACTCGAACATGACACTCCCGGGCTGCGTAAACGCATATCACGTGAAAGTGTTTTTCCAACACACCACACTAAGATAAAAATATTCTGTGGTGTGTAAAATTTGATGGTATGTACAAAAGCCGAGAGCAAATGTAAGCCGCTTATTCTTCGTAAGCGGCTGTGGAACTACTCCGTTATTTATGCATTGCTTCCACTTGCTGCTGCTGCTTCTGCTGCTGCTTTTTCTTGTTTCTTTATATGAATAATTTGATGCAATTTTCGAAGTAAAGGGTTTTCATTTTCTATTTTACCCATTTTGTCAGAAATATTATTTGCAACCATTTCATTCATCTGTATATCTTTTTCTTTCAATCTTGCCTTTAGCTCCTTTTGAAGAATGACTTTTCTAATTTTTTCTGCCTTTCCCTCAAGGTTGCCATATTGTTTTATCATGGCTGACAATGACTGTAAGTTTTTTTCATTCTCATACACAATTATTGCATCACAAATAGGTTTCATCTCTTCTTCAGTGTTATTTAAGCTTGATTTTAAATCCTGTACATCATCATTCAGTTTCTCCAATTCTTCTTTAAAACGAGCCACTCTTGCCTGACGATAACACAGCCGCTTACGAAGAAGACAGGTTTGTGCAATCGCACTTTTAGCAGAGTATTGTGTCATGATTGACTGTACCTAGCTCTGGGGTTTGGTTTTATACTAGAAAATATCTTAACACGCATTAGTTCCAAGGCACGCCAACAGTCCTGTTCCTGTTCAAACTGGTTTGTTCATGTCTGATTTCGAGTGCAGAATAAAATCAGCAGACAAAACCAGGCAGTCTAACAAGCAGAGATATAAAAAAAACACCACTCTTACCACTTTTGACTATCACTTTATGTGTATGCATGGAGTGCTGTGCCAACATCAAGTTAAAGCTTTTGTGTATGACCCAGCAGTTTTCTCAGGTACAAACTCCGTCAGCACTTTCTCAAGTGTAATATCTAATAACAGTCAGGCCCAGCACCTCGAGTGCTGTATAAACAGTCATGCAGCTTCTCAAGTGCTTTGTAAACACAGCCATGTAGTTTCTCCAGTGTATTAAATAATAACAGTCAACATTAAACACCCCGAGTTAGGTATTTTTTAGTTCCCAGGGTCACCCTGGTCAGCCCCACAGGGTGGGTTTTTCTCTCTATTCTGGGGCATGTGTTTCTGGCTACCCTTTGTCCATTCACCTGTATTTGCCTTTTTAAAACTCTCCCTACTGTCTGCACTGCCTGTAGCTCTTGATGTTGGATGTGTGTTGCTAAATGGTCTTAGCTTTATTTAGGCCCCATGTTGTAGGTTTATTTAACGTATTTGACCGGCTGGCGACATACATTCAATTTTCTGTTTAGTTTTTTTCACAAGCAGTGCAGACACGTCCTGAGAAAGCCTTGTTGCTGTCGGGACGTTAAGCAATGTACAATCAATCAATCAGGTTCATCAGTGCTTGTAATGTTGACATAAGCACGGGCCTCTCTTTGTGAAAAAGGGGTGGGGTTGTCTGTGATTTTACATTAAATAGAAAGGCAGGAAGGTTTTCGTGAATACGGATTGAAGTGTGCTACATATCGTGACGGGTGGCCATATGAGATTTCGGTTTTATAGAGCAATCTAGTCCCGACATGAAAATGTGAATAATTGCAGCGCATTTATGGTATATCTGAATAGAGGTGGATGTCTTTCAGACAAGCGTAGACATGAGGTGTTTGTGTATGTGATAGCTCCAGGGTTATCAGCACTGGTTTGACCAGGGTGTTTGATTGATTTTTTTTTTTGTCTAGGGGGGAAGGGGAATGGAGGGGAACACAATGACTGAGTTAACCCCTTAAGTATTATTTTTGATTTTCATAAAATTGTGGTTGTTTAAATAATAATGATTTAGGGGTAACTTCCAATGGTATTTACTCTGTGCCGGGGACATGAAAAATGGAGAGTCAAAAAGTTATAAATAAGGGGTTAACTCAGTCATTATGATAATGAAGCTTTAGTCCGCTCAGTATTTATATCTCTAATACTCTGTTACAACTATTCTTTTTGTTGTAAAATTGTGAGTATTGGAAGAAGAATAATGGCACGGCTGTTGTTTTTTTTAAAGAGAGTATATGTCTGCTGGTCTGTGATTTTGCACTGACAGCTTCATGTCGTAAAGTTGAAAATTACAGACCAGCAATGGTATCATTTGTGGGATACCTTCACTGCCATGGACACAGATCATGTTTTTGGAAGTTTTTGTAAATTCAGCATCAAACATCTCTAGCTGTCAAAGAAACATGGATTCAAAGTGGTATCAGCAAGAGGGCTAGATCTTCACGAGCCCCCACAACTGCGGGGTTCATGAGGATCTGTGTCTTGTAGTTGCATTGTGATTGGTTTTTCTCTGCATTGAAGGGGTTACAAGAGAACACTAACCAGTTTTGTCATATGCTGGTCCTGTTCCTTAGTGAAGGTGTTTGCGTTACGTGTTTTGTTTCTGTGTCATCAGGGAGAGAAAGCCCAAGAACAACATGTACCCAAAGATGCAGATAATGTCGCCATTCAGCAACAAGGGCAGCAGCATCAGCCACGATTAACACAGCCCCCAGAGTCCACCTTCAAAAAGCTGGCACCATCACGCAACCGATACACCATTTTACGAGATGAACTTTAGCTTTCTGATTTCACAAGCATGTTTTGTTCAGTTGTATTTACTGTAATGTCTCAAGTGTCAGCCAAATATAATTTTCGCTGTCCGGTTTCACAGTCTTAACCCCTTTGTGCATGCAGCCACCAATACTGTAAACAGTATCGGTGGCTGTATGCACAAAAGGTTTAATCCATTCAGCCCTGATGCACTACAGCAGGAGATGGGGCGACCATGATAATTCAAGGGTAGTGCCAGATTAGCTTGGCGCCAAGCTAATCTGGCACTACCCTTGAATTATCATGGTCGATCCATCTCCTGCAACAGGTGCATAGTCGTTGGTTGATGTCTCCAAAATTTGGGAAATATGTGTGCTGGGCTGAATGAGTTAATGTTTTCTTCAGTTTTATATATATAAGGTCTGAGGTGTCAAGTGTTAACCAACTTAAGTTTTTTAGGTCTTCTCATGTTTTGTTCAAAGTTTATAGATTTACCTGATTTGTCAGCCAAATACAAACTCTAGCTCAGTGTTCCCTATACCACACAACTGAGCAGCTATAGAACACAGATAATGAACTCTTTGGCTGTTAGTATCTTTTTTGGTCAGTGATTCCTGCAACAATCCCCCGAACAAAAAACACTACTGATGGCTAAAGGGTTAAAGTCAGTCATTGTGTCCATCAGACTGTACCTCCCTGATTTCACAAGTCTTTAGTTTGGCTCATCTGCTGTAGTGCTTTAGGAAAATGTCATCAGAAATTCGTTCAGATACTTGGTAATAGGTGTCATCTCTAGCTTCCTGATTTTGCAGGTCTTTTTGATGCAGTTTGGTTCATCATCCGTACTGTGGGGGACTGCGGTGTGAGATACCAGCAGAATACAAACTTAATTCCCTGTTGTAGGTTTTCATGGGTCTGTTCTTTTCTGTTCTATTTTGTGTATCTGTGCTGTTGGAATCTTTTGTCATATATGTAGCTGATCTTTTTTGATTCGTGACATTGTATTGCAAGTAGGGAGTTAATGCTTAATGTTTAGTCTCTGGCTTAACCCCCACTGCACTTGCAGTCACCAGTGCTGTTTACAGTGCTGCTGGTTGCACACACAAGGGGGTTAAAGTTCAGTCCTTGAACTCTGTCAGCATGTTTAGTATGGATCGTTAGAACTGAACAGATTTGTCATTTTGTAGAAGTGACATTTATTCATAGAGCCAAAAAATCAATAATATTTTCTTATAGTCATCTTCCCAATTGTGTGTCAGTCTGTTATTTAGGACCTTACTGTTATGGCACAAGGTCCAAAAACACAGACCAGTGCACACTTATTGCTCAGTGTGTAGTTTTGGCCAGCTGTTGTCTGACTTCATTATTATAAATCTGTGTGATGTTCAACTTGATCATTCTCATGTATGAAAATGTCCATAAAAGTGTTTAAATGCAGATATTCCAACCTATTTATATTGAAAATTTATACCTATTTCTCAGCCAATAAGTGTACTAGTGTGATGCCATGGTGGGAGAACATTAACATGTGTAACCTTTTCCATACCTGCTATGAGTTTCTTGATTATGAAATGATTGCATCAAACTTTTTTTTGTTGAACTTTATGTTTTCATATTTGCTGTTCTCTCACTACATCTTATTATGGGCTACAAAGAAATGGTTTTGTCAAACATGCTTGTTGCTGTGTATTTCTTCTTGCATAGTTATTGCTGTCAGTGACTGCTTCAAAGCTTGATGTAAATGTGTGATTTGAAAACAGCTTTTTGATGATTCTATACTTGCAGTCCATAAAAAAACAAAACATAGGGAAGCTCTACCAGTGACTTGCTGCTAGTGTTTTTCTGATGGCAAACAATAATATTTGTTGAATATACACAGACAAGACTATTGAAAAAATGACAAGGAAGAAAAAGAACAGATCTTTTAGTTGTATAAATATATATGTAGTAATCTTACTGTTCTTAACCCATTTAGCCCCAACACATTGCAGCAGGAGATGGATCAACTATGAAAATTCAAGGGTAGTGCCAGATTAGCTTGGCGCATGATGGCACCAAGCTAATCTGGCACTACCCTTGAATTATCATGGTCGATCCACCTCTTGCAACATGGTGGTTGGGTGACATCGCAAATATTTGGGAAATGCAGCAATGGGATTAAATGGGTTGACAATATTAACTGTGTGAATCACCATGTGCTGGTTTGTGATTTTGAATCTGCAAGTTTCAGCTGTGAGGTTTAAAATAACGCACTAGCACACACAAGAGTGAAATGAGTGAGCTAGTAGTTGCCCGTGAAAACGTGTCACATGACACACCTGTGTGCCTGTAGAGTATCCGTCTGCATACAATTCTTTGTAAATATTGATTTTATGTATATACTTATTGATAGTATTTTAAAGAGTGCTGGGTTTCTAATTTTATAACTCATGTACTCAAAAAAAGGGAGAGGGTAATTGTTTTTAGCAAGTACTGTTTGACCTATACTGGATGGCCTATAACTCTCATCATTTGTACACTGTATATTTATTCCCAGTGTTGAGACAGTTTGTGTTAAGTACATGTTTTCAGAGCAACGACTGTATTTACGATTCACTATACCCACTTGTGTATGCAGCCACTGATGTTTAGTGCAGTACTGCTGGCTGCATGCACACGGGGGTTAATATTTCCTCACTACGACATACAAATAGTAGAACTTTTCATTGTTACATTTAAATGTTAATATCTTAAAGTAAGGGTCAGATCAGAATTTGATACTCACAAACCAGATAGGTGAGGCTAGCGCTGGCAGAATTGTCAGTACTCAAACTTCCCTTGGTTTGAGTACTGACAATTCTGCCAGCGCTAGCCTCACCTATCTGGTTTGTGAGTATCATGTATAACTCTAGGCAAAATTTGTATCGTTACATTGTTGTGTAATGTTCTGTGCATCTACTGTGGGAAATCAGGGTAATTACCCGACCACATATAGTAGCGCACCTTCATGTTTGTGTATGTATGTTTCTCCTGCCTACTTCCTAAGTTCCGGAGAAAGACATGGGTTATATAAGAGACCTGATCCATTCTTATTAGGAATGGAAATGATTGTCTTATTCTATACCTGCGTATTTCTCTGTGGGCTGGCGATTGGGTGCCTGATAGGCGGGGGCAGGGGATCTAACTGTTGTCTGTCCAGCGCTGTGATTCCCCTTGGTTTGAGTACTAGATCAGAATTTGACCTGGTGAGCATAATGTCCCTGGGCTGCCATCAGGGGTGGGAAAATCAAGGATCAACCCCCCCCCCCCCCCTCCACACACACACACACACACACACACACACACTCTCTTGGCTTGACTTCGCGAACGAAGATTTTATAGGAGTTGCCCACGACGTCTGCAGGCTTGTTCGTGGCTGCGGAGGCCAATCCGAGACAGGCAGGTTCGACCGCAGTGGCTGCAGGGGAAGGTATGGCCAGGGTTCTGAGCTGCGGCATCTCTGTTTTTTCTCCTGAGCCGCTTGTCCTTAAGGCTAGCTCTGTGAGAGTCCTCAAAGGAGATAGCTGCCTTGTAAATGGTGGAGCGCCAGGTGTCACGGTCCGCAGCAAGCGAAGACCACTGGTGGTGGTCGATTTGGCAGGCACTAAGTGACTTCTTGAGACAGTCTTTGTATCTCTTCTTTGGTGCCCCTCTGTCACGGTGTCCAGTAGCAAGCTCGCCGAACAGGGTGATCTTTGGTAGGCGATGATCCTCCATCCTGGAGACATGCCCCGCCCAGCGGAGCTGTGTCCGCAGCAGCAAAGCCTCGATGCTCACAGTTTCAGCCTGTTCAAGGACCTCGACGTTGGTGACATAGTCACTCCAGTGAATGCCCAGGATGGTACGCAGGCAGCGCTGGTGGAAGCGTTCGAGGAGTCGTAGTTGGCTGCGGTAGAGAGCCCAGGACTCGGAACCATACAGCAGGGTGGTGAGGACCACAGCTCTGTACACGCTGATCTTGGTGCCTGTTTTCAGCTGTTGATTGTGCCACACCCGCTTGAAAAGTCGCCCGAAAGCGCTGTTCGCTTTTGCCAGCCTGCTGTCAAGCTCCTTGTCCAGCTTGGCGTCCGACGTGATAATGCAGCCAAGGTAAGTAAACTGGTGCACTGACTTTAGTTCAGACTCGCCAATGGTGATGTGAGGAGGGCGATACACTGTCTTGGGTGCCGGCTGATGGAGGACCTCTGTCTTTTTCAGACTGACCTCGAGTCCAAAGAGCTGGGCAGCATCTGCGAAGCAAGACGTGATGCGCTGCAGGGCTCTCTCTGTGTGTGCAACGAGGGCAGCATCATCAGCAAAAAGCAGCTCACGAATCAGTTGGTCTAGGGTTTTCGTGTGGGCCTGCAGTCGTCCGAGGTTGAACAGGCTGCCATCGAGACGATACCTGATGTACACTGCATCGTCATCATCGAGGTCCACTGTGGCCTGCTTCAACATCATGCTAAAAAAGATGGTGAAGAGGGTCAGTGCCAGCACGCAGCCCTGCTTTACGCCGTTGAAAATAGGGAATGGTTCTGAGAGGTCATTGTTGAGTCTGACCTGGCCTTGCTGGTCCTCGTGTAGCTGGACAATCATGTTGAGGAACTTTGGGGGACAGCCAAGTCGCTCCAGATCTGCCACATGCCTTGCCTGCTCACAGTGTCGAACGCTTTTGTTAGGTCGACAAATGTTACGTACAGCCCTTTGTTCTGCTCGCGGCACTTCTCCTGTAGCTGTCTCAGCACAAAGACCATATCGGTGGTGCTCCTGTTTGCTCTGAAGCCACACTGGCCCTCTGGGAGTTGGTCTTCAGCGATGGCAGGTACCAGCCGATTCAGGAGCAGCCTTGCAAGGATTTTCCCAGCAATGGATTTTCCCACACATATATTAATAGGCGCGAGCACAGGTTTTCCAGTCATGTGCTAGGTTTTGGAAATTTTCCACCTGTCCAAGAGAAAATGTGTTTCTGGTTCGCCAGGTATGATATTTAGGAGCCAGTGGCGACCAGGCACCTGTGTTTGGCCATCCCTGCTTCCATTGTCCTTGGTTCGCCCACACACACTTTAAGTGGGCCGACACAGGCTGAGAGTGGCCTGAAGACATTTTGCTTCCTGGGGATCAAGTCCACTTATTCAATCGATAATTGCTATGAGAGGATTTATTATCTGCTTATCTATCCTTTCTTGGTTCTGTTGGTTTGCCTTCTTGCCTTTCAAGTAACCACATTTTTAATGCGTTTAACCCATTTAGCCCCAACACCCTACAGCAGGAGATTGATTGACCATGATATTTCAAGGGTATTGCCAAATTAGCTTGGCGCCTTCAGACGCCAAGCTAATCTGGTACAACCCTTGAATTATCATGGTCAATCCACCTCCTGCAACTGGTACATAGTTGTTAAGTAACACTTTCAAAATTTGGAAAATGCACCTGCGGGGCTAAATGTGTTAAATCTCTGGTTTGTGGGGTGGGGGGGGGGGGGGGGGGTGGGGGTGGGGGTTAGTGTTTGTATTACTGTTGCTGTCATCATTGTAGACGGCTTTTACTGCTCTTCTCTTTGGTTTCTGTTATGGGATGGTAAACCTTTGTTTTTTGCTGTGAGAGAATGTCTGCTGCTGACTCCCTTTTGCATATTGCACCGATAAAGTACGATTACTCACTCGTGTGTGCAGGCACTGGTGCTGTTTACAGTACTTGTCACTTCGTGCACAAGGCGGTTAATTTTAACAGTACAGGTAACTGCTCATGGGGGTTACTTATGCGATTGTGCTGTAAGTGTGTAAATGATCTGTATATAAAAAGTCTTTTTCCTGTGCGCGAAAGGTGGTTGTTTGCATGGGCGGTTGACATTTGCACAAAAGGTTGCCTGAAAAATTGTGAGTGGTTGTGAACTTTGAAGTCAAAAAGGTTCACTGCTGGTTCTTTTTCTTATGTTTAGATTGTTGCACTGTAAAAACCGTGAGCACTTTAGTGATGGACAAAATTTAACCCCCTTGCACAAGCAGCCACCAGCACAGATTTCCGTAGTGATGCCTGAATGCGCAAGGGGGTTAAAAGAAAGCAAACATGCTCATCTGTTTGGATTGTTATACTCGGTTTTCTGAAGAAAAGTCAATCAAGAGTCATAATATTAATTACATTGAGATACGCTGTGTTTGCTAGCTGTCGGTTAAAGATAATTTTCCCATTTTGTGCAAAGTAGTAACTTTGCAAATGTTGGTCATTTAACCCCACATTTCCTAAATTTTGGAGGTGTTACCCAACAACAATGCGCCAGTTGTAGGAGATGGATCGACCATGATAATTCAAGGGTAGTGCCAGATGAGCTTGGCGTCTTGAGGCGCCAAGCTCATCTGGCACTACCCATGAATTACCATGGTCAATCTATCTCCTGCTGTAGGGCGCTGGGCGTAAATGGGTTAACCCCATTGTACATACAGCCACTGGATCTGTTCACAGTACTGGTGGATGCATGTATAAGGAGGTAAAGTTGTGACGAGATACAGTGTGAATGCATTCTGATAGATTGTGTCTTGCTTTATGGCATGTGCATAGAGATTCGGCACATTGAATCCACTCTAGAGATGGTTATTCATCCATGATAGTTCACAGATAGTGTCAAATTAGCTTACGGCTATTAGCAAATGGACTCGCCATGCAAGAAAATAGTCTGACTGTCATGACCAATTCATTTCCTGCTGGATATTTCAAGACAGCTGAACTGTCTTAATTTTTTGTTTACAATTAATAAACGCATTACATCCTGCGGATGAATTATTAATTTGTTTAGATGTCCTTTGCTGCATTTGACTCATTTCGGCAGTCAGATATGATAGTTCAAGGGTGGTGTCTGAATAGCTTGGCACCTATACGCACCAACCTATTCTGACACCACACATGAACTTTGATGGTCGATCAACATCCTGCCGCAGCATGTCAGGGCTTTATGGGTTAAAAGGCTGGCACATTTGCATAGTATTCAGTAATTCAGCTACTGGAATTTGTTCGTCTTCCTAGTGGCATTAATGGGCATTTTAAAGTAATAAAAGAGTAGGGAACATCTGTTTTCACTACATTTCACTATTCTTGTTTTGTGTAGTGCTTCCCCTCGAAATGCCAAACCTATGCCAATGTTGACATTTCGCATTTATGGTAAAATGTAGGCAAATTTGGAGCCACCGCCTCTGTAGCCAGTAAACAAAAGATGCTTCCAGTGTCAATGTTAGTTTGCCCTTGCACAGCCCCTATACACAGAAGGTCCTAGGACCGACACCAGCCTTTGTTAGCCTGCGCAGGCCAATTAAATCTGATGTGGGCCGCAGGATGTTTTGCTCATTATACTGTAATATGTGTCTGCATTAAATTAAGCAGTGAAAAACATGCTTATGGAAAATGGATAGCAATAACAAAACTATTTGTGTGATTTTTTTTCTCTGCTTGAGATAAGGAAGATCACTCAGCTTTTTTCAATGTCTTTTTCTAAAGTAATTTTTTAAATATTTTTTTAAAACCTGATATTACTGTGTTTCTGCATGGATTAGCTTAGCAGGCTACATAGAACTTTTGTTTTTAAGTTTGACTCATGTGGCTGCATGCACAAAGTGGCTTCATTAACCCATTTAGCCCCAACACCCTACAGCAGGAGATGGATGGACCATGATCAAGGGTAGGCCAGATGAGCTTGGCACCTGAAGGCGCCAAGGCACTACCCTTGAATTATCTTGGTCAATCCATGTACTGCAGCTGGTACATAGTCATTGGGTAACACCTCCAAGATTTGGGAAATGCGGCGGTGGGGTTAAATGTGTTAAGTGTTGCCTTAGGAAAATATATGTGCAGATTGTAACAGAATAATAACTCGCAAGCTGTACAGAATTTTGTTTGCTGTCAAGTTATGTTGAAATATTTGTGATTGGGAACCTGCGAGTGAGTGAATGTGAAACGCCTGCTCATTTATTTCAACAACAATTTTATCAAAGGTATTACATGTATTCCGACGGCGACCGCATGTATGTACCTTGAAAATGTTGTGTTTATTTGTCTGGCCATAGTGTACTTTATTTTATCTCTCTTTTGCACGTCCCCCACCCGGGTTTGCCCTGGGGGACTTGGGTGGGGTTAGGTATTTTTTAGTTCCCAGGGTCACCCTGGTCAGCCCCACAGGGTGGGTTTTTCTCTCTATTCTGGGGCATGTGTTTCTGTCTACCCTTTGTCCATTCACCTGTATTTGCCTTTTTAAAACTCTCCCTACTGTCTGCACTGCCTGTAGCTCTTGATATTGGATGTGTGTTGCTAAATGGTCTTAGCTTTATTTAGGCCCCATGTGTTAGGTTTATTTAACGTATTTGACCGGCTGGCGACATACATTCAATGTTCTGTTTATTTATTTTTTTTTTTCACAAGCAGTGCAGGCACGTCCTGAGAAAGCCTTGTTGCTGTCGGGACGTTAAGCAATGTACAATCAATCAATCTTTTGCACGCTGTCACCAGTACTGTACTGGTGGCTACATGCACCAGGTGTTAATATTATTACATCGAGTCAGGTTTGGTAACATGCCAAATGTCATTTAAATTTCTGGGAATGTGAACATGCCAATGATCTGTACGTGTTTGTAGTATTTTAGACCTGCCAGCATATTGTCCACTCTCAAATGTTTTGCCTTTCACATCCAGAGCCGAGCTAGATAAATTTTTAATCATGTGCCAAGCACTGCGCACAGGTAGTGGAAGATAGAACATCTATGATAGCTCAAGTTTAGCAGCCGATTCGCTTAGTGCCACAGTGGCGCCCGGCTAATTATGTGCTACGTTGAGCAATCATGGTCGAGGTGTCAAGCAAATCAGGCACTACTCTAGAGCTATCATGGTCGATTCATCTTGTGCATTTGGCTCTGGAAGCGAAAGAGTACTTAACTACGGATGACGTGTGTTGATTCTCTTTGATGTTTGACAGTTGCCATGAAATGTTATTCATTTTGCAGTTATCATTAAACGTGGTCGGATTAAATATGAATTATGTGTCCCTGTTTTTTTCACCTCTGAGACAGTTTGACAGCTTGAAGTCCCACTACCGTGGTAACTGTTCAAAGATGCACTTCTGTAACAGATGGTTACGAAACGCTACACACAGGCCTAGTTATGGTTTATTTTTTTTATACACAGGAGAATCCAGTTCAGCACACGTCTTATTATGTAACCTGACAACGACTGCACTCCGTTCTATAATTACAACTGTATCAGTACGAGAAACGGCTAAAAATAGATTGACACGCTAACGGTTGCGCAGAATAAATAAGTGCGATTACGCACGTGTGCTTCATGTCCAAACTGCCGTTAAAGCTCATTAGGTGTCGATAAGGCATAAGGAACACAAACGGTGCTGAAATGTGTCTTCAGATTTACGCATAATGGTACTTTAACCAGTTCACTACGAGGGGAACGCATAGACCATCCAACTGCTAGAGACAAAACCTCATGAGCCCCTGCAGATGCGGGGGCTCATGAGGTTCTGTGCCTTTTGCTGATTTTATCGTGCATCCGTGCTCGTTTGATGGATGGAGTTGAGGGTTGAATTTACAAATACCTTACATGACAACTCGTGGCCACTGGCAGTGAAGGGGTTAGCGCATGTGTTTCGGACAAGTGCTAGACGCCGCTACAATTGTTACATCCTGCATCAGCTTAGGACTACACAACAATTTATCTAGCCGGCATATGCGGCATTTGGCGTCCCCGCTGGGCAGCAATAATAGGAGATTCATCTCTTTTATATCGGCCTGAACCTTTGTTGAACTCTTTTCCGGAGATGCATTGATCCTCATGAACTGATGCAGCTGAAATTAACGGCATACACATACGAGTGGCTTGCGCCGCTTCAGCATCAGCTTACGGCTTCACTCTGGTCATTGAGCATGAAAAGCCAGGCACTAGCCTTGCACTGTCACAGTTGATGCAGATGCCTGACGTTTCAGCATCAGACGATAACTCGACACAAGGGCGAAAGGCGCCAAGCTAGTCCGGCAATATACAATCCTTGGCCTGTCATGGTCGATGCCAGACGTTACTTAACACAAAACGATTATGACAGGTCAATGGTAGTGCCTGAATAGCTTTGCGCCTGTCCTGGCCGTCCTTGTCGATGCGAGTCTTCGTCTGCACTGTTCCAGCACCAGTATTATGATTTCACAGAGCTCTGAATAGATGGGCTATGCAACTACCGTCTTACGGTAGTTGCATAGCAGAGATCCGTATCAGGATAGGTACAGCAACATCCGCAATGGCCAGGCTGGACAGGATATGGCGAAGTAACTCCATCAGCTTCACCATCAAGTACAGGCTTTACAAGTCCCTCGTAGTGTCTATTCTATTCTACGGCTGTGAGACTTGGACACTGCTTGCAGATTCAGAAAAGAAAATCCAGGCCTTTGAGAACAAGTGCCTGAGGAAGTTGCTCCGCATCTCGTACCGCGAGCACAAGACCAACGAATATGTACGGAGCATCGTCACTTCCCTGGTGGGCCCACATGAACCCCTTCTGGCAACTGAAACGGCGCAAGCTTGCTTGGTTTGGCCACGTGACCCGACACAACACCTTGTCCAAGACTATCCTCCAAGGCACTCTCTAAGGAAGTCGTCGGCGAGGTCGTCAGAGAAAGAGTTGGGTCGCAAACATAAAAGAATGGACCGAACTCGAGATGTCAGACTTGCTTGCCACCGCCCAAAATAGAACTCAGTGGAGAGCACTGTCTGTTGCTGCTGCCTTTCAGTCCCCCCAACGCCCAGTTCGGACAAGGGACTGATGATGATGAATAGATGGGCAGCAATGCTATGGGATTAACTCCTCTCTATAAGTCGGCCCTTTCCACACACTCGGCCTTTCATGCAGGCTACGTAAGTTCTTAGACATGAACAGAACCTTTTTGGAGACACACCCTTACGAGAGACTGATCACCTGTCATTAAAGACCATCATTTAGGTGGCCGTAGACACCTAAATGATGGTCTTTAATGACAGGCGACACTTTTTGCCCTTCAAGACGTTTCATAAGAGAGCCCTTGTCTTTTTAAAGACCTCTTTTCTCTTGCACACCCCCCCCCCCCCCCCCAAAAAAAAAAAAAAATAAAATAAAATAAAAAAATAAATAATAAATAAATAAATAAATAAAATAAAATAAATAAAAAATAAATAAAATATAATAATAATAAAAAATAAAAAGAAGTGTTGCTTAAAGCAAGCTCTGCTGTATACCCAATCTACTTTCGTGCACACTAACGACAAAGTTAGTACATGATTTGCCTTTGAGGCTTCTGTAGAGGAACCAGTGCAAGCTACTACTCATGAGCCGCATTGCGGTCAGTACTCAGCCCTCGAGAAGAGAACGAAAGTTCAGTTCAGTTAGTTCAAAACGGGTGGGATCGCTGCGCCCGGAAAGGCCCGCGTACGCGCCCCATCCCACCCCTCAGAAGCCTTCCCATAGTAAGTTCCTTCGATATCGTGCGAATACTGGTCTGCTTCACTATGGCTAGTTTATCCTTTCAAGTCTGGCCAGCGTCCGCTGCCTTTCACTGAGCTACGGAGGCGCTCGATGGTGTGGGTGGTGCCGCCTGTAAGTAAGGAAGGGTATCGACCAGTCAAAAGCAGGACTCGGTATAACGTTTGGAGAGAGAGAGAGAGGGGGGGGGGGGGGGGGGAGGGAGAGAGAGAGAGAGAGAGAGAGAGAGAGAGAGAGTAACGCACGCAGACTTGCCCACAGTCGTACGCACAGACTCTCACGCAACAGACGCATACACCGCCACTGACTCAGACGGGCGCATTCATGCGGTAAAACACAACACACGGGCTCCCTTTCTAAAGTAACCTTTATACACTATAAAAGAAAAGAAACGCTTTAAAGACTATCAAACTATATATACAAGGCTCTCTATCACACACTCAAATCACAGTATCTCTGCCATCCTAGGTTTCAGTCTCTCAATGTCTCCAACCTGTTTGATGTTGTTGCCTGGTTACCTTGGTCCTTCTCACGTCTAGGCGTGAAAGTCCTTCGTCGTACGCGTATGGCCGTCCTGTCTCTTTGGGCACGGACGTCCTCGTTCTCGTACGGTACACTCAGTTCTCGATTGGACTTGGGTGTCTTGGTCCCAGTCAGAATCACTCAGAAGAGCTGGAGGGATGACCTCACGTAGGTCCACTCCTGCGACTTGACGTCTCGGCGTCCGTCTTCCACTCTCGTTACAAGAACTCTAAATAGATAACAAAAGTCCCAACGTAACACTTGCTAAACACACAACATTGGATCAATGAGAAACGTCACGTAACCTGGCTGATACAAATAACTCACACGTTCATTCACACACACACACACACGTGCTTCATAAACTATTTTCGTATCACCCCCATATCCGTCACTATCTTGAAACAGACTATAGCCTAACTGACACTCTTGCTATACATTACTCTATACCCTGGAAAAGACTATGCTTAGCCAACCACGTACTATCTTCATAGCGGTTTAGACATACACACTTCATATTCCTTTAGTCATCTAACTCGGTAAACAACTGTATACAAAAACACCGGTTACTTCACCGAATTCTAAACATACTATACCAAACCGGAACACCGCTATACAACCACATTAACCTTACCACGCATACTGTCTTTAACTAAACAACTATCAATACTAAGTTTATAGAAACATACCTGAAATCTAGGCTTCAGAGTCAGGGAATGCGGGCTAGGTAACTCGAACACAACCGTTCCATACGACAAGACAGCCCGCAATAACCAAACTAGACCTCTGACAGTCACAGCTTCCGCCTAGAACTCACTAAACAGAACTCACTAAAAAAACCCGTGCTAACCATGTCTTACAGATTTCACGTACGTCTAGTCCAACACGGACTTTCGGCAACAAACCGTTAACAAAAACCGTACCGTACTAATCCTACTAAATGAGCACGGAGGCTATATGCCCGAGCATAGAGCTTCATCACAATTCCCCCTTCCTCGGGGAAAAAAAGAAACGACCGAGTTTCTTTTTAAGACTACTCGACGTAATGTTATCCGAAAACAGGAAAGGACTAACTTTGACTATCCGGAAAGCAAAAATAGAACTGGCTTAAACCTCAACGTACACTCCTGAACCTCAAAATTCAACACACACCCTCTGATCGCACAGCGAACGCGACAAGAGGTCAGCAAACGTGTTCTGTGTACCGGGAAGCCCTTCAATTTCGAATTGAAACTCCTGCAGCGTCAGCGACCACCGCATCAACCTCGCGTTTTGAAAACGGCCAGACATAAGGTATGCCAGTGGTCGATGATCCGTCTGCAGGCAAAACACACTACCCCACAAATACCTCTGGAGTTTCGAAATAACCCAGACAATAGCCAAGCACTCCCGTTCAATCGTGCTATAGCGCGTCTCTCTATCTAGGAGTTTCCGACTCACGTAGCAAACGGGGTGGCTAGTGTCTCCTCTGTCCTGTAACAAGACACCCCCTATCCCCGTAGAGCTAGCGTCAGTCTGAACGAGGAAAGGCAGCCGCAGGTCCGGCAAAATGAGCAACGGCCTGCCAGAAAGGATCACCTGGATCCGGTGTAAAGCGGTCGCGCACTCCGGCGTCCAAACCAGCTTACGCTTACCGTCGCCCGCGACGAGGTCGCTAATCGCCGAGTTTAGCGTAGCGAAACCCGGCACATACCGACGGTAGTACCCGATCAGTCCCAACAGGGACCGCACCTGCCGCTTCGTAGTCGGTACCGGGATCTCAAGGATCTTCCTAACCTTATCATCGACCGGCTGGAGCACCCCACGACCCACTTGGTGGCCGAGAAACTCCACCACACGGAAACCAGCGTAGATCTTCGTCGGCCTCGCTGTCAATCCCGCTTCCTCTAGTCGAGACATCACGGACGCAATGTCTCGTACGTGCTGATCCCACGACCTGCTCGTAACCAGGATGTCATCAAAAAAATTGATGGCGGACTCGCTCAGCAACCACCGCATCATCCGAGCGAACGTAGCTGGCGCCAAAACGAGTCCGAAAGGCATCCTGACCCACTGATACAGCCCGATGGGTGTCTGGAACGAGGTTTTCGGCCGGTCCTCCTCTCTAACCAAGATCTGCCAGTAACCTTTGGACAGATCGAGCTTCGTGAAGTAGTGGACACCCGCTAACCGAGTAAACATATCCTCCACATCCGGAATCGGCTCTGCGTCAAATACCGTGACTGCATTCAAACCCCGGAAATCAATACAAAATCTCCACTGCCCGTCTTTCTTCTTGACCAGAACGGGTGAGGTGTAGGGCGATGCCGACGGCTCAATCACCCCCTGCTGCAACATCGAACGCACCTCGTCAATAATGACGCGCGTAGAGGCGAACGGCATAGGGTATGGCGACCGCCGGATCGGGTCCTCCGTTCTCAGACGGATCTCATGCCTAATCGGCCCCTTGCAGATGCCAGTCACCGCTGTGAGCACCCCTGAAAACATCGCAAAGGTAGCCGCTAACTCATCCTGCTGTGCCTCCGACAAGTTGGCGTCGTAATGCACGTCCTTGAATGATTCCGCCTGCGGGGACGGAAGCGTAGGCAACGGCAACGCATCGTCGCCCTCAGGCTCTACCACCGCCACAGCCCCAAACATAGACTTTTCATCCCGCCATCGCGCACGCCAGCGCCATTCACGACATGTCCTACAAACGACCCGAACATACCTACGCCTGGTTGCACACCCGTCATGTTTCCGATGATCAAGTCCACGACAGGCTCATCGATAACACAACAAGTCAACTCCCCGGAAAAGAATTGGGAGTCAACATCCACCTTGGCTACTGGAAACGATTCTATCCTTCCTCCGAACGAAACTACGTGCTGCGTCTCGCCCGTGAACTGATCTTCCCTCACTAAACTACGTCTGACCCCCGCTGTCGTGGCACCCGAGTCGCGCAAAACGGTAACTACGGCTCCATTTACCCTCCCGTCTACTATCGGTAGGAACCCACCTCCGTCAGCCGAGCACAAAACGCCCAGCCGCGGTTCCTCTTCAACGGGCACCGCAACACTGGCCGTGTGAGTGGGCTGCTGCACAGCCCCATCTACCCGACCAGTGACGCCAGGATACTGATGAGCCAGATGGCCGTGCTCCTGATAACTAGCATACTGTGCGCCTGCACTGTAGTACGGACAGCTCCGACTGAAGTGCCCGTACGGCCCACGACAAGAAAAACACTGCGTGTCCGAACTCGCAACACGACCACGACCATACCCACGCAAAGAAGTCCCTCCACGTGCGTACGAATCGCTACCGCCATTGCTGTTACCTCGATCACCGCGTCGAAAACGCAAAGTACCTCTACCGTTAATCCGCTGGCCTCCACGTAAAGTATTGACCCCCCGGTAACCCCCAGACGTGTTAGCAGCGACCAACCCGACTGGCGGTGTCTAGTCAGTCCTACGCGCGAGGTTTTTCGTAGGATGCGCCATCCGAAAAGCCTCCGCGTGCTGCACTAACTCGTCCGTAGTCTTGAGGATACGCTCTCTCAAGAATACCGCTAGATCCTTGGAAACGCTTCCAAAGAACTGTTCAGCCAACATGAGATCGAACAATGCGTCGTACGTGTGGTCGATCTTTGACAGTTCGACCCAACGTACGAGCAAATGGGACAATCGCTTGCCAAACGACATAAACGATTCCCCTGTCTCTGGCCGACAAGCTCTTAAGCGTTCCCTAAAACCTTCCGCATTACATTGGAACTTCTGCAAGAGACACTCCTTCAAAGTCTCGTAATCTATGGTCCCCGAAACGGTTAAACTATGGTAAAGACTCAAGGCCTGTCCCTCAAGCACAGATGAAAGCAACAAACGGGCCAGTTGGCAGGAGGCCAACTCAACGCCTGCGCATGAGACTCAAAACGACACAAAAAAGCGTCAATAGAGTCCACGGACTCTTTAAACATCGGCAGTTTAGGAAAATTGCGTATGCCTCGGCCTACTGAATCACTATCTGCTCTAGATCCCGCATCCCGAGCTAACTGCATTTGTACCTCCCTATCCTTTTCCTCTTTCTCTCTCTGGTACTCTAGTTCCTTCTCTCTTAAAGCATGTTCCCTCTCGTCCTTCTCTCTCTGAAACGCTAGAGACTTCTCGTCTTTCTCTCTCTGAAACGCTCTCTCTTCTCTTTCTCTCTCTCTCTCTCTGTACTTCTAATTCCTTCTCCTTAAAAACTCTTTCTTTCTCTGCTCGCTCTCTGAGCTTCTAACTCTTTCTCCTTTAGCTCCATTTCCTCTTTCTTAAGTATTCTGTCTTTCTCTTCTCTCTCCCTCTGAATTTCTAGCTCTTTCTCCTCCCTCTGTATCTGCATTTCCAACTCTTTCTCCTCTTTAAGTCTACGAATTTCTAATTCTTTCTCGTCCCTCACCCTCTGAACCTCTAACTCTTTCTCTTTTAGTACTCTCTCTTCTCTCTGAATTTCTCTCTCTCGCCCTATCTTCTCTATCTCTACATTTCTCTACGTAGTCAAAAAGCTTCTCATCCCTAAGTCCTAACCTTTCACCCTGTTTAATGTAAGCCTCTACCGGGTCTGAATCCATACTTACTACAACAACTTCCTAAAACTTGAAAATGTAAATATACAAATACCACAACCAAATCAACGACAAAACTTAAAATGAGAACTCACAACAATATCAACTACCTACGCAGAAAACAGTGACCTACTTTGATGTCCAGATGGAACGAAAAATAAGAACGATAGAAAAAAGAGCAAGGAAAAAGAACACTACCTATACAACAGGAAGAAACAAGAACTAGCTCCTCGTAAGATCCCAAAAACTACAGAAATAACGGATCTTACCCCCTAGAATCGGAGAGGGGAATCTAACCCAACATGCACATAGCAACAAATCCTACTCTAAAATCGCTACTCACTATCGCCCGCTGATACTTTAACCTACCGCTAAAACAGGGTCACCACTGTAACGCACGCAGACTTGCCCACAGTCGTACGCACAGACTCTCACGCAACAGACGCATACACCGCCACTGA
>BTPG01000008.1:139556256-139588756 GCA_036245525.1 Semisulcospira habei
ATGCTGGTGAATATGTTTTTCTATTGGTTTCGACAAAGTCGAAAGTAAGGAAATGGGCCTAAAGTTATTTGGCTCAGAAAGATCTTTAGTTTTGGGCAAAGGAATGACTTTTGCTTTCTTTAGGCTGGACGGAAATGTTCCCTGTCGAATACAAAGATTGTAAATATACGTCAGAGAATCAACGACATATGGGAGAGCTAGTTTTAGTATTGCAGTACTAATGCCGTCATGACCAGTTGATCTCTTATTTTTTAGCTGAGATATCGTTTTACCAACGTCATAAACCGTTATAACAGGAATGTTGAAAATACTTGACTTGAGCTTTTCGGCACAGAATTTATCAAGTACGTCTGATATCTGTGACATGTTTGGACAACTTTGTAATAGGACATCAGCAGCAGATAGGAAATGCTTATTAAATGTATCTGCTGAAACACTGGTGCATGCCGGTTTTTGTTTAGATTTTGTAAATGTGTTCAGGGCGCGCCACACTGTAACTGTGTCCCTTTTCTCATCAATGATCCTTTTAAAGTGACACTTTTGGGCTTCACGAACAAGATATTTTACCTTATTTCGCTGTTTACGATAGGCATCAAATTCCTTGTGTTTTTTAAGTTCATTACGAAGTGACATAGCATCCTTGATATTTTTATTTAACCACAAGGGAGGCTGTGCACTTTTTACACGTTTTTCTCGGTATGGTGCATGTTTATCCAGTACACTTAGAAAAAGCTCATACCATTCTGCAAGCGCAGAATTCGGATCCGTGTAATTATAAACGTGACTGAAACATACTTGACAGAGATCCGATAGGAAAACATCTTTGTTAAAGTGTTTATAAGATCTGAATTTAATAGTGATGTGTTGGTGATTTTTTGGGCGTCGGTCACCTTTCAGAGCCCAGCTACAACAGACGGGGTAATGGTCACTAATAGCAACCTCGGGCACCTGCACCCCTAATACTCTAGTCTTGTTGTTTGTGTAAATATGGTCGATCAATGTTGAGGAACTGGCAGTTACTCTTGTTGCTTTAGTGACCAACTGTTTGAGACCAAACAAAGTAAGAGTAGTTTCCCAAGCAGGATTGGAAGAAAACAAATTGATGTTAAAGTCGCCTAAGATTAATAGATCAGAAGTACATTTGGTTGCATTGTCCATCATTTCCGTAAATGTGTCATACCATTCAAAAGTGGCTGAGGGATTTCGATAAACAAAGCAGATTAATAACGGGGTGGCTTTGCTTGCTTTTAGTTCAATCCAAACGCTTTCCACTAGGTCTGATTCTAGATCTGTCCTTCTTCGAGCGCAATCCCTAATTGAATTGTTTAAATACACGGCTATACCCGTGTGTTTAGGGGAAACAGGATCGCGACGAAATACATGAAAACCCGGGATAGAAATGGCTTCATCACTGATGTTAGAGCACAATCGTGATTCAGTTATTCCAAACACATGGAAAGCGTTTGGTTGACTCAACATCACACATAAATCTGGAACTTTGTTATACAAATGATATATATTTAAATGTCCTATAAGCAAATGATGCGTATCAGGCTTGTCTGTAGACATAACTGATGTAGAAAGATAACAATAAATCAACACCTATGAGCCAAGAGCAAAAGATATATATTATTGTATAGACGTGTGTTGTTTTTCAGTGCAGACAAGGAAAAACAAGGCAGTCTATACGTTGACACACTACAAGTTCAATGTGTCTTGACCAACTGTCCAGTAGATGAAGAGTTACTCGAAGTTTTCCAAAAGGCGTCAATAATCGCTTATGACTGATGGTGTGCTGGAAAACACACAAGGAAAAAATAGTGTCACAGTGCACTCGATGTGTGGTACGCTTACACAAAGATACCTAACCAGCGTCCCAAATCGCTCAAAATGTAAATTATGTCTCGTAGTGATAATGTTACTGATGTAGTAATAGACGAAGGATAGGAAACACCGTTACAGTGCGCACACGATATAAGAGATTAATTAGGAAGCCGAGAATGTCTATGATGTAGGAGATCACTTAGGAAGCAATGTGTATGATGTAAGAGATCACTTAGGAAGCAATGTCTAGTCACTGAAATTCTGCTGAACAACTGGCCCAACAGACAATTCATAGAATATAATGTTTAATAGATGTATATAGGAGGATGCTCTGGTTATAGTCTCAGTAAACACAAGCTGGGCGATTGTACTGAGCCCAGACGTCGTGGTGCGTATACGGAGTGTGTGCCGGTGCGGTGACGTTGAATGGGTAGGGTTGCGCCATAGTGTTCCCCGAAAAGTGGTCCGTTGGCGCCGCACGATACTGCGGGTACATTGCAGGAACTGTCGGGAACTGCAGTATGTTAGGTGACTGCCACATATTCACGAACTGTTGATCTGGTGCCTCCTGTTGCTGTGGGGGTGACATATCTTGTATCAGCATGTGTCCGGCTTGCCTCCCTTCCGCCAGCCCAGAGGGGACAAAAGCTGAACAGGCCCATCGCTGTTGCTGTTGAGATGTGCTGTTGAAACAGTCTCGTGTTATCTGGTGGCTATTTGCATCATACTGTGATCCTGGGTAGGAAGTAGATGTAGAGGACGCAGTCCCTGCCACAATTTCAGAATACAGTCCTTGAGAGTTGCCGCTACGCCTCTCACCACGGTCCCGGCCACTGCTCGGAGCACGGATGGCTGTGGAGGTGTCAGGAGGCACCCCACCCCTTTTCACGTTAATGGCCAAGCTAATTGTGCCCTGCCGGCTAGGGTGGATTGGGTCACTGCGCCTGTAGAGCCTTTTGCGCGGAAATCCATCTGCAGTAGAGAAAATCAGCGTGTTGTCCACAAATGTTACCCCACGCTTTTTGCACATGTGGTATAGGTTTCCGTTGGAGGCAGTAATAGACCTGTTCAGCTGTTGTCCCCGCTGGGCTGGCAGAATGGAGGAAGCTTGGATGCATGCGCTGGGGAATACCCGCCGACATTGCCGGGCAAGCTGGTCCCACACAGCGCTGGTCACTTCTGTCTGCTTACAGTCGTTCACTCCGACATGGAAGGTCACAAGAGAGACTGTGTGAGAGGGTTCTTGACTCCGGAGCCAGCCAATCAGGTGGGGAGTTTTCAGGCCAGACACAGATATGACCTGCACCTTTTCCTCTGGGTACGTAGACATCTTCTCCGCCTTGATGTAGTGAACAACGGAGTCTCCGATAACTAGAGTATTTGTGTCGGCGAATACCGAGTGTTGAAGTATCTGTTCCTCTGGAGACAGCCTGTGAGACGGTCTGTTGTTTTGCTGCTGTTCGCCGCTGGCTTCAGTAGTTTGGTTGATGATCTCGGGCTGGCCGGCGGTTATCCGGACAGGAATGCGGCGTTCCCGGCTTTCGTTCTCACCCACTCTCATAGCCTGGAGGCACACAGCCATGATGTCGTCTTGTGTAAGAAGCGAAGGGGCGGAGAGTGGGGATGCAACTGTTTCTATGTCCATTGCACACCTCTGAGAGGTACTGCTGTCAAGGTCAGCAGACAGAGGTGTAGGTGTACTGTCAGAGTTATCAGTCACTGATCGACTGTTTGTATGGGCTGATGCTTTGTTCAGTTTCTTTTGCAGATCTCGGAGGCGCTGCTTGTGATTCTGTTTAGCCGTGGATAAACCGTTTACAGTGCTGTCCATAGCGTGCTGAGCTGATTCGACACTATTTATCCTTTCGAGAGAGAGAGAGAGAGAACCATTTCAGATTAACGAGTACATAATCAGTCCTGTAGATCTATACTACTGAATTAACCATAAACCTCTTTCGCCTGATAAACACACGGAATCAAAGTAAATAGGTCAATTCAGGCTTAGGACCTCGCGAGCCCCAGCAGGACTGAGATGAAGATCATTCAAGAGGCGCAGATCTTCATGCAACTTGCGGGGGCTCATGAGGATCTGTGCCCCTTGTATATCTATGTTTGTCTTTAGTGCAGTACAGTGTGTATTATGAGGTGGATACTTCAAATAAAATAATATTATAGGGTTACGGGGTCATAAACTAGTTTATAGGTAAAATCGCGCCCCCCCCCCTCCTCCCCACTTCTCTGTAATGTAGCAGGGTTACAGTTCAACATAATACACTTCAAGGGTTTAAATTCCCGTCTTACGACCGCAGAGACTCAGTAGACCAATTTTCTGCTTTGTTCCGAAGTTCATTTAACTAATTGATAGAAGAGCATCGGTAGGACAATTTACTTGATTTCATGTATACCCCCATCCTACAGCAGGGGCGGATCCAGGAGTGTCTCGACCGTGGGGCCCGACAGCCCTCCCCCCTCCTACCCCCCCCCCCCCGTTTTCCAAACTGTGTCATACAAAAGAAATCCAGACCAAAATAGTGACTATCAGGCGAGCATAAATTGTCACAAACCAGATAGGTGAGGCTAGCGCTGGCAGAATTGTACACAAACCAAGAGGAATCACTCAGCGCTGGACAGACAAACTTACTTACTTACGCCTGTCACCCCTACCCGGATATAGGCCGTCGACGAGAGACCTCCAGCAACTCCTGTCCTATGCTTCTCCTTCGATTCTACTCCAGGTGGTTCCCAGTCTCTTGATGTCTGCTTGGAGATCTCGACGCCAGGAGTTTCTCGGCCTACCTCTTTTCCTCTTTCCCTGGGGGTTCCATGACAATGCCTGCCTAGTGATACTGGAAGCTGGCTTTCTCAGACTGTGACCGATCCATCCCCATCTTCTTCGCCCAATTTCATTCTCTGCTGTTATCTGCTCTGTTCTCTCCCAGAGTCTGACGTTGCTGATCTTCTCTGGCCAGTGGATTTTCAAAAATTTTTCTAAGGCAACTGTTCATGAAGGTCTGTACTCTGTTGACTGTGGTTTTTGTCAATCTCCATGTCTCTGCTCCATATAGGAGAACTGCTTTTACATTGGAGTTGAAAATCCGGACTTTGGTGTGTTGTGACAGCTCTCTGGAACTCCACACTTTTTTCAACTGGAGAAAGGCTGCTCTGGCTTTACCGATTCGTGCTCTGACATCTGCATCAGTGCCGCCTTTTTTGTCTATGATGCTCCCGAGATAGGTGAAGGACTCCACCTCCTCCAACGGGGTGCCAGCAAGCAAGACTGGTTCTTCCCTGGTTGCGTTCAGCCTCATTGTCTTTGTTTTCTGTTTGTGAATGGTGAGGCCCACTTGGGACGAGATGTCAGCAAGCCTCGTGGTCTTGTCCTGCATTTGTTGATGAGTGTGGGACAGTAATGCCAAGTCGTCTGCAAAATCGAGGTCGTCAAGCTGTGTCCACAGTGTCCACTGTATTCCACTTCGTCTGTGCTCTGTGGTCATCTTCATGACCCAGTCTATGGCCAGTAGGAAGAGGAACGGAGACAGCAGACACCCCTGCCTGACACCAGTTCTGACCTGGAGCTCTCTGGTGAACTGCCCTTCGTGGATCACGCGACATGTCATGCCATCATAGCTGCTCTTGATCAGGCGGACGAGCTTTGTGGGTACACCGTAGTGTCGTAGGAGTTTCCACAGAGTCTCTCGGTCCACGCTGTCAAATGCTTTCTCATAATCCACAAAGTTGACGTACAGCGGGGAGCTCCACTCCAGAGACTGTTCCACGATGATGCGGAGAGTGGCGATCCGGTCTGTACATGATCGGTTCTTCCTGAATCCTGCTTGCTGGTCTCTCAGCTGGGGGTCAACGGAGCTCTTCATTCTCTCTAGGATGATCCTGTTGAAGACCTTTCCTGGTACTGACAGCAAGGTGATTCCTCTGTAGTTGGAACACTTGCTGAGGTCGCCTTTCTTGGGAAGCTTGATTAGGTACCCCTCCTTCCAGTCAGCCGGCATCACCTCCTCTTCCCAGATCTTTCCAAACAGTGGGTACAGCATCTCAACTGTTGTCTCTAGGTCTGCTTTCAGAGACTCCGCTGGGATGCCATCTGGCCCTGCTGCTTTGCCATTTTTCAAAAATGCCACTGCTTTTCTGATCTCTTCCCGGCTGGGTCTGTCACAGCTGATGGGTAGGTCGGTCTCTGCCGGCTGGATGTCGGGGGGGGGGGGGGGGGGGGGGGGGGTCGGGTGGGCTAGGTCTGTTCAGTAACTCTTCAAAATACTCGGCCCATCTGTCGAGTTGGTCTGCTCTGTCTGCAATAGGCTTGCCTTCTTTGTCTTTTACTGGTCTTTCTGTATGGCCATACTTACCCGACAATCTTCTGGTAATGTCGTAGAGCTGTTTCATGTTGCCGCTGCCTGCTGCCTTTTCTGCCTCAGCTGCCAGGCTGTCTGTGTAGGCCCTCTTGTCTGCCCTGATACTCCTCTTCACCTCGCGGTTGGCTTCCGAGTATTCCCCCTGTGCCCTTACTTTGGCTGCTCTCGTGCGACTGTTGTTGACCGCTGCTTTCTTCTGCTTCCTCGCTTCTATCTTCTTCAAGGTCTGTGCCGACAGCCAGTCCTTGTGGTGGTGTTTCCTGAACCCTACAGTGTCTTTGCAGGTTGAGTTCAGCGCCTCTCTAACTGCCTTCCACTGCTGCTCTGCGGTGACCGCCTCCTCTTCATTTACTAGCTCCTGTAGCGCTTGAAACCGGTTGGACAGCACCAGTTTGAACTCTTCTCTAACTCCAGTTTCTCTCAGGAGGCCTACATTATAGCGCTGTCTTCTTGTTGTCTCTGTGCAGCTTTTCTTTAGCTTGAGCTTCATTCTTAAGGTAAGCAGATGGTGGTCTGAGGCGACATCTGCTCCCCTCCTCACTCGAACATCTTGAAGGGATCTTCTAAATTTCTTGCTAATGCAGATATGGTCTATTTGGTTCTCTGTTGTATGGTCAGGTGAGACCCAAGTTGCTTTGTGTATTCTTCTGTGTGGGAAGATGCTGCCTCCAATGACAAGTCGGTTTAGAGCACAAAAGTCTACAAACCTCTCCCCGTTCTCACTCATCTCCGAGCCTAGTCCCTGTCTCCCCATCACCTCTTCGTATCCGGTGTTGTCCTCCCCTATTTTGGCATTAAAATCGCCCATGACGATGGTGATGTCTCGCTCCGCACATTTGTCCACGGCACTCTGGAGTCGGTCGTAGAACTCTTGTTTCTCTTCCTCGTCACTGTCATTGGTGGGCGCATAACACTGGATGACGTTCAGCTTGAGCTTTTTCTTGGTTCTAAAGGCTGCTGTTATAATTCTTGGCCCAAGAGGTTCCCAGCCCATCAGCGCTCTCTGTGCCACTGGTGACAGCATGAGTGCTACTCCTTCTGTA
The DNA here is from genome assembly GCA_036245525.1 of Semisulcospira habei. Taxonomy (NCBI): domain Eukaryota; kingdom Metazoa; phylum Mollusca; class Gastropoda; family Semisulcospiridae; genus Semisulcospira; species Semisulcospira habei. The sequence goes on from BTPG01000008.1 coordinate 139,563,491, forward strand.
TGGGGGGCATTCTCCTCTTCATGACCTGAATACAGAATCATCTCCCCACTTAACAGCCTTTTCTGGCCAGACTGCGTCCATCTGGCTTCACTGATGCCTAGCAGGGAAAGGTTGTACTTTTGCATTTCCGCTGCTATCTGGGCGGCCTTGCCGCTCTGGTACATGGTCTTGACGTTCCATGTGCCCATGGTTGTATCCCTGGATAGAGAGAGGCGGCTCGGTCCTGTGGCTTCCGAAGACTTCCGGCTTTCACCACCGGACGTCATAAGTCTTCTAGTAGAAGAACCTTCCTCCTCCAGGAAAGGAATTACTGTTAGTCTTTTCATCGGCGTTTTTGTAGCTATTTCCTTTTTGCAGGGTGGGGAAGCTACCCCCACGCCCAACCCCCTTACTAGGAGGACCAGGGGTTTTCTGTCGGGGTCACCTTCCCTAAGACCATGTTGGTTCACGGCACCTTATTTCATTCGGTGCACCCCTCTCACGAGGGACCCCCTATCCACCACCCAGGAGACGCGCCTCAACGCCGTATGGTCCCAGCGCGAGGCGGACAGACAAACAGTTGAGCATAAATTGACAACAAAGAAAGAGACGCGCTTAAAATGAACAATTACAAATAAGTTGTGTTGAAATTATTCTTTCTTGGTGCTTTTCTTTTGGGGATTTTCGTTAAAATTGTACTATAGTGTCAGTTGTAACCGTTCTCTCTACGCGTGTTTCTTTCTTCTTTTTTTTTTTTTTGTTTTGTTTTGTTGGGGTTTTCTGAGACATACTTTGAGTTTGCAAAGGTTACGATTTTTATTTGTTAAAACGGTTCTCCTTTCATCTCGGGACACAGCACCGCTTTTGCTTATCATATCTACATGCACTTGACCTCCCCGCCTCCACCCCACCTCCCTAACAATACAAGATTAATCTGGCACTTCTGATACTTATATGGTGTTAATTTTCTTATTGAAAAGAATGTTCTACCTGGAGTTTCTGCAGGAGCAATCACCTTGTGTTTGACAACAACACTACACTACCAAGTACTCCTCCGTCTGAGGAACAACACAGCCATTTGTGAAAATTGTGATACACCCACAACCTCCTCCATATGAGGAACACAGGATCAGATCACAGAAAGTCATTATCACTCATAATAATAATAATGGTAATTACGGTATTTATAATGCGTTTATCTTATAATAATTATAACTCTAAGCGCTCACTCACAACTCGCGCACACATGCGCACGCTTTTGACAATGACTCACGTACCACAAATAACTAAAATACATTACGACAGTCAGCTTGGGGTGGGGATTGTGGTGATGTTATAGTGCTAGAACTGTTGAAAGAGGTCAGTTTTGAGGGCGGAAAGGAAGGAGGAGAGAGAGTGTTTCTGACGGAGAGTGGGAGAGTGTTCCAGGTGGATGGACCGTAGACGGAGAAGGAGCGGGGGCCGAAAGTGCTGAGTTTGGTGCGGGGGATGTGGAGGCCGAGAGGGTCGGAGACACTCATGATGTATATCTCTTACACTGACTGACGATTACTTAAGGGTTAGTTCAAGGTTGATCAAAGTCAAGACATTTCACACCTCCCCTCTGGTGACACGCATCAATGACCACATTGCTACTCTGATGGGCACTTGTGCATGTCCACGGAAGACAAAGCTATGCAGTCTGTGACGCTGGAGACCCACTGTGCTCCGAGAGTGTTGTGTGACAGGATTAGGAGATTAGCAATTACCTGTGACACCCGGGCCAGTCGGCTGCTCACCCCGGGGGAGACACTCACGGCGCAGTTATTTCTCGCTTTCTGATCACAGTTGGCGTAGACTTAAACCTAGAGCCCCTGTGACAGAAGGGGCACATGAAACTCTATGCCTGGCTGAGGGACTGAGCTGGACCCCAGTTCAGCAATGATCGGACACTTTTCCACCGCTGAGGATGACCAGCAGTCAGCGGCTTATTGCCTTATGCTCAGTCTGAGGATGCAATGGGGAGTGTATAGCACAGCAAGAGGCACTGATTTACATGAGCCCCTGTGAGTGCGGGGCACATGGCACTCTATGTCTGCGTGAAGTACTGTGACAGGTGCAGGTAAGGAGTGCCAAGTGAGGATATTTGACTATACGCCATGAACACACTATGCTCACCCACCGATCCCGTGAGATAATTGTAAAATACACCGTACAAGAAAACAAGAACCATCGAATAGTAAAACACAACTTCCACAAATAACCATCAAAATTTATTTTTTGTCTCCACCCTCCCCCCCATCCCCCCACCCCCGGTGCTACAGCCCCATCCTCCTCTTTCTCACCAAATTCAGGCTGACTGACAGTCGAAACTGTATGAAACATTTCACATATTTTTTATTTTGTGCTTAAGGTTTAAATCACCACCGAGTCGTCTTCAAGTTTGTCCCACAAATAAAACAGCAACATATTGAGTTTACGTAGGCGAGCTTTGAACGGATTTAAAAGGAGACAGATTTGTCAGTTTCTGAGAGAGAGAGAGAGAGAGAGAGAGAGAGAGAGAGAGAGAGAGAGAGAGAGAGAGAGAGAGAGAGAGAGAGAGAGAGAGAGAGAGAGAGAGAGAGAGAGAGTGATGATGATGATGATGACGAAACTTTATTTATTAAAGCTAAAAAGTTTTGACACAAACAAATAGTCATTTTACAAACTTGCCGTTGCTAACATCTACAACATAAAATAAGTTAACAAAAATAAAGACATTATATTTACACACATTATTTCATGCAACAATAGTTTAAAAGAAAATAGAAACAAAATAATAATAAAATGTAAAAAAAATTATACACAGAATAATAGTAACACTCAACATTCATCTTATACCACACACACACACACACACACACACACACACACACACACACACACACACACACACACACACACACACACTATACATAAATGCATGTGGTACATGAAAGTATTAACCATCAGGGTTTGTTTAAATAAATGCCCAGTGATGCTATGTTTGGCTCATCAGGGAATCGAAAAGTTTCGTTTTAAAGATTCCAAGCGAGGCTATAGTCTTCAAATATGCAGGAATAGTGTTCCATACAAACGGTCCAGAAAATGATAAACTAGTTTTAAAAAGGGCAATTCTAGGCAGAGGTAGGGGTAAAGTATTGTTCCTTGAGGTCCGTTCGCGTTCTTGCTGTGGCATAAATTTGGTGGTTAGATTCTGCGGTGTCATGTTATTTAATATCTTGTGCATGAGGATGCATTTGTTGAAACTAAGTTGTTGACGCAGGCCGAGAATGTTTAGATGTCTAAATTTGTCTGTGGTAGGAATGGGCCGCGTATCTATCATTTTGACAGATCTTTTATATATAGAGTTTAACCTGTTCATGTGAACATCACTACAATCGTCCCATACTGTGGAGACATAATCAACGTGCGATTTGATATGGGCTTGAAAAAACAGTTTACGAATATGTGTATCTGTTACTTGTCTAAGCTGGGACAACATGAAAGTGTTTTACAGACTGTATTTATATGCGTCTCCCAACATACTTGTTCGTCAACGTGTATTCCCAAGAATTTACGCTCTGTGACCTGTTCTATCGGTTTATCGTTCAGTTGTAAATATGACGGCTGTGGTCGGCGTTGTGTTTTTGTCGTAGTGATTAAAATACTCTTTGTTTTTCCTGGATGATGAACCATATGATTCACTCTGCACCAGTCGGAAACTTCGCTGAGACTACTTTGTAAGCTAAGGTTAATGTCAGCTGTTTTTTTTAAAACCCGAAACATGGAGGCTCGTATCGTCCGCAAACAGGTTGCAGTTGACATCAGTGTTAGTAATATACAAAGGCAAATGAATATTATAAATAGAAGAGGTCCCAAGATCGACCCCTGGGGGACACCGTAGTTACCTTGTCCTTGTTTAGAGTATTTTCCATCTGTATATACCTTGTATGATCTAATATGGCGGTTTCACCTTTATGGTATGCTATTAGCTTCTTTAAGAGAATGTCATGGTCGACAAGATCAAATGCTTTTTGTAGGTCTGAGAGAGAGAGAGAGAGAGAGAGAGAGAGAGAGAGAGAGAGAGAGAGAGAGAGAGAGAGAGAGAGAGAGAGAGAGATGATGATGATGATGATGATGAATCTTTATTTATTCAGGATAAAACTATTAGGCAATTCAATGCCTGTCTTACAAGCTGTCCTGTAAACAAACATAACAGGAAAATAAACAGACTGCATGCAAATAATAACAATAATAATAATGAGAGGAAGAAAAACTACGGGAAAAAGAGAGAGAGAGAGAGAGAGAGAGAGAGAGAGAGAGAGAGAGAGAGAGAGAGAGAGAGAGAGAGAGAGAGAGAGAGAGAGAGAGAGAGAGCAACAGCAATGTTATCACAACGACCATAATTGTATTTCAGACAGTTAAAAATAGAACAGCAATGGCAATGACCATCATTATTTCACATCGACGACAAAAATATAGAAAGAGAGAGAACAAAAAGACCATTCGAACGAAAGAATGATAAAGAACACAGATGTAAATATGGCCAGAGACAGGCACAGGTCCTCACGAGCCACTGCTGCCAACCAAGAGCAATACTGACATCCGTGCAGGTAGGTGGCGTCAGTTTCCATTACTGCTCAACATCACATGCACAGGTGAGTAGTAAAATTTAACCCATATCATACTGAAGAGGCTAAAAGCTTCAAATTTGTATACTGCCATATGCAAGCTACATTATAGTACTTACACATAAGGCTATAGACCAATAGCTTTAGTTCAAGTGTGGTGTCTAGAGGCGCCAAGCTATTCTGGCACTACCCTTGAACTATTTTAGTCAAACTTATTTCACACACTGGTGTATTCTGAATAATAAGGGTTAATCAGCACTTTCACTACCACCCCCGCGATGAATACATGTGCTGGTTTGTGATTTTGAACACGCGTTATACGGCCTACAGGCCGTAAGGTCCAAAATCACATACCAGCACATATTAAATAATATTATGTGACCGCTGCTGCATCTATCTATCTATCTATATCCCGTAGTCTTGCCGACCGTTGGGGCACCACTGATGACTTGGCAACCAGCTCCCTCCATTCCTCTCTGTTCTCTGCCATTCTCAGCGTATCGCCCAGCTTCAGTCCTGTCCACTCTGAGATATTGTCCTCCCATCTTTTCCTCTGTCTTCCTCTCCTTCGTCCTCCGTGCACAGTGCCTTGCAGGATTGTTTTGGCAAGCCCTGCTGAACGTGTGACATGCACATACCACTTCAGTTTGCGTTTTCTCACAATGGCTAATAAGTCTTCATAGGGCCCGATGGCTTGCCTGATTCTGCTTCCCACTTCCTCGTTTGTGATGTGATCTCTGTATGAGATGCCAAGCAGCCTTCGAAAACATCTCATTTCAGTGGCTTGTATCCTCCTTTCAAGGTCTGCTGTGAGGGTCCATGACTCGCAGGCATACAAGAACACTGAGATGACTAAGGAGCGCATCAGTCTGATCTTGGAGCAGAATGTGATGTTTCTGTCCTTCCATATGATCTTCAATCTTGTCAGTGCTCTTGTTGTCTGCGCAATCCTGGACAGTATCTCTGGTTTTGATCCCTCATCTGTCACAATGGCTCCTAAGTATTTGAATTTCTTAACTGTTTCCAGTTTTTGGCCTCCAACCATGATTTCAGAGCCAATGCCACTGGCGTTATTGGTCATCAGTTTGATCTTCTCTGCACTAATTTCCATCCCATATGCAATGTCTGTACTATCCAGCTTTTCCACCAGCTGAGCTAGCTCCTTCTCTGTTCCTGCAAGGCCATCAATGTCGTCCGCAAAGCGCAAGTTCGTGATTATTCTGCCTCCAATACTGACAGTTCCTTCATGATCTTTTAGAGCGTCCGTCATGATTCTTTCCAGGAAGATGTTGAAAAGAGTAGGTGAGAGCAAGCAGCCTTGTCTGACTCCAACTGTAGTCCTAAACCAGCTTCCTATTTTTCCGTTGAAGCAGACTGCGCTAGTGGCATTGTTGTAAAGGTTTGCTATGACTTTGACCTTCCGACTCCGCCTAAAGAAGGTCAACAAGCAGGGTCCCACCAGAATCAAGTTTGACCTCGAGAAGCTGAAAGACCCAGAGGTAGCGGAAGCCTTCCAGGCAAATCTAGGAGGAAAATTCGCACCACTGCTACTTCTAGGTGCAGAAGACACGGACGTGGACACACTGATTGACACATTTAACACTGTTGTAACCCAAACAGCCAGTGAGATCCTTGGCAAACACCGACAAGCAAAGAAACCTTGGGTTACAGCTGACATCTTTGTTCTATGTGACAAGCGTCTTGAATTAAAGAAAAAGAAATCAGAGGTAGAAGGAGCTAAACAATACAGGGAAATTAACCAGGATATCAAGAAAAGCATGAAAAAGGCAAAGAATAAGTGGATTGAAGATCAGTGTAAAAACGTAGAAGAAAATCTGAACAAAAATAATAGCAAAAAAGCATACCAGCTGGTGAAAGACCTGACCAGTGTAAAACAAGGACGCTCCTCGATCATTCAAGATAGTGAAGGGAACTGTCTTACGGAAGACCAAGACATACTGAAGAGATGGACAGAGTACTGCTCAGATTTGTACAACCACCGAGCTGCAGGGGACCCAGGCATACTTGTCAACCCACCCGTGACCAACAATGGCAACTATCCCATCCTCCGAGGAGAAGTAGAGGCTGCAGTGAAGTCGCTGAAAAAAGGGAAGGCAGCAGGAGCAGACAACATCCCTGCAGAGCTAGTCCAAGAAGGGGGAGAAGACACGATAAGCGCCTTACTAACAATCTGCAATAAGATCTGGCAGTCAGGGGATTGGCCCACACCATGGACCCAATCACTTATAATAACTCTCCCCAAAAAAGGCAACTTACATCAATGCCAGAACTATCGCACGATCAGTCTTATATCCCACCCAAGCAAAGTCATGTTAAAGATCCTACTGAACAGGCTAAAGCCACAGGCAGAGGAAATCATAGCTGAGGAACAGGCAGGCTTCAGACCAGGGCGCAGCACAAATGAGCAAATCTTCAACCTGAGAGTTCTATGTGAGAGATACCTCCAGCACCAGCAGGACCTCTATCATGTCTTTGTGGATTTTAAGAAAGCGTTTGACAGGGTGTGGCATGCAGCCCTTTGGTGTACCATGAAGCTATACAACATCAATGCCAACCTTACCGCTGCTGCATAACCTCGCTAAATAACACCAAACATTTTACGCGTTATTGTTCTGTGTATGCAAGGTCTTTGTCAGAAAAAGAAAAAAGAAAAAAGAATGCGCGTTGAAACGTAACGTGATCTGTTTCGTCAGCCTGGATAGAGCAATTTGTGTTTCCTGAAATAGATGCTAATTACCCTTATTTCTGCCACGCCACCGCACCATAAACCGTCGGGGACAATATAATGTGCGCAATAGCCTACAGATTAACCCCTTCACTGCCGATAAAAGGCGAAAAGATAAACACACCCAACTGCAAGAGGCATAGATCCTCATGAGCCCCCGCTATTGCGGGCGCTCATAAGGATCTATGCCTCTTGCTGAGGCCAGTTTGTATCCACCTTCCTTGGAGAGGAGTGCCTTTTGGTCGTCGAGTGAACGCAGATTTCACAAACGCGATGTGCGTGACTGGCAGGCTGGGAAGGGGTTAAACCTTAACATTCGGAATGCACCAGTGTGTGAAATAAGTTTGACTAAAATAGTTCAAGGGTAGTGCCAGAATAGTTTGGCGCCTCTAGGCGCCAAGCTATTCTGGCACCACCCTTGAACTAAAGCCATTGGTCTACATCCTTATCTGTAAGTACTATAATGTAGCTTGCGTATGGCAGTGTACAAATTTGAAAGACTTATTATGATATGGTAATGTAACGTGCACAAAAGCCGACACATTTGTGCGTAGTAAGCTGAAGTAATGTGCACAGTACCAAATAATTTGCGCGTTAACCCTTTTAGCTCCAAGGTCCCATTTCTCAAATTTTGGAGGTGTTGCCTAACGACTGCATGGGATGGATTGACCATGATAATTCAAGGGTAGAGCCAAATTAGCTTGGCGCCTTCAGGCGCCAAGCTAATCTGGCACTACCCTTGAATTATCATGGTCAATCAATCTCCTGCTGTAGGGACTCGGAGCTAAATGGGTTAATCCAACCTGTGTAAGCTAGCACTTATTCGAACAGAAATATCTATATTACATCTTTGATTGTTGGCACCAACTCTTAGAGACTGATTTGCTTGAACAAAAATATTTCCACTATAATTGTTCAAGGGTTGTGTCTGATCAACTTGTCGGCTGGAACAGAGATATAGATCGACTGTGATAGCACAAGTAGTGTCTGATCATCTTGGCGGCTAGAGCCGATAGAGTCAGTTTACTCGGATCGATTGTAATAGTTCAAGGGTACTTGCCTGAAAGGATGATAAACCTCAAACACATTTCCAAATAGTGAAAGAGCCAGGAGGGACCGGTGGGAGTGGGAAGGGGCCTGCCCCCCTCCCCGTCCCTCTCCCGCAAAGAAAATATAAGGGGGAAGAGTCAGCAGAGTGTCCTCTGTCCCGGTCCCCCACCCCACCCCACCCCTCCAACCTACCCCCCCCCCCTATTTTTCAGAAAAATAAAATCATATAGATATTGATTTTTGAGTTACTTGTTTTTAAAAGGCTGGACGACTATCGCCTCGTTTGATTTTTTGTTAATAGATTGGACCTTCGCCTGCCTCCGCCCTCGCTTAAAAAAAAAAAAAAATAGCCCTGCTATATTGACGAGCAAAAGAAATGCAACATTTTGGGAATCACCGGAAACACTTCAGTGTTTCCGATGATTCCAAAAATGTCGTATTTCTTTTGTTCGTCAGTATTTAAAGTATGATGTCATGCACACTGACCCTCCTCCCCCTTCCTATTACTTCCAGAAACATGTGGTTTAGAACTGTCAGCTAAACACTGTGTACAAACAAATCAGGGAAGATAGGTTGTTCATTGGTACTCATCCCTTGCGCTGTTATGGTATGTGCAGATGCAGCACTGAGTTGGTTCTGGGCGTGAGAGAGTCCTGTTTGGTTTGAACATGTCTTTATACAAGACCATGCAAGATACACTGAACAGTAGGAAGGGTGAGACAGCAAGCAAGTGTTCTTATAAATGCCTTCCCAAGATACGTTACAGCTTCATGTCCAAGATGGCGGTTGACAATTTTATCAGTCATGTTTCGCTTGTAGAAGGGGACGTGAATAGCGCATATATGTTTGATTTATTTTGAAGGTTGGACAGTTGCAGGTTCGAGTGTCCCCCCCCCCCCCCTACCCTCCCCCCCCCCCAACCGCGACTGTAATTTGGTGCCTGTCAAAGCCGGCGCCGATCGAATCTGTCACTACCTTTCACCTTTTGGGAATTGACAGGCCTACCTGACCAAAAGTGTCTTTATCTGATTGTCTCAGCAAAATGTCCTCGGGCCGACGCCGGCCGTAGTTGGCCCGCGGGCCAACTACGGCCGACGTCGGGGGGAGGACATTTTGCTTATTGCAGCACGACAAGGCCGGATCTCGGTGTCTTTGTACAGGGAATATATATCTTCGATCTAGGACTATTATTGGAAACAAGAATAGGTCAACAGGCACTAAACGTCAGAGAAGGCCTGTGTGATTTTCTTTCTGATTTTGATCTAATTGCTAGACACAATAGAAGTTCATTGGGGGCGACAACTTGGCCAGCTAATAATGTAATTCACACACTGGCGATATGGCAGGCCAAGCTGATGGAGACAGTGACCAAATAGGTGCGGTAATGATGATCTCTCATATTAACTCATTCAGCCCGACGGCCGTATTTCCCAAATTTTGGAGGCGTCATCTAATGACTATGCACCAGTTGCAGGAGATGGATCGACCATGATAATTCAAGGGCAGTGACAGATTAGCACTGATATTAGTGACATATTAGAATCTGGCACTGCCCTTGAATTATCACGGTCGACCCATCGCCTGCTGTAGTGCGTCAGGACTGAATGGGTTAAAGCCATGTTATAATGTAATTCACACTATGGCGATATTTCAGGCTAAATTATGGACACAATGACCAGAAACAGGTGAGTTAATAATGAATTGTCTTATTAATTAAAGCCATGCTGTTTTAAGAGAAAATGCTGTGCAAGTAATTGCGCTGACCTAATGATGCATATTATGTAAAGCGGATGGTGGCTCGTAGTACACGTAGCTTGTAGTCTAAGCACGAACACACTCGCCCGAAGGTAGGCACATGCTGATGCACACACACATTCACACACGCATGCACGCACACGCACACGCTCGCAAGCACACACACACACACACACACACACACACACACACACACACACACACACACACACACACGCACGCACGACACAATCATGTCATAAACATGAAAGTCCCTCTGTTTTATCTATGCATCATGGAGAGAGAGAGAGAGAGAGAGAGAGAGAGAGAGAGAGAGAGAGAGAGAGAGAGAGAGTAGAGAGAGAGCAGAGAGAGAGTAGAGAGAGAGAGAGAGAGAGAGAGAGAGAGAGAGAGAGAGAGAGAGAGAGAGAGAGAGAGAGAGAGAGAGGAAATGAAATGAAACTTTATTTCTGAACGGAAGAAGCAGTTAGCACATGTGCCATTTTTCACGCTTGCCGTTGCTAAACTACAAAGGTACAAATCTGCTAAAGGTACAAAGCTACTAAGATACAAAAGTACAAAGCTACTAACATGAAAGTGCACATAATATAATAAGTCGTTCAAAAAGAGATGGATAAGGCAAAATGGAGGGCACCAATTATGATTACTAACAATGTGAACGGGGGGGGGGGAAAAAAAAAAAAAGAAAAGAAAGAAAAAAAGATAGTCTTTAAAATTCCTTCTTTCACTGAAATCAAACACGCGCGCACGCTCGCGCCGCATGCTCACACACACATACGCACGCGCGCGCGCACACACACCCATATACACGCACGTGCGCGCGGAGGTTAATATCAAGGCTTTAGGCGATGGAGATACCCGAACCAGTGAATGAGCTGTTAGATAGCAGGTACTTGAAGAGGCTTTCCTTGAAAGAGGGGAGTGAACCAGTGTGTGTTATGTGCGCTGGCAGTTTATTCCAAAACGAGGCGCCCGAGAAAGCAAGGGTGGTTTTAAATAAATCTATCCTCGGGCGTGGTGTGATGAAGTTTCGCCTTGATGTTGAATAGCCTGAAGCTACCTTGGTGAAGAGATTACACAAGTATTCTGGGTGGATTTAATTCCAGATTTTATACATGACTACCCCTTTGTTAAAGAGATGGTGCTTGTCAAGAGGAAGCATTTTTAGTTTTTCAAATTTTTGGTCAGTAGAAAGAGCTGGATCAGGCAGGATCTGCTTCACTGCCCTGCGATGCAAGGAGTTAAGCGGCCTCTTCATGTGTATGTCACCACTGCCGTCCCATGTCGTGGAGGCATAATCGATGTGGGATTTGACATGGGCATTGTAAAATAGTTTGCAAGTGTCGACATCAATAAGATATTTTAGCTTAGACAGCATAAACACATTTCTGGACACAGTTTTACAGACAACATTGATGTGAGATTGCCATTTCATTTGATTATCAACAATAACTCCAAGTAGGCGATGTTCAGTTACTTGCGTAATGGTGTGGTCTTTGATTTCCAGGCTAAGCGAAAGTGGCTTGAGCTGATGCTTCTGACGGGTTGCTATCGTCATACATTCGGTTTTGGTGGGATTAAGGATCATTGCATTATTTTCACACCATTTGGAAATTTCACTCAGTCCCTGTTGCAAACGATCATTTAAAGACTCGAGACACTTATCGGGGGTGTGGATTGTTGCGTCATCGGCAAACAAGTCACATTCAATTCTGTCATTCGCGAAATGTAGTGGCAGGTCATTGATAAATATGCAAAAGAGAAGAGGTCCCAGGACAGAGCCCTGGGGCACTCCTCTTGTTACTAAACCACTTGAAGAGTAAGATCCATTGGCTATCACGCGCTGCTGTCTGTCTGTAAGATAGGAAGCGAAAAACGAGGTTGTTTTAAAGGAATGAATAGATGCCTGAGACTGAACTGCCGTCTGATGTATGAAAACAGTTACTTGAAAATGAACCATCCAGATATATACTGAGCTTGGAAAGGAGAATTTCATGATCTAGCATGTCGAAAGCTTTCCGAAGGTCTATGAAAACAGCACCTGTGAATTCGCCTTTGTTCATTGAACTTAGCCACGTGTCAGTAAGTCGCGATAAGGCTGTATGACAACTATGCTTCGGGCGAAAACCTTACTGGAGGGGGTGGATTAATTTGCGTTTTTCCATGTATTCTAACAGATGCTTATGAATGTGTCGTTCAAGGGGTTTACTTAAGACAGACAAAAGTGAAATGGGGCGATAATTGTTAACATCGGACAGATCTTTTGTTTTAGGTAGGGGAATAACTTTAGCTTTTTTTAGTTCTTTTGGAAAAACATTTTTCTGTATGCATAAATTGTAGACATAAGTTATTGTTTCTACAACATAGGGAAGTGATAGTTTCAGTATTTTGGGGCTTATTTCATCTGGCCCGGAAGATTTTTTATTCTTCATGGAACTTATTGTCTTACCAACCTCGTGAACTGCCAGAGGTGGAATAGCAAAAGGATGAAATCTTGCAGTTCGCGTTCTACAGAAATCAATCAGGGTGTCAGGACAGGTATAAGGCCGAGAATTTGTTTTAGAGGGGACCAGGGACTCGGCAATTGAAAGGAAATGATCGTTAAAATTATCGGCAGTCAGAGTAGTCGGGATTACAGGGGATTTCCTACTCTTGCCTCCAGTCACTACGGCCATAGCGCGCCAGAGCATGGACATATCTTTGTCTTGTTTAATCAAACGACCAATAAAAGATTTTTTAGCCTGCCGCACTAAACATTTGACACGATTGCGCTCACGTTTAAATTCAGCAAAACACTTCTGTTTTCTCAGATCATCTCTCACCCTCATGGCCAGAATGATGTCTTGAGTCAGGGCGGGAGTGAAGCGTGTTTGACTCGCCTCCGCCGCACAGGCGCGTGTTTATTTAAAATAGTAAGAAAAATGCTATACCAGACAGACAGAGCGCTGTCAGGGTCAGTTTCACTAAGCACTTCCTCAAAAGGTGCGTTATTAAGGTCAGATAAAAAGTCGCTCTCACTAAATTTTTTAAAAGAACGATAGGTGATATACGTATGACATCCTTTCTTTGCTTTTGGGAACTTAGTGGACCACGTACAGCTGATGGGAAAGTCGATCACTAATGCCAAGGTTACCGACAGACACATTATGAACAGACTCCGGCTTTGTGGCATAGATGTGGTCTATGAGTGTAGATGTTGTTGGTGTTATTCGTGTCGGCGAAGTGACTAACTGTTTAAGACCCAGCAACGTCATCGTAGAGTCCCATGCATGATGAGACCTTCTATATTAAAATCTCCCATAAAGTATGACATTAGAATTAGGTTTACAGGCTTTATCAAACATACTAAGAAAATTATCGTACCAAGTTTGCAGCAGGGTTGCGGTACAGAAAACCGATAAGAAATGATGGTGATTGGGGGGCTTTCAGCTCAAGCCACATACACTCAACTTGCTCAGTTTCTAAGTCATGTCGTCTACGTGTAAGAGCTCATGCCATAACAACAGGCGTTCACTACCTTAGTTGAACAGACGTGTGAATATAAGCAGCTAATCCTGTTTGTCCATGGGCCGTTGGATCACGTCTCAGGACAGAAAAGCCAGGAACCTGAATTGATTCATCAGAAACATTAGAACCAAGACGTGTCTCAGAAAATCCAAAAATATGAAATGGGTTTGAGTCATTCAGGTAAACGGAAATATCAGCAAGTTTGGCATATAGATGGTATACATTTAAATGCCCAATGCGGAGATTTTTTACTTTCACGTCTGCTTGATTCATCGTGACAGATGAGAAAAACGAAGGTGGGAGAGAGAGAGAGAGAGAGAGAGAGAGAGAGAGAGAGAGAGAGAGAGAGAGAGAGAGAGAGAGAGAGAGAGAGAGAGAGAGAGAGAGAGAGAGAGAGAGAGAGAGAACTCGAAAACTCGAAATGGTTTATTGCTTCAGGCATCAGCCCATCAGCAAAGTACAGCGACGATAATCACAGTAAAACAAAAAACGACAGGGGTTGGGGTATAATGGGGATTTGGGGTGGGGTTGGGGAAGGGGTGGGGGTGTGCAATGACATGGAATCCATATCATTAAAGTTCATTTCGTCATGTTCATGAATCCGCGACATGATGGGTCCAGTGAATACAGCATCCTAGAATCTCGTACAGGCAGAAATCACAGTCCTGTAACTTGTCCGGGAGAAAGAAATGACAACTGATTAATCTGAACAAAAAAACTTTCTGTGCATGCTAATGTTCAACAAGACTTGCCTGCCTTAGCCAGGTAGCACTGTGTAATCCTGGCCAAGGCAAGCAAGTCTTGCTGTATGCGTTGAATGTCCTGTTTATACTCATTGTCACTGACAGCCGGCAGAAGACCAAGAGCAAACACCATCTCCAAAACTCTGCCGGTCACTGGGTCACACTTGACTTCATAACACACAGTCCATGAGATACGAATGTCGTACATAAGCACAAAATCGTCACTCTCAGCCACTAAATAGTTCTTTCCATTCTTTTCGTGAGAAACTACTTTCTTTAGTCTTTGGTTCCTCGATGTGTCCATTAGTTTATGTTTTGTTGACTCGGTCTGAGAGGTGACAAACGTGTACACTTGTTTGGGATCAAAGCCACGTGATTCTGCATCTCTGATTTCTGTGTCACACACGCCCGTTTCAGGTCTAGCACAGTTAATATTGTCAACATCAGCGGTACATGCGTGCACTGTCTCTGTTGGTGTTCCAGTTTCCATGTATGCTGTGATGTCGTGGTTCTCAGCTAACGGCGATGCTGTTGCACGTGCTGCATGGTCACTACACGGTGTGTTGTCTGGCTGGGTGATGGTTTTCGTGTACTGTAGTGTACTGCCATTTGTAGATTCTTGATTATAATTATCAGTGTCCGTGTAAACTTCACTCTCTTTTACGTTTGTGCCATCCAATAAATTGTCACTGCTAGGCACACTGCCTACCTTGTTTCTTGCCTGTGCCCTCCGTAAGTCTCTGCGCACCTGTGACGGTGGTTTTCGTCGCCAGTAGCCGGTCGGTGCAATGTCGGTTTGCTGTTGGTCTCTGTCCGCTGAACACAGCCGTAGTAAGAACACCAGGTTGGTCCCTTCCCCGGTCAATTTCCATGACGTGGTGTGATGGCTGGACAGTACAGACTGCAGGACAGCTTCTGCAGCTGACGGGAGTCCGGTGACGGGCATTTTGTCGTTGTTTGACAGCAAAAATATCTCAATTTCTGGACGCCAGAAATTTCGTGTCGCCACCTTGCCAAGGGCAAGCAACTCCCGAGAGAGAGAGAGAGAGAGAGAGAGAGAGAGAGAGAGAGAGAGAGAGAGAGAGAGAGAGAGAGAGAGAGAGAGAGAGAGAGAGAGAGAGAGTTTGAAACCATTTTTTATGATAGACATTATGTGCATGCAAGCCTGAGTAGAGGTCATTAAAGGTTACTTTTCCGTATAAGTACGCCTTGCCTCTAAAGAATTGTTGGTAATTTGCTGTACATGAAAAATTAATGTTAACAACGCATGACTTGAGTGTATTTGATTCTTAGTGGACAATAGACACCGACGTTTTATTATTACATTATATTGCTCTTGTTTTTTTTTTTTTTTTGTTTTTTTTCTTTTCGTCCATAGTTTGGAGAGTCCAAACAGGCTAGTGTCGGCATTTTCTAGGTCAATCGTATGAGGGGTGTAGGGGGCTCTGGATAGAGGTAGTACCTTTGCTGTTCGGCAGCTGCGTCCTACATAGGACGGACGGGAATCACTGGTCCTCATCCATCTCCTTAATCTCTCACGTGCTGGCTCCAAGCGCCACACCCTGGCAAACCACCTCAGCTGGTGGGCTAAACCACGTGAGGGGGTGGTGTTCACATTGCACCACTAGGCGGATGAGCTGTTTCTGACAGCCAACGGCTAGAGGACGGAGGAGATCAGGTTGGATCCAACGACCACATGTGGGGGAGTAAACCCTTCAAATCAGGAGTGGAGCCCCGAAGGCAGACAGCTGCCTGTATTCACGCACTGTTCTGGCAGCTCCTGCAGCCAAACTGGTGCCAAACGTACTGCTTTGCATTCCTTTGGATACATCAGCGAGGCCGAGAGGGGGATCTTGATGACTGGGCATCCCAGGATCTCCATACACTTCGCCCAGGCTTGCGCACTGGAGAGGTCACTCCAGTGACTGACCCAGCAGGCGCATACTCCATTGTCTTCCGAGACAGGATGCCATATATACGTATGAGAGCCTTTATACCTCTCACTTGATCCTGTTGTACTGCCGAATACATTTCACACACACACACACACACACACACACACACACACACACACACACACACACACACACACACACACACACACACACACACACACACACACACACACACACGCGCGCACGTGGACACACACACACACACACACACACACACACACTCGCGCGCGCGCGACACACACACCTACCCTTTCCTCTCTTCGCCTCCTCTGTCCCGCGCCGCCAACCTCACACCTTTCCCCCTAACTAATTATATTTGAAATTTCATGACTTGCTGATTGCTCATCGCCTAGGAAACTTGACAGATGAGGAGAGGGGTGGGGTGGCCGGTTGGTGTGTGAGGGGCGGGGTACGGGGGGGGGGGGGAGGAAGAGGTTGTGGATGTGGGGGTGGGGGTGGGGTGAGTATGTTTGTGTGTGTATGTGTATGTTTGTGTTTGTGTGTGTGTGTCCGCTCTCAAATGTTTGACTGTTCAAACTTTCGTGATGCTGGCATGTTCATGCATACCGAAAATGTGCCGTGACATTTCGTCGAAATTCCAGCTTTATACATGTACAGAGTTTGTGTTTGCGATTGTATTAACTTTGACTTTTTCTTGTATGGACAAGAAGCATTTTTCCTTGTTTTCTTGGAGCACACAAGCAGACGGAGTGCTATTTCATGTCCACTCTCTGACATTTCAAAATGCCAGCAACTGTTCCAAGGGTCCAAAGTGTCTTCTTTAAACCAGCGAAGTACGGTACTTCGTCAAAATTTGGAAGAGACTTCAGATAAAGAAAAGACAAGGCAATAAGTTCTAAACAGCCCCCAGCCCCCCCCCCCCCCTTAAGAAAAAAGTAGAGAAAAGAAGAAACAAAGAAGAAGAAAATAGTCTTGGCACCAATAAAACCCCACAAAAACACCCGACCAACTTCCTTGAACCTACAAGGTTTCAAACCCACGACCTAGAAAACATTTACGAGTTGTTGGGGCAACTAACACATTCGCTGCCAGAAATGAGTGAACACCACCCAACTGCAAGAGGCATAGAACCTCATGAGCCCCCGCACCTGCGGGGGCTCATGAGGTTCTATGCCTCTTGCTACCTTTGTTGCTTCCGCGCCCCTTGGAAGAACGTGGTTCTGGAGTGTTGAATTCACAATGATTTCAATAACATAATTTGTGCCACAGGCAGTACAGTGGTCAATATCACCCGGGGTCTTAGAATTGGCACAAAGAAAAGAAACTTTCTTTACGCTGACGTAGATGGCCACATACAAAGAACCTCCGTGTTTATGCATGCACTATGCAGAATACAGCAATGAGACTGCCTGCTCGATAAAAGTGCATTCACACATACGCTGAATGTATTTTGAACAATACTTCGAATAGTCTTATGATTATGAAGACACACGTCAATTCAAAGTATTGTTAAAAAGACTGAAGGCCTGCCTCTATGTTGTTGGGTGTTTTTCCGATGTCGTGGGCCTGTTTTGAGCAGACTTATGTAAATTTATTCAAACTTCTTGCCCCCTATCGCATATTGGCAAAGTACAATTTTTTTCTAGCTATAAACACACAAAGAGAGTGTACTCGGTATTCTCATGCCGATACTCATTGATTGAGCTGAGACTCAGTGTATTGCCGATATCATACTGAGGCTAAACGCTTCAAATCTGTACACTGCCTTATGCAAGCTACATCATATAGTACTTACAGATAAGGATATGCACCAATGGTTTTAGTTTAAGGGTGGTGCCAGAATAGCTTGGCGCCTAGAGGCGCCAAGCTATTCTGGCACTACTCTTGAACTATTTTAGTCAAACTTATTTCACACACTGGTGTATTCCGAATGATAAGGGCTAAAGGATAAAAACTTGAAGTGTCACCTGTCATTCAAGACTACTACAGTCACAGCCACCTGAATGGTCTATAGGCCACATGAATGATGGTCTTTCATGACAGGTGATCTCTTACAAGGTCGGTCTCTCAAAACAGGTATTGCTGTAACGACAACGAGAGCAAAAACAAACCCAAAAAAACGAACAACAATATCGCACCAAAGCATAATCATTTTCATTACAACTAATGAGATCAGTAGCAATAAAATAATACAAAATTACAAAGAAAGAAGAGAAAAAAAAAAAAGAAAGAAAAGAAAGAAATATACAACCACAATGGCACCAGCGTTTTTGTGGCATGCCTAACAACATCAACAAAACACGACAACAACAGTGGTTGTCCTAAACCCTTTTAGCCTCAAGGTCCCATTTCTCAAATTTTGGAGGTGTTGCCTAACGACTATGTACCAGTTGCAGGGGATGGATTGATCATGATAATTCAAGGGTAGTGCCAGATTAGCTTGGCGCCCGAAGGCGCCAAGCTAATCTGGGCACTACCCTTGAATTATCATGGTCAATCAATCTGCTGCTGTGTGGACTCGGGGTTAAATGAATTAAAGGCGCTGCGCAGTAGAAAACTTTGCCAAGCAAAATGAACAATGCCAAAGTGGATATGATCCCCATTCGCTCGATAACTATAAGTACTCAGGGCTATAAGTACTCAGGTCGCCAATTACCTGCAAGTGCAAGTTTCGATTAGCGTCATGACATGCGGACACCGCCATAGCGCGCGCACCAGCACGCTAAGGAATTAAATCAGTTCAGATTAAGATACACACCAACCACAACAGTTCAATGTTGTGCCAGGATAGCTTGGCGCCTAAAAGCGACGAGCTATTCTGGCACAACCCTTGAACTAAGGTATAATAGTATGTCTTATAAATTGCTTTTCGCGGGCTAATGTAGGCTTACGTTCAACCGCAGACCTTTAGCTTACTGGGTTAAATAGATAATTGATTTTTAAATATTGTTTTAATTTAAATTTTTTTTTTTTTTTTTTTACAAATGTAGGTAATATCACCAGTGAAACAAAGGTAAACACAGCGGTCTAAATCTTTTAGCTCAAAAGCCCATTGTAATTTTCCTGTGTATGTGTCTTACAGTCGCGGAAATCGTTCGAGTGTGATACCGGTAGTTCAAGCTTAGTGCCAGATTAACTTAGAGCGCCTTTCTGCCTTGACTTTGGCGTCTCTTATGAACAATCAAACGTTCAGCTTTTCTTTTCCTTTTGACACAGTATAAAGCAAACACGAAATAACTCGGTATTCTTGTTGTTATTGTTGTTGTTGAGTTTCTATAGGCTGAATTCTCATGGGGTCACCCGTCGGGGTGAGAGGTTTGCGCGTATGTTCTGCCCGCGACATAACACAGCAAGTTATGGCTCGACCGTGATAGTTCAAGGGTGGTGGCAGAATAGCTTGGCGCCTACAGGCGCCAAGCTATTCTGCCACCACCCTTGAACTGTCATGGTCGATCTGTCTCCTGAATTGTAATGCAATCCTCAGGGGATAACGTCCAAATGTAGGTATTTCGTGCCTCGGGCACAACGAGTTAATTACCATGCTTACACTTAGACTGCAGACACGGTCTAAGCAAATGAGTCCATGCATCGTTATAAACAGGCAGACACCGACCTGTATAAGTTAAATGCAAACGACCATCAGCTTTTCTCCGACAGTTTGGCCAGCAAAATACATAGTAGCGCCAGCTAAGTTCGATTTTGCGACCGGTCAGAACCGCCTCTGCCTCTTTGATCTTAATCGTTAACCCCTTCGTTGCCGGGACAGCGCAGAGTGGCGAAAGAGTATGCGTGGGCCCGCGTTCGAGTTCCTGCGTGTACATATTTGCATTCAGTTTCAAAGATAGTGCCCTTTCAGGAATCGCCTGCCTGCAATTTTAGCACCTATAAAATCCACATCTTTTATTTATTGAACCTGCAAACACCTTCCCAATGTGCAAAAGGCCTTCGGGCCGACATCGTCCGCCGTTGGCCAGCGCACGGCCGTGCGCGGGCCAAGGACGGCCGACGACGGCCCGATGACCTTTGCGCACTGGGTTTTTACTTACCACGGCCAAATGTGTCGACACACTGATCGACCTGTGCATCGTGAGCATAAGTTGCGCGAGATACATCATTTTATCATGGCAGCTCGAGGATAGCTCCTGATTAGCTTGGCGCCTGGAAAGGCGCCAAGCTAATCAATCACTACCCTTGAGCCTCCAGGCGCCAACCAAGCTAATCAGGCACTATCCTTGAGTTGTAGTCACTGATGTCCGAGACCCGCATTTGACGTTGAGAGCGAAGGACTTAATGCCAGTGCTCTAGGTGTAACGGTCTTGCGTGTGTATGTATATGTATCGATTTATTCAATCTTTTGGAAACGGATTCAAAGAGTAACGTTACGAGTGTGACAATTACTGCCGAGGGATCTAACGTCGAACTCTTGAATGTATGAAGATCTGAATTAAGTGTCAACAAACGACCGCTCCGTTAAAAAAAAAAAATTACCCCCCCCCCCCAATAAACAAAGTATATATATATATATATATATATATATATATATATATATATATATATATATATATATATATATATATATATATATATATATATATATATATATATATATATATATATATATATATCGTAAACTGAACGTCAAAGTCGTCCAAGGATCACGCATACAAAGTGGCGTCCACAAGATTCATAGATCCTCGTGAGCCACCGCAACTACCACCATAAGGGCTCCTGAGGATCACGTTTCTTGCAGTTGGCTCGTGTTTTACTGTTTCTCTCGGCAGTGAAGAGGTTAAAGTCAAACTTCCAGTAGCGACATGCAGAATGCATGAGTCATTCACTAACGTCGCATAAGCAACAATGCACCTGCTGCATTACGCGTGGGAAATGACTTAATCAGAGCAGAGTAATCGTGTGATTAAATAACCAATTACTGATAACCACGCAATGATTTAGAATTGAGAACGAACGAAATTTAACGAGAGAGTGCTTGTTGCCTTTTACATTACTGTGTGCTGGTCTGTTATTTCGGACCTTACGGGTGTAAGCCGTACGGTTCGAAATAACAGACCAGCACACATAGAATATCTATTTTTACTTGTTGCTGTCGATTCGAAAATCAATACAATGTGCGTGACCAAAGACCATACAACATGTTACGTATTTGCAGCACTCAGGTAGTCTTGAAATATCGGAATTGCACCACGTTAGTTCTTACTTTTACGGCAAACTCGATTACATATAGAAGTAACAAACGAACGAACGAACAACAGGGCGGATCAGTTACCTAGGGGGGGGGGGGGGTCCAACTTTTTGTTTGGGACATTCAACCTTATTCAGACGCTAGACCCTTGCTTCCAGTGGCAGAAAAATTGAAAAGCGGGGGCGGTGGCGGGGGGGTGGGGGTGGTGGGGGGGGGGGAGGGGGAGGAGGGGGGCAGGGGGGGGAGGGAAGGAGAGAGGGGGCGAGTGTGTGTGAAGACTCGCCAAAATATCAAACAAGGGGGGTGGGGTCCAAACACCCCCAAAAGGGAGTTTTTTTTTTATAGCATTTTAAAGAATTTTGGGTGGGGCGGGGGGAGGGGGGGGGGGTGATCCAGAACCCCTGGAACCCCCACCCAGATCCGCCCCTAAACAAATGGAAACGAACGAAGAAATAAATCAGCAAACAAACAAATGAACAAATAACAAACAAATAAATAATGTAAAATCAAAATAGGCAAGTTAAAGTCAGAAACAGTGAGTCTGTGACTTCCAGAGGCAGCTGAACCTGAAAAAGCACCTGTTCCAGCTTTGCTGTGAATAATGTTTTGATAGCATTAGCTGAAGTTCATGTGTCCTTAGTGTGTAAATTGAATACTAAATATGATTTTATGTATTGTTGGTCATTCGGATGTAAAGAAAAAACGATATGTGTTGTATTTTTACTGGCTGTGTAAAAACGCCATTGTATATTTTGCTCGTGTTTTCGACAGGTTTTAAAGCTCTTACAGTTTTATATTAAGATTAAACCCTATATAACTAATCCGTTATTGTTATTATTATTATTATTATTATTATTATTATTATTATTATTATTATCGTCATCATCATAATCATCATCGTCGTCATCATCACAAGAAAAAGATCGAAAACAATGACAAGAGAATGACCCGAATTTAATGTCAGAAAACTCATTAGCGTGCAACAGCAGAACAATTCAAAGACGAAATCATGATTCCCAGCCAGGTAAGGTCGCGGTTATGACAGCATAAAACGCTCTCCGATTGTAGATTCAAGAGCAACAGAAAATGAATTAGATCAAAGAAATTTTGTTTTAACCTTTTCAGTACCCGAACACAACAGTCAGCACTCAAGTGCAAGAGACATAGATCCTCATGAGCCCTCGCAGTTGCGCGGGCTCATGAGGATCTATGCCTCTTGCGTTGCATTTCAGTATGCATTTGGCGGACATGTTATCTAGCAATGAAACCGCAATGGGTTTGGTAACATAAGTCACAGCCTCTGGCAGTGAAGTGGTTAAAATTAACAAAAGACATTGAACTTGCCAAACGAATCCGTTCCTACAGATGGAACTAATCACTCACGCAGATGGAAATAGTCACGCAATTTATTTTTCTTTTGTTCTGTGTTTGTTAAACCCCCCCCCCCAAAAAAAAAAAAAAAAAAAAAACAAAACAAAAAAAAACAAACAAAAAAACAAACAAACCAAACAAACAAACAAACAAACAAACAAACAAACAAACAAACAAACAAACAAACAAACAAACAAAACAAACCCTAACAAACAAACAATGGTTTTCTGTATAAAAACAAACAAACAAAACAACAACAACAACAACAATAACAAAACCACCCACTTGGAATAAAGAACCCAACGATTGAAAGATAGAATAATTGACTATTTCCATCTGTCGGGGCGGTTTTGTTTGCGTAAAGTACGTATTTTGATGGCTCATTGTAGTTTCTTTTTTTCGTGAGCAGTGAATATACTATAGTCTTTTAGATTCCACTTTCAATCTCACGACCAAAGGATAACAAAAAGGATTGTAGCTTTCTATACCATCGTTCAGGTTGAAAGGTTAAGTTAAAAGCAATTTACCGATTTACGATTTTCTCGACCTTCTTCAGTTCGTACAATGCTAGAACCTTCTTGGTGGTCTAGAGCTTAATACGATTTTCTTTCGGTTGGTCCTATACATATCTTGGACAGTACAGCCATTGCGTATGGGATGGAAATCAGTGCAGATAAGCCGACCAAACTGATGACAAATAACACCAGTGGCATTGGCACTGACGTCATGATTGGAAGCCAAAAACTGGAATCAGTTAATAAATTCAAATACTTAGGAGCCATTGTGACAGATGAGGAATCAAAACCAGAAATACTGTCCAGGATTGCGCAAACAACATCACTGACAAGATTGAAGACCATATGGAAGGACAGAAACATCACGCTCTGCTCCAAGATCAGACTGATGCGCTCCTTAGTTATCTCAGTGTTCTTGTATGCCTGTGAGTCATGGACCCTCACAGCAGACCTTGAAAGGAGGATACAAGCCACTGAAATGAGATGTTTTCGAAGGCTGCTTGGCATTTCATACAGAGATCACATCACGAACGAGGAGGTGGGAAGCAGAATCAGGCAAGCCGTCGGGCCCTATGAAGACCTATTAGCCATTATGAAAAAACGCAAACTGAAGTGGTATGGGCATGTCACGCGTTAAGCAGGGCTTGCCAAAACAATCCTGCAAGGCACTGTGCAAGGAGGACGAAGGAGAGGAAGACAGAGGAAGGTTGATTGGTTGGTTAGTTCGGGTTTAACGTCCACAGCACCGAGGTGATCATGGACGGCCCTGACGGGCGGGTTATGGGGGACAGGGAAATCTATTGCCTATGGAGTACGACCTGAACACTGATCAACTCAGGCGCACTGCAACTGTGCCACATTGATTTACCAGGACCGCAACGGACATGCTATTGAACAAATCCGTTTTTTCCCCTGGATTGTGAGTCCAGCTACCGGGGCCGGGACGGGATACGAACCCACGACTCGGCGATTCCCTTCGCTCTCCTGCTCCGACGTTTAACCGCCTGAGCTATTTCGGACTCTGAAGACAGAGGAAAAGATGGGAGGACAATATCTCAGAGCGGACAGGACTGAGGCTGAGCGATACGCTAAGAATGGCAGAGAACAGAGAGGAATGGAGGGAGCTGGTTGTCAAGTCATCAGTGGTGCCCCAACGGTCGGCAAGACTACGGGATATAGATAGATAGATAGATAGATAGATAGATAGATAGATAGATATACATATCTTTGTCAATGACAGACAAACTCCGTTCGCAAATACCTACAATCTGCAAGAGACATGGATCCCAACTTTTGTTTTGGGACCTGACACAAAAGGCCTCCCCGAGGAGGGTGGGGTGGGGAGTGGGTGGGGGTGGGGGCTGAGGGTGGGTAGGGTGGAGAGAGCGTGTGTGTGTGTGTGTGTGTGTGTGTGTGTGTGTGTGTGTGTGTGTGTGTGTGTGCGCGCGCGCGAAAACTCGGCGCCAAAATGAGGGGGAAGAGGTGGAGGAGAGAGAGAGAGAGAGAGAGAGAGAGAGAGAGAGAGAGAGAGAGAGAGAGAGAGAGAGAGAGAGAGAGAGAGAGAGAGAGAGAGAGTGTGTGTGTGTGAAAACTCGCCAAAATATCAAGCTGGGAGGGGTCCAAACACCCCCAAAAGGGACTTTGTTATAGTATTTTAAAGAATTTTGGTTCGGGGTGGGGGTGGGGGTAGGGGGGGGGGAGAAGGAACCCCTTGCGGAACACCTTCCCCAGATCCGTCCCTGCTTTCAGACAGACGCAAAGACCTGCATCAATTAATCAGTTCTTCAGACATACGCAAACACCTGCATCAGCTAATCACGTCTACAGGCAGAATCAAAGACCTGCAACGGTTA
>BTPG01000008.1:139593756-139618756 GCA_036245525.1 Semisulcospira habei
TTAGTTAACCCTTTTGCAGTCACTGTCAGTGGTCACATATCTTGTTAGTTAATGAAATATTTGTTAATTCTGTCGCCCAAAGAACATGGTTACGAAATGATTTCAGCAAGAGGCACAGATCCTTATGAGCCCCCGCAAGTGCGGGGGATCATGAGGATTTATGCCTCTTGCCTGTCGGTATTGGTCTCTTGTCTTCTGGCAAGAAAAGGTTTAACTCCTTTCCTGCCAGTAAACGTACATTTTTGTTTCTGAAATCTTTGTCGACCAAAAGCCACAACCGTCCAAGAAACATTGATACAAATTGGTCTTAGCAAGAGGGATAGATCCTGTTACGTGGTGGAGTTGTAGTCGTAGTATGATAAACACACCAGATGCACGCACGTAAGGTTCTTTAAAATAAACCTTGTTCAGCTGCAATCCGTCACACCTGGCTTAAGGATGTAGACAATACTGGAGTAACAGTTCCAACAATATTTTAATTCAGCGATGCGATCACCACACAATGCATTTCCAAATGCATCAACACTGATACAAAGTCTCTTCTGCAATGTCCACACTGCGACACAAAGTTTATCACACAACGTACACCACACTGTTACGCTGTTTCTGTTACAATGTACACCCTATACGGGCCACGTACCTACGATAACTGTGTGTCTCTACAACTGACAAATGCAAGACAATGTACGAACGTGCTTCCCCAGCACCAATCTTTTATAGTGCACTAATTTCTAGAATAATCTAGGAAAATCAAACAACTCAACAAATCAAAATAATCTACGCAACTGGAACTCACAAACATCGATAAAACATAAACCCTCTAGAAAACCACAATAGGATACACAACTTTGGCTGCTCACTTCAGCCCCAAATCCTTGGTAAAATGACATCTCACAAAAGTATGGTAGGCAGTTCGGAAACTTCGAGAACCTTCATAAAATTTCAATACACACAAGAAAAAGGCTGAACACTTCACGCGCACAGTAAACAACTTGTGACCAAAAGAGCGGCTCACTCTGATACCGAATTTCAAAAGGTTGCCGACGCTTTGATGTTACACACACGAGGTCACTAGACAGAGCGCGATTCTGCTCCAACATTCTAGTCTATTCTCATCGTAACTACACAATGCAAAAATCGACCGCTTTTCTCCGTGTGACTTCGCTAGAAACTTCCGGAACAAACCTAACAAAATAACAAAGCAAATTCCGCTCTACGCGCGAATAAAAGAAAATTCCACCGAAAAGGTACGTGAATCGTAACCATGATAGCTGAAATAAATATTGGATCGTTTCCTATGATTAACACATGTATGCTCTCACAGGACAACACAACCACAATCGTAACAGATCCTCATGAGCGCCCGCAGTCGCGGGGCTCATGAGGATTTATGTCTCTTACACTTGGATCGTGATCACATTTTCTCGGCAGTGAAGTTGTTAAATTCACTATTGGTGTTTTTTTTTCTTGTGAATGGCCCATGGCTCAGACAAGCAAATCTGAGAGGGACGTAAAAAATGCAAAATTTCTTATTCTGATAAATAATAATAATAATAATAATAATAATAATGTACATTTATATAGCGCTTAACCTCCAAATGAATGATGCTCTAAGCGCTTTACAAGAGCAAAAATCACAGAACAAAAAGTACAAGAAGGTAAAAGCTGCAATAACTATTACAAAAACTAAAGTGGCATATAACAATAGCTCGCACTCACTCTCTCTCTCTCTCTCTCTCTCTCTCTCTCTCTCTCTCTCTCTCTCTCTCTCACACACACACACACACACACACACACACACACACACACACACACACACACACACACACACACACACACATACACACACGCGCGCGCGCACACACACACACAAACAAACACACACACACACATACACACACACACGCACACACACACACACACACACACACACACACACACACACACACACACACACACACACACCGATACAAGAACAGTTACTGCTAACGATTGATAACACAATGAAAATGCATCTAACTATACGCATACGAAAAAAGATACGTCTTGAGCAGAGATTTGAAAGCAGAGTTGGTGCATGTCTGAGATGGGCTGGAAGGTCGTTCCAGATGACTAGACCGACATAAGAAAAAGCACGCTGGCCCTGGCTAGACGTCTTTCGCCTAGGAACCATGAGAATACGCGTGTCTGATGCTGAACGGAGGGATCTTGAAAGCGTGTAAACATGAAGCAGGTCGGACAAATATGGAGGAGCAGAACCGGTAATAGCATTGTAACAAATCACATAAACTTGTACACAGTTCTTTGAAATACAGGCAGCCAGTGCAGGTCAATTAAATTAGTCGGGCAGAGCAGTTCATAACTCAGTCTTTGAAGTTTATCAAGAAGATTCTGAGGAACACCAGCCAAAAGGGAATTACAAAAGTCAATGCGGGAAAGAACAAGGGAGGTAACAAGCGTTGTCATTGTTTCAGTAGTGAGAAGGTGTCGAATTGAACTGATCTTCCTCAATTCAAAGAAGGAATATTGTCAAACCTTTTTGACATGCTCTCTCATGGTCAGCCTGTTGTCAAAGATAACACCAAGATTACGGGCCGACTCGGAAAAGGGGATACTGTTCTGACCAACTCTGATCGAGTCTGAGAGATCAGTGCAGGTAGAACAAGACAATCTTTAGGCCTCAGTTTTGTCACTATTCGTTTGCAGTTTGTTTTGCGTGGTCCAATTCTGAACGTCTGTGACACAGGACTCTAAAGACTGGAACATCTAATTAACATATTTGCGTTGGGCACTGGCATACAGCTCTGTGTCATCAGCATAAAAATGGTGAGAAACAGAGTGACGTTTGATAACACTAGATAAAGGCTGGGTATACAGCGTGAAAAGGATCGGCCCCAAAACAGAGCCTTGGGGAACACCGTAAACATGCTCAGTGGGATCGGACTGTACTCCCAACACAGACACTACTTGTTTTCTTCCAAAGAGGTAAGACTAAAAAAAAGTGTATGTAAAGCGGCACTCTTATGCCAAAAACAGAGTTTAAACGTTGGATGAAAATCTGGTGATCTATCGTATCAAAAGCAGCACTCAAATCAAGAAGGGCCAGAACAGAAACATTATCTTCATCACTGGCTGTGAGCAGGTCGTTCACAACACAAAGCCACGCCGTCTCCGTGCTGTGACCGGGGCGGTAGACGGATTGAAAATCGTGCCAGAGGTAATTACTTTTGATATGATCGAATAACTGCGACAAAACTATTCTCTCTAGTAATTTTGAAAGAAATGTGAGGCTAGATACAGGTCTGTAATTTTACAGATCATTTGGGTCAAGAGTGGGCTTCTTTAAGAGATGTTTTACAATGGCACTTTTGAAACATGCTGGGACAACATCTGTTTTAAGAGACTGGTTTACAATTTCTGTGACAGCTGGCACAATCTCTCTGCAACATTCAAGTAGAAGAGAAGAGGGGACAGGATCGAGGTCACACGTTTTAGGTGACATCTTACTCATGGTTTCACGCACAATCTTCTCTGTTACAAGACAAAAACATGTCAGAGGCAGACCTGAAAAAGAGGTCTCTGCAGATGGACAGTTTTTCATACCAGCATCGGGCACATTTATCAATATTGTCACGGATGCTTTGACTTTGTCACTGAAGTAATCTGAGAAAAGCTTTGGAAGATCTTGGGGTGGATGGGTGCTCGGAAGAACAACAGACTTGACACACATAAGGCTGTTGGCAATGTAAAACAATTCTTTGTATGTACCAGCAGCAGCAACCTTAGAACAATAAAACACAGTTTTTGCATGGTCTGCAAACACGTGACTTTGTGCTTCAACTGACTGAAAATCTGTTTATGCACTGTCAGTCCTGACTTTAAGCCAAAGTCGCTCAGCCTGACGTCTCTCCTGCTTTAAGGCGTGCAGTTCAGACGCCACAGATGGGAACCAGGGTGTGGAGAGACGCTGGGTCACCTTGCGACGAGTAATTGGGGCGTGATGGTATAGCAGGGTCCTCAGTCCAGCGTTCAGCTGATCCGCCGAGGCATGTGGGTGGCCAGAGACAGGCTGTTGGTGATCTATAGACCTATGCTTCATGTAGGTAGGCTGCGTGTGTGTGTGTGTGTGTGTGTGTGTGTGTGTGTGTGTGTGTGTGCGCGCGCGCGTGTGTGTGTATGCGCGTGTTTATTTCGTGTTAGGAATGCGCCTACATGGTGCGAGCAAGTGTTTATTTAAAGAGTGCGTTCTAATTTTTCTCCTTTTTTAAAATTATTTTTATGTGCTGTAAAGCGCTCCGAGCTTGCTGTCCGTGGGGAAGGGCGCTATATAAAAACTATGTATTATTATTATTACAATTTAAAACACCAAAGAACGGACTGGTATGACAAGCTTGTACAAGTACATCCCACACCGGTTGTCTTCCTCGATTCGCTCAGTACTGCTGTAGTTTTAGCTGCAAATCGACAACCAATGTGGGTCAATCTTTCTAACGTGTAGAATCGATCTGCTCGATGTCGTACATCGTTTGCTGAAAACAAATGCACAAATTACCGATAGATGGATCGAGTATCACGCGCAACCACTCAGCTGGCATGGTAGATCTATTTTAGTGGCGCAGTTGTCGCTGGATGTAAAAGTGCTAGGCCGTTTGCAGATTTTATTTATTTATTATTATTACTTTTTTGCACACGGCCTTGATTACAGACTCTTATACACACATACTGGTTGTCTCCTTCGATTTGCTACCTCGGGGGGAGATAACCGGTGTGCCGTAACATACTGAGCCTTCAGGTCGGGATGTCATATTTGTGAACTGTCTTTTAAAGACTATATCATTGCAGGAAACGCATTGACAGTACAGCGGTAGTGCGAAAACAGCTTGGTGCCTACAGGCTTTAGGATTTTCTGGCACTACCCTTAAAATATCACGGTCGATCCATATCCAGTTTTACAGTGTACCAGGGCTTGTATGGTTGGATGAAATCCTGTGCCACTTTCGCGCCCCGGCATTTCACTGCAAGACTGTGTCGCCGGTCCGATCGACCAGCCTGGTTACGGTAGCAGACGACCGATCGACAAATCACTCAATCTGCGGTAATAAATGGATACACATCTCTACCAACAAGAGGGATAGATTCTCATAAGCCCCTGCAGTCGCAGGGGCTTATGAGATTATATGCTTCTTACACGGTTCGGAAAGCCTCGGTTGAAAACATCTGCCGTAGCAGACGACCTATAGTCTCTGACCCTGTGGCAACAGTTCGCCTAATTCTGCCTACATTATCACCAGCCCCTTCAGCTGCAGGGGTCAATGAAAATCTATGCCTTATGCAGATTGAAAACTAGGCTGCATGGCTGAACCATATGCAGTAGCAGACGATCGACAGTCCGCTTAGAACCAGATTACAAACGACGCGGGTTAGAGTATGTGACGTGTGGTCGCGGGAGAAATGGTTAACACCACTTCTGACGGGGAGTGCCAGGAATCGCGGCCGTGCAAGAACGGGAAGAAAGAAATAGCATGTAGGCAGAGAAATACGGCAGGCGGCAGACGCACAAAAAGAAAAATAGTTAACGTAGCGGGAGAGAAAAGGAAAGACTGTGTTTAAGCCGCAGAAAGAAAGAAAAAAAAAATACAAATAAGAAATCAAACACTTGCAGTGATAGAGAGTGCTGACAACGATTCATAAGGAGAAGAACCGAATTTGTAATGCTTTCATGTGGAACAGGTAAGTTCTGTTCATTTTCCCTCTCACGTGCAAAGATTGGAAGACTTATAATTAGTATTATATCACAGTCTTTTACTAAGGTCCCACTTTATTGTCCCTCGTGGGACAATAAAGTTGACGAAAGATCTTAGTAAAGAATGTGTGTGATAAAACCAACACAAAACAAAATAAAAACATCCTTGGTCCGTGAACAGGCATGTTTTAACCCATTACATCCTGAGGCTGATTTATTTAAAAAACAACAACTGCATATTGTCCTACACACATTAGGAGATAGATCAAGCATTTTAATTCAAGGGTGGTGCCAGAATAGCTTGGCGCCTCAGGCGCCAAGCTATTCTGGCACTACCCTTAAACTATCAGTCAAATTTATTTCAAGCAATGGGAGTATAGGATGAAAAGGGTTACGAGACAGAATATTTAGAGCCGCCTGGGATCCAACGGGTTAATTGTGCGTTGCCGTCCCTAAGGCGTGGAAACCGAAATCTCAGACCAGCGCAGGATCGTAACATGGAATTTACAGCGTGTGTGGTTTCGGAGCGACTGTCAGGTTCACAATTCGACAGAACATCCTTTGTTACGTCGAAAATCCGAAATTGAGCTGAAGTTGGCGTACCGGCCGCGTTAACCCATATCACACTGAGGCTAAAAGCTTCAAATGTGTACACTGCCATATGCAAGCTACTGTATAGTACTTACATATAAGGATACTAGTAGAACAATGGCTTTAGTTCAAGGGTAGTGCCAGAATAGCTTGGCACTACCCTTGAACTATTTTAGTCAAACTTATTTCACACACTGGTGTATTCCGAATGAGAAGGGTTAAGGTCATCATAATACTGCAGGGTTCGGTTCGTACAACAAGACGAGACACTGCCCCCAGTCAGTTGCAGGAAACTTTTCCAGGCAACTAACTGCAACCAACTGGCCCTTCGCATTACGGCGAGATTTTTTGTGTGGGGCTAAAAAATAGCTCAAAAGGTGGGAACTATAGGGCTTGGGAAGTTCCCCGCGTTGCCTAGCAGCGTCGGCGCATCAGCCGCCATCTTAAGAGGATACCATAGTCTACTGATCAGATAGTAGCGAAATAGTGTTTCAACACTTCATTTTTCTTCCTCTTTGGAAACAAACAAAAACATATTCTTGTGAGCGGTTTCCTACAGTGAGGGCAAGACTTGCTGTTATTGCTTATAGTACGTCAGGACTTTCCTGACATTACAAAAAAGCGATTTCTCTATGAGCGCTTAGTCCCGTATCCTCACAAGATGGCCGCCACGACTGGCGTGATGACGTCAGCTTCCCGAGCCCTATGACGTGCAAATCATACTGGTATGGAAAATTACGTGCAACCCGACCCAGATTTTTGAATTTGTTAGTGATTTTCAGATTTACGACAGGAATGGTCGCTTGAAAAACAACAACAACAACAACAACAACAACAGTTGTCGTGTTTGTACATGTAGCATACCCGGGCTGGTACGAATCGCGTTGGAACAAAAATATATTCGTTGGTGAGATTAACCCTTTGACTGCTGTTTGCGACGCCGTTTGGTGGAAAAGACGCGTAAGCACGCGTCTTTTCTGCCGAGTGGTATCGCCAGCAGCAGTAGAGGAGTTCACCTTTTCTGTCAGTCCGTCCGTCAGTCTCTTTGCCTTGCCCTCTATGTGTTTTTGACTGATATGTTTTTCTCGGCACATGTAGGCGATGTGTACTGGTCTGTAATTTTGGACCTTGCGGCTTCCAGCCGCAAGGTCCAAAATCACAGAACTGCAGACGACTCTAAGCCGTAAGGTCCAACATGATCGGCTAATAAAATAATATTTTTCTTCTCTCGATGTAGAGCAGGGCTCCAGTTTGGTGCGTCGTACCGTGACCTCTGCGTTATGAAGAAACCTCACGGCATGGTGGTAGTGTCTGTCGGTAGATTTTTTGTGTGTTACTATGATTCATGAAGGCACAAAAAGCGCTACCGAGAGCCAATAGCTTAAAAAAGTTAAGAGATTAAAACTACTTTAATTGTCGACAAGATCACGTTGGCGAGAACGTGATTGCCGGCCAGATCTCAATTTCACGCATTGGTTCAATCACAAACAGGGAAAGACATAAACCCTTTTATTGATCCATTACTGCGTTATCTTGATTAATTCGTCTGCAAGAGGTAAAGATCCTCATAAGATGCTGGAGGTTGAAGGGGCGGCTCATACGTGATTTATGCATCAATCCAAATCACAAGCCTCAGCTGAGACATGATCTAGGGTTTTAGGAAATGAAAAAACTTGAAAGGGGAGGAGGGGGGCATTATTGCTAGTAATGGATGAAACAAGATATGACTAGTACATACGCTACATAAAAGCATTCCCTTGTTAGTCACCAGCGGGGGGAAAAAACCATGCCCACATAATTACACCCGAGCATAGACTCCCCTCCTCGCGCTGGGACCATATGGCGTTGAGGCGCGTCCCCTGGGTGGTGGATAGGGGGTCCCTCGTGAGAGGGGTGCACCGAATGAAATAAGGTGCCGTGAACCAACATGGTCTAAGGGAAGGTGACCCCGACAGAAAACCCCTGGTCCTCCTAGTAAGGGGGTTGGGCGTGGGGGTAGCTTCCCCACCCTGCAAAAAAGGAAATAGCTACAAAAACGCCGACGAAAAGACTAACAGTAATTCCTTTCCTGGAGGAGGAAGGTTCTTCTACCAGAAGACTTATGACGTCCTGTGGTGAAAGCCGGAAGTCTTCGGAAGCCACAAGACCGAGCCGCCTCTCTCTATCCAGGGATACAACCATGGGCACATGGAACGTCAAGACCATGTACCAGAGCGGCAAGGCCGCCCAGATAGCAGCGGAAATGCAAAAGTACAACCTTTCCTTGCTAGGTGTCAGTGAAGCCAGATGGACGCAGTCTGGCCAGAAAAGGCTGTCAAGTGGGGAGATGATTCTGTATTCAGGTCATGAAGAGGAGAATGTCCCCCATACAGAAGGTGTAGCATTCATGCTGTCACCAGTGGCACAGAGAGCGCTGATGGGCTGGGAACCTCTTGGGCCAAGAATTATCACAGCAGCCTTTAGAACCAAGAAAAAGCTCAAGCTGAACGTCATCCAGTGTTATGCGCCCACTAATGACAGTGACGAGGAAGAGAAACAAGAGTTCTACGAGAGGACAACACCGGATACGAAGAGGTGATGGGGAGACAGGGACTAGGCTCGGAGATGAGTGAGAACGGGGAGAGGTTTGTAGACTTTTGTGCTCTAAACCGACTTGTCATTGGAGGCAGCATCTTCCCACACAGAAGAATACACAAAGCAACTTGGGTCTCACCTGACCATACAACAGAGAACCAAATAGACCATATCTGCATTAGCAAGAAATTTAGAAGATCCCTTCAAGATGTTCGAGTGAGGAGGGGAGCAGATGTCGCCTCCGACCACCATCTGCTTACCTTAAGAATTAAGCTCAAGCTAAAGAAAAGCCGCACAGAGACAACAAGAAGACAGCGCTATAATGTAGGCCTCCTGAGAGAAACTGGAGTTAGAGAAGAGTTCAAACTGGTGCTGTCCAACCGGTTTCAAGCGCTACAGGAGCTAGTAAATGAAGAGGAGGCGGTCACCACAGAGCAGCAGTGGAAGGCAGTTAGAGAGGCGCTGAACTCAACCTGCAAAGACACTGTAGGGTTCAGGAAACAACATCACAAGGACTGGCTGTCGGCACAGACCTTGAAGAAGATAGAAGTGAGGAAGCAGAAGAAAGCAGCTGTCAACAACAGTCGCACGAGAGCAGCCAAAGTAAGGGCACAGGGGAAATACTCGGAAACCAACCGCGAGGTGAAGAGTAGTATCAGGGCAGACAAGAGGGCCTACACAGACAGCCTGGCAGCAGAGGCAGAAAAGGCAGCAGGCAGCGGCAACATGAAACAGCTCTACGACATTACCAGAAGACTGTCAGGCAAGTATGGCCACACAGAAAGACCAGTAAAAGACAAAGAAGGCAAGCCTATTGCAGACAGAGCAGACCAACTCGACAGATGGGCCGAGTATTTTGAAGAGTTACTGAACAGACCTAGCCCGCCCGACCCTCCAGACATCCAGCCGGCAGAGACCGACCTACCCATCAGCTGTGACAGACCCAGCCGGGAAGAGATCAGAAGAGCAGTGGCATTCTTGAAGAACGGCAAAGCAGCAGGCCCAGATGGCATCCCAGCGGAGTCTCTGAAAGCAGACCTAGAGACAACAGTGGAGATGCTGTACCCACTGATTGGAAAGATCTGGGAAGAGGAGGTGATGCCGGCTGACTGGAAGGAGGGGTACCTAATCAAGCTTCCCAAGAAAGGCGACCTCAGCAAGTGTTCCAACTACAGAGGAATCACCTTGCTGTCAGTACCAGGAAAGGTCTTCAACAGGATCATCCTGGAGAGAATGAAGAGCTCCGTTGACCCCCAGCTGAGAGACCAGCAAGCAGGATTTAGGAAGAACCGATCATGTACAGACCAGATCGCCACTCTCCGCATCATCGTGGAACAGTCTCTGGAATGGGGCTCCCCGCTGTACGTCAACTTTGTGGATTATGAGAAAGCATTTGACAGTGTGGACCGAGAGACTCTGTGGAAACTCCTACGACACTACGGTGTACCCACAAAGCTCGTCCGCCTGATCAAGAGCAGCTACGATGGCATGACATGTCGCGTGATCCACGAAGGGCAGTTCACCAGGGATCTCCAGGTCAGAACCGGTGTCAGGCAGGGGTGTCTGCTGTCTCCGTTCCTCTTCCTACTGGCCATAGACTGGGTCATGAAGATGACCACAGAGCACAGACGAAGTGGAATACAGTGGACACTGTGGACACAGCTTGACGACCTCGATTTTGCAGACGACTTGTCATTACTGTCCCACACTCATCAACAAATGCAGGACAAGACCACGAGGCTTGCTGACATCTCGTCCCAAGTGGGCCTCTCCATTCACAAACAGAAAACAAAGACAATGAGGCTGAACGCAACCAGGGAAGAACCAGTCTTGCTTGCTGGCACCCCGTTGGAGGAGGTGGAGTCCTTCACCTATCTCGGGAGCATCATAGACAAAAAAGGCGGCACTGATGCAGATGTCAGAGCACGAATCGGTAAAGCCAGAGCAGCCTTTCTCCAGTTAAAAAAAGTGTGGAGCTCCAGAGAGCTGTCACAACACACCAAAGTCCGGATTTTCAACTCCAATGTAAAAGCAGTTCTCTTATATGGAGCAGAGACTTGGAGATTGACAAAAACCACAGTCAACAGAGTACAGACCTTCATGAACAGTTGCCTTAGAAGAATTTTGAAAATCCACTGGCCAGAGAAGATCAGCAACGTCAGACTCTGGGAGAGAACAGAACAAATAACAGCAGAGAATGAAATTGGGCGAAGAAGATGGGGATGGATCGGTCACAGTCTTAGAAAGCCAGCTTCCAGTATCACTAGGCAGGCATTGTCATGGAACCCCCAGGGAAAGAGGAAAAGAGGTAGGCCGAGAAACTCCTGGCGTCGAGACCTCCAAGCAGACATCAAGAGACTGGGAACCACCTGGAGTAGAATCGAAGGAGAAGCACAGGACAGGAGTTGCTGGAGGTCTCTCGTCGACGGCCTATACCCGGGTTGGGGTGACAGGCGTAAGTAAGTAAGTAATAGAAGTACCCAACGGAGAAAGAAACACGCTTAGAAAAGACGGGTACAACACAATTTATTAATATTTCGGGTAAATACCCTTTGTCAAAATAGACAAACAAACAAACAGAGAGATTAGCCGCTACTTATCTTCATTGGCAGAAAGAATGTGGCAACTGAAGGAGGTGACGTAAAAGAAAGAAAAGGAAGAACAAAAGTGCGGAAAAAGTAAAAATGACGTCAACGAAAAATCGTAAGAGAGAGACTCGGAAAGAACCTGAACACGAGAGACAAGAGTGTGTGCAAGCACGTACAGGAGCGAGCGAAAGAAAAGGCGTGTAGATGAGGCCAGAGAAAGAGAGAGAGAGAGAGAGAGAGAGAGAGAGAGAGAGAGAGAGAGAGAGAGAGAGAGAGAGAGAGAGAGAGAGAGAGAGAGAGAGAGAGGAGAGAGAGAGAGAGAGAGAGAGAGAGAGAGAGAGAGAGAGAGAGAGAGAGAGAGAGAGAGAGAGAGAGAGAGAGAAAGAGAAGGAAAACGAACGGGGGGTACCCTTGGGCACGAAGTAGGCGGAGTGTCTAATACACAAAGCCTGCTAAACACCAACCCGAAGGCAAACTTTATATCACCTTCAAGTTGAGGACTACCTCGGGGAAAAACGGGAGGACCCCGGGAAAAAAAAACCCAGCATTTAGCACGGTACACAACAAGTAATAAGTCATGAAAACAAGTCTCTCTCTCTCTCTCTCTCTCTCTCTCTCTCTCTCTCTCTCTCTCTCTCTCTCTCTCTCTCTCTCTCTCTCTCTCTCTCTCTCTCTCTCTCTCTCTCTCTCTTTCTCTGGCCTCATCTACACGCCTTTTCTTTCGCTCGCTCCTGCACGTGCTTGCACACACTCTTGTCTCTCGTGTTCAGGTTCTTTCCGAGTCTCTCTCTTACGATTTTTCGTTGACGTCATTTTTACTTTTTCCGCACTTTTGTTCTTCCTTTTCTTTCTTTTACGTCACCTCCTTCAGTTGCCACATTCTTTCTGCCAATGAAGATAAGTAGCGGCTAATCTCTCTGTTTGTTTGTTTGTCTATTTTGACAAAGGGTATTTACCCGAAATATTAATAAATTGTGTTGTACCCGTCTTTTCTAAGCGTGTTTCTTTCTCCGTTGGGTAGTTCTTTGCATATTACACGCTTGGCAGTCACCTTTTTGGTCTGGATTAAGTAAGTAATAGACTCCCCTCCTTCTTTGTACCCGAACACAACTCTCCCCTGTTGTTTAGCTTTACCTGTAATTCCCCATGTCCAAGTAACCTCTTACTATTCTTCACGGTAATGAATCCCACCATAGTCCGTTTCCTGTAGCAACCTTTCCTAATTAACCCGCCTATAACCTATTCTCTGTTTAACCCTATGACTGTCGGTAGCGCTTTTCGTCGCGATGATTCCTACAGAAATCATCGCGACAAAAAGCGCTACCGACAGCCAAAGGGTTAACTCACCTCTTTAGATATTGGCCCATGAACATTTGCCTCATTGTGTCGTTATGCTTTATCATTGTATAGAACTATTCTGAACATGTTTCCTGCGACGGATCGAACCCTTGACCTTTCGATCGACAGCCAGTGGCTCTAACCATGTAAGCTTTAAAAGGTGATAATAAATATGAGAAAACGAAATTTGAGTTATATCTAAATCCCTCAAACGTCAGCGTCTTGAAACATTTCATTTGGAAATGCACGATAGAAAAAAGTGTCCCACGGAATATTAAATAAATTGAAGAAAATTTGAAAGGGGTCAGGTATGGCCAGAGCGTCCTTTGGCCACACGTCCTTTCTGACGTGGGCCATACCTTCTCTAGAACGTACCTGTATAAAAGTGTACTTGGGAAGTACCGTCTCCAGGCCGCGTGACTCGGTAGAGATGACACATAATCATATACTAGCAAGTATTTATGTTTTTCGAAAAACAGGTTAGTAACGTACGAGACGAACGTTGAATGTTTGCCTTAGGTATTTCGGACATGCGCCGTATGTTCTAGTGCATATTTCGTTTCTTAAATCTTTGTTTCTTCAACGACCAAAAGCCAAAACGGTTAAACCGGTCAAGGAACATGGATACAAATTGGTTCAGCAAGAGGCATAGATCCTCATGAGCCCCCGCAGTCGCGGGGGCTCATGGTGATCTATGCCTCTTGCACTTGGATCGTGTTCACTTTTCCTCGGCAGCGAAGGCGTTAATCAAGATCTTGGTCATATGTGCTTCTTGTTAGTTTCATCATCAGGCCCCTATTCATTGAGTTATTCGCGAGGAACAGAGACCCACTGAACCGCAAGAGAAATCGATCTTCAGGAGCCACTACAATGTGCAGTGGCTGATGATGATCTTTGCCTCTGGGTAGGATATGGACGATTCCATGTCCATTTTCTTCTTTTTCCGGCTGATGCTAATATTTATGTCTCATATTCATATGTTTTTATCATTAAGGCTTATAAATGTCTTTTGTCTCATGCTAGGGTTGTATTTGTTCGCTTTGTGTTTTGGTCCGTGTCTGGACCCTTACTACTGGAGACAGTAAGGTCCGGGGTCAGTTGCATGAGTGCAGGTTAATCCTGCGCCAGCCACTAAGCAAGGTGCTCCGCTATCGGAGCACCTTGTCTACTGGTTGGCGCAGGACTGACTAAACCTACTCATGGAACTGGCCTCAGAATCACAAACCAGTTCACCGATTATTGAATAGCATCCTGATTTGTCTGCGACGGCTGTTTGCGATGAAAATTACATAAAACTGCAAACAGCGGAGATTTCATATAAGCACCGTACGGCATTAATCGTATCTCTTATAAAACGTCAAGAGACATAGGTCTTCATGAGCTTGTGCATGTTGCAGCGACTTGCTGTCGGTGGCGTACAAAGAACATTTTCAGGGGGGTTCGGAGGGCGCAGCGTGCCTGACATGTTACTTTGCAGCCTCCAAAGAATCAAACAGAAAGGGGCGGGGGTGGGGGGGTGGGGTGGGGGGGTGGGGGTGGGGGGGAGGGGGAGAGGGGCGAGGGACAGGAGGGGGGGTTGGGGGGGCTTAAAATTCAAACAAAAATCAAACGTTATGATTTTTTTTGCTGTAAAATATATTTTTTTGCTAAAAGAATATAAATAAACTGAAATATTTTTCCAGAAATATTTGGAGGGGGGCGGGAGGGGGAGGGGGGAGGGAGGGGGTTTGGGTGGGTTGGGTGGGGGTGGGGGGGGGGGTAGGGGAGGGAGGAGAGGAGGAGGAAGCAGAGGATATCTGTGCCCCCAGTCTACTTTTCCTTTGGGTTGCTACGCCCCCCCTCCCCTCCCCCCGTCCCCGGGTCCTACGCCACTGTCTATAAGGATCTAAGCCTCTTGTTATAGAATAAGTCCAATGCTCTTCTGTTCTCCGCAATAAGGCCGCTATCATTGGCACTGGTCGTAAACTGCTGTGTGCCGATGAAAATTATGATAGACCATGGCACACACTCATCAACAAATGCAGGACAAGACCACGAGGCTTGCTGACATCTCATCCCAAGTGGGCCTCACCATTCACAAACAGAAAACAAAGACAATGAGGCTGAACACAACCAGGGAAGAACCAGTCTTGCTTGCTGGCATCCCATTGGAGGAGGTGGAGTCCTTCACCTATCTCGGGAGCATCATAGACAAAAAAGGCGACACTGATGCAGACGTTAGAGCACGAATCGGTAAAGCCAGAGCAGCCTTTCTCCAGTTGAAAAAAGTGTGGAGTTCCAGAGAGGTGTCACAACACACCAAAGTCCGGATTTTCAACTCCAACGTAAAAGCAGTTCTCCTATATGGAGCAGAGACTTGGAGATTGACAAAAACCACAGTCAACAGAGTACAGATCTTCATAAACAGTTGCCTTAGAAGAAATTTGAAAATCCACTGGCCAGAGAAGATCAGCAACGTCAGACTCTGGGAGAGAACAGAGCAGATAACAGCAGAGAATGAAATTGGGCGAAGAAGATGGGGATGGATTGGTCACAGTCTGAGAAAGCCAGCTTCCAGTATCACTGGGCAGGCATTGTCATGGAACCCCCAGGGAAAGAGGAAAAGAGGTAGGCCGAGAAACTCCTGGCGTCGAGACCTCCAAGCAGATATCAAGAGACTGGGAACCACCTGGAGTAAAATAGAAGGAGAAGCACAGGACAGGAGTCGCTGGAGGTCTCTCGTCGACGGCCTATACCGGGTAGGGGTGACAAGCGTAAGTAAGTAAGTAAGTATAGACCATGGCAGACCATAGACCCTGCAACCTAGTTATATTCTCATGAGCTTCCAATGCTAGTTGTGTTTCAGGCTCATATTCATGTCTTCCTCGCGCTGGGAACATCATCGGCATATGGATAGATCTGCAAAAAACATACATCGTTACGAACTTGAAGAGCTAGTCATATATAAAGCTTATAATTATATATCTGACGGGTTTCTCGAGTTGGAACGGCATCTGCATTTGGACAGATCTGCAAAAGAAATAAATCCTATGAGCTTAAGTGCACTGCTAGCTATATATCAGGCTCGTATATTCCTCTCTTTTACTCGGATTGGGGGAGTCAACGGCTGTATCGATCTTCTGCCTCTGTGTGCTAATGCAGACGACAGGCCAGAAATAACGACAAATAGAAAATGCTTTGATTGTCAATTATTTGCTAATAGGAAAGTTGCCGGTACGTTGCGTTCTGTCATGTAGTGTCGTGAGCCGTCAGCAAGAAATACAGATCCGCAAGTTGTCGTCAAGAGGCATAGATCCTCATGAGCCCCCGTTTCACGCGGGGGTTCATGGGGATCTATGTCTCTTGCCGACGACTTGTCGTGGCTTATGAAGATAATGACGTTTACTGGCGGCTATGTAGATCTGTACCATTTGCTGGCGGCTTGTGACCGCGTCCTAAGACCGTCTCCCTAAGACCGTCTCCCAGGCGCACAATCCATCTCAACGCATCTTATTCTTTTTCAAGATGATCGTGCACAGCGCCGCAGGAGTGAAAGCTGGAGTTTTGACAGCCTTTTTGGTCGACACCTCTGAAAAAGTGTTGTTATAATTATATGCTAATTTTATTATGCGTTTTTATATATACGAGATATAAGCTCAGTTTATGTCCCGTTCCGGCCGGCAAACGTCTCCTGCCTAAATACTGACTATAACTAATAACTTGTGCATGCGCAGTGAGTCCAGTGTTTCCTGGAGAACCGCGCTATACAAGAACTATTTATTATTATTATTATTATTATTATTATTATTATTATTATTATTATTATTATTATTATTATTATTATTATTATTAACCTTTACCATGAGCAATAAGCACGCTATGTTAATCCAGTCATCAGGGTCGGGTTGCACGTAATTTTCAATAGCCAGTATCCGCCTGTCATGGTCCTAACGGTTTTATTTTGAACTATTTTAATCCCACGCGAAAATCTCGCTGCAACGCAGAAGGACGGTGTGTTGGCAGCTGCTAGCTTGGAAAACTTTCCTGCACTGAACTGGCGGCCGGTCTTCTGGCTATTGTCGTACTGTTGACCGTGACAACAAAATGCATGAACAATTAAGCGCTGGTCTGCGATTTTGGACCTTACGACTTTCAACCGTAAGGTCCAAAATTACAGACCAGCACACAATTAATCAGTCGGGCTAATTGCACCCTAGCGTGTTTAACTCCTTCAAGCCCTTGGCGGCCATGCTTGCAGTCTTTGAAACAAGGGCAGACGAAAAGGTCTGTGTGAGGAACGCTGATATGGATGGAACCAGCAAGAGGCACAGATCCCCATAAGCCCCCGCATCTGCGGGGGCTTATGAGGATCTACGCCTCTTGCAGTTTTGCGGTAGTTCTTGCAACTCTACATATGAGCCATTGCTATGTGTCTCAACATTTTTTTTCACAAGTGAGGATAAGAATCTTTCGCGAGTCACGAAAACCTAAAACGTGACAAAAACGTGTCACGATTTAAGAAGGCATGCATCTGTACTCTGCATGATTACGATTTGCTGTTAAGCAATTAGCAATCATTTTCAGACACATTATTGACAACTTAACAGTATTGATCATCCGTCTTATTATCGCTGCAATTAACAGTACGCTGACAAATCCGGATGTTCATCTTAAGTAAAAAGAGTGTTTCCTGATAATCCGCCACCCACGATTTGTTGTGCTGGTCTGTGATTTTGGACCTTACGGACTCAGGCAATATCACAGACTAACGCACAATTCAAGCTGTTTCTTTGTGTGTGATTGACGGACTACTTATATGCCATTCCGACACTTGTTTCTACTGAAAAGATCGGTTACTAGGCCTAACTATACGGCCGCCGACTTTAAAGTACCATTACGCGTAAATTTGAAGACAGATTGCAGCACCATTTGTGTTTGTTATGCTTTGTAGACACACCTAATGAACTTTAATAGCAGTCGAGACACGCACTTATTTATTCTACCCAGTCGTTAGCGTGTCAATCCATTTTTAGCCGTTTCTCGTGCTGTAAGCGTTGTGCTTATAGAACGGAGTAGAGGCATTGCCAGTCAAATTACTTGTTATCAAAACGACGTGTGCTGAACTGGATTGTCCTGTGTCTAAATGAACCATAACTAGTCCTGTGTGCAGTGTTTCATAACCATCTGTTACAGAAGTGTATCCTTGAACAGTTACGGTGGTAGTGGGCCTTCAAGCACGGGAAATGTTAAATTCGGTATTTCAGTGTACTACTGAGCATCATTTTGACCTGACGGCTTAGAGGCGTGAACATAACAGAGTTTGTGTTTTAACCCTCTGGTTGTCGGCAGCTCTTTCTGTCGAGGCGATTCCTACCGGAATCGACTCGACAGAAAGCGCTACCGACAGCCAGAGGTTAGTTATTTATTTGGGTTGAACGCCGAGCAGGCAACTAAGGCCATCTCACGGCGGGACAGCCAGAGGGTTGTCTAGTTCGTTCCAAGATTTGCCTCTGCAATGCTATACATTTTTAATACTACATTTCAATCGGGCAGTAGGCTGAGTCTAAATTTAGGTGACCGGCTGTTTCAGAGGCTTTGAGTTCAGTACACGCCCAAGGTTTTATGCTGTAGAATTGATTATTTCCGCATAGTTGAATTAGTTTTTCTAACCTACTGCTGTTTGTTGTTCGTTCTCTGAAAGATATATATATATATATATATCGTCCACCATACGAAATGTTGGGACTTGCCATTTTTCATCATCATCTTTCGTGCTCCGTAATGAGAGGGCAGCCGAAACAACTGAGTTTGTGCATGAAGTTTGTTTAACTTTGCATCACAGTTTGTGGGCAGAGAAAAGCATTTGTTTGCGATGTGTAATCTATAAACCGTATTAATAGCTGATGTTTTAACGACTAAATGAGAAAAGCATTATTTAACCCGTTGTAACTGTCTTTTCTAAGGGTGTTTCTTTCTCCGTTAGGTACTTCTTTGTATTCTAGCGCGGGTGTGTGAAGCTCATTAAATCTCGTTAGCTCTCATTGCATTGATTTCCGCGAGCCCCTTGGACTTCCAACATGGTATAGTGCGTGACAGTTATTCTTGCCTATCTTTTGTAGCTAAATTATTCACAGCTTCATTAGACAGCTGACTTTTCTGTGACTGACAAATCGATAGGCATAACCTTTTCAAACTAAACTATCAGGCGGGAAATCGATGGTGCCGTTCGCATGCAGTGACATGTTTTTGATGCGGTTGCCTCCCTGATTTTTCCCAGAATCTTTTTTAACTAAACTATCAGGCGGGAAATCGATGGTGCTCGCATGCAACCTCGTAAGCCATGATAAGGCGCGAAATTATAATGCGGGTTTCTCCCTTGAATGTTTTCCAATTCTGACCTGTAGCTCGAAACTGTAGCTCAACATGGAGTG
The DNA here is from genome assembly GCA_036245525.1 of Semisulcospira habei. Taxonomy (NCBI): domain Eukaryota; kingdom Metazoa; phylum Mollusca; class Gastropoda; family Semisulcospiridae; genus Semisulcospira; species Semisulcospira habei. The sequence continues at coordinate 139,613,001 of BTPG01000008.1, forward strand.
CCCGTAAACATCTTGTAAAAGAAACCTCTGACTGACCAAAATGTAAACGTTTTGTGGGAACCTTTTGGCTGTCTATAGCGGTTTTTTCGCGATTATTCCTACAGGAATCATTGCGATAAAAACCGCTACCGACAGCAATAGGGTTAATTTTTCTCGAATTTAAATTACGAGGTTGCATGCGAAGACCATCGATTAGCTAGCTGAATTCATTTTGACTGACAAATCATTGGGCACAACCTTTTTAAACTACACTGCCTGGCAGGAAATGTCCAAGGGAGTGACTTTTAGAATATCATTTCGCCCCTTGGTTGTTAGAAAAATGCTTCATCGATTTTTGTGGAACACACCGTTCTGGTAAGTCATGTACCAGTAAGTAAACGACCTTCGGGCCGACGTCAGCCGCCGTTGGCCCGCGCACGACTGTGCGCGGGCCAGCGAGGGCCGACGTCGGCCCGAGGACCGTAGCTTACTGGGGCTACCTTTGATATTTGGAGGAAGCCCTTTCAGTTCTGCCAGGCACAAAGACTCCCATTACATAATTGCATCCTGAGTATCGCGCACGGGCCGCTGGAGAAGAAGCGACAGGAAGATGATGCGATGGTTGCACAAAGGCAGTGCCAGTGCCAAGCTGACCAGGCGCTACCCTTGACATGTCATTGTCGGTGGACCTCCCGCAGTGACTGTGCAATTCGTTGTTTGAGCACACACCGGCTGTACGGATTTTAGCTGTCAGAGTTACTAGAATGGAATTTGCAGGTAGGGGTTTATTGCAAACAAGGGTTTGCTTCTTACGCCTGTGCCGTTTTAGGCTACAGTGTCAGTGATAGGTGGGCAGATTATTTTTTTTAATACAGCCTGCTTCTCTGTGTACAGGCAAGGACATGAGAGAAAGGATATGCAACTTAGGTTTCAATCGCATTATAGATTTTACCTTCTGACAGAGTAGCAGTGATTTGAAAAATCGATTTACCCCCGTTTCGGTCGACGTCGACCGCCGTTGTCCCGCACACTCGCCGCGACGCCAACGTCGACCGATGTCTCCCCGATGACCTTTTGCACACTGGGATCTGGATAGAGGCACGTGGGACCGGAACAGAGGTAAAGTGCAAGTAAAAAAAAAATTCTTCGGTCACCATTACCTTGTGTGTCTAAGGAGGAAGGGTAGACGTGAAAGGGCGGGGTGGAGGCGGTATTGTGTGTGTGTGTGTGTGTGTGTGTGTGTGTGTGTGTGTGTGTGTGTGTGTGTGTGTGTTTGAGAGCATCATCACTGTCATCGCCATTATTAACAACAAAAACAACGACAACAACGCCGGCGCCGACGATAACAACAATGACGCCGACAACTCAAAAACAACAACAACGACGAAGACAACAACAACAATAATAATGACGAAGACGACGACGACGACAACAACAACAACACATTACTGAATGACAACAAACAAATGAGCGCTTTTATACTCTCTATTAATTAGTCACATGGTGGACAGCAGCGTACGATGATGAGTAACAACGTGATTGATAACATTACAGACACAAATAATACACGCATTAATCTGATTGGGGTCAACAATGAATTGAATGATGGCAGGCTTGCTAGCCAGTTTTAAGTACTGTTATGTTTGGCCGATTTTTTTTTTCTACATTGGCCAAGTCTCCTTTCCTCTGACACTTCACCTCATTCCGCTAATGAGCTGATGATCGATTACATTGCAAGCTGTCTTGATGTTACCCATCAAGCCCTAATATACAGTAACGGGAGACAGAAAGATCATGATAGTTCAAGGGTGGTGCCAGAATAGCTTGGCGCCTAAAGGCGCCAAGCTATTCTGTCACCACCCTTGAACTATCATGGTCGATCTACGTCACGATATGTACTCTGTAGCCAATAGGTCACAACTCTCAATGTCGGGAATTTAAACTTTAGGGCTCAGTGTATTGATAGTAGACAGGATACGTTACAAATAGCATTTAATTAGCATCTCACACACGAATAGTCATTTATTGAAAGAATGTGGGGGGTCGGGGCGAGGGGGGTGGGGTGGGGGTGGGGGAGGGTGGAGTGGGGTGGGGATGGGAGGGGAGGGGGTTATGTGTGTTATCGTGACGCGTCAGTATTTGTTGTGTGTTTTCGGGACTAGTCGAAGACTCCAATCTCCAATCGTGATACGCGGGGGAAAAAAAAAAACCGGGCCCATGTTGTCACAGTATCATGATTGAGGTCTTCGCGGAAGCTGTGGCAGTCAGGAAGAATCTCTTCATCAGAGAATCACACTTGTAAATTTGGCGAGCAATTGACATGTAGACAATGTCGCCTTTAATATATATATACATTTGTTCTAGCCCTTTGGCTGTCGGTAGGGTTTTTAAAGAATCATCTCGACGAAAACCGCTACCGAGAACTAAAGGTTATTTTTTATACCTGAAATTGTGGGATTTGCAAATCAGCTGCAAGCGGCCTTATACAACCAATCCCGCTCACTGCAAGTAAACAGCACCACTCCTACATTAGTTAGATGAGAACACTACCAATCCGCAAGAGATATAATCCTCATGAGCCCACGCAGTCGCTGGGGCTCATGAGGATTTATGTCTCTTGTTAGTCCTGTGTTACATGTATTTATACCCCCTTTTATTTGGGTTCTTCACGCAAATGTCGGTCAGTGTGCAGTGGTTTCAGACACGAAATCTGTGATCACTGGAAGCGAATGAGGTTAACAGTAATAGTAATAATAGTAACAATTATCTTATAAGATAAGATAAGATAGTTTATTGCCATATGTTTCCATGTACAAAACAATAAAAACATTGGAATTTGTCTTGATGTCAGTTACTAAGACTAAAATGAATCACACACACACACACAGACACACACACACACACACACACACTACACACACACACACACACACTGACACACACACACTGACACACACACACACACACACACACACACACACACACACACACACACACACACACACACACACACACACACACACAGACAGACAGACAGTAACATCCGATTCAGTTAAAAGCTGACTGTACACATTTGTTCTCACTCGCCACTCGGGTAATAGTAGTAATAGCAGTAAGAGTAGTAGCGATCGTCATATACAATAGTGTACACCTGTGGGGCCGCTAATTAAATACTTGTATGTATTTCGTTGTATCAACATGCACACGTCAGACGCGTGTGCTGGATGTCACCTGCGTGTCGCCTATTTCTTGGCCAGAAACTACGGCAACGCGGCATGATCGCGACAGTGATTGCGTTGCCGCACAGGTAGGTTCTGTGTGTACTGAGTGGATTGAGTCACATAGGTTGCCTCCCTCGATTTGCTACCGCTGATCAGTGGTAGCGAATCGCGGCAGATAACCAGTGTTGGGTTGGATTTGAGTGGATGTGCGCTCCCTTTCAGTTATTCCATGTTCAGGCAGGTTAGATACACGTTCGCTGACAAATAACAACTTGCCTCTCAGCTACTGTTTGGGAGCGGGTGGATTCGATCAGGATTTTACATTCCGTGGTTAACCCATTACATCATGAGGTTGATTAAAAAAACACACCACAATTTGCTTATTGTTGTATGAGGGCTACATTACAGATTTCAGGATAGATCAACCATGTTAGTTGAAGGGTGGTGCCAGAATTGCTTGGCGACTCAGGCACCAAGCTATTATGGCACCACCCTTGAACTGTCATAGTCAAATTTATTTTAGGCAATAGTGTATCAGGATGAAAAAGTGTAAGCACGAGTCCAGGGACGAATGCATTTTAGTTTGGTTTAAATACCAGGGAATGCGAATATAAACGGGGCCAGATAGAAACAAAGAACATTATCCCCTCCACCCCCCCCCCCCCCATCCCCCCTTCCTCGCTGCAGATACAGTTTGTTCAAGTCATGGTCTTCATTGCTTCTTATTTTCTGTTCCTGGCTTTTATTAATAATGTAGCGTCAAATGACCCTCACTCTCCAACTCCACCACATGCCACACCCCACTCAACTATTAACCCCTTAACTGCCGGGGCTCATGAGGATTTATGTCTCTCGTGAATTCTACGTGCCTTATGCCTAATTTTGTCTCATTTACATCTGCGTTCTCCACGAGAATGTCAGTCAGTGTACAGTCTTTTCTGACGCGAAATTCGTGATCACTGGCAGCGAAGGGGTTAAAGAAAGAGTCGAAAAAATGTGCATCGGGTGTTGGCAGGAGAAACTGAAAACTGAACGCATGCCACTGATGAGTAGATGCCAGTTTATATAGCCTACACCGACGCAACAAGTACGTATCGATTTACTCGTTCCCGTTCATCCACGCGATGACTGCTCCAGCTTGCCAGGTGGATCTATATCATTACACGTGCTGGTCTGTGAGTTTTGGAGCTTACGGCCTGAGGCCGTAAGGTCCAAACTCACAGACCAGCGCATACATTCAGGTGCTAGACAGTCACAGACTTAAAGGTCTGTGACTTCCTCTCTTCTTAGGAGTAGAAGTGCAAGTAAACGAAGCCTGATCATGAGCAGAACACACCTTTTCTCCGTTGAGTGTGTGGCGTAAACACGGAATGGCAGGAAAAACCACCTCACAGTGACAGATCGCTGGTCACTGCGGGCCCTTCAACCAGTTCCATCCATTGGCAAGAGGCAACAGATTCTCACGACCCAGGGCTCAGTCATGAGAATCTACGCCTGCTGACGGCAAGGTTCGAACACATTTACATCTTGAATGGTCCAAGAGGTTTATGTGATCTGCAACTGTCGCAGTGATCTGCCGTTCTTCGACCCAGAGTCGGACCCTTCCTTCAACAAGAGGCATAGATTCTCATGAGCCGCCGCTTTGGACCGGTTCATGAGAATCTATGCCTCTTGCTGACGTGCCATCGGCCATATTTACATCATCAGAAGAAGTTGGTTCTGTGTTTTCTACCGTCACAGGAACGTTGTGCCGTGTTTCGCCGCTGCCAGCGCCGGCTGTACCTGGTGTTTGTTATGACTGTTTGGTACAGCTAGCGTGTGGGTTGGTCGTTGTTGACGCCACGCAGATGCTTGTCGTCAGGTAGAGAGACCTCAGTCTTTCATCGTGTAAAGTAGAATTTTCATTTCGTGGCGGACGTGCAAAGAGGAAAGACTGATTAAAAAAGAAAAGAAAAGTGTAGCGCAGTCTATAATAGAACTGTGAGCTACTGAACTGGAGCGTCAGTTTTCGGCACCGTGGTTTTGAAGTTGAAAAATCCTGCGCGTACTGAACCATCCGGCCTGCGGGTGTTCCTTCAGGTAAAGTGCAGTTATTTTGTGTTAGAATTATCCACCGAGTTTTGGCTGTGTATAGCGGGACAATAACGGCTAGTTTACAGGTACGTTCGAACATCGCCAATGAGTCATTATTGTTTTTTCTGGTTTTAGTTTAATCCCTTTACTGCGGAAAAAAATGAACAACACTCGACTGCAAGAGGTAGATCCTCATGAGCCCCCGCTGTTGCGGGGGCTCATGAGGATCTATACCTCTTTACGAAACCACAAGCTTTGTGTTCGTGCTCCTTTGACGGCTGAAGGTCTTTTTTACGATGAATTTACAATGATTCCAAGAACACAGTTAGTTAACGAATCTGCATCCACTGAGAGTGAAGGTGATAACTTGTGCTGTAAGTTCTCCCGGCACCCGCTTTATTAGTTTAGTTTATCTAAAAGGTTGAAGGAAGGCAACCTGCAGAGCTGCAGAATGATTCTTTGTGTGCTGGTTTGTGATTTTGG
>BTPG01000008.1:139623756-139641256 GCA_036245525.1 Semisulcospira habei
CGACGCCCAGACTATTCAGGCTCAACATTTGACCTTTCACTGCCAGTCCACCTGCCGAAGTTAGCGCTGAAAGTGAAAGAGATATTGGTTCTGTGCTGAAGCGGGCGGTTACACTTTTCTCTACCAAAAGTGTTGTGTAAAAGGTACTATGGCTTTGAGATCTAAGTTCGAATATGTGGGTCAAACTTATCGGCTATGCATAGACGATCTGTCTTCTTCATTGTTAACTCATTTAACTAACCCCACTGCCGCATTTGTGTCAAAGTTTGGAAGTGTCTCCTAACCACTAAGTACCAGCTGCAGGAGATGGATTGACTGTGACAATAGGGCTCGGGAAGCTGACGTCATCACGCCAGTCGTGGCGACCATCTTGTCACAGAGGATACGGGACTAAGCGCTTATAGGGAAATCGCTGTTTTTGTAATGTCAGGAAAGTCCTGACGTACTATAAGCAATAACAGCAAGTCTTGCCATCACTGCAGGAAACCGCTCACCAGAATCTGTTTTTGTTTGTTTCCAAAGAGGAAGCAAAATGAAGAAAAACGTGTTGAAACACTATTTCGCTACTATCTCATGACTATGGCATCCTCAGTCATAAGATGGCGACTGATGCGCCAACGATGCTAGGCAACGCGGGGAACTTTCCGAGCCCTATTCAAGTGTAGTGCCAGATTAGCTTGGCGCCTGTTCCGCCAAATATCCCAAAGTTTGGAGGTGTCTCCTAACCATTATGTACCAGCTGCGGGGTAGTGCCAGGCTAGCTAATCTGGCACTACCCTTGAATTATCATGGTTGATCCATCTCCTACTGTGATCCGTCGGCGCTAAATGGGTTAAGTCCTGCTACTAACGATACTGTTCAGTGGAAAAGACGCGCAACTCCCAATAATCAGTTAGATACAGGTATTTTCTGCCGATTGTATCTATAGTTAGTAGCAGTCAAGGTCTTAAAAAGTGAAAGGTCAGAAGTTGATGCATAGGTCAAACCGCGTGTCATTCAGCGCAAATAGACCATGTCTATTTGTTTGCATGTCTGTGTGTTTTGGACCTTACAGCCTGCGACACTCATGTAATCTAATCTCAATCCAGACCTGAATATGAATATAAATGCACACCAGGCATACTAATTTTAAAGAGCGAATTATAACATCGTAAAATCATCACACGATGCACTCGCGTATAAAGGAAGCAGTACGAACAGACGTTTTTTGTTGATGCTACCATCCCTAATAATAAAGACTCGTTGTGGCTGTAGGCAAACCATGTTTATATTTCAAAGGCTAAAATCACACACTGAAAAGGTCAAATTAATATCTGCAGGTTTGTGAAAGGACAAGTTAATATCTTCACAAATGTTACACCCTCGAATAGCTGGAAAGGTCAGGCGAGCAGTTTTCTGTTAAACACTTTTTGCGGTCTTGTGCCGATCTAACTGACACAAGACTAAACACTTCACAGCAGACTCCTTGAAGGTTTTGTTCCGGGATGTTCCCCCGGACAAAATCTTCAGTTTTCTGAGAGAATGTAATACATAATATTTTAATACGATTTGATCATTCATAGACTATGTGAATTTTATTATTTTGACCTTTTTGAGAGTCTGTGGACTTTTCCTATAAAGACCCGTGCGACATTTTAGCATGACATATTTTAAAGATATATTTATATCCTGTCTTAAGACCTTTCCTTTAGTCTGACTAGTCAGATTTTTACCCATCCCGACGTGAGATGGCCTTAGTCGCCTGCTCGGCGTTAAACCCAACTAACTAACTAACTAACTAACTAACTGGAAAGTCAGGCGATGCATCAGATGATGTTCCAAATGGCAAACAGTGTGCGCTGCTGTTTAGTATTATTTTCTTAGCTGGAGCGCGTCAACACCTTGCCTCAGCCAGGGCATTTCAGATGCATATGCCCAGGCGGACTTTTCCAGAGGTCAGAGCAATCGTCATTGTTCAGGTCCACACAGGCGAAGGTTGACACAATCCTAGTATGAAGTTCAGTTTTACCTCAGTTTTCTTTTCACATGCCTAATGTGAACAAATTACTATATATAAAAATGTGATCTGAAATAACTCTTGTGTCAACCGCGTATCCGTATACAGCACGTCTCGAATGAGTTTACAGTCTGTCCATACCCGACCAGTTATTTGTAAACGATGTTGAGACCGAGGATAGCACAGACACTGCCTTAGGGCTATGACAGTGGCATTTACCCCACCCTCATTAGAACTGACTTCTAGCTATGATTTTCTCCAAATTAGCGTTCTGGGAAATACCGTGTGCCTCAGGATTTCACAATGCCAGTCGCAGACTGAACCTCACAGTGCCCTCTCTCTGCTGGAGTAAGGTGACGTGTAAAAGAAAGGATCCCTAAGAGGATTAGATCCTCATGAGCCCCCGCAAAGTGCGGGGGCTCATGAGGATCTATGCCTCTTACTCAACTCACCGATGTCGTGCTTTTGAGTGAATACACCGTAAATAAGGAATTTGGACTTGGGGAAAATCACGGTTTGATATCAGGTGTGCAAGAGGCATTCATATACATGTACTCAGGAGACTCCACACTAAAATGTGAAGGTTTCATGAGGATCTATGCCACTTGCAAACAGATGCCATTCTTTCTCATACATCGATCGTAAACAAGGAAGCTGGTCATGGCAGAAGGATGGTCTTCACAGAAAATGTCAGCAAGAAAGCTTATTGAAACACTATTAAGGGCATTGTCTTGAGAAAATTGATTACAGGCTGCAGTTTACGATTGGACGCACGCACTTTTAATGATGTACGCTTAATTGTATATTACGTTTGCTTCACTTAACTTTACTTGTTGTCTGCAAAATGCACACGCATTAAAGGTGCCTATTTTAGGAGTATAGTGCCGAAGAAATGAGTTTTTTTTTTTGTTTAACCCTTTGCCGGGCTGTCGGTAGAACTTTTTCTTGGGAATCAGCTCAACAAAGAGCTCTACCGGCAGCCACAGGGTTAAAAAGTGTACATAACAAATCAGTACCTGTACGTCCGGCCTCCCAGAGATTTCCTTTTCGTTTACAGATTTTACATTGTGCCATAAATATAAAAGAATTCAATGCGTGTTGGTCTATGATCTAAGACACTTTGTTTTCCTCCCTACGTCACACGACCAGTATCTTTAGCGCAAACCATACCATGTGACCGTGATACAAAAACCCTTGTAGCAAAAAATGGCGGATTTCTTGTAGCCCTCTTTGTGACGCATCTTGAATGTGAGTTTTGTTCTATAAAAGATCTCCAAACGTTCTAAAGTAAAAAGTTACTTAGTGTTCGAAACAACAAGCACACTCAGTCCTTGAGACGGCAACGTCATGAAATATTTTAAATTACGTCATAAGTCTATTATGTATACATGTATATTCCTTTGACGTCAGTCATGTCTGGCGTGATCCAGGTCGGAAGATGTCTTTTTGATTTCTTTTACGTAAATAGTGGAGGAATGAAAACAAATACGTTATTGGTAGCAGGGGCTTGCTGCACGGACCCTTGTAGGGCTGAGGAAGGTCAAAGGAACCATTGTACTCCTCAGGCCTTCGCCCTTCGGGGTACAATGGTTCCTTTGACCTCCCTCAGGCCTACAAGGGCCCGTGTAGCAAACCCCTGCGACCAATAACTTATATTGTTTTCATCCCTACGACACACGACCAATCTCTTTAGCGCAAACCGTATCATGTGACCGGGATACAAAACCCTTGTAGCGACAAATGGCTGAATTTTTGTAGCCCTCTTTCTGACGCGTCTTGGATGCCAGTCTTGTTCTATAAAAGATCACCAAAACGGTATAAAGTACAAAGTTACTTAGTGTTGTTCGAAACAGCAGGCACGGCACTACTGAAAACGGCAACGCCATGAAAGATTTTAAATTACGTTATAATTTTGTTATGTATAAATGTATATTTCTTTGTCGTAGGTCATGTCTGGCGTGATCCAGGTCGGAAGATTTCTTCTTGATTTCTTTTACGAAAACATTGGAGGAATGAAAACAAATACCTTATTGGTAGCGTCTTGCTGCACGGACCCTTGTAAGCCTTCGGGAGGTCAAGGAAACCATTGTACCCCTCAGGCCTTCGGCCTTCGGGGTACAATGATTCCTTTGACCTCCCGAAGGCCTACAAGAGTTCGTGTAGCAAACCCTTGCTACAAATAACTTATAATATCTCGAGGTGTTGGTCTGTGATTTTGGGCCTTACGGCTCGAGGCCGGAAAGTAAAAAAATCACAAACCAACATATAAATTAGAGTAACACGCATATATGTTTTAAAGCATTTTTGATTGTCTTTTTTCAGGCTGAAAGAAAAGACGTAAACAGACCGTTGTGACTCAACAAAGACTACATTTTATTGCCGGTATGACGTCTGTTGTCCCAGCGTACCCAGGGAGTGCTACGTGTCTTCATGATCGGGGTCTCTTCAACCATCTTTAGGCGGCCCTACGGTCTGATATCTTCACACGATGACGTGATGTTGACTTACCATCACTAGCAGACCCGAAGCTGAATAGAGTCATCCGTGTGTACTCAAGCAGCTTCAGCAGCACAGGATACCGTCATCATGTTAGTCGGCCAATAACAGTCAGACAGCTTATAACGTATGACGTCATCATCGCGATATCTTCAGCGGAGGGACTTGGGGACGGTCCAATGCGAAGCAACGTCATCCTCGTGTCCGACACAGCCGCTTCCACATCGCAGGATGACGTCATGAGCATGACGTCAGAGAACTTGACGCAGGACGCGGACCTGGTGACGGAGGAGGAGAGCGTGACGTTGACCCTGACGGCGGTGGTGCTGTCCGTGCTGGCGGTCGTGTCCAACACACTGCTGGTGTACGTGGTAGTCCGGACCTCCACCCTCCACACCTCCACCAACTTCTTCATCGCCTCGCTCTCTACGGCCGAGTTCGTCACGGGACTGTTTGTCATTCCTTTTGCCGGGGTCGGTGTCAGCGCTGGTAGAGTAGCCTTCAGCTCGGCGCTCTGCTATTTCACGGCCGCGATGGGTGTTCTGGGACCATGCGCCGCGGCCTTTAGTCTTGTGGTGGTGTCGGCGGACCGTTGTGTGGCCATCAGCAAGCCGCTGCAGTATTCCAGCCTGGTGACCAAGAGGAACACTATGCTGATCATCTTGGCAGTGTGGTTCCTGAGCCTGATGATCGCGCTGCTGCCCATGACCAAGTGGGGCGTGTACTCCTACTCGGACAAGTTCCGCATGTGTGTCATGAGGAACGCGCTTAGCGCGTCAGGCAGTGATGGGGAGTATGATAACGGGTCTCAGGTTTTGTCCAAAGAGATCCTTGCCACTTTCATTCCCGCATTGCTGACTGTATTCTTAGTGTTACTGACAGTCAAGAGAGTGCGCAGCCAGCGTCGCATCTTCGCGTTTGTTCCTGTCCCTGTGACGGCCACGTCACTTCCGCCGGGCTCGGTGACGAGCAAGCAAAGCCGGACAAAGGCCATGCGCTCTCTCTTGCTAATCACAATGGCCTTTCTCCTTTTCTGCTTACCGATCGCCGTGGCTAAAGTGATGTGCCAAAGAGCTTCCACCTGTCTCGTCACTCCCTCAGTCTTACGGACGCTGGTCTGGTTATCTTTTCTCTGCCCTGTCATCAACCCCCTCATCATCATGACTCTCAATAGAAAATTCCGCGCCACAGTTCGTGCGCTGTTCTGCTGCGGCAGGTGCAACGCTTTGAAAATGGGCATCGAAAAAGAACCCTTCACCATCACTTCCGGCCTTCAGGCCATCCTAGAGGCCACCCTGGTCGTCAACATGATCCACGGTACGGGAAGACCCGAAGACAGCCGAAGACGTCACGTAATTCTGACGCAGACGGCTCGTGTGGAGATGGTGACCCCGATATTGTTGCGGAGAGGGCTAGTCACCTTGCGCAAGACGCGGTCTTCCCCCGACTGCCACGTGACCGGCATCCCCGAGGATAGCTGACTAGCGCGGGTGTAGGCCTGGGGTCAGCTGCATGAGTGAGCTTGATTCCTGCGCATGCCACTAAGCGGAGCACATTGCGTTGTGGCACGCGCAGGACTTTTAGTTCACTCATGCAGCTGAGGCCAGTCAATAGAGGAGGAACTTGCGTAGTGGCCTGCGCAGGATTCAAGCTCACTCGTACAACTGAAGCCATCTGTACAAGACCTGCCCAGGACAACTTGGACAGCGCTGAACTGCTGCGTGCTAGGTATTTGCCCTGTTTTTGTTCAATATCTGCTGGGAGCTGAACAGTCCCTTGTAGCCTACATGTACTCTAGAGGGCTACGTGAGTAAACGTGTGAGACTCAAGGCCCACACAACAATGGTAGTCTCTGCACGATTCACAGCGAATCGGAGGAGACAACCAATGTGGGCCTTCGTATACCCCATGTAGTCTTACATGAGACCGAAGTAGTCATAGGACAAACTGTTGACGCCAAATTGAACGTGAGAGTGGTATGGCCTTCTCATCTCTCTGAAAAGCTGATATTTTTTTAAAAGAACTTGTGTGCTGTTTTTTTTCCCTTACGGCCTACATTGTGTGACGGTCTCAGATTTTTGGCATAATAGTTCTCGATCGCAAGGTCTAAAATCACACACCAGCACACAATGGTTGTATGTCTATGATAACAGAACATTTCGCTGGAGTACGTATTCATTGTTCTCACAAGAACAGTTGAACAATGTTTGTGACATTGAGACAATCGTCACTAAAGATCGTGGACATGAAGTCTCTGGAGTTTCAGCAAACTTTTTTTTTGGACAAATTCACAAATTTCATGGAGGCTCCACGGAGCTTTGTGACAATTGGTTGATAGTTCGTAAAGGCTCATTCTCGGAGTTTCTGCGAGCTTAGTTATCGCCCCATCAGCCTGACAAGTTGTGTGTGCAAGACCATGGAGCGCATCATCAACAAGCGCCTGCAGTGGTACCTGGACTCCGAGAGCATTATCGTGCCAGAGCAAGCCGGCTTCAGAAGCTACAAGAGTACAGAAGACCAGACAACACACCTTGCACAGGTCATATAAGATGCCTTTCAAGACCAGAAAGGGACATTAGCTGCCTTCATTGACCTACAGAAGGCTTTCAACAAGGTGTGGAAGGATGGTCTCCTTGTGAAACTCCTTCGCAGTGGCATCCAAGGGAACATGTACCGGTGGACCAAGTCTTACCTGCACAATCGCAGAGCCCGTGTGACAGTGGATGGGTACTGTGGCCAAAAGGTGCTGCTGCGTCAGGGGGGTGCCACAGGGAGGAGTCCTGTCACCGACCCTGTTCATACTCTTCATCAACGACCTTGTGCCAGAGCTATCAAAAGGAGTCCACGCAGCCCTGTACACAGATGACCTGGTACTCTGGTGCACAGAAGAGTATGCAACAACTGCTACATACAGGATGCAGCTAGCCCTGGACAGGCTGACAGACTGGACCAACAACTGGTGTGTGACCATCAACACAGAAAAATCATCAGCCACACTCTTCTCTCTCTCCAACAAAGCAAAGACTGGCAACCTAACACTGGGCAACACCCCACTGCGGTATGAAGACCAACAGACATACCTGGAAGTCACCATTGACAAAAGGCTGACGTAGAAGCCGTACATCTGGAACGCAGAAGCGAAAGCTAGAAGAAAGCTGAACATCATGAGGAAGCTGGCTGGAACACAATGGGGAGCTAATGAAAAAGATCCTCAAAAATGTATATCAAGGCACAGTGAGACCACACCTTGAGTACGGATCCAATGCATGGTTGACGGCAGCCCAGTCACATCAGCAGACCATTGACAGAGTTCAGAACCAGGCACTGCGTATCATCACCGGCGCAATGAGATCCACACCAATTGAAAAGATGGAAGAGACAACAGGCATCCCACCCCTGCGCATGAGAAGAGATTGCAAAGCCTTGATACAGTTCACAAAGGTCAAGTCTTCCAAAGACCATCCTATGAACGCCAGGATGAAACAACCAACCTCAGGGAGACTGAAAAGATCAAGCTTTGTGAAGGAGACGAGAGCACTGCAGAGAAAACACCAGGCAAAGCTCCCTGCGCAGGTAGAGACTCTGAATCCTGCTAGTGACCTTCCACCCTGGGAAAGTAAGTCAGAAAACATCACCATCTCTTCCACGGGGACCTACATCACAACCAAAGATGAGCACAGCACTGTGAGCAAGAAAGCCATGACACTGGCCATGCTCGAAGAAAAGAATCCCCAGGAAGCATGGATACGGGCATATACCGATGGATCAGCCACAGATGCTGTTCAGAATGGAGAGGCTGGGGTGTACATTCAGTACCCAAACGGAAAATGGCAGGCAGAGGCAGTACCAACAGGCCTTCACTGCACAACTTACAAAGCTGAGGTGGAAGCCCTGGTCCGCGCTGCAAACACCCTTAGTGTGATGCCCAGATTGTCTTCCTGACTGATGCCATGTCTGTCCTTGAGGCAGCAACAGCAAGCAAACTGTCACGTCTACAAGAGGCACTGCAAAACATCAAGTGCACCAGACTGGTGCTGCAGTGGATCCCTTCACACTGTGGCATCTACGGCAATGAAGAAGCTGACAGAATGGCAAAAGTGGGCGCAGAGAAAGAACAAGACAAAAATGGAGTCAGCTTCACAGAGATGAAGACTATCATTAAGTCTGTGTACAGACCACCACAACGGCCCCTAGACAGTTATCATCAGCTGTCCAGACAAGAGCAGGTGACCATCTTCCGTCTGAGGACCGGGCACAGCCGACTCAATTTCCTGCTGCACAGACGCTTCCACCTCGTGCCATCTCTCCTGTGCCCTTGTGGAGAAGCAAAGCAGACCATAGAGCACATCCTCCAGGACTGTGGGAACCACCTGCTGCTGAGGGAGGAGATATGGCCGAAGCCCGCCACTCTACAAGAGGAACTGTACGGGCCTGTGGAGGCGCTACAGAAGACCACAAATTTCATTTTGAGAGACAAACTCCAAGTGTGACGGCGTTCGAGAAGAAGAAGAAGATGACTGCGAGCTTTTGACAATAGAAAAATTCTGGAAAGCAGAAGTAGGTCAGAACTGCAGATGTTTCGACGAAAAAGGGTTTAAAATTTGTCCGGGCCGCTTTGAATCCACTGTTTTCATCGAACCGCACAGTGTTGACCTACTTCTGATTTCCGAATAACGTCTTTGTCACATTGTTTAACTCATTCAAGGGTCCCTGCATCAACAGCTGCGGAATTGTATAGCGTGGCCGCCGACAAGGTTATACGACACTTTCGCAGCTCAGATCTGGGGCGCTTTGAACTGTGTCAAGTTCGTTACGGCAACAGATAGATACCAAAAACGTTATTTGCTGGGCTATGTGTGCGTACTCTGCTCAATGTGTACTGCGAAAACAACATAATAACACGACCACGTTAAATTAAGGCCTACACACACCCCTAGTTATTTTCATTTATTCGCCGAGAGAGTATTTTTCTTCCGCGGGGCACGGAGCACGAAGCACGTGGCTAGAAATTACAGCGCTTTCTAGTTCAACGTGTTAATATTAAGCAGCAAGGATTTGCTAAACTTTCACATAATAAAAGTAGTGTGCTGGTCTGTGATTTGGACCATAGGCCTATGGCCGTAAGGTCCCAAATCACAGGCCAGCACACACGCTGTTCCACCAGTGATAAAACTGAGAAGTGATCTACGGAACAGAACTGCTGTAGAATATTCACCGTGAGGCGAACGGATTAATGTTTCATCTGTTCTTAAGACAAAGATGTAAATGTCTCGTTTGAAGTGAATGCTTACAGAGAGTTCTCTTTCTTTTTTCGTCCTGTGGCAACCCCAGTGTCTGGGGCAATATTCCACGCAGTTTTCATCGACATCTATTTATTACTGTGCGCTGGTCTATGATTTTGGACCTCACGGCCGTAGGCCGTGAGTCCAAAATCACAGACCAGCACACATGTTTCGAGGGCTTTCACTTGTGATACGAGTTTGAAGTGCAAATTCTGCGACGGAGATATTTAAGTCTTCATCTGACCAGGGAAGTTCGTACCAGTAAATGTTTCCTGATGTTGACCACGACTTGTGCGTTTCACCAGCATTCGTTGTGCACCATAAAAAGCTGCATGTGATAACTATTTATTACTTTGTTGTTGATAATAGCTGTCATCTGTTGTTTTGTGGGTGTAAGATAGATCAGTTGACAAACTATGGACAATTACTAGTGCATGTTGTGTATTTACATGTGACATACGTCGATGTTTATTATGTCAACGCGACGCGCATAATAAATTTATAATGATCCTTTTTCCAGTGTAGGCACTTTGTCAAGCGAAGCCTAGACAAGCTATGATACTTTTATTTATCCCTCCAGGGACAATGTCAATCACATTGTGCTGTATCGCATGATAGCCATGTGTGATCAAAGACCATATGTATGAATATTCAATATTATAGTATATTGAGCAGCATTTTGCTTGATATAGTGCCGATAACAGGCACTGAGATGTGATTAAGAGACCAGAATCACAATGCCGTCCGAGTCGTAAGACGATAACATTTGATTTGGGTCAAGTAATCACATCTGGCGGTTATCGGCACTATATCAAGCAAAATGTTGCTCAATATCAATTTATGTACCCAGTCCAAAACAAAACTGTGCCTCGCGTTACTCATTTTGCGGCCGATTGCGGTGTTCAAACAAAACACACGAATGGCAAACGACTGCATATTGCTGTCGACTCGGCGCGCTGATTTCTTCTACGAAGACTTCGGTGCTTTGTACAACCTTGATATAGTGCCGATAAACAGATAGATGTGATTACAGGACTCAATCAAAATGTCCTCGTCTTACGACTCGGACATTTTGATTGGGGTCTCGTAATCACATCTGCCTGTTATCGGCACTATATCAAGCAATATATTGCTCAGTATAATAACGTTGTTAGACCCCAACCATTTCCATGCCCCAAGCTTCGGTACAAATCAGTTCCGGTCTCTAAAATCCACGGTTATTTAGCTCTACATTGCTCATATTTGTTTTCTGTTCGTGTGAAAAACTTGGTTTAACCATCATTTTCATTTTCACAAGAAGGAATAGTTGAACTGTCTGAGGATTCACCCAATCAAACAGCTCACAGCTACGGCTGTTTGCAAGGGAAAAGAGACTTCCAGTTTCTTGAGGATGCTTGGGGCATGGAAATGGTTGGGGCCGTGTAACAGTCTTCGGTGTGACGTAGGTCAGATTGTGACGCAACGCCGCTGCTTGCGCATTGCAGTCTATTGAACAGCCCCGCATTAACCCTTATCAATCTGATAACCTATTGTTTGAAATAAATTTGACTGATAGTTCAAGGGTGGTGCCAGAATCCTTGGCGCCTGAGGCGCGAAGCTATTCTGGCACCTCCCTTGAACTAAAACTGTTGATCTATTTCTTAATCTGTAATGTAGCCTTCATAGGACAGTAAGCAAATTAAAATTTTACAAACTCAGCCTCAGGATGTAAATGGTTAAAAGCTAACATTACGAGATAACGTATATTGTTTGAGATTGATACTCGAGTGGCTGACATTCATGCTTGCACAGTGCTCATTTATTATTTTGATATCTTTTTGGAAGCGTCACTATCATGTTGTTATCCCCGTCACTGCCATTAGTCCCAGATTTCGTTTGTGAAATCTGTGTTGTTGAAGAAGGTACGCCATGGAACCCCATCCGTCCAATTAACATAAATTCAAACTGAAGTCAGCAAGAGACATAGATCCTCATAACCCCCCGTAACTGCGGGGGCTCATGGTGATCGATACCTCTTGCAACTAAGTGGTATTCAATATTTCTCAGCAGTGAAATGGTTTAGTACCTTCTTTGAAGGGCAGCGCATTTGTTCAATATGTTTGTGTGTACCCACTCCATAAAGTTTCCCCTTATTTGACACATGTGTTGATATACTGAATAACAAGCAAATTAATATTTATTAATTTGCTTGATATACTTCACTTCCCAAAATCCCTTGCGCGCCAAGAAGACTCGGTCTTGATGACACTTGCATTTTCAAAACGGAAATGCGAAATATGCTCATACGCCAACATTGAAAAGCTCCTTATGTGTAGCAGTAATAAAATACTTCTTAGTGTGTATGAACGCTCAAAATTTATATCCTATGTACACACACAAAAGGAGAAAAGACGACAGGAAACGTGAGAGTCGCCGGACTGACAAGTGAAACTGACGAGATGTCAGTTGGCGATATCGACAATCTGAGAAAATAACTAAATAAACAAACCTGCTGACATTTTCCGCAACTAATCGTGATCTAGTTTCAAGCTGAATTTACTCAGTAACACGCACAATTATACAATGCACTGATGGCTTCATAGTCAGACGAAATCTACGCGCTAATTCGACAGCGATATGCAGTTGTCTGCCATTCATATGTTTTGTCTGAACTCCGCAATTAGCCGCAAAATGAATGATGCGAGGCAAAGTTTTGTTTTGGATTGGGTACATAAATTATATTGAGCAACAGTTTCGTTTGATATAGTGCCGATAAACAGAATGATGTGATTACTTGACTCAATCAAAATGTCCTCGTCTTCCGACTCGGACATTTTGATTGGGGTCTCGTAATCACATATGCCTGTTATCGGCACGATATCAAGCAGAATGTTGCTCAGTATAATATAATCAAATACAACAACGCGACGATTCAGAGTAATTTGTCGAAATTCCCAAATTTGGGAATCTGAAGACTACATCACAGTTGAGAAGACAGATTGTACGTTATAGTTAAGATTGGCGCCATAAATATAGCTTAGCGCTTTGAGGCGCCAAGCTTTTTCGGCACCACGCTTGTTTGTTAGTGTATGTGTGAGGGTTGAATTGGTAACTGGTTGAAGAGCGACGCCTTTCACTTCTTGAGCCTAAGGACCCACATTTTAACCCCTTCATTGCCAGTGATCGCAGATTTTGTTGCTGAAAGCCTTGCTACCGCAGCGCCATAGATTCCCAACCGTCCAATGAAAATGAATACAAAGTGGTGTCAGCAAGAGGCATAGATCCTCATGAGCCCCGCAACAGCGGGGGCTCATGAAAATCTATGTATCTTGCAGTTGGATCATGTTCCGTTTTACTCTTCAGTGACATGAAGGGTGGTACGTCTGTTGACCGCTACCGGAAGAATAATGGCATAATTTTGTGTTGTTGTGGACATGTGAGTATTGTATTAATGCTCGAATATCGTTTTTCAAAACAGTGTCTAGCTGTGTTTTTTGACATTTTGGTGATTTATTGTGTTTGAAATATGTATTACCGTTACTTGATACCTCGTATGAATACAAGGTTAATAATTTTTATTTTACAATAGTACACAAAGCATGACATTTTTTAAAAAGATTGTTTTCTTGAATTTTTTGTTGTTTTGTTTTGAAATTTGCTTTTGTTGGAATATATGAAGCTTGTTTGTGTCTGAATGATTGAAGACTACATTTCTGTTCTGTTGGGAATAATGGAGAGTTTGATTAGTCTTCATGTTTTGAATGGCTCAAAGCGCTTTTTTTTAACACATTCGAAATTCTTTGTCGTTTGAATGTGTGAAAATGTTCACGTCCTGAATAATCATTTGAAGATTTGTTCATTTTTGTCTTGAATACTTAACATTCCGTCTTGTTTTGGTTTTCTTTTTGAATATTAGACAGCTTGTTGAGTCTCAGTCCTCACAACAAGCAGATGTAATCCCAGGAAGCAACAGGTCCTCGGGTCGACTTCGCGGGACGTCGTTGGTCCGCGCACTGCAGTGCGCGGGCCAATAAAATCCGACGTCGACCCGAGTGCCTTTAGTTTTGAGCATAATTGAGAATACTTATTTTTTCCTCAGTAATCCGTCCTACAGCGCAGTCAGTGACCTCGTATACTCAGTTTTACCGTGACTGTTTACTCATTATTTAGTACTCTTTCTTCTCCGTTTGTTTTTTGTGGTCTATGGCTCGATTTGTCGACCAAATGTCCTCAGCTGTAACGCATGCGTGTTCTGGACTTCGTAATGTAAAAGCTGATGAAAGGTAACACTCGGGTTTAAAGCGACCTGATCCAGGCAGTAATGGGTTAATAGCTCGCACCATTTCTTTTCTAACGGTTCTCTGTATGGCTTACAGCAATCTTGCACAAAATGGCTAACGTTTTATGAAGTCTGTATGTCGTAAAACGAAAGACTATTCTGCTATCCTGATCAATCTTCGTCAACGTAAGAGAGTTTCACCGAAGCATACCTTGGGCAGCACAAAATCACTGTTCGGTGTGCTTACTCACACGGATTGTGAAGATGGATGGAAAAGTCCGCGATTAGGTAAGACAACATTGAGAACCCGTTGTAACGGCAAAGTTTAGCAAACAAAGCCCTCCCTGCAGCAAGATTATTTTAAACAGCAACGGTATCAGCGTATATAAACGATATATAGAAACTGCGCTCAGGAAATCGGCTTGTCTGTACATGTGTGGGGGTCTGTGACTTTGGGCCTTACGGTCTGGAGCCGTAAGGTCCAACGTCACAGCCCAGCACATATATTTTTTTCTGTCTAGACTTTTTAAATTTTTTGCAATAATTTGTTTGCAAATCAGTGCATGCTCACTTTTCTAACAAACCGCCAATACATGTGTCAGACATTTTTGTGTGGTTGATTTATATCAGTCACTATCAATAAACTTTATTGTTCCAAATACAGGTTGCCATGTACAGGAAAATTTGTCTCGCCACCTCGGGTGCAACTCGCAATCACCCACACTTACACAACAGTTTACAAACAACTAATGGAAATTTTGGCTGGGGACGGGTGAAGCCCGTCGCCAAGACTGACGTCTCATGACCGGCGCCAACGGCCCCAACACGACCTGAACCTCCCTGACACAAAGCAGACTGACTAAAGACAGCCCTATCATAGTATCTCTTAAACACGTAATATAATGCTTTTAAACTTTCTGCTTGGCTGAGACTAGTTACACAAATGAGAAATAAGAACGGCAGCGCCGGCTATTGAGACAGTCAGTCGCTCCGGTATAAACAGTCACCACCTTAACTTAACTAGTATATACCTTAGAGGGTGTAAGGGGCTCTGGATAGAGGGTAGCACCTTTGCTGTTCGGCAGCTGCGTCCTACATAGGACGGACGGGCATCACTGGTCCTCATCCATCTCCTTAATCTCTCACGTGCTGGCTCCAAGCGCCACACCCTGGCAAACCACCTCAGCTGGTGGGCTAAACCACGTGAGGGGGTGGTGTTCACGTTGCACCACTAGGCGGATGAGCTGTTTCTGACAGCCAACGGCTAGAGGACGGAGGAGACCAGGTTGGATCCAACGGCCAAATGTGGGGGAGTAAACCCTTCAAATCAGGAGTGGAGCCCCGAAGGCAGACAGCTGCCTGTATTCACGCACTGTTCTGACAGCTCCTGCAGCCAAACTGGTGCCAAACGTACTGCTTTGCATTCCTTTGGATACATCAGTGAGGCCGAGAGGGGGATCTTGACGACTGGGCACCCCAGGATCTCCATACACTTCGCCCAGGCTTGCGCCCTGGAGAGGTCACTCCAGTGACTGACCCAGCAAGCGCATATACTCCATTGTCTTCCGAGACAGGATGCCAAAAAAAAAATACCTTAATAATTCATAGTCAATTATTTTTCAATTAAAGTAATAGTAGTAGAACTACACAATTAACGTGAAAGCAGTCCAAACTGCATGGTTTCTATAGAGTACACACGTGCACACGCTGTTGTAAGAACTGAACACAGTCACTGTGTCGGGATCATTCGGCTGGAATGTGGGGGCCTAAAGCTTGCTGGTACTCGCTTCGTTGTATGCACTCGCGCTATTCCGTAGGCAGTGATGTTGAGCGTGGCGTGGGACTCCTGAGATGATTGAAAGGGGAGAAAAAGCACGTTGGTTGTATTGCCACAGCATAATGCGCGCTGTTCTTCTGAGATCCACATTCAAATGCTACTAACAAGAATCAGCGTGTATCAACTAGTATCGCACGGCCGCGGAGACGGCCAATCCAATTTAGTAACAGGTCACATTACATAGTCAAATTTGTCCAGTTCAGGCAGTGCAAGGACCGGTGTTTTTAAAAATAATTTTTGCCATGTTTGAAAATTTGTAGTAGGGCTGAATGTTAGAATTTGCTGGCAATTTGTGGTTAGATGAGAGGAGACATGTTTGGTGCTTTGATTCATACCATCCTGAGCTTATCCAGTGGACAATTGTGGGCCTATGTTGAGTTGCCGTTGACGTAGTGATTTGAGGGGCACGCTCAGATTTCAGCTGTGCTTGGGTGTGGGGTTGGTAAGGAATCGGGTTCATAGCCAAGAAATGAGACTGTCAATGTGCTGTTTTTATTGTTATTTTGTGCATGGCAAATGTGCAGCTGGTGGGCAGTAGTGTTTTTTTAGGGGATTGAAATATTAGGGGATGCCTGGGACTGACTATGGCTAAGAGACTGTACAGTACGGAAACGGCACTGTGTTCCGTGGCCAACAGTCACAGCACAACAAATTACCAAAAGTCATCAAAAAGAAATAGCAGTCGCCGTGATACAGCATTGCAGAGCCTGACATCATGTATCAAACGAAGCCGGTACTATGTCTGTTCAGAATACTGCGGGTGGCGATCATAGTCCGCCGGAGCGTGCGGCCAGGACTGAGGTCGGTGTTGCATGGCCGCCGGCATCTTGTCTCTCTGGAGACACCGTGTCGGTGACACTGAGGAAATATTCCTCTACATGAAAGTTTAAAAAATGTTATGGCCAACTCGCGGGTTTCTTTCCGCCTCCAGCACCAACTGCGGAACTGTTTTGGCTGTCTGGTAGCTCTTTCATTGTGCAGCGCGGAGAGAGAGAGAGGGAGTCGGAGAGAGAGAGAGAGAGAGAGAGAGAGAGAGAGAGAGAGAGAGAGAGAGGGTGTCACGCAGTCTCTCCTATTCGCGTAGGTCAAACTCAAACATAAATGTCTGCCTGTTAATAACTGAAACGTCCTTTCCGCGGCGTCGGCACAAAGTCCGCTTGTCAGTGGACAAAAAGTCCGCTTGTCGGCACAAAGTCTGGCTTGTCGGTAAAAAATCCGCTTGTTTAAAATCTGCCTGCCGCCAGAATTGTCACAAGAACCAAAAGAAGGAAGCATATCACACCAGTCCTTAAGCAGTTGCACTGGCTTCCAGTCAAGCAAACAATTGATCACAAGATTCTCACTCTGTGCCACAACTGAGTCTATAAATCGGACCCAGACCCGGCCTGATCAGTGATCTTTTGCTTACTGGGACATGATAGTTTACCGTGGCTCATATGTTGGACTAACAAGCTATAACCGTTCACACCACAGCGCACATTATCATCTCTGCATATTTATGGTCCAATTTGTGTTGTGTGTGTGTGAGTGTGTGTGTGTGTGTGTGTGTGTGTGTGTGTGTGTGTGAGTGTGTGTGTGTGTGTCTAGGTGTGCGTGTATGTGTGTGTGTGTGCGTGTGTGTGTGCGCGTGT
>BTPG01000008.1:139646256-139650212 GCA_036245525.1 Semisulcospira habei
AAAATTACGGACTCCAGTGTGGATCAACCTGTTTTTGTGAAACGGCCATTTTCTCGCCAATGAGCATTTTAATTTTTTTTAAAAATCGGAAAAAAGGACTCGAGATAATTCTTTTAGGGACGATATCCTAACATTTAAAGCTTGTCCGTCCCCAACGCGGGCTCTAGTCGCTGTCACACACACACACACACACACACACACACACACACACACACACACACACACACACACACACACACACACACACACACACACTCACCGCACACACACAAACACACACACACACACACACACACACACACACACACACACACACACACACACACACACACACACACACACACACGCACACACCATAAGGGTCCGATGATAGTAGCTTTGCCTAATCCACGTCCACTGCGCCACCGCGTGCGCGCCAGCGCCTATACTAAGCTCAAGAAAATTGTCTAGTTGACAATGATTTTCTTGAGCTTAGTATAGGCGCTGGCGCGCACGCGGTGGCGCAGTGGATTTGCATTAGTCAAAGCTTATCATCGGACCCTTCAGTATGCACACACCGTGCACACACGGCGGGGCTTTGGCGCCAAAAAGACGTTCTCTAGCAAGGTTTGCGCAGCTAGACGTGACGTAATTTTTATCTTGTCAAGTTACTTTTTTGCCAGAATTTCTGCCGCCCCGCACGCCAATGCGCTCCGACCAGGCCCATTTCAAACCCCCACCGTATTAATACGGTAGACAAAAACGTCAAGTTAAACTTTTAGGGCTTAACGTCTTTTGTCCACCACGAAGGTGATCAGTTTCAAAGACGGGACACCGAACTATAGGGTCTGAACAAAAAAAAAAAAAAAAAAAAAAAAGAATCACTGGTTTCGAACCCGGGACAGCCCGGTCGAGAGGCGAACGACTACCACCGAGCCACCCAACACCCCGCGATGATAACTTGAAGAGATAGTCAGTGAAAAGAGAAAGTACCGCTTTCATTTAGTATTACAGTCTAAAACTCAAACAACGTGGGAGGGGAGACATGAGGGGTGAGGGGGAACGGGAGGGGTACTTCAGGGGGCACTAGATCAGATGTTGTTCAGTTCAGTGGTGCCGCAAGGACACCTTCCACAATGTTCTTCAGCTGACTGGTAAATCAGAAACCGGGGTTCGGAAAGAGGGGTGTAATTACACTGATCAGCAAAAGGAATGCGACATCAAAAATTTGAAAAAAAAGAATCATCGCGGAGTGTTGCCGATGATTCCAAAAATGTCGCATTTCTTTTGCTCGTCAGTATTGGTTTTACTCAGTGTAGTGGCAACAGACGTTTTCAAGGCCGATCACGAAATCTTTTAGCCGGCTTTCACGTTTCACGACGAACTATTTTTTCACGGCCATAGCGAGGATGAACAAATACAATCACGACAATAGTAAAAACAACCCATTAACTCATTTGCGGGAAGCCGCATCCGGATGCGCGGCATAAGCGCGGCATCCGGATGCTCAGTGCTGGGCGCGAATGACTGAGCGAATCCGGCACGAGTCACGATTCTAGGTCGGGAATACCTTCCCACTCATTTTTGTTTATTACTGATGATGTTCTTTCAGTTCATTTTACACGCTTGCAGACCGTGACCTTTCTTGCCTGGTTTTCGTATTGAGCAAACGAACGAACAAACACTGAAGCAAACAGCCAGGCCAAGAAAAGCCAAACCGTCAAACAAACCGGCAAGACAGTGCAGCTCTAATAGACGTTCGTAAATCAGAAGAAGGTCCAATTTGCACGCGTTTCCATGACAGCAGGAGATGGGTCGACCATGATAATTCAAGGGTAGTGCCAGATTAGCTTGGCGCCTGTCGGCGCCAAGCTAATCTGGCCCTTCCCTTGAATTATCATCAGTGGTCAGCCCATGTTCTGCAGTGGTGCATAGCCATTAGATGACGCCTCCAAAATATGGAAAATACGGCCGTCGGGCTGAATGAGTTAAAAACCCGGACAAACACGCGATATCGTGTTTGTCCGGGCGTATAGATCCACTTTTTTCTTCGAAACACGTGCAATTTTGACCTATTTCTGATTTCAGGAAATGGTCTATTTTGATCCACTAATAGCCTCAACAGAAGGACATCGGCTCGGTTTCAACAGTTTATAATACTCATTACATTCGCGTTTCCGCAGTCAAAAGGGCCGTGCTCCTATGTGGGTCTCATGCATGTCCAATCGCATGACCCCCCCCCCCCCCCCCCCCCCCCGACACACACACACACACACACACACACACGCACACACACACACACGCACGCACGCACACACACACACACACACACACACACACACACACACACACACACACACACACACACACACACACACACACACTAAATTACTATCAAATCGATAGGACTTCTCTCTCTCTCCCTCTCTGTATATGGAATGGTATGGTATGGTATAGTATGGTATGGTACGGTATGGTTTGGTTTGGTATGGTATGGTATGGTATGGTATGGTATGGTATGGTATGGTACGGTACGGTACGGTATGGTATGGTATGGTATGGTATAGTATGGTATGGCATGGCGCCGCAAGAATAGAAGCTGAAGCTATTTCTCTTACTCACGCGAGCGCGCACGCACGCATGGTTATCCGCTGTGACTTCACTTCGTTTTTTGGCTGAGAGTCTTTCGGCATAAACGTAACCTCACTATGTATACAGACAGTAGCCCGGGCAATCTCTTGGCGATAAGCTTGGTGTCCGTGGCATTCGCCAGTTAACCCATTGCATCTTGAGGTTGCTTAAAAAAAAATGCTTATTATCCTATGAAGGCTACATCAGTTACAGATTAGGAGATAGATCAACCGTTTATTGTTCAAGGGTGGTGCCAGAATAGCAGGGCGCCTCAGGCGCCACTAAAGCTATTCAGTCTGGCATCACCCTTGCGGAACTATATCATAGTCAATTTGGCAAGCAATGGGTGTATCGGGATGAAAAGGGTTAAGAGACCCATCCGCAGACTCCAGCATCATCTTGGAATTCTGGCTTTGTGTTCAAAATTTATATACTCATTAATTATGTTGCGTGGGTGCAGCTCTCAGTCTTCTACCGTCTACATCATGTCTTATGGTTTCTCTGCTTGGAAATGCTTTTCAGTCGGTGAAGTCGTAGATATTGCATGCAAAATTTCCTACAATCATTATCAGGAAATTATTTTTTTCGTGTACGTTTTCTGGAAATTCTATTTTCCGTGTACCGTGTGAATTTATTTTTCGTGCATCATCGGCAATGTCACCCCTCGTCTACCCCCGCCCCCCCCCCCTCTCCCCGCCCCCCCCCCCCCTTAAATCATGTTACACACACGCGGACAAACAGTGTTAGTCTATTACTATAAATATCTCTTCTCTCTTGGCTTGACTTCGCGAACGAAGATTTTATAGGAGTTGCCCACGACGTCTGCAGGCTTGTTCGTGGCTGCGGAGGCCAATCCGAGACAGGCAGGTTCGACCGCAGTGGCTGCAGGGGAAGGTATGGCCAGGGTTCTGAGCTGCGGCATCTCTGTTTTTTCTCCTGAGCCGCTTGTCCTTAAGGCTAGCTCTGTGAGAGTCCTCAAAGGAGACAGCTGCCTTGTAAATGGTGGAGCGCCAGGTGTCACGGTCCGCAGCAAGCGAAGACCACTGGTGGTGGTCGATTTGGCAGGCACTAAGTGACTTCTTGAGACAGTCTTTGTATCTCTTCTTTGGTGCCCCTCTGTCACGGTGTCCAGTAGCAAGCTCGCCGAACAGGGTGATCTTTGGTAGGCGATGATCCTCCATCCTGGAGACATGCCCCGCCCAGCGGAGCTGTGTCCGCAGCAGCAAAGCCTCGATGCTCACAGTTTCAGCCTGTTCAAGGACCTCGACGTTGGTGACATAGTCACTCCAGTGAATGCCCAGGATGGTACGCAGGCAGCGCTGGTGGAAGCTTTCGAGGAGTCGTAG
>BTPG01000008.1:139652541-139765602 GCA_036245525.1 Semisulcospira habei
AGTGTTAGTGATGACCAGTTGCTGCTCCGCACAGAACTCCAACAGTAGGCGGCCATTGTCATTGCAGTTCCCCACGCCATGCTTGCCGAGGACTCCTTCCTTGTGGGCAGTGGGCAGATGTTGACATCTGCACGGGACATAGACGACCCCGCCCTCCACGAGTCGCCTGCTGCCTTGCAGGCCTGGCCGCTTGGCTGCGGAAAGGCTAAGGGAGGAAACCCCTGACATCAAAGCCCCCGTGTCTCCGGGGAAGGCTTTTGAGCCAGAGACTAGGACAAGGACAGTCTGATATAAAACCTACGACCCGAGGACCTCGATGCCATCGTCCCAGCTTGCTAGGCCATGGCAGATGAACCAAGGGTTTAAAGGGTGGGGCCAGTACTGCGCACACTGCACTCCACCAAAAAGCTCCACCGCGCAGGCTTTAGGAAACGTCCACGGACCATGACACTGACCATTCCAAGTCCTGTAGCGACGGGCGAGGGGCGAAACGGCAGGTGAAAGATGTCACTGGAAGCCGCAGTCTCAAACCTGCATGCAGGCGGTTCAGGATATTGGTCGCCTGATGTTGACCTGGGGATGACAACATCACTCGGCACACCCTGAACGACCAAGCAGCCTTCTCTAGGGACAGCACTGCTTGCTCCACACGGAGAGGGGCCTAGAAAAGGTGGCCTAACCAAAGCTCGTCCCCTCGCAACCCCAGTTGGCTAGCCGCGGTCAACGGGCATCTTCTCCTGCGGTAAAAAAACAAGAAAGAATAACGGATCCACTCTCATGACGACCACGACCGGACTCAACGTAGCATGCTGGAACGTCCGAACCATGCTCGACAAAGCAGACAGCGGACGCCCTGAACGCCGCTCCGCCCTCATTGCCCATGAATTGCGGAGGTTAAACATCGACATCGCCGCGCTCAGCGAAGTACGCCTTCCGGACGAAGGCAGCCTCCAAGAACTTGGTGCTGGGTACACCCTCTACTGGTCAGGCAGGCCTGCATCAGAAAGACGGCTCTCAGGCGTGGGTTTCATGGTCAAGACATCCATTGCGACTAAGCCGGCCTGGAAAACCTACCAACGGGCCACTCAGACCGCATCATGTCCATGCGCCTCCCACTGAGACACCAGCAACACGTCACCCTTCTCAGTGTGTACTCCCCAACCCTCCTGGCAGAGCCTGCTGAAAAGGACAAATTTTACACTGACCTGCGCAGCCTCCTACAGAGTACCCCTGCAGACGACAAAGTCATCATCCTTGGCGACTTCAACGCCAGAGTGGGCCAGGACTCTGAAGCCTGGACTATAAATATATAGTAACAGACTTACGTCAAAAGGCTGCTTGCAGTCTTACCTTTCTAACTTTAAGCAAGGTTGCACCTTTGTGAAGAAGCTACAAGCGTGTGATTTCAGAGCACCATACTATGGTTTTTTTCTTGCTGTTTTTTTTTTTTTAATAATTCTTTTTAGGTGGCTGTTCTTTTTAGCTTTTCTCAATGTCTCAGGATTTGCGCCCCATGGCCAACACCTATTTTTATATTTTTTATATATTTTTATTTTGTCAGCTTTGCTATCTCATACGATGGCTGCTAAGATTAGTGGTTGCACTCTCTGCTGGCTGCTAAGTGGCTGCTTTCTGCTGCCCAAAGCTGAATTAAGTACGACGGTCCAAGGGAAACAATCCACTTTTCTTCTCTTCTCTTCCAAGAGAAATCACTCTATTTTTTAGGAAGTCAATCCCAACATTCCTCACTGCCACGTCGAGGCCATATTGGTTCGTTTACCTCGCCGACGACGATTGACAACAGACTTTTTCGTGTTACTTGTCCAAATGGGAGGCTCTGTAAGCTCGGAAATTCCAGGGGGTGGGACGGAGGGCTATCACGTATTAAGGGTAGGTATCCGATTAAATGCTTTTTGCGAGTTTTTCTTTCTTTTTTGTATCTATGTGACCCTCCCCACAAGCAATGTTGGCAACAGACGACACATGTTTCGATCTGCCGGCGTGATCCGGCACCTTTGACGTGTTTCGATGTCCTTTAGTGTAGTAACTAAGTGGCCGTTGCACGTCCTTTTGTGTAATGACTAAGTGGTCGATGCACGTAAACGCACACGTAATACAACATTGCCATGGTTCAGTACCTTGAAAAGTGCAGTGGTCCGTGACATGATGCATGGCACAAGGCTAGTAGTAGTACAGAAAAATAGATCATGTCAGTGACTTGTCTAACCAGTTTTCTATCCATGGACATTAGACCAAAAATGTGACTGCCAAGCGTGTAAAATGCAGAGAACATCCCACAAAGAAAGAAACACGCTCAGAAAAGACAGTTACAACACAGTTTATAAAATTTCAAAACAGTTGCCACTTCCCATCACAAGAAATAAGTTGTAAATAGTGTACTTGTTTGATACATGATTACATCTGTTTAGAAAAAGTGACATACACACTATAGGGTTAAATGAAAAATCCATGATCCCAGTATTCTAGTATTACTGGAGTGTCTGATGGGTGCTGTGGTGTTTTGGAGTGGAGTACATCATGCAGTACAACTACAATTTACTGCTTTTTTGTAGTGACAGCAACAAGTTTGAATCACAATGTTTTAATTATAAAGATTCTGGTTATGTGCATTTTATTCACGAGTGAAATTTGTGTGATGGACATTGAAACATGTTGACGATTGTTGTGCATTTACAGATCACATGTTTTAGATGAAGCTGAATGAATCTCTTTGCAGAGTTATTTGTTGCTGTGCTTTTAAATGTAAGCTAGAGCATGCATTTATTTTATTACAGTGCAATACAAACTAATAGTACAATATTCTCTTCACAATTCCATAAACATTAGTTGTCATATAAATCATACAATTGTTGAGAACCAATAATATTAATTAGTATTAACTACTATACAAGTCTTTGGTAAGATCTACCAAAGATCACCCTGTTCGTCGAGCTTGCTACTGGACACCGTGACAGAGGGGCACCGAAGAAGAGATACAAAGACTGTCTTAAGAAGTCATTTACTGCCTGCCAAATCGACCACCACCAGTGGACCGTGACACCTGGCGCTCCACCATTTACAAGGCAGCTGTCTCCTTTGAGGACTCTCGCAGAGCTAGCCTTAAGGACAAGCGGCTCAGGAGAAAAAACAGAGATGCCGCAACTCAGAACCCTGGCCATACCTTCCCCTGCAGCCACTGCGGTCGAACCTGCCTGTCCCGGATTGGCCTCCGCAGCCACGAACAAGCCTGCAGACGTCGTGGGCAACTCCTATAAAATCATCGTTCACGAAGTCAAGCCAAGACTATACAAGTTACAGTTTTTAGTATTTTTTAATGTAAGTTTTTTAATGGTTTTACTTGCAGGTGCAAGATGGGTCACCAGGACAGGTGGCTGGGCTGGAGGCATTCTTTGATTTCATTGTGGCCATAGGAAACACTAGACTGGTAAGTGGAAGACACAAAAATCTATTCAACCTGTTTAAACTCCTGCTATGATCAGTCAGGAAATAGAGTGATCAGGATAGCTTAAGGTTGATGCTGGAATAGATTGGTGCCTGTTACGTGGTGGAGTCGTAGTCGTATTATGATAAACACACCAGACGCACGCACATAAGGTTCTTTTAAATAAACTTCATTCAGCTGCAACCCGTCACACGTAGCTTAAGGATGTAGGCTACACTGGAGTAACAGTTCCAACAATATTTTAATTCAGCGAAGCGATCTCCACACAATGCATTCCCAAATGCACCAACACCAACAATGTCTCTTATGCAAATGTCAACACTGGCGACACAAAGTTTCTCATGAAACGTACACCACCGTTACGCTGCGTCTCTCACAATGTACACCCTATAACAGTATAAGGGCCACGTACCTATGATAAACTGTGTGTCCCTACAACTGACAATGCATGACAATGTACACACGTGCTTCCTAGCACCAACTTTTATAGTTAAACGACTTTCCAGAAAAATCTAATGAATTTACACATAGCACCTAATCAGAACGGAACACGTAACTGAAACTCATAAATATTAATAAAAAAAAAGGAACTTTCTAGAATAACTACAATAGTCTACAAAAATTTGACACTTCAGCCCCAAATCCTAGTGTATAATGACGTCACACAAAAGTATGTCACACCGTTCACGACCTTTCATAACACGCAAAGAACGGCTGCTAAATTCACGCGCACAGAGAACAACTATGGCTAAAAATAGAGCAGCTCTACTACCGCTATCCACCGTGCGACTTTGCTAGAAGCTTCTGGACTAAACTTAGCGTATCATAACAAAACCAATTCCGCTATCTGCGCGAACAATAGAGAATCTCACTGAAAAGGTACGTGATACGTAACCATGATAGCTCAAATAAATATCGGATCGTTTCCTACGATTGACATTATATGCATGCTCTCACAGAACAACACAACCACAATCGTAACAGTGCCTCTAGCCTAGGGTCTATGGCCAACACTAATTATGCCAAGACACAAAGCTTGCTCAGTTGAATTACCTTTTGGAAAGTTCAGGGCCACATAATGTCATAAGGTTAAAGAAATTATGCTGATTGGTCAGTGCGTGTGAGCCTTGAGGGCTTTGCTGTTCTTATTTCTTGTTGTTATGTATCTAAAGTTTGTTGTTAAGCAAAGTAATTTATACAAAAAGTGTGGTCCATACCTCTGAATAATTGTTTTTATATCCAACTTTTCTGACTTTCTTCTAAGATTACTAATATACTGTTGTAGAACAAAGACAACGACACTCTAAAGGAGCTTCTAAAAGCCAACATAGAGAAGCCAGTAAAGATGACAGTGTACAGCAGTAAGACACAAGGAGTGCGAGAAGTCACTATCATCCCATCACATCACTGGGGTGGACAGGGGCTCCTGGGTGTCAGCATAAGGTTAGTAACATGATATTTTAAAGTGGCTGAAGGTTGTTGGCTCACACGGTCATGCTCCGGCCAGCTGTGGCAGATGTCAACCCTGTAACTTTTGTCTTAAGTTTCTGGATTCTCTTCACTCGTTAGGTTTAGTCACACGTGTGTGATGTCATATTGAAGATCAGATTTAAAAAAAATGTTGCACTCTTGTTCAGTGACACACATTGGCCAATGCGCTAGCAACCATTTTATTTAGCCCCCATGAACGCTCGGTCAACAGCTCTCTAATGGTCTATAACTCCATGCACCTCCGACATTGTTGAAGAAACAAAAAAGTGACCAAATGCCAGGCTTAGGCAGATGAGATTTACAATGGTAAAAGACTTTTTGGATGCAGTTCTCTGCCAGGAATCAGGTCATGGCTTCAAAGGGGTGCACATTAGAACTATTTAGAAGTATCATAGACAAAATACGGGTGTCTTGGTTGCCATGCAGCTTGCTGCTAAGGCAGAATTTTTATGTGAAAAAGTGCTGCTTGGCCAGTCGGGAGTTTTTTCCCACCCTTTTGAACATGTATAGTAATTCAAGTGGTGAGATTACAGAAAGTCATACTATCATAGGTCTGAACCTTGGTTTCTTGTTCCAGTTTTGTAGTAAAAACTAATTCTCTTGGAACTTATTAAATCAGAGCAGGTTTAGAATCATGCATACTTCTTACCCATTTGTTTTCTTCATAAGTACTAAGTAGCGTTCATAATGCCGAACATGCCTTTATTGACAGTAACTCTCAGTTTTGGACAATAAGATTAAGAACTGAATTACTTGAACAATAACTGACACTGTACAACCCTTCCCTCTCTCCACTTGATCAAGTTGATGTCACTGTCATGGGGTCACCCTTGCTAAGTTCACTTTTTAATTTCTGTGTATGTAACTTCATCCTTTTCACTCTTCCCAGTTGGTATGTGAGGTAATTACTGTACCTCACAATCTTCATTTCAAAATTTTACTTGATTCCCTCTTTTAATGGACTTTGCCCTTAAATGACTATAATAGGGTTATCATTTTGCAGACCTTACCTACCTGATTTCAATGAAATAAATCAGTTCACTGTTTTAGCAGTAAACAGGGCTTGTGTGTCTTTACAAAAAAACAAAATGACAACGCGATTCTCTTTAATTCATTCGAGCGTGAAAGCCATGTGTGTCCATTGCTCTCAATTCAGACATATAGCTACATCTTGGAGACATGCAGGGGTATATTGTTTGGAAACCATTGCCTAAATAACCATAATTATGTCCTAGGCATTTGAATATTTGTACAGTTAGTGATGTAATCATAATGATTACTCACATATTGTATGTTCACGTCCCAATACCTTTAGACGAAGAGAATCCAGATATGTATCAAGCACCAGATACATATCAAGCGCCCCTCATATGTATCCTTTAACCCTTTTCAAACTGATACACTACTGCTGGAAATTAATTTGACTATGATAGTACAAGGGTGGTGCCAGAATAGCTTGGTGCCTGAGGAGTCAAGTTATTCTGGCACAATCTTTGAAGTTGAACTAAAATGGTTGATCTATCTCCTAATCTGTAATGTAGCCTCATAGGACAATAAGCAAATTAAAAAAAAAAAATGTCAGGATGTAATGGGTTAACTTAAGATACCACAGACCATCTGTAAACTGAGAGCTCTTTAACTGATCATTTGATGGCTGGTTTTGACAGGTATTTGAAATGCCAGTACAATTTTATTTTCACAGTTCTGTACACAATCTATAAACCTAAAAATAAATGCTCATATAATAGCCCGTTTTCACAGACATTTTATGATGGCAATATAATCTTTTAGTTGCTAGATACCATGTACATAATATCCAGAAGAAACATGTTGAACACCTGTTGCAGATTCATTTATCACTGGCGGGCTGTGAAATAGGGCTACAGTTGCTGTTCCTATTACATTTTCAATTACTTATACCATGCTGCTAATGTCACAGCTGTTGTCAGTACATGCAACATTGAGTAATGAGAGAGCGAATCACACTTCACAGGTGAAATAATACTATTAATAGCTTCCTCTGAGCCAAGTAGGAGCATTACCTATCAGCTGGAGGCATAAGTTGTTTTACAGGTTACACAGGCTTATGAGAATCTACACCTTTTGCAGATCTGTGCGAGTGGCTTGCTCAGGGACTACCATTTGTGTCAGAGGGTTTTTGGTTTTCTTTTCTGATTTTTATGTGAGATTTTTAAAGTAGTCTGACCCAATCTTGCAGTCTGTGGTAGTCCAGAATTGTTTTTACCACAGATTATTAAATCCCTTCTTCTTGGTTTCAATTTTCAGGTTCTGTTCATTTGAGGGAGCAAACGAGAATGTGTGGCACATACTGGTAAGTTTCCTAATTGTTTACTTTCCTTGAGTAATCAGTTGATTGATGGCTTGAGAGGTGTGTGTAAGATTTATAAATTACTCTACATGTAAGTAATACTTAACCCATTGATTGCAGAGAAAAATTGAACACCACCCAACTGCTGATAGAGATTTTACAATCACTAAATCAGAATTAACTCAGTAATATGATTATAGAAAGCACTGATAATCGAATGAAATCGCTGCACTGTGTCGACAATCCAGTATGCAGTCTGCCAGTGTATAGTGAAACAGCTCCAAATTGAAGGGTCAAGGCAAAAATAATGTTTTGTTTTGGACTCTTTGATGTAGTGCAGATAAATGGCAGATGTGATTATTTGATTCCAGTCAAATTAAAAATGTCCTTGGCTAATGCCTCTGACATTTCTATTCAGGTCTTGTAGTCACATCTGCCAGTCATCAGCACTATCTCAAGCAAAATTTGGCTCAGTTTAAATATCTTGCCCTACTGTTTGATAGCATGTCATGCATATCTTGCATATCAATGTTTTTCCAATTCAGGAAAATTGCTTTTTGCCTCGAGGGACAATGTCTAAATTGTGATGTTGTTACGTGTAGAGTCGTCGTCCTAGTATGATATCACATCAGACACACGCACATAAATTTCTTTTAAAGAAACTTCACTCAGCTGCAACCCGTCACACATGGCTTATGGATGTAGACCACACTGGAGTAACAGTTCCAACAATATTTTATTGCAGCGATGCGATCTCCGCACAATGCATTGACAAATGCATCAACACTGATACAATGTCTCCTCCACAAAATGTCAACACTTATGACACAATGCATCTCTCATTCAATGTACATCACTATACACTGCATAATTCCGTTATTGACAATGTACCACGATACCTTGCGTATCTCTCCCAATGTCAATGTGCTTACGATACACTGCAATTATACAACTGAACAATGTACACACATGCTTCCTAGCACCATCTTTTATAGTGTTATGCTTTCCAGAATAATTCAAACAAATTCAGACAATACAACCAATCAGAAAAGAATACGTAACCAAAACTCATAAATATTAATGAAAAAGAATACACAAGAATGGTCTACATAAATCTGGCTGCTATTTCCAGCCCCTATTTTGGGAAATCCTGGCGCGTTATGACATCACACAAGAGTATGCTAGACAGGTCACGACCTTGCCCGCATTTTCTGGAAATTACACGACTTTTCTTAACACATACTGGCTGCTAACTTCACGCGCACAGAAAACAACGCGACTACTCGGATGGCTTCTAAAATCTTCGGGATTCAACTCTGTGTACCACAACATAGTTAATTCTGCTCTTCTTGCGAACGAGAATGAATCTTACTAAAATGGTACATGATTCGTAATCACGATAGCTCAAATAAATATCGGATCGTTTCCTACGATCATTGCATGCATGCTCTCACAGAACAACACAACCACAAACATAACAGATGTGATAGCCTTGCTTTGTCAGAAGCAGTGAGAACACATGCCTGGTGCATTTATAATATTACTGCTGTCCATTTCTAGGAGGTGCAGCCCAATTCCCCAGCAGATTTAGCAGGCATGAAGTCTGACACAGACTATGTCATTGGTGCTGATTCAGTCCTGCATGAGGTAAGATTTCCCCATTTTGTTGAAATTTTGCAAGTTAGAAGGGCCTGGAAAATGTTGAAGAACAGTGGCCAAATGTTTTTTAGACTATAAATATTTGAAAGTTAGCTGCCTGCAGTAGTGAACATAATTTGAAATTTGATCTGTAAGTGATTTTTTTTTTTTATACTGCTTTTGTTCAAAACTGACCTCACAGATTCATGAAACTTATTATCGAGTCGTATTCATATTTTTTTTTCATGTGAATACTTTTTCACCCGAATACAGACGTACACAGGCAATCCATTCTGATGTAGGGAAGCAAAATAACATTAATCAATCTAGTTTGCTTGTCGGCAGGGTTTTTTGTCATGGTGATTCCTGTCAGAATCATTGTTACGAAAACCACTACCGACACACAAAAAGTCAATTTTAGTAAAAACGCAAGATTTTCATTGTAATATTATGATTTTTTTTGTGGACAAAAATGGCCTTAAATGTCTTTGGTAAGGCGGCCTTGAAGCTGTACAGTTGTGTGCTGATCAGTTATTTGGTCTTAAATCCAGCACATTTATTCTTTTGCCATTCAAGTACAATGTACAGAGATTGACTAATGGTCAAAACTCTTCTTTTTCAGAGTGAAGACCTATTCACGTTAATTGAATCACATGAAGGCAAACCATTGAAGCTGTATGTCTACAATGCGGACACAGATTCTTGTCGTGAAGTTACCATCACTCCCAATGGTGCATGGGGTGGCCAGGGAAGGTGGGTTGCAGAACAAAGGTTCTATATTTATTTAGTGGCAGTTTATTAATTTTCAGTGGGAACTGTAGATCAGGTATTATTGCTCAATAGTAGTGCCTGGTTATCTTTGTCAGGTTGGTGCATCGTAGGAAGACTTTAAAGCCTGCAGTACGCTGCACATTGATGACGAGGGAGATTCTATAGTTGCCTAGATGCATAATGCACGGTGGGCTTCAAAAAAGCTGATGCTATGCAACACCTGGTCAGAGTGGTGCATTAGGATGGTGGTAACTAATCAGGTATTGCTCTTGAGCTGTGTTGCCTTTAAGCCTGCAAGGTTGATTTCAGACAGTTGGTTCTAAAAATGAATTTGAGTCGAGTTAGTGTTCACGCATG
Organism: Semisulcospira habei; assembly: GCA_036245525.1. Taxonomy (NCBI): domain Eukaryota; kingdom Metazoa; phylum Mollusca; class Gastropoda; family Semisulcospiridae; genus Semisulcospira; species Semisulcospira habei. The sequence goes on from BTPG01000008.1 coordinate 139,662,591, forward strand.
TTTAGGTGTTGATTGGTTGAAAGCATTGGACTTCATGTTTTAGCTCTTTGACAACTTGCATTAACCTTTTGACTGTCGGTAGCAGTTTTTGTCATGATTACTGCAAGAGTAATTTGGGGCAGTGGGCAGATGTTCGCATCTGCACGGGACATAGACGACCCCGCCCTCCACGAGTCGCCTGCTGCCTTGCAGGCCTGGCCGCTTGGCTGCGGAAAGGCTAAGGGAGGTAACCCCTGACATCAAAGCCCCGTGTCTCCGGGGAAGGCTTTTGAGCCAGAGACTAGGACAAGGACAGTCTGATATAAACCTACGACCGAGGACCTCGATGTCATCGTCCCAGCTTGCTAGGCCATGGCAGATGAACCAAGGGTTTAAAGGGTGGGGCCAGTACTGCGCACACTGCACTCCACCAAAAAGCTCCACCGCGCAGGCTTTAGGAAACGTCCATAACAAGCCTGCAGACGTCGTGGGCAACTCCTATAAAATCTTCGTTCGCGAAGTCAAGCCAAGAGACTGCAAGAATCATCATGACAAAAAGCACTGCTGACAGCCAAAGGGTTAATGTCCTGTGGTATCAGTTATAGCACAGGCAAGTTGCTGCCAAGCAGATACTCCTTTAAGAACTGGTAGATTCAGTAGCACATTCACACGGAATGGGTAATGACTTTAGGAGGCACATATAGACTTTGCAGCAGCTGTGGGAGATGGAGCTGCCTTGATAGTTCAAGGTTTGTTCTAAATTAATTACCTTGGTACATTTTTAGACACCCAGTTGATCTTGCTCCACCCCTCGCAGGCTTTCCGCTAGGATTTTAGATTATCTGACATTGGGACAGACAGCATGACAAAGAATCGACCCCAGATGCTCAACAGTCCATCGCGTACTTGAAACACGGCAGAAATAAGTTCTTTGTTTCCTCAAAATCCCTACCGATGACATTACTATAGAAGGTACACTTAGCTTACAGATTTCAGCCTAAGAATCTGTTGTGTATACCTACATAACTGGGGAGGCGACTCTGGGGAGTCATTACCAAGAAACCCTGAGTAGCCTCCCTATCCGGTCACGTGTGCAGTGGTGTCATGCCAGTCTTACACTTAGCTTCATGGTGGTAAGGTGTACCGTACCGTTGCTCAACCTTGTGTACTCTTGGATACCCTTGGTGTTACGTGGTGGAGTTGTAGTCATAGTATGATAAACACACCAGACGCATGCACGTAAGGTTCTTTTAAATAAACTTCATTGAGCTGCAATCCATCACACGTGGCTTAAGGATGCAGACAATACTGGAGTAACAGTTCCAACAATATTTTAATTCAGCGATGTGATCTCCACACAATGCAATTCCAAATGCACCAACACTGATACAAAGTCTCTTCTGCAAATGTCCACACTGCCGACACAAAGTCTCTCTACAACGAACACCACACTGTTACGCTGTTTGTTTCTTCAAAAACATTACCGATGACATGACATTATGGAAGTGTCTACTACTTACTCATTCTAGCCTAAGAGCCAGTTGTGTTAAAACACAACCCGGGAGGCACTTGGGGAATCCCGAGGGGACCAAGAGTTGTCTTCCTATACCCCCCCCCCCCCCCCCCCCGGAAGCCGGGTACCCATAATCCCTCAGTCAAGTCTACTTAGGCGCACGGTTCAGACGTGTGGCTCTACTGCTCTAGCCTACGGACTTCGGTTTTCTTTTTTTCTTCCGACTGGTTCTCTGGGACTTTGCTGATGGAGTATGAAGAGAAAGGAGGAAGAAGAGTTATGGGAGGTAGGATCGTTTCGTCGGCCCTGCCTGTGCTGCTGCGTGGCTTTCTCGTCCCCACTTTTTAGCGGCTACGCTTTCGACCACTGGTGGGCATGGGCTGCGCAGTGAGCTTCGCCGTTCGTGCCAGGCAGGTTATGGACTTCTCCCCCCGTTCCCCTTCGGCGGAGAGGTAAGGTAGCTGGGTTAACCCTCGGCCGGTTCCCAGGCTGGGCACTGATTTGAGCAGGTACGATGATTGTCGTCTTCTTCTCACTGTAATTTGCGCGCCAAATTTCGCGACTCTTAACTTGGTGGGGCTCTCGCGCCCGCGCCCGCACCCACTCACCTTCGGTGAATTGTGGCGACGCTTACCTACGCAATTGTGCCTTGGGTGTGGAGAATTCTCTTACTCCATGGCTTGATTAGCTGGGTGGGTCAGCTTGGGTCACGCCTTGTCGACATTGCATAGTTTTGTTCTGCGCCAGCGCCTGTTCTTGCCTTTTTCTGTTATCGCTTGCTTGGTGGTTGTATAGATAAGGGTGATGATTGCTGTGATTTAGTGCGCAAATTTTGTGAGGGTTGATGAATTTAAGCGCACACTCACAACTCGCATACGCATGCATACGCTGTGGTCAAGTACTCGGCGGGCAGCTTGGGGGTTTTACGCTCCTTGACTGGGCGGGCCCCTCGTGACATGTCCACATGATGTGGTGATTTTACTGCCCCAGATGTTATTCTTGTCTTTGCTTGTCATCCTGTGTTGAGTTGTTGTACAGCATGCGCCCGGTGTTCGTTTTTTTCCACACGCGGTCGCCCCTAGTAATGATGTTTGGGCCTGAAGCCGTTTATGACATGTTTGGCGTTTGGTACATATGTTGTTTGCTCGCCTTAGCGCTTGACGGCAGTGAGCCTACCTCCTTACTGCACTGCTAGAATGCAGGCGTGCAGTTTGGTACCTCGCTTCTGTCGTGACATATTTGACTTTTGTGTACATATGTTATTCCCTCGCCTTAGCGCTTGACGGCAGTGAGCCTACCTGCTTACTGCACTGCTAGGTTGTAGGCGTGCAGTTTGGTACCTCGCCTCTGTCATGACATGTTGGACTTTTGCTACATATGTTGGTTACTCACCTTAGCGCTTGACGACAGTGAGTCAACCTCCTTACCGCACTGCTGGCGTACAGGCGTGACAGTTTGTTACCTCGCTTTTGTGCTTGTGTTTATTGTCGTTACGAAGGCTAGCCTTGCGTGGTTTAGTCCCACAGGACTCGCCCGCGTGCCTTCGGGTGTGTTATCTGTTGCAGGGATGTGCTACTCGCCCGTTCACAGGGTGGACAGAGGACAGTGGCTGGTTCAGTTCCCAGGGGTCGTCGGATAACCATGCAGTCTGTCTCCTGTGCGCTGGGTGTGCTTCCGACCACACTTGTGACGTCTGTGCTACCTGGCCGGAGCTGCGATGGTCAAATCTCTGGAGCTTTTATAGGAGGGAGCGACCTATGCTCTCTGGTGCTTTGAAAATTGTCGAGACGCCTTCTGCTGTGCCCTCGGCACCGGACGCGCGAGACCAAGTTGATCCGACGCAGAAGACGCCACTAAGTATTCGACGGACTAGTGCACGGGGTGGGTTGCCCGGACACAGCTGTTTAAGAAGCAGAGAACCCGCCTCTCCCTAGAGCCCGGTTCAGAGAGACGCACTTGGCGTCCCACGTCCATTTCGGTCCCCACTCGTCTCTAAGCAAGCCGCCGCGATCCCGCTGGGGGTCCCCTTGCTGGCAGAAAACCCGCCTCTCCCCAGAGCCCGGTTCGGAGAGACTTGCACGCACTCGTCCGGAGCCTCCTGTCAGAACAGATCATAGACGCCGGGATTCTGCTCGCCATTCTCGCTCGACTTCGTGAGATCGTAGGAGGACCTTCTCCACTCATCGTTCGATGGATCAGGATTCCCCTCGCTACGGACAGGCACGCTCGCCTCTTTGCCGTTCCGGCAGCACTGACGCCACAGGCCAGACGATCTTCCTGGCTATGCTCAGTCATACGATCCGACTTACAGGACCCCTCCCGCAGGGAGCGTAGGAGCTAAAGTTACGTTTTCAACGTACTGGCATGGCCACGAACGTCACATTCGTCAGGTACTGAACTGGCCTACACTTCGTGGCTACTGGAGGCTGGCAGGCAGGATGTTTCATCCGCCTCGATCGCAGGGTCCTGCCAGGCCGGCGAGGCTCCTCGCGCGGATGGGGGCCCTTTCTGGGGGGGCGCAACTCCCTCCAGGCGCCTCAGCGCTGTAGGTTTCACCTACCTCGGGTCGTCGGGAGTTTGCGTTAGGGAGGACGGCTCTAGGGCCCTAAGGTGTGCTGGAGCGCGGCACCCTCCTCCTATTCGCAAATCTTCCATAATGTCATGTCATCGGTAATGTTTTTGAAGAAACAAATTCATTTTTTTGCTAAAGGGTATTTTTTCGAAAAATACTTACCGATGACATGACTCAAACGACCCTCCCACCTGCCCCGCTTGCCGCTGGTGCGCTAAGTATCCTGACTGAGGGATTATGGGTACCCGGCTTCCGGGGGGGCGGTATAGGGAGACAACTCTTGGTCCCCTCGGGGTTCCCCGAGTGCCTCCCGGGTTGTGTTTTAACACAAGTGGCTCTTGGGCTAGAATGAGTAAGTAGTAGACACTTCCATAATGTCATGTCATCGGTAAGTATTTAAAAAAAAAAAATACCTTTTAGAAAAAAAATGAATATCTCTCACAATGTACACCCTATACGGGCCACGTACCTATGATAAACTGTGTGTCTCTACAACTGACAATGCAAGACCAATCTTTTATAGTGCACCAATTTCTAGAATAATCCAAAAAAATCATACAACGCAACCAATCAAAACGAAACACGTAACTGAAACTCATAAATATTAATAAAGAAAGAATTTTCTGGAATAAATACAATAGGCTACAAAAATTCGGCTGCTCATTTCAGCCCCAAATCCTTAGTAAAATGACATCTCACAAAAGTATGGCAGGCAGTTCACAACCTAGTCGGAAACTTCGAGAACCACCACGATCCTTCACAACACACAAAAAAACGGCTGACAACTTCACGCGCACAGTAAACAACTTGTTGCGAAATGTTGCCAATTTACCGACGTCACACATATGAGGTCACTAGACAGTGCGACCTTTCTAGACCGTTCTGGACTAAACTTAGCGTATCATAACGAAGTGAATTTCGCTCTGCGCGACCGAAAGAAAATGTTACTAAAAAGGTACGTGAATCATAACCATGATGGCTCAAATAAATATTGGATCGTTTCCTACGATTAACACATGCATGCTCTCACAGGACAACACAACCACAATCGTAACATTACCCTCCTTTAGAATGAAATTTCACAAAAATTTCTTCTCAAATCTAAAAAATACGGTTGTGGTTGTATTAACCTACACAAAACCACAAATAATAAAAACTTCACATCAAAATGAAATCAAAATAATTGTCTCACAGTTTCTTTTAAACAGTCCTGAGCAAAGACATGTCCCTTTAAACTGTCATGGACACCTAAATGTTTCTTTAAATTGTTCTGGACACAGAAATGTTCATTCAAACTGCTCTGTTCAGGTAATCTGCTCCAAAGTTCTGCGAACCCTTGATAGACTGTAGTTTAACGTCAAAATTCTGCAAGAACATCGCCCATCTCATAATACGAGAATTTGTAAACTTTTCAGAGTTTAGATAGTTCAAGGGCTGATGGTCTGTTTGGAGAACAAATGGCACACCCAGAAGGTACAGTTCAAATTGCCTTACTCCCCAGATGATGGCTAGGCACTCCTTCTCGATGGTTGAGTAGTTTCTCTCAGCTCTGGTTAACTTTTTGCTGGCATAGCTCACTGGGTGGAGTTTTCCATTATCTTCTTGCATCAAGACTGCACCTACTCCTTCGTTGGAGGCGTCTGTTCTCAGGAAGAACGTTTTCAACGGGTCAGGGAGGTGTAGAACAGGCTTCTCGGTTAGGATGTCTCAAACTGCCTGGAATGCTCGCTCTTGGGCCTCCTCCCACTTCACCACGTTAGGCTGTTCTTTCCTCAGCAAATCAGTCAGGGGACCTGTGACTGCTGCAAAGTTTGGTATGAACTCCCGTGTAGTAGTTCACCAAGCCCATAAATGAGCGAACTTGCGTCTTGGTCGTAGGTCGCGGGGCATCCCTGATCTTCTGCACGTTGGCGTCGTGTAGCCCCTTTAAACCTTCGCTCAATTTGTGTCCAATGAAGTCTATGTTGTCGGCCCCAAGAATACACTTGCTTGGACGGATGGTGAAATTTGCATCTGACAGTCTTTGGAACAGTTCTCGGAGGGTTTTGAGGTGATCCCCCCAAGTTTTGGTATGGATCAAAATGTCATCCCAATAAAAGACCACATTCTGCATGTCTTCTAGAATCTTTTTCCGTCGTCTCTTCAATGTGGCACCACTGTTCACCATACCAAAAGGCATCTTCAGGAACTCTCATTGACCGTTGGGTGTGACGAATGCTGTCTTGGGGATATCTTTCTGCAACCTTGATTTGCCAATACCCTTTGCTTAGGTCAATTTTGGAGAAAAATCGGTCTCCACTGACCTTCTGGAACAGTTCTTCCGCTGTGGGCATAGGCTCTGGATCAAAGATTGTTAGTTTATTGAGTCAGCGGTAACATTACTATTGCGGAAGTCAAGCAGGCCATTCAAAAGCTGAAGAACGGGAAGGCACCTGGCGATGACGGAGTGTGCCCCGAGATGCTGAAAGTAGAAGATACGGTAACGCCGCAGCTTCTTTGTCAGATTTTTCAAAAGATCTGGGACACTGAGGAAGCGCCGAGCGATTGGAAGACCGGCACCATCGTCAAACTTCCGAAGAAAGGAGACCTGGGGAACTGTAACAACTGGCGAGGCATCACCTTACTATCCCTCACCAGCAAGATCTTCAGCCGCATTCTCCTTGAACGCATTACGACAGCAGTGAATGGCATCCTTCGCCGGGAGCAGGCAGGTTTTAGGAAAGGCAAGTCCTGCATTGACCATATTTTCGTACTGAGACAGATCCTTGAGCAGTCTAACGAATGGAATGGATCCCTCTATGTGGTCTTTGTAGACTTTGAGAAGGCCTTCGACAGTCTGCATCGAGACTCCCTTTGGAAAATCCTGCGATACTATGGAATCCCCCAGAAACTTGTCAACGTCATCAGGTCCCTGTACAAGAATTTTGAGTGCAGAGTCGTCCACAACAACCAGCTCACCGAACCGTTTAAGGTGGAAACCGGAGTGAAACAAGGATGTATTCTTTCGCCAATCCTATTCTCAATGGCAATTGATTGGATCATGCGCCGCACCACAGAGGGAAGGAGGCAGGGAATTCAGTGGACGCTGACCTCAATGCTGGATGACCTCGACTACGCCGATGATATCGGGCTGCTGGCAAGCAGAAACCAGGACATGCAACAGAAGACACAACAGTTGACACAGTCAGCAAGCTCCATAGGTCTCGGGGTCAACATTAGGAAGACTCAAGTCATGAGGAAGAACACCATAGTGGGCGACCCAATCACCATCAATGACCAACCTCTGCAAGAGGTGGACGAGTTCACGTACCTGGGCAGCAAGGTTACCACAGATGGAGACTGCACAAGGGAGATCACCACAAGAATCAGCAAAGCCAACCAAGCCTTCGCAATGCTGAAACCCATCTGGAGGACCACAAGCCTGAGCATCCACACCAAGCTCCGTATTTTTAAGAGCAACGTGCTGAGTGTCCTTCTATATGGGTCAGAATGCTGGAAATCCACTACCGCTACGGAACGCAAGCTGGATGTCTTCCAGAACAAGTGCCTGCGACGGATCATGAAGGTCTTCTGGCCAAACATGATTACAAACGAGGAACTACGGAAAAGAGCAGGCGCAGACAGCATCGCTGAAACCATCGCCACACGGAGATGGAGATGGCTAGGCCACGTTTGCAGAATGTCACCTGACTCATTACCAAGGGTGGCACTGAGATGGACACCACAGGGGAAGAGAAACCGTGGGCGACCAAAGGAGACGTGGCGCCAAACCGTGGAGCGAGAGCTCAAGAACAGAGGCCTTACTCTGCAAACAGCACCCAAAATAGCAGCTGACAGACAAAAGTGGCGCTCCCTTGCCGTCGCCTCAAGCACCAGACGGCGCAGAGAGGACTGAATGAATGAGTCAGCGGTAGTCCACACACACCCATTTGGATCCATCTGGTTTCTTCACGATGACAACTGGGGACGCATATGGTGACTTGGACTCTCTGATGACTTCCAGGTTCAGCATTTCTTTAATATCCTTTTTCAATTCTTCCCTCATGTTATAAGGAAGACGATACGGATAAGGTTTGCTACGAACTGGCTCGTTTGACGTCAAGTTAACCTCGTGCTGGATGGTGTCTGTTGTCCCTGGGTCAGGTGTAAACCGATGCTTGAACTCTTGAGTCAGGACGCGCAGTTCTTCTCGTTGAGTCTGGGTCAGATTCTGTCTGAACTGGATATCTTCTACATCCTCCTTGTGGCGAAGTTCGTTAAGGTCAAACAGGTTTTCGTCGTCTAGTCTTTCGTCATCAGCAAGACGCACCGATGCCGCCAGTTGTGTTTTGTCTTGACGACCTCTCTCGATATACTTCTTCAGCAGATTAGCATGGTAAGTCTTCACCTTGTTGTTGACCTTGACTCTGTAGTCGTTGATGCCAACCACCGTGTCGACAATGTAGGGTCCCTTCCAGTGCATCAGGAGTTTGTTGTTGTCGGTAGGAAGAAGAACCAACACCTGGTCACCTGGCTGGAATTGTCAAGGTTTCGCCTTACGATCATAGTAATGCTTCCCTTTGTTCTGCGCCTTACCCAGTTCTTCTCGAGCCATCCTGAGGGTATCTTCCAGCTTCTCTCTCAGGTCGAAGACCTACTGGTAGCTGATCTTCATCTCAGGCGCGTCGATATCCTTGGTCCACATCTCCTTCAGGATGTGCATGGGCCCCCTTACAGTCCTACCGTAGAGTAATTCAAAGGGGAAAACCCTGTCGAATCCTGAGGAACTTCACGGTATGCGAAGAGCAAGGCATTGATATATCTATGCCACAACCTTGGCTGCTCAGCACACAGTTTCTTCAGCATAACCTTCAATGTTCCTTTAAACTTTTCAACCAGCCCATTACACATGGGGTGATAAGGGGTGGTAGTAAGGTGTCGGATGCTCAATAGCCGGTTGACTTCCTCCATGCAATCGGAGACGAATTGAGTTCCCAGGTCACTCAGAATCTCCTCAGGAATCCCTAAACGGCTGAACATGTCAACCAGCGCCTCTGCCATTGTTGGAGTGTCGATCTGCTTCAATGGTATGGCTTCAGGATAACGTGTAGCGTAGTCCACCAGAGTAAAAATGTAGCGATGACCATCTTCACTTGGAGGGGATATTATCCCCACCAGGTCCACAGCTACGCGTTTGAAAGGCATATTGATCAGTGGCATTTTCTCTAGAGGAACCTTGGGCACCTTTCCCTTGGAGATTGTCTTCTGGCATATGTCGCACGACCTGCAGAATCGGGTGATGTCACCTCCCATATCAGGCCAGTAGAAGATGGCTCGGATCCTATTGAGGGTCTTGTTGATTCCCAAATGTCCTCCCAATATGAAATCATGGGTCAATTTCATCACCTGCATTCTCAAAGGTTCAGGGACTACTACTTGATGCACAGGTTTATCTCCATTGCTGTCGAATATCCGGTACAGGATATCTCTTTTGGTCTCGAAGGTTATCTCCTTTCCCTTTCGCATCATGGGCTCGGTCTGACCTCGGAACTTGTCAAGCGTGGGGTCGGCTTTCTGTAGCTCCACCAGCCTTTCCCTATTCACCACAGCTGCTTCCGTGTTGTCCGCCACTTTTAGAGGGATGGTCTGGTGACTCTTCTTTGCTTGACTTCTCGTGGTAACAGCACATGTTTCAGGTCTCCACTCTGGATCTGGATTGTCTGCGTTTCTGGCACCATCAATGTTTCCGATGATGAGGTCGTAGACTGGTGTCTTCACGCATAACGCCTTCACCTCTCCTGTCCGGTACGGGGTGTCGACACTGACATTGGCAAGGGGGATAATCCTCACAGTTCCGTCAGCCAAAATGAGGGTGGTCCACTCCTGTAGTTTCTGGTCTTCTGTTACTAGGTCCTTCTCTCACGATGATGCAACTACAACCAGTGTCTCTCAGCACTCTCACTGGTGTGTTGCCGACGAATCCTGACACCACCGGCATATTCGGCACTTCATTCTCAGGCAGTGCGATGTTTGAGACTGGTAAGAATGTAGCATCATCTCCTACTGGGATGCGTCCATTTTTTCTGAAAGATTCAATCAGCTCTGGTGTCACTCGCTTTTTCTAGACTCAAAGTCACTAGATGACGTCGCATCATTGGCTAATACAGCGGCGGCTCTGTGTTGAGACGTGATACTGCTTCTGCCTGCTATCCCGCGATCTTGGTTGGATCTTCTGATGTTGTCGCCTCGGGGAACATCTTTAGAAGGACACCGTATCGCTTTGTGACCTTTCTTTCCACAGAGAAAACATGTCAGGTTCTCCACCGGCTTGTATTTCGGGGTCTCTCTGACATTGTGGATTTCCTCTGCTGGTGCAGACACACTCTGCGGCTTACTGGACCCGAACTTCATGTTGTGGGCGTCAAGGTATCTTTGAGCGAAGTCGGCCAGGACCTTTAGGGACTGGTCTTTTTGCTCTCTGAGGTGGGCGGCCAGGTCCTTAGAACATGCGTTGAAGGCTTGTTCTTTGATGATGAGGTCACACAGGTCCTGGTACTCTTTATTTAAGCCAGCCAGCTCTATACGTTTCTCAGGTAGCTTCTGATTCTCTCAATGAATAGGCCGGGTGTTTCTCCTTCTTCAGGCTTGCAGTTTCAAAATCGTCGCCTGTAACCCTCTTCAGTGAAGTCGTACTGTCTCAACAGGGCGGCTTTCAACTGTGTATAATTTTCGGCTTCTTCTCTTGGTAAGCGGGTGTAAAATTCAAGCGCTTTGCCAGTTAGAAGTGCGTTCAGCTTGATAGCCCAAGTCTCTTGTCTCAATTCGTTACTGCTTGCGAAGCGTTCGAATCGCTCCAGATAAGCATCCATCTTATCTGCATTTTCAAGGAAAGGTGGTACCTTTGGCGAACAGGCTGTTTGCTCTCTGCTGGCTAATGCTGTTGCTTCATTAGCCCTCTGGCTCTGTGCCTCTATCCCCATCTGCTTTAGATGAATTTCGTGTTGACGCTGCCTCTCCGCCTCTTCTCGTTGTTTCTCTGCCTCTTCTGCTTGGATTTCGAGTTTCCTGATTTCACGTTCTTTAGCTCGTTCTTCTCTCTCCAATCTCTCCTTTTCTTCTCTCATTCGTTTCTTTTATTCCGTCTCCTCTCTCTCCAGACTCTCCTTTTCTTCTTTCTCTCGTTTCTTTTCTTCTTTCTCCAGTCTCTCCTTTACTCTCTCTAATCTCTTCCTCTCTCTCTCCTTTACAAACTCGAGGAGTTGAGCTCCTTCGAGTCCACATTCCTTTCCAATTTTCAGGAATGTCTCCATTTCCGATGTCGCCATCTCTGTGTTTCACTGCTGGCTGTTTTCTCCTGCTACTCATTACACTGAACCAACTGAAGAAGTCCTGTCGGAGATGCCAAAATGTTACGTGGTGGAGTTGTAGTCATAGTATGATAAACACTCCAGACGCACGGACATAAGGTTCTTTTAAATAAACTTCATTCAGCTGCAATCCGTCACACGTGGCTTAAGGATGTAGACAATACTGGAGTAACAGTTCCAACAATATTTTAATTCAGCGATGCAATCTCCACACAATGCAGTTCCAAATGCACCAACACTGATACAAAGTCTCTTCTGCAAATGTCCACACTGCTGACACAAAGTCTCTCTACAACGTACACCACACTGTTACGCTGTATCTCTCACAATGTACACCCTATACGGGCCATGTACCTATGATAAACTGTGTATCTCTACAACTGACAATGCAAGACAATGTATATATGTGCTTCCCAACACCAATCTTTTATAGTGCACCAATTTCTAGAATAATCCAGAAAAATCGTACAATGCAACCAATCAAAACGAAACACATAACTGAAACTCATAAATATTAATAAAGAAAGAATTTTCTGGAATAACTACAATAGGCTACAAAAATTCGGCTGCTCATTTCAGCCCCAAATCCTTAACAAAATGACATCTCACAAAAGTATGGCAGGCAGTTTACAACCTAGTCGGAAACTTCGAGAACCACCACGATCCTTCACAACACACAAAAAAACGGCTGACAACTTCACGCGCACAGTAAACAACTTGTTGCGAAATGACGCCAATTTACCGACATCACACATACAAGGTCACTAGACAGTGCGACCTTTCTAGACCGTTCTGGACTAAACTTAGCGTATCATAACGAAGTGAATTTCGCTCTGCGCGACCGAAAGAAAATGTTACTAAAAAGGTACATGAATCATAACCATGATAGCTCAAATAAATATTGGATCGTTTCCTACGATTAACACATGCATGCTCTCACAGGACAACACAACCACAATCGTAACACTTGGATTACCCTTGGCGTGCTTGTTTCCATTGGACTACCTGTGGTTTACCCTTGGTTGGTGTCCTTCCTTGCTTGCCTTCCGTCGCTCTGGACATGGCCAGGTAAAGTCTCAGGGCATGACTCTGACGGTCAGGTTCTCAATTTAGCGGCTGTTTTGTACACAATCGGACTTCGCTGCGGAACCGGTCATGAGTTCTTGCTCACGTGGCCTTTCGTTAGCACAGGCCACATGCCGTTGCCTCTCATGTGTTCCTCTTTCTGTTGCAGTGCACAGTTGCTTACTTGTCGTAGGTGTAAGGGGCTTCAGTGGCTGACGGAAACTCACATGCTGTGACTCCCTTGCTCGGGCTGCTCCTCCACACGGCCGTGCGAGAGATGCGCACCTTGGAAGGAGCAACTCTGGTCTCGGTTGTGGGAATTCTACCGGCGTGACCATGCGTCTACCTCCTGGGCTCCTGGGAACACCCTAGGCCCTCGGCCTCCCCGCCCCCTTGGCGGGCGACGTCGGACATCGCATTGTGGGGCTCTCCTCCCGCCGTGCGCTCCTTGCAGCTCCCGTTGTGGCCCCCATGACCGTGCCCGCCCTCCTCTCCCTCCCCCCCCCCCCCCTGCCCCCCCGCCCCCCTTGACTAGACTTCATTGCTGGGCTGCGGGGACTCCTCCCAGCGCTCGGCACTCCAGACGTCAGGGACGCTGGCCTTCAGCCTCACCGGGCCCTCGCCATTCGAGTCTTGGATCTCCATGGACGAGGACTGTTCCCGACCACCCCCCCCCCCCCCCCCCCCCCCAATCTCGGGTGCATGGCATTCGAGGGTGGGGGACCGGCCCAGCGCATAAAGGCGGCAGTCTTGGATGGAGGAACGTTCGCATCGATGTGCATGCTCTCCGTCAACTTCTGAATCTCGTTCCCCGGGTCGCGGATCCGCTGGGCCGATGACGTCTCTGGATCCTCCCTCCCTACCGCGTGTTTGGCACGCGGTGGCAGGGGCTACGCCCTGCGCTCAGCACAGCTTACACCAGGCGGAGGGCTTCTCTAGCCTCTCGATGGGAACCAGGCCCCCCTCGGGGTCAGACTCTACCTCTCGGCGCCGTGTGGCTTCAGGGTCCCTCGCCGCCACATGCAGCCCAGATCCGCGGGACCAGTGCCCTTCAGGGTGCCACCATGGCTGGCGTGAGTCGCCTAGCGTTGACCCTGCCCCACCTTGTGTGCCTATGCTACCCCCCTCGTTCAGGTTCTTCCAGCCAGGCCCCAGCCCATGGCCGCAGTCGGAATCGGACGCCCCCCGGCACCCCCCTGCGTTCTCCATCCTGGCGGACGACCCCGGAAAACGTTGACGATGCGCTTAGTCTCCACCTGGAGGACTGTCGGCTCTCTTCTCACCAGACCCTCTCTCCTCGGACCGGCACTCGTACCCCTGGTCACAGTCCCGCGCCCTCGACATCAGTGCCCGGTCCCATTCCCCCTCGCGCAGCCCTTCTTCTGCATTGGCCCTCCTCGCTGGCTCAGAGACAGCTCAAGCTCTCAACCACGCGTCGCTCGTTTTCTGCCTCCGGACGTCTGCCTTCAGTCTCCGCCGCTGAAAAGGAAGGCCTCTGCCCTTGTGAACGCGCTGCGCCAGGCCAAGAAGTTTAAGTCCCTCCAATCCCCCGGGTTTCGGGACCTGACGGAGGCCTTCAACACCCAACTCCAACAGGGTCGGCTGACAGAGAGGGGCTTCTTCTCCGACCTCTGGCCGAGCACCCCTGGCTACCGCTCTTTCTCAGGCCTCCCGTAGGGTGCTGGGTGCTGTGGCTCTTCAGACCCTCCTCTCGCCCAGTCTTTAGGGATGTCCGCAGCCCCCCCCGGGCCAGTTTCCCTCCAGTCGCCCTCGCGGCTCCTGCCCCCGCCTGACCCAGACTTGCCCGGAGACTTGGGTGGGGCAGAGCCCGCTGACTCGCTTTCTCCCTCGCCCCCGCCGACCCCTGCGGAGCCCCCAGTCGGTGGGCGGCTAGCTCACCACAGCAACGAGTGGCGGTCGCTGCTGCCTGACAACACTTGGGTGCTCACTACCATTTGGGAGGGCCTGCGGATTTCCTTTCGTCTCCTCCTCTCTCCTGTATGGATTCGTGTCCCAGCCAATGAGCGCAAGGCGGAAGCTCTGTAGGACGAGATCTCGGCCTTACTACTCAAGGCTGCGATGGAGGTGGTCGTGCGGCATGACTCCCCAGCCTTCTACAGCTGCCTCTTCCTAGTGCCGAAGCCAGTCGGCCAGTGGCGCCCTATCATTGACCTGTCAGTGCTAAACAAGTTTATTTCCGCTCCCCCGTTTAGGATAGAGACCACGCGGGCCCAGAAGGCTGCCGTGCGGCCCATAAATTTTGCCGTCAGCCTCGACCTGGCAGACGCGCATCTGCACATCCCCATTTACCCGGCCTCTCGGCGTTATCTGCGCTTCGCCTATTGCTGGGTGGTCTACCAACTCCACGCTCTCCCCTTCGGCCTTAACCTCAGCCCCTGGGTGTTTATGCGGATCGTGGATGCGGTGGTCGCCAAGGCCAGACAGACGTCCTCTAGCCTTACCTCCAATTATTTGGACGACCTGCTTCTCCAGAACCGGGATCCCTCTGCACTGGCAGTGGCCCGGGACGCGCTCCTAGCCCTCCTCCATTGCCTCGGCTTCCTGATTAACAGGGGGAAGTCCGATCTCGCTCTATCCCGCTGGTTCGTCCATCTGGGTATGGAGTTTTCGACCGACCTCAACCGAGTGAGACTGCCAGAGGTGCGTGTGACAAAGTTGGTGGAGTTTTCCCGCTGGGTGTCCCTCGCAGAAGTGGTCCCAGCCTGTGTCTGGTTGCAGCTACTGGGCCTTTGAACGCAGCAGCGGACCTCTTGCCCCTGGGCCGGCTCTACTCGGCCCGTGGCCCCCAGATCTCTCGGACAGGCACATCAATTGGCTGGAGTTGAAGCAGTGTGGCTGGTGCTCGACCATTGGCAGACCCATCTCCTCCACCAGGAGGTGCTGATCATGTCAGACAATGCGACGGTTGTTGCGCACATCCAGAAGCAGGGGGGTACGCGCTCCCCGACCCTCTGCATGCTGCTGTACCAGCTGCTTCTGTGGTGCAGGGATCGCGGCATCTCTCTCTGGGCTCGCCACATCCCAGGCCGCCTCAACGTCCTCGCGGACTCCTTCTCACGGAAGGGTCAGCTCCTGCACACCGAGTGGTCGCTGAGTCCGGAGATCTTCCGTATGATTTGCGCGCACTGGGA
Source organism: Semisulcospira habei (assembly GCA_036245525.1). Taxonomy (NCBI): domain Eukaryota; kingdom Metazoa; phylum Mollusca; class Gastropoda; family Semisulcospiridae; genus Semisulcospira; species Semisulcospira habei. The sequence goes on from BTPG01000008.1 coordinate 139,678,218, forward strand.
GACCCCAATGATCGACCTGTTCATGACTCGATGGAAAAGGCAGCTGCCCATCTTTATCTCCCCTTCCCGGACACCCTCGCGTGGGCGGTGGACGCTCTCACCATCTCTTGGGAGGGCCTTGTGGCCTGTGTGTACCCTGCGACAGTGCTAGTGCCCAAGGTCTTGCTGAAGCTCAGGGGCTGCAATGCGATCCGTCTCCTCGTCGCGCCGATCAGCTGGAACAGGAGCTGGACCACCAATCTCCTCAGCCTCGCCACGGACCCTCCCCTTCCGTTACCCCCCCCCCCCCCCCCCCCCCCCCCCCCCCCCCGCATGATACTGAAGCAGCCCAGGCATAAGCTTTTTCACCCGTTCCCGAAGCGGCTCCTCTTACATGCCTGGAGGTTGTGCGGCAAGCCCTCGCTGCAAGAGGCTTCTTGCGTGCGGCAGTGGAGGCTATCACTGCGGCCCGCAGATCTTCTACCCGCTGGGTGTACGAGGCGAAGTGGCATGTCTTCCAGGTATGGTGCGAGTCAGAGCACCTCTCCCCCACGGCGCTGATGTCGCCCCCACTAGCCGAGTTCTTCATGTGGCTATTTTGGGAGAAGAACCTGGCCCCTATCACCATCCGGGGTACCTTACCATGGTTGCGGACATGTACCGCCATCTGGGCCGCATGGACCCTGGGGCGTGCCCGGACCTCTCGGATCTGATGCGCCATTTCGAGCTCCGGCGACTAGTCCCTCGCTCACTGATCCCTCGCTTGGACCTCCCCTGGGTCCTTACTTGGCTGAATTCGAACAGGTTCGAACCAATGCCCTTGGCCGGCCTGGCGGACGTGACCAGGAAGAGCTGCTTCCTGCTGGCGCTCGCACGCTGCACGCTCTCTCAGTGGACCCGGCCTGTTTACAGTTCAGGTCGGATGGCCACATACATCTCCTGATGAACTCCGCCTTCTTGGTGAAGAATCGGTTCCCCTCGGCCATGGCCCCAGTAATTATCCTGCGCCCTCTCAGGGGACCTGACCAGACCCAGGACTCGGTCGGGGGCTGAGAGTCTACCTGCGCAGGACAAAGCCTTTCCGGCGTGGCTCGACCCGCCTCTTCGTGCCATTATCCCCCAGCAGGGACGATATCGCTGCTCAGACGATCTCCTCGTGATCTGGTCTGCATATGAGGCACTCACCCCGGAGGGAGCTAAGAGGCTGCATATCCAGGTGCACGAGATCTGAGTGGTCTCCACGAGCGTTGCATTTGACTGCAACTGTGCCGTGAGTGACATTGTGGCGACTGTTGGGTGGCGGGCGGATTTCACCGTTGCCCACTTCTACCTCAGGGACCTCTCGGGCCAGCGGGAGAACCTGGCCCTGGTGGGGGACATCGCTGTGGCGCAACACTCATACCCAGCGCCTCGGCACCCTAGGTATGCATAGCTGAAATCATTGGGAGGTTGCTCCTGTTCGCGACCGCTAAGCACAAGCAGTGGCGGGACCTAGCGAGCGGCACCCACCTCCTTTTCACTATTCTTCCATATAGTAATGCCATCGGTATGGATTTTGAGGAAACAAATATATTTTTCTCTAAAATGTATTTTTTATAAAAATATTTACCGATGGTATTACTTGGAGGGTCCCCCACGCCTACCCAACTTGCCGCCGGAACTCTAAGTGTTCGACTGGTGTGATACCACTGCACACGTGACTGGATAGGGAGGGAAGGGAGGCTGCTCAGGGTTTTTGGGTAACGACTCCCAAGAGTCGCCTCCCGGTTGTGTAGGTATACGCAACGGATTCTTAGGCTGAAATCGGTAAGCTAAGTGTACCTTCCATATAGTAATGCCATCGGTAAGTATTTTTCGAAAAAATACATTTTAGAGAAAAATATTTTCTGTTAACTCATTCAGCCCGGCGCATGTCTTTCCCAAAGTTTGGAGGCGTCATCTAATGACTATGCACCTGTTGCAGGAAATGGATCGACCATGATAATTCAAGGGCAGTGCCAGATTAGCTTGGTGCTGATAGGCACCAAGCTAATCTGGCACTGCCCTTGAATTATCATGGTCGACCTATCTCTTGCAGTAGTGCATCAGGGCTGAATGGGTTAACAGAAAGCCTGCTCTCCGCGATCATGGCCAGTCTATGAATGTGGTAATGCTATTACAAGTACAAATAACACAATATATTGAATTGACAACCGACAAATACATTTTTAAGGGTTAATGCTATAGAATTATTTGTGGGTTGTCATCTCAACCGTGTTGTATGTATTGGCATTAGCGTTAAGACATTCCTAGCTAACCCTGACTGTGGACATAAATCATCATGACTTTGCTTTGCTTTTATCATCTCTTGTTCAGACACTTATTGATATGTGTATTTTTTTGCTTTCAGCCTTGGCTGCAACATTGGGTATGGTTACCTCCATCGGATCCCCAGGCGCCAGTTTCCGTCAGACAAACCAGCACCACATGGTCCAGGGGCTGGTGCCTCCCCTGCTCCTTCACAGACTAAAGTCGACGGCTTTTCAGAAGTAAGTAAACAGTACTAGTGGCTGCAGGTGCAAGGCAGTTAACCCCTTCACTGCCGAGAGTAAGTGAACCCGGTCCAGCTGTAAGAGACATAGATCCTCATGAGCCCCCGCAACCCTTGTGGGGGCTCTTGGGGCTATATGCCTCTTGCTGAAACCAATTTGTATCCACCTTTCTTGGACGGTCGTGGCTTTTTGTCATTGAAGGAATAAACAATTCAAAAGCAGAAGTGTACGTACATTGGCAGGGATTGGGTAACGTCAGTGCTGAGAAATAGCTTTAAGTAAAAGTACATATCTACATTGGCATAAAGAAATACCCTCCTTGTGCAGGCAGCTACAGTTGTATTCATGGTATTTAAAAAAAAATCCAGTAATTTGAATATGCACTGGAGAATGTGTGACTTTTTCAAATGTGCATATTGTTATTGCACACATTTTCTTGTACATAAAGTTTAGTTTAACATTTTACCTGCCTCAGCGTCTGCCATTGGACATAAAGGTAAACACTATATGTAAGTGAGAATAAGTTGTGAAAAAACAGCTGTTCTACAGCACATGCTCAGGATGGACACTAATGTCACATTTCATGATAATTATTCAATCTTATATTTGTTTTAAACTTGAATCTTTACTGCAGTATTGATTTTCATGGCTCTGCTTTTCATTGGGTCAATAATAGCGAATCCCAGGTGATACATGTTACATGAAGTCTGGTCTGGTTAAAGCTTTAAAGTGATGATATTCTTCACTAACCTCTGATATATTGTCTTTTTAGACACCCAGACTTAAATTCTTAAAGCCCCTTGTGCATGCAGCCACTGGTACTGTAAACAGTACCAGAAGTTGCATGTACAAGGGGGTTAAACTCATTAATGCCAAGTACAATTTGGCATTCACAACTTGGGGAGGCATCTATTCAGACTGTGTACCAGCTGTGAGAAATTGATCTGTCCTGATACTGGTTCAAGGTAGTGCTAGATGTGCCAATGTCATCTGAAACTACACTTGAACTGTCATGTCTGATCCATCTCCCAGTGTGGTGTTATTATGGCGAATGATGTGTTTAGCATTTTAACATCTCTTTTTAGCTCCACCTTATCCCAGACAGCTCATTCGCTCATAAGGGTTACAACTAAATACAAGGATTTGTACTGTGATGATGTTTGATTTTGACTAACAGACTTTCTGAAACACTTTGTTTACAGGTTCCCCTTTACACCCCCCCTAACAACCTGGCGGCTGGCATGGCAAATCTGTCTCTAAATGCTGGATCCCCAACCATCCCTGTGTTACCCTCTCAAGGACATGCTGTGTCTCCGGCTGGTGCTATGCCATTTGTACCTGGGGGTCTGACGGCCTCCAGTGCTGGAATGACCTCTGGAGCATCAGGTAAGACAATAGTTTAATGCTTCTGTGCTGGCCTGTGATTTTGGGCCATATGGCCTCCAGCCATAAGGTCCCAAATCATAGGCCAACATGCATTTTAAAAAACCTCCTTTTGTGGTTTTAGTGCTATTTTGTAAAAATCATGTTCTGTTTATTGAAATGTTGGTTTTGTGCTTCTTTCTTAAATTTCCCCTAATGGGTTTGCTTGTGGTTGCGGGACTAGAATTCTAATTAATGCTAAGACCTTTGCAGTCACTTACATTTTTTAGCTTGACAGGTCATTAATTTTTGAGTTGAACAGGTCAGTTCATCTGCTTTAAAAGAAAATAAAAGCTAACTTATTACAACAAGGAAAGTGATTCCTATTAATTTAGTGTTAATCTTTGCAGAAATGTCCAAGGAATAACAATTAACAGTAAATAGTAGTTCATTTGAAACATAAATTGAAGCTGTTGCTGGGTGTAAAATGTTCTTTGTAAAGTTTTAATTGGAAAGCTAATGCCACAAAAAGTCATAATTGTGTATCTTACCTGTCGGTGTTTATACAACATACACAAATGTACTCTTTGGCATTGTGTATTGTGTACACCAAAACAAATGATGTGAAATTGGTTTTTTATGTCATGAGGATAATCATGCCAATGACGCATATATACATTTGCCACTGGCAGCACTGCAGGACACGGCTGACAGATATTTTTCACTTCTTTTTTCTTTGTCATCTTTTGGGGCTTGAGGGATCAGTATCACCGTTTTTGTCTGGGCTTGATAGACCAATGTCACTATTTTTGTTCATCAGGGCTGCCTCCTCCGGTACCTCTCCCTAGCATGGCCAATATTTCCTTACCTGGTATGCCTCCTGTCTCCGTGCCTATGCCTCCTATGTCACTGTCCACAGGACTGCCTGCTGTTGGTATGGGGATTTGGTTTCCTCAAAAACATTACCGATGACATTACTATTAGGAAGGTACACTTAGCTTACCGATTTCAGCCTCCAAAACGTTGTGTGTTGCTAGTAAGCAGTTACCAAGTACCCTGGGTAGCCTCCCTTTTTCCTCACGTGGGCTGTCTACTCACGCAAGTCTTATGCTTAGCTGCATTGTGAAAGGATTGCCGGTTTCAGTCTCCGCATGTTTCGTCGACTGGATTATCTTCTACCCTTGGTCAAAGCTTTTTCTAGGATATGGCGAGGTAAGGCCTCAGATACTGCCTTGAGCCGCCGGGTGAGGTTGGCCCCTGGCATTTTCTGAGGTTTTACAGCTGAATTTTGCCGTTGTAGCTTTTAGCTCGACATTGCAGCATGGCAGACCCATAGTGCGTGCTGTTCACGTGGCCTTAGGCGTCACGTGCGGTCGGGTTTCACATGTTTGCTCTATGTTGCAGTGCAGGTGTCATCCTGCCCCTTGGTGGGGGCTGTCTGTGGCTAGCGCGATGGATGTTGGCGCGCCACGCATTGGGGCAGACGTGTGAGACGAGTGCCCACGGGTGGAGGAGCCCTGACCCCAACGGTGGGAGGTCTACCGGCACGGGCAGCTAAAGTCTCACCGTTACGTGGCTGATGAGGTACTGTATCCTTTCCCCCGCCGGCACCTAAAGCTGCTCCAGGCCCTGGGCAGGAAACACGTGCTCATGCCCCAGTGGGTGAGCTTACAGGTGAGACACCTTATCTCAGGTTATAGGAACTAGACTTGCCGGCGGGTGCGCCGCATCGAGGCCAGCTCCCCTCGACCGTCGCCTCCTTCACATTACGGCCATGCCTCATTGGGCACTACTCCTGATTAGCAATGCGGGTTGCTCAACTAGTGGTCCTCTACCTTAGGCACTTAGGGTTTGATCACGCCTGATTAGCCTACGGCCACCACAGTTGTGTGTCAAAATGGGAAGCCTTAGCCGGGACGTTTCTTCATTGAATACAAATTATTCTTCACTTGAGGGAGCGGACACTGACTGCACTGTCAAATAGTACTTATCTGATGCTGGCCATCCCTTATACTTTGGCTCTTGGTGCGCCGCTTAGCGCTCGTACCTCTTGGTTCACGGGCGAGCGCCTTGGGCACGACGGGTCCCCCAGGACCTTGCCCGCCTGCTCCAAGTTACGCGGCCGGCAGCAGCTGAGGCCGCCCCGCTACGTGGCATACTCTCTGGGGCCCCAGCGGTCACAGGTTCGCAGGCGGCAGCGCCCGATGTCTCCCCGCTATGCGGTGAGCAACCCTGTGCCCCCCTTAGGTCCTTCGAGGCCTTGGCCGACCGCTCGTTTCAAGATGGCGTCCGTCAGCGGCGGGAGTCACCCCACTACGCTGTGATGATTCTTGGGCATCTTTTCAGATCTCGCCGCCCGTGCCTCAAGGATGGCTCGGCAGCTGCGGAAGCCCCACCTACCAGCGAGGAGCGGACTCTTGTCGCTGGCCAACGGCCATGTCACGTTGAATACGCCCGTTCTCGTCTGATCACTGCTAGCCTACGCCTCGGAGCCTGTGCGCCTCTGGAGTGCTCAGCAACCGCGCCAGCGCGACTCTAAGCGGGATGACGTCTGTTTGGGCCCTGGCCCTACTTCAGGTTCCCGGCCCACACCTACAGCTCCTTGCCTAGCAGCTGCTTTTGTCGCGCCTTGCGGCCCGTGTTCTTCGGGCCTCGACGTGAAAGATCCGGTGACCACTTCGCTCTGGAGACTGAGTCTTGTACTACCCTCTGCTTGGCCCCTCGATTAGGACGACAGGGACCATTCATGGGAGCGCCTACACCGGTCGAGGCTTCTAGGATTGTCCCCCCACTTTACGAAGCCTGGCCGACAGCCACTGCGGTCGCACCGCACGGCGGTGAACGACAGGCCATCTTAACCGCATGAAGCTACTGGATCTTGTCCGCACGCCTACGGTGTACGACAGGCCTCTGGGGCCGGAACGATGTGCGCCCGCTCCTTGGAGTCCGGCCCACAGCAACTTCGGTCGCCCCGCCTTGTGGCCCGAGATCCCTTGGTCCCCGACACGGCCCACTGCTTGCCTCTGGCTATGCGCGCCCGCTCCATGGAGTCCGGCCCACTGCGACTTTTGGTCGCCTCACCTTGCGGCCTTAGATCCTTCGGGCCCCAACGCGGCCCACCGCCTGCCACTGATCCATCTGTGCCCTTTTGGACCTTGATCGCCCCGCACCATGGTGAATTGCAGGCCTTCTAAGTCGGACGAGGCTAATGGAACTTGTGCGCCCGCTTCACCGAGCCCGGCCCACAGCGAGATCCCTTGGGCCCCGACGCAGCCCACCACTGCCACTGGTCTAGCTGTGCCCTCTCGGTCCTGGCCCGCCCGCTCCTCGGACCCTGGCCGACAGCGACCTCGATCGCCCCATGCTGCGGTGGATGACAGGCTCTCTCAGCCAGATGTGGCTATTGTAACTATGTGCGCCCGCCCCACGGAGTCTGGCCCACAGCGACTTGTTTGCCCCCACCTTGCGGCCTGAGATCCCTCGGGCCCCGATGCGGCCCTCCGCCTCCCACTGGTCCAGCTGTGCCCTCTTGGACCTGGCTCGCCCGCTCCTCTTGTTGAACTACAGGCCCTCTAAGCTGGATGAGGCTAATGGACCTATGTGCGCCCGTTCCATGGAGCCAGGCCCACAGCGACTTGTTCGCCCCGCCTTGCGGCCCGAGATGCTTCGGGCCCCAACGCGGCTCCCGGGTATTAGTCCGCCCACTCCTCACAGTCTGGCCAGCAGCGTCCCCACCGTGGTGATTACAGACCCTCTCAGCTGGACGAGGCTGTTGGACCTATGTGCGCCCGCTCCATGGAGCCAGGTCCACAGCGACTTGTTTGCCCAGCCTTGCGGCCCGAGATGCTTTGGGCCCCGATGCGGCTCCCGGGTATCGATCTGCCCACTCCTCCGCATGAGCGAGCTTAGTCCTGCACCAGCCACTAAGCCAGGTGCCGGTAGCGACCCCACCACGGTGATTAGAGGCCCTCTAAGCCGGACGACGCTGATGGAACTATGTGCTCCCGCTCCTTGGTGTCCGACCCTCATCGGTAAACGTCCGACTGGATAAGCCGGACGCGGATGCTAGATCTTGGCCACCGCCCCACGGAACCTGGCCGGCAGCGGCTTTGGTCGCCCCTCGTCGCAGTGAATGTCAGAGCACACCGGTCCCGATGAACCTCTGATGCCGTCCCAGTGCGCGGTCATCAGCTGGATCAAGAGGACGCATCAGGTACATCGCAGACTCGGATCGCGCACGTCCCCCGTGGCCTGTCTCCTCTGGAGCTCCTGACCCAGGCTGCACTTGGTTAAGAGCTGCCCGGGCGTCTTCCCCCCCGCTTAGGTACCAGGCCCTCTCGGGTGGTCTGCCCCTTTGCCTCTGCTATGGCAACAGGTAAGTCGGTTCTTCAGCTGGGGGAAGGTTGGGACCGTCGCTGGAGCTCCGCGCCTAGAGGATCGTCGCTCCTTGTCCTCAGGCCCCCTGCACGCTCTCCTCGCAGCGGATCTGCATCATGCTCCATTAGGCTCTGGACGCAGGGTCATGGCGGTGATTGGAAGGGGGCCCGGCCGCAGATCCTGCGGGCTCTCCCCCCGGTGTTGTGCCCTCCTGCCCCAGCGCTCAAGCAGTCGGCCCTGGCTTTGGTGGACCCCGCACGGCAGTCTATGAGTCGGACGTCTCTGGCTCAGCCACAGCTCCTCGGTTCGCGCGGAGGCCTTCCCGGTGCGTCGGCGCTACGGACGGCGCCTTCTTCCCCGTTTCCAGTGGCCGATGGGATTGGCTTCTAGCTTCACCAGTGCTGCTTGCGGTTCTCCCCCAGGCCTTCTCACGGCCTTCCGTCGGTCGGGCTCGCGGCAGTGTGCAGGCAGGTGGCCCAGGGCCTGGCGTCGTCAGTTCCTGCTCAGCTTCGAGGCGTCGGCTAGCTTGTTCGCAACACCGTGGTCTGCGCTGGGTTCCTGGACCTTGCAACGCGCGCGGGGGTCGGTGTTCTGGAGGACTGCTGGGACCTGAATGTTTCGGTGCCGCTGGCGGACTGCAGTCCCTGGTGGTGCTGGCTAGCCAGGCAGCTTTTCACTCCGCGATCTCCTAGTCGGTGGATCTCTGCTCTAAGCTCCACCCGGGAGGTAGTCGAGAAGTCAAACAAGGACGTCGGACCCAGCGCCACTCGACCGGCCTTCGCCCCCCTCCGCCTACCTGCTTGGCCCGTCGATTGCTCCCGGTGGACCTTGGGTTTCCTGTCCAACCCCTGCATGGTACGACTACCAGAGCTCTGATCTACAGATGGCGGCGCTCGCCCGGCAAGTGTCCCACGCCGCAGAGGTTCTGACACAGAGGTGGCTACAGCTCCTGCGGCTCTGAAGCACAGCAGCGGACTTCTGCCGGTCGGTTAAACCCCCTCGCGGCCGATTATACGACTTCCCTGGTTCGGCGCCCGTCTTTTTTAAATCTAGAAGTCCTCTTCCCGGTATCTCTGCTGGTTCGGCCTCATCTGCATCATGCTTGATGTCACGGGTGCCTCTCCTCCACCCTACCTGTTGTCCGGCTCAGACGCTGGCCTCTCCGGCTGGGGGGGGAGGGGGGCGTCCCTGTTCCCGGACCACAGCGCGACCTCAGGCTCCTCGCTGCCGCCTTAACGTCATAGGTGTGTACGGACGGTGGTGGAGGACAGTTGGCTCCCTCTCCTTGCTTGGGCCACACGCGTTGGGGAATGGGAGGCCTTGGTTCTCTCTGCCAACTCAGCAATCATGACCCTTCCCAGGTCTTCGTACTACCGGACACCCTCGCTCGGCAGGGCTCACGACTTGACTCCAAGTGCTCCCTTCACTCTGGCCTCTTCGGATGTTATGCAGTCGTCTGGGAGGTCTCCCCTCTTCTTGCCTGTAGTGGACCCTCTCCCCTGGGCGGTGGACGCCCTCTCCGCTTTCTCGGATGACCTCCGGGTGGACGCTTCCTCCCTCCAGGCTGGTGCCCTCGGGCCTACTGACGCTCAGGGGCGGCCACGCAGTGCCTCTCCCGATGGCACCGTTCGGCGGGATCAAGTGCGGGCCTACCGTCCTCTGGGGCCTTGCAGTTCTGCTGCGCTGTCGATGCCTCTTCGCCTCGGATCTGTCAATACCCCAGCTCGCCGCCCTCTGATACCTCATTGGGTACACCCGTGAATATTCTCTCAGCGGACCCCAGAACAGTTGGGCCACGGCCCTTTGCGCCGTTGCCGACCTGACCAGGAAGACGTCTGTCCTTCTGGCCCCCGCCGCAGTGTCACGAGTGAGCGAGCTTCGTGCACCCTCAGTTCAGGGCTGGTGGTTCAATTCAGCTCCTCTCCAGCCCGCCTTTGTGGGCCAGGGATCGACCCTCTTCGGCAGCACCTCAGAGGACCACTCCTCGGCCTCTGCTGGGCCAGGGCCAGTCCCGGGAGTCCCCACAGCAGGAACTGTTCAGAGCACTGTAGATCTGCCTCCGCTGGTCAAGCCCCTCAGGAGGGGACGTCCCTGCCTCTTCCTGCTCTTGGTGCCGGGTGGGCATGACATTCTTCCTGGACTATCCACCTGGCTAGCAGAATCTTACATTCTGCATACGCAGACCTCGGCTAGGAGGGCGCGAGTGGCTGCGGTTCAGGGCTCTTGAGGTTGGAGCCGTTGCCACAAGCCTCGCTGCGACCGCTATGGTGCGGTGAGGGACTTTGTAATGACTTTGGCCTGGCGGGCACGATCAACTTCGCCCGCTTCTACCTCGGGGACCTCTCAGGCCAAGGAGAGAGCCTGGCCCTAGTCAGGCGCAGCACGCCGACGCAACACTCCCTCCGGGCGCTGGGAGCGCCATGGATAACGCTTAGCTGAAATCGTCGGGAGTGTGCACGGAAGGGCGGCCTTGCTAAGTGTTGACACAGGCGTTGGTGATAGTAAGCGGCACCCTCCTCCTCCTTGCAATTCTTCCTAATAGTAATGTCATCGGTAATGTTTTTGAGGAAACAAATGTATTTTTTCTCTAAATGTACTTTTTTGAAAAATACTTACTGATGACATTAGTCAAACGTCCCTCCCGCCTACCCTGCTTGCCGCCAGTGCGCTAAGATAAGACTGGCGTGAGTAGACAGCTCACATGAGGAGGAAGGGAAGCTACCCAGGGTACTTGGTAACTGCTTGCTAGAGTTACTCCCCTGGTTGTGTAGCAACACACATTTTGGAGGCTGAAATCGGTAAGCTAAGTGTACCGTCCTAATAGTAATGTCATCAGTAAGTATTTTTAGAAAAAAAATATTTTAGAGAAAAATTAATTTTTTGTTTCTGCCCAACACACTAAAGGCCATTGGGCTGTTGTCAGCCACAGTTAGCCCATGACCAGCTGTGTGTGGGCCAGTTGTCGCTCGTTGCGGCCTGATGGTCTTTTGTGCATTGGATGTGTTTTTATCTAGTTTTGTGTGTGATATGGGATGTTATCGCTATAAAGCCACGAGGTGCCAAATCACAGACCGGCATATGTTTTTCTACCATTTTTAAGAATTTTGCTTTTCAAGAGGTTGTCACTTCATTTAACTAAGGTTTGAAATAAGAATATTATTTCCACCTTGATGGCCTCATGTTCTCATTCCAGAACATGTGTGTACTGATCTGTGATTTTGTACGTACGATTTGACCCATTAAACCCCATGGCCACATTTCTCAAATTTTGGCAATATCACCTAACAGCTATGTCACAATTGCAGGAGATGAATCAAACATGACAATTCAAGGGTAGTGCCAGATTAGCTTGGCGCCATCAGGTGCCAAGATAATCTGGCACTACCCTTGAATTATCATGTTCGATCCATCTCCTGTTGTAGTCTGTTGTGGCTAAATGGGTCATGTTCGATCCATCTCCTGTTGTAGTCTGTTGTGGCTAAATGGGTTAGGCTGTAAGGTACCAGAATCAAAGACCAGCACAGTCTTATATCTTGTTTGTTCTCTTTATGAATAGTTATTGTCTGTAACACCTAGAATAGTTAGATTTCGAGCAGTAAAATCCATATTGCATCACAGACCGGCATATGTATACATGCAAGCACATCTTTTTCCAGGTGCAAGCCCACTAGCCTCCACACTCCCAGGGATGGCTGCTCCCTCCCCACTGCCCCCTTCCTTCTCCCTGGCTGGCCAACCACTTGTCAACCCCGCCTTGGCTAGCAGTGCCTCACCTCTTTCAACCATCAACACGTCATCGACCGCTTCACCGCACGTTTCCATGTCTGCAGTTGCTGGGGGTGCCTCAAACACACCACAGGTTGGTGATGCAATTTTTGTCCTGGATTCATAAATCTTGCATATAGTGTGGTGTGTGTAGAACAGGCTCTGAATGCAGACTCTGTTCCACACACACCACCCTAGAACTGGTAGATTACATTATATACTGATGAACAAAAGAAATGCAACATTTTTTTTTTGATTCATTGGAAACACTTCAGTTTTTCCGATGATTCCAAAGAGGTTCCATTTTTTTTGCTCATCAGTATATGAATCCATAAAGAAATTGAGCTATTGTTGTTGCTCTGTATTTTGCATGTAGGGGTTATCTGTAAATGACAATTATGTAACCCATTCAGTCCTGATGCACTACAGCAGGTGGTGGGTCAACCATGATAATTCAAGGGTAGTGCCAGATTAGCTTGGCGCCTGTTGGCGCCAAGCTAATCTGACAAGACCCTTGGATTATCATGGTCGATCCATCTCCTGCAACAGGTGCATAGTTGTTAGATGACTCCTCCAAAATTTGGGAAATATGTGTGTCGGTCTGAATGAGTTCAGGAGAAAAATGCATTTGACCAGGGCATTATCAATGAATCGGTGCAAGGGCAGGGCCTGAGATTAAGATGTGCTTTGGCATCAGACATCATTCACATGCAGACGCACTCTGAAAGAACTAGAACATCTAATACCTGGGGTCAGTTGCATGAGCAAGCTTAGTCCTGCACCAGCCACTAAGCCAGGTGCACTGCTATAGCGGCGCACCTTGCTTAGTGGCTGGTGCAGGACTAAGCTCGGTCATGCCACTGGCCCCTGGTACTTAAGCTATGACATGTAATATAATCAAGCTGAGACTAATAACAATGATTCTTACCTGTACTGTTGGTGTTTGTACTACCAAGATGGACCCTCTTGAGGAGTATGCCACAAATACAGTCCTGGTCAAATACTCAAGTGCGTTAGCATCTCATTTAAATAGAAGTGTACTTGTGGTGTACGCCGCAAGTGAATCTGTCTAGGGGGTACTACTGCCTTTGGTACAGGAAAACATCTCATAATAATTAAGCTACAACATCTAATAATAATTAACACTTTAATTAAAAACATTGTTAAAAGTATTAATTTTTAATCACTTGCATGCCAGACATTCACATTCGCATGCCTCCTGATTTAGGAATTAACTCTTTTATATACCCAGATAGTGCAAAGCTGTTGATGTCAGATGTGATCCTTTCGGCTCTTGATCTAGCTTTGCATGATGGAATGAATTGTAAGTTGGCCAAGCAAGTGCCCTGTACTATAAGCTCATGCGCTTAAACTTAAAGTTAAATTGTACTGGTGTATTTACCAAAAAATGTGTGTGTGCGGGTCTGTGATTTTGGACCTTATGTTTCAATGCCATCAAGCGTCCAAAACCTCACACTAGCACGAATATGGTTGATCTTGCTCGTACACTAGGCCGGGTATAATAAAAGTCTTAGTCAGATATAACTTTTATCAGAGGTCAGACAGCATTCTTTCTCTTTAACCCATATCATACTGAGGCTAAAAGCTTCAAATGTGTACACTACCACACGCAAGCTACATCATAGTACTTACAGATAAGGATATAAACCAATGGCTTTAGTTCAAGGGTAGTGCCAAAACAGCTTGGCGCCTAGAGGTGCCAAGCTATTCTGGCACTACCCTTGAACTATTTTAGTCCAGCTTATTTTACACACTGGTGTATTCTGAAAGATAAGGGTTAACTTGGACCTGTACCCTGTTGAGTGCAATCTGACGGAGACTGTTTTTGCAATCTTTGTTAACTCTTATCATTCGGAATTCACCAGCATGTGAAATAAGTTTGACTAAATAGTTCAAGGGTAGTGCCAGAATAGCTTGGCGCCTCTAGGCACCAAGCTATTCTGGCACCACCCTTGAACTAAAGCCATTGGTCTATATCCTGATCTGTAAGTACTATTAATGTAGCTTGCATATGGCAGTGTACAAATTTGAAGCTTTTAGCCTCAGTATGACTTGGGGTTAATCCAAGACCAAAAAGCCTAGATGCCCAAGGGACCTGGATTCAAAGTAGTGTCAGCAAAAGGTATAGATCCTGTTGCAGTTGAGTGGTTTTCAATTTATCTCGGTGCTGAACTGGTTAAATTACTTGGCTTACAACAAGCATCGGATATAAGAGTAAGAAAAAGTTGGTGCTCTGGTCATTTGGGTGATTTCTTGCCTGAAGTTAACTGTGCTTTTGTTTGGCTTTGTAATAAGTTAGTAATAAGTGAGTTACAAATTTAGTAAGAATTTAGTTGGAATTATTTAGCGGCAAGTAATTTTTATGCTTAAAATTTACTGGTAGAAATATTAGAATATTTAGTACTGTTTTTATTGATAATTTAGTAATAATTGTGTAATTAGTTTGCTGTCATTACAGGTCAATCCGTTCCCTTCACCTCTCTCCGCTATGCAATCCGCAAGTAGTTCGCCTTCAGCTGATGGGGGAGCCAGCCATGTGGCAGCGACCGTTTCATCATAACGCTGTTTGCTTGTGAAAGGACTGGATTGAATGTTTTTCCCATGAGGGATGTGTTAACGCACTGAGCTCTGAAGTCAAGATTTTCTCAGTTGCAGAGTGTCATCTGAAGCCTGCAGACCAGTTCAGGGGAAAGAATGACCATGATAGTTCAAGGGTGGTGCCAAGCTTTTCTGGCACCACCTTTGATCTGTCATGTTTAAGTTACAAACTATTCTGGCACTACCTTTGAACTATCATGGTGTTTCTGTCTCCCATTGTCTCCCGGGGCTCATTGTGTTAATTAATTTGCCTCCTGTATTTATGTAGAGATCGAAAGTGAGACTGGCTTGTGTGTGTACGAGGGTTGCTAAAATGTGAATGTGTTATATTTGAATAAAAAATATTATTGAGGTTTGTTGGATGTGGCAATTTATTTTCCTTCGTGAATCCTCTTGTGCATGTGGCCAGCGATACGGTAAACAGTACTGGTGGCTGCATGCAAAAGGGGTTGATGCCAATTGGGTTATTTTGAAAGGGGAGAGAACCTTTGCTGATCGCCATAAGTTTTTTAATTGACTGTGCCCCTTTATCAGATAGGGGCATTTGTTTTGTTTTGTACATTGCTGAAATTGTGGCCTCTGGATTTGTCAGTTTGTTGAATGAATCAGATAGGGAAAACATGTTTCTTCTACAATCTGCAGAAAATTCTGAAAATGAAATAAGGATTGAAATGTCTCTTTTTTTTTTTCAAAGCAAAAATGGCCTTATAACTATAAGACACGTGCTCTTACAAGTCAAGTCTTGAGGGGCAAAAAGTCACCTGTCATTAAAGACCATCATTCAGATGGTCTTTAATGAGATGTCTCTTATAAGAGTGGTTGCTTGTTGCTTATTGCCTGCTGTAATGAAGTAAGTTTGATTGCCACATCATGGAAATTGTGAACTATCATACATGTAGATTGAATGCCTGGTGACCTCTGCCATATGGAGTGATTGAGGTCAGCAGGAGGTATAGATCTTCATGAGTCCCGACGCCTGCTGTGGCTCATGCTCTACGCATCTTGCAGGGGATGGCATGTACTAATTCAGTGTATCTTATCACAGCTGCTTGAAGTGTTTCTAGCTGCTTGCCCGGATGGACGGTACACGTTTTACATCATGTCATGTTTTAGTCAGGGTCAGAATCTTCCTGTTGTCACCCATTCACTCTGTCCGTATGCTTTTTGAGCTGCTTTAGGGTTTGCACTAGCATAACAGATAAATGCTGATTGTTTTTTTTTTAAAAAATACTGAAAATACTGATTTCCAATGTGCAAAACTGTACCTCTGCATTGGTTAGGTGAATGTAACCATAGTTTCATAGCTGAAGCATAATCCAGACCAAAAAGGTGACTGCCAAGCATTTAAAATGCAATGAAAGAAATGAGACGAGTATAAGACAGTTTATAGCTGTAGGAAATACATGGTTATTGTAGGCATGTTAAATAAGTGTACAGTACTCATTACTGGATAACTATTAGTGGCTCATACACTGTATGTAATCGTTACTATACGTACAGGCAGAATTAGCTGATGTATGTGACAGATGCCTACACTTGGTGGTTGGGCTGGCAATTCTTGTAAACAGTTTGTGAAAATCATCACATGATCTCTTCACATTATAGATCTACAGCTGAACAAGTTAACCCCATTGTGCCTGCAGCCACTGGTATTGTAAAACAGTGCCAGTTGCTGCATGCACCTTGGGGTTAAGATGATAAAATCCTTGGTGAAATAGTGATGTTTACAGGGTACCTGGAGCAGAATTTAAACTGTGATCTTTTTAGTAAGGAATTCCTTGAGGATTTTCAAACTTCGAGAATCTCTTTCATAGTGCTGTAGCCCTTCTTCAAACTAGATGTGATTTCCTCATAATCTTTCCAACAATATTTACTCTTGTGTTTTTTCTCATAGAACCTGTTCATTGTTATGGGTTGCTTTTGGTTATGTGCATTACAAGTGTATATTTTGAGCTCATCTGGTATTACAAATGTAAATGTTAGGGTAGATGTATGAAATGGTTCGAGTGATGTAGGCATGCCGTTAATTGTACAGTACTCATTACTTGATGACCATCGGGGACATTGATAATGGGTACTTTACTATATATTTTAGCAGAAGCTATCAGCAGTAGTGATTTAATAAATAATTTATGTTGACGTGTCATTTGAGGTCACTTGCAAAAACGAACAACGAGGAATGTAAATGGTCCTTGCGCTCAAGCCACAGAGCCTGATAAGCCTGTATGTCATTATCTGGTCACATGTCACTTGTCGTCTGTGACATGGCTGTAAGACGTAAAGTCTGTGAGACGCAGTGCATTGTACGATGGGGTCAGTAACCTAATAAGTGTTGTGTTGGAAATGAGAACTCCGGTAAATACACTGTTTTCAAAACATTTTTTCAAAACATTCCAGAAAACAACAAATGTCTGAACTAGAAATGCAGACAAAGAGGAAGCTTAGCTGAACCAAACCAAAGATTCAAAACAATTTTTTTCAAGTTGGCTAATTTGCATTGTCATTGTGGGTTGATGCCTCTTGACATCCTCCGACTGAGGAATACTTTCCTGCACTCGCAAGGTCATAGGGCGGATGTTGGCTGCAGTTGACCCACACACGGCTGTGTGCGCACGCGCACACAGCCGTGTGTGGGTCATCTGCAGCCAGTGTTGGCTGGATGACCGTGTGCTTGCTTAATTGTAATCTGAATAAGCAAGATACTTGTGGATGTGCTGGTTTGTGGCGTTGGAAAATGTGTATGGTCCAAAATTATGACAGACCAGCACACATATTTCATGTAGCACCTATTTTCATCGGCACCTTCATGTTCCCTGCATATAGGATTTATGTCTTTTACATATGAATGCTTTTTACTGAAGTTTGCAAATGGATGCCTTTTTGCTGAAGAAGTGTTTAGTCCAGAACAAAGTGTGCGTTTGAAGTGGTGTGAAATGTTGAACTAACAATTCAAACTACAGCATGTTGTCATGTTATTGACCTCAAATAACAAATATCACAACTTTAAGAGGAGTCAGACAAAGACTGTGTAGTGCCAGATTAGCTTGGCGCCTTGGGCTTCCAAGGCGCCAAGCTAATCTGGTACTTTCCTGGAACTATCATGGTCAAGCCATCTCTTGCAGTGGTGCCTAATGTGTATATTAATCTGGAATCTTTCATGCTCGTAGGGTAAACCATGCATTTTTTCAAAGGGTTCAGTGTGTTTGGTTCTTGTTCCGCAACTTATTTTTCTTGATAGTGTTTGCATACAGTCTGATTCATGACTCAGTGCTTTACAACATATGCATTAGAACATATTCATTATGGTAAGTTAAATACAGTCATTTTCTTTGAATACTCCTTATCAAATTTTAAAAATTGATTGTTTTCTTCAGGACCATAACAATCGGTCAATCTAAGTTTGATGTCAGGTAAACATTTGCTAGAATCCTAAATATCATTGTGCATACCCATCCTAGTTAGTTACTGGTAGTTGTGTTTTTTTCTGCTATGGTGTTTATGCCTGACAAAAGGTTGTAAATGCTCACAGAGCCCTCACATTGGACAGTGGGAAGATGACTGACAGTGATATAGTTCAAGGGTGGTACCAGGATAACTTGGTGCCTAGAGGTCACGGACTACAGTGCCGTTTCCGTACTGTCCAGTCTCTTAGCCTTAGTCAGTCCCAGTCATCCCCTAATTTTTCAATTCCCTAAAAAACACTACCGCCCACCAGCTGCACATTTGCCATGCACAAAATACAAAAAAAACCCAAAAAAAACCAGCACATCACCCGTCTAATTTCTTGGCTATGAAACTGGTTCCTTACCAACCCCACACCCAAGCACAGCTGAAATCAGCGTGCTCCTCAAATCACTACATCAACGGCAACTCAACATAGGCCCACAATTCTCCATTGGATAAGCTCAGGATGGTATGAATCAAAGCACCAAACATGTCTCCTCTCAGCTAACCGGACATTTCCAGCAAATTCCAACATTCAGCCCTATTACAAATTTTTAAACAAGGCAAAAATTATTTTTAAAAACACCAGTCCTCTTACTGCCTGAACTGGCCAAATTTGACTATGTAATATGACCTGAAGAGGAACTCTCCCACCTGAACACCATTCAATCTGCCATCAGTGCAACTCTTAGACACTAGCTAAGTCAAACCCAAAGTGACACCATTGAATGTTGCTGCATCTTTAAGTTATGGCCCATTATGTGAAGCGCTTTGTTGTGGCGTTCACTATGATGTTGATGTTTCGGATCATGCATATCTGATGCCATGAGAAACAGACTAGATATGGTCAGAATGCCTTCAAAATTGGCATGCACATCAAGTAACATATCTGATTTTCAGAAATGTTGCATTTGAGACACAGGCACATGAAAGTTATTTTTTCATATTTTTCCATTACCCACCCCCCCCTACTTTTCTGTTTTTCCAAGTTTACACACACATGCAGTACAGTCAAACTGACTTCTGGTGTGCTGGACAACTGGAAAAAGTTACCATGACACTGACATTGATGAAAAATGAGCTTTCAGACCCAAGGCCATTTCTTTGTGTATCTCAGGGCAGCCAAAAGGACAATGCAAGGCATCCTCATTGACCCTGTTATCTTGTGACAGCAAGCAGGACGAGGCCTGTAACCAGCTGCCATGCCCTATATGCTGCATGCAATCTTTTCCTCAGGCAAAAGGGTCATGAAACAGCTCTGCACTTTAAACATTAAGTCTACTGAGCTATCCCACAGACAAAAAGACTACACAAAACAGCCAAAACTATGCTACGCGGGACACAGCATACCCAAACAAGTGTCTGGAGTGCTTATTTAGGAGGTAGCAGAGAAAAATGGTTATGTACAGTTCATTTTTATATAAAACACACTTGTCAGAGTCTCAAAACACCTCAACTCATGTTGCAAATGCAGTAGGCATGTGTGTGCCAAACTTGTGAACACTCCTGTAAAAAGCCTGTGCTGGTGGCTGCAACTGCTGTTCCCATAACAATGCACTCTAATGAGCTTTAGGCATTGTAAAAATTTTTATGTTTGGCTCAGAATAGACACCAGAGACATCCCTCATGACAATTACAGCAGAATGACACCTCAGATGCAACCAGTGTAGCAGTATCATGCAAAACAACACTTCTGTATGTCACATTATTTTGGCGGCTTATTTCACTCTGAGGTCAGCTGTCTGATGAAATGCACATGCTGACACTGTTTCATTGCAGTTTTCATC
Organism: Semisulcospira habei; assembly: GCA_036245525.1. Classification (NCBI taxonomy): domain Eukaryota; kingdom Metazoa; phylum Mollusca; class Gastropoda; family Semisulcospiridae; genus Semisulcospira; species Semisulcospira habei. The sequence goes on from BTPG01000008.1 coordinate 139,698,082, forward strand.
TTAACCTTTGACCTTAAGCGTTCCCCCCCACCTCCAATCCACCCCCCCCACCCCACCCCACCCTACTCCACCCACCCCACAACTTCAATAACTGAAAGATTGCATTTTTTTAAACACATTTATCAAACTGAACGCCCCAAACCCCACTCCTTTCAAGGTCAAAGGTCACAGCTCAGGGTCAAAGGTCAGACTCATGACTACCTGTAAGACAAGAAATAAATGAACAATCACACTAAACATAGCTCCCAGTGCAGGTAAACTGGGTGTTGCGATGCAAAACATGCAAAAACACCTATAAAACTGCAAACGCAGCGATTTCTTGGCAAATTTTCAAATTTTTCATGATTTTTTTCAGTTTTCCAACTGCAAAAGTCCAAACTCAATGATCATCATCATCATCATCATCATCATCATCAGTCCCTTGCCCGAACTGGGCGTTGGGGGGACTGAAAGGCAGCAGCAACAGACAGTGCTCTCCACTGAGTTCTATTTTGGGCGGTGGCAAGCAAGTCTGGCATCTCGAGTTCGGTCCATTCTTTTATGTTTGCGACCCAACTCTTTCTCTGACGACCTCGCCGACGACTTCCTTCGAGAGTGCCTTGGAGGATAGTCTTGGACAAGGTGTTGTGTCGGGTCACGTGGCCAAACCAAGCAAGCTTGCGCCGTTTCACGGTTGCCAGAAGGGGTTCATGTGGGCCCACCAGGGAAGTGACGATGCTCCGTACATATTCGTTGGTCTTGTGCTCGCGGTACGAGATGCGGAGCAACTTCCTCAGGCACTTGTTCTCAAAGGCCTGGATTTTCTTTTCTGAGTCTGCAAGCAGTGTCCAAGTCTCACAGCCGTAGAGTAGAATAGACACTACGAGGGACTTGTAAAGCCTGTACTTGGTGGTGAAGCTGATGGAGTTACTTCGCCATATCCTGTCCAGCCTGGCCATTGCGGATGTTGCTGTACCTATCCTGATACGGATCTCTGCTATGCAACTACCGTCTTTGGACAGGGTGGCTCCCAAGTACTTGAAGCTATTGACCTCTTCTAGCTTCTGGCCGTTCATGTGAATGTTGCTGCTGCTGTCGCTTGTGGTGTTGATCATCACTTTGCTTTTATCCGTACTGATCTCCATGCCATAAGACCCTGCGCTACTTGAAAGTTTGTCTGTCAGGTTTTGGAGCTCACTATTGCTGCCTGCCATGAGGTCAATGTCGTCTGCGAATCGAAGATTGCACAGGGATCTGCCACCAATAGAGATTGAAGTATGGTGGTCGTGGAGGGTTTCCTGCATGATCTTCTCCAGGAATATGTTGAAAAGGACAGGAGAGAGCAGGCATCCTTGACGGACACCGATCGTCGTCCTGAAGAACTCGCCTGACTGATTGTTAAGTAGAACCGCGCTGCAGGCGTTCTTGTAAAGCGCTTCTATCATTTGGATCAGTCCCTCCTCTATGTTGAACGATCTCATGACTTGCCACTCAATGATATGGTTACATTAAACCAGTTTCTGGTCTATGTCACATATGGCATGTGGTGACCTGACAGGTCATGGACTACAGTGCCATTTCCGTACTGTCCAGTCTCTTGGCCTTAAACACTACCGCCCACCACCTGCACATTTGCCATGCACAAAATTAAAAAAAACCCAGCACATCACCCGTCTAATTTCTTGGCTATGAAACTGGTTCCTTACCAACCCCACACCCAAGCACAGCTGAAATCAGCGTGCTCCTCAAATCACTACTTCAACGGCAACTCAACATAGGCCCACAATTCTCCATTGGATACGCTCAGGATGGTATGAATCAAAGCACCAAACATGTCTCCTCTCAGCTCACCGGACATTTGCAGCAAATTCCAATATTCAGCCCTACTACAAATTTTTAAACAAGGCAAAAATTATTTTTAAAAACACCAGTCCTCTTACTGCCTGAACTGGCCAAATTTGACTATGTAATATGACCTAGAGGTGCCAAACTATTCTGGCACCACCCTTGAACTACCATGGTTGATGTCACCACAACTGTAATGGGAATTTCAACCTGAGGGCTCAGCATGTTAAAGTGAGAATGCATCTCCTAAAAGGATGTAACCAATTTTCTCGAGTTGTCTGTAAAAAATCTTATTGTACAATATGTATGTGTATTTACTTTGGACAAGAGCTGTGTTTCTGCCATTCATTTGTTCACAAAATGGTACTGAACTGAGATATAAAAAAAATGTTTGGAGCTGCGTGTTGTTGCATATTGTGCATGGAGGGGAAAAGAGAGTGTGTGTTTATCTTTCAGTGGCAATTTTAGTTGATGACAAAAGTTGCAAGGGTAGGGCATGTTTGGCCTGGAGGGGCACTAAACTACACATGCAAGCACCTTGTTTGGTCTGTACATAAAAAAATGTGTTTCCTGTGATTGCTGTGTGGAACATTGCAGATGATTCTTAATTGTGAGACATCTGGCCATGGATGTGAAAAAGCGAACGGCAATTGATATGTGTGCAGGTTCGTGATTATTCATCTTATGGCTCAAAAGCATCAAGGTGAAAAGCCACATTCTAGCACATGCGTTGCATCAGAGTGTATGTAATTTTACTTTGTGCCTACATATTAACTGAACCTTCCCCCCTCCCATTGCCGTACGAATTTTGGACACCCACGCACAAACTAACTCTGTAAACGCGAATTCATACTCGCTTGGTCTCGCGCACACACACTACTGATACACAAAAGCTGTGTGTGCATGCACGCACACACCCACCAACTCTTATGTCTAACACGCACCACACACGCCCATGCACTTGTGTCCTTGGCAAACCCAGAGGCTTCACCATGTTTTATAATCTGCCTGAGGCTTGCCAGGCAGATTTCCACGTAACGGTGACAGACCAACACTTTGACGATTACCTCATTAATTTTTGCCATGGTTACAGCTACACATTGAAGCTACATGGCGCAGACCGCACCCAGCAAGCAACCAACATAGATTCTCATGAGCCCCCGCGATAGGGCGGGGGCTCATGAGAATCTATGCCGCTTGCAGATGAAAGATTTTCTCTACCGGACTGATAGAATGCCTCGAAACAATGCCACCTTTCAATCAGCGAAAAGCAAGGTATGCGCGGAACAGAACACGATCGATAACTCGTGTGAAGCTGTCCCAGTAAATTAGACGTGATTGTCATGGGCGACCTGGCCGGATTGCGTCCCTTGGGGCAGAGATCTACGCCACTGTGCATCGGGCCAGTTGAATGCTGACATCCGCATTACCTAATCCGCAGGAGTAACAGTGATGCACAATACTTTTCAACTCACATTTTATTTCTTTACCATCAATTGAAAGAATGTTTAGTGTGTGTGTGTATGTATATGTGTGTGCAACGGTGTGTGATGGTGTGTGTGTGTGTGTGTGTGTGTGTGTGTGTGTGTGTGTGTGTGTGTGTGGTTGTTTTGTTTGTTTAATTGCAGTCGACTCGTTTATAAATTAAAGTCGGATATAAAAATAGTTTTCGAAGGTCTCTATAGCAGTACTATTTAAAACAAAAAAATTCAAATTACTCCACTTATAACAATAATAAAATGAGGCGAGTGTTATAACTGAAGTTTACTTAATAGTAATTTATGATAGCGTAACAGTTCAATTTTGACTGGCACCCAGGGGCGGATCCAGAGGGTGTCTCGATGGGGGTGGGTGAGGGGGTGAGGGGGTGGGGGGTAGCCCAACAGCTTCATAATACTGGTCTTTAACCCTTTGACTGCCGAGAAAAACCGAACACGACCCAACTGCAATAGACATAGTTGCAAGGGCTCATGAAGATCTATGCCTTTTGCTGAGACCACTTTGGATCTGCATGTTCCTTGGACGGTTTTGGCCTTCGGTCGCTGAATCAGTGATGAACGAAGATTTCTAAAACAAAACATGCGCCCAGTGGCAGGGTAGGGATTAAACACAAGTAGTATACATGGTGATGAACCTCAGTTCTAGGCCCAGCTCACCGAGTGCCAAAGGGACGGCAGACAGGTATAGACTGAGACCTAAGAGCCTCAGTTGTTAAAAGGAAGAGAACGTCCCCACGAGCCCCATTAACCGAAAACGCCGTTCTCTCTCCCCCCATGCAATCGGTCCGATGTCGGCCTTTGTGCGCGGGCCAACAGCAGCCGACGTCGGCCCGATGACCTTCCGCGTACTGGGTCTGCCCTCTCTGGGACCGAGATGCCTCAGCTCGCACGGATGGACAGAGGTCTCGTTGCCGGAAATGGATGCCGGCATCAGTTGAGCCACAAAGCCGTGACTCGCTATAGAAAAACATAGATCGACCGTGAAAGGTCTGAAAGGTTTATGGTTTGTCTCCTGATCAGTGATGTAGTCTTCAGACGACAACTAAGTCCCCGGACCAAATCTGGGAGTTGTAACCTGGAATCCTTTCACTGCCAGTGTGTTTTTGTCATCACACGGTAAATTGAACGTCAAAAGATCACCAGCCGTCAAAGGAACATGGATACAAAGTGGCCTGAGCAAGAGGTATAAATCCTCATGAGCCCCCGCAACTGCGGGGGCTCATGAGGATCTGTACCTCTTGCAGTTGGGTGATGTTCAATTTCTTTCTCGGTAGTGAATGTGTTAAGGTTCGGTTGATGTAAGTTCTTGCGTTGTTCCTCTTTGCTTTTAGTGGGATGACATGTGTCAGTGATGTGGTTTGCCGATACATACATTCACATGACGCAGTACATTTAAATTTTTACTTTATTTTTATTTTTATCACTACCAGCATCAACTGCAGAATAGTGATCCACTGTGGTAAATGACTGCGCGGGTGCATGGTGATCTACGGACCTACACTCTCTTGCTGAGGCAATGGATTGGCATTTCTCCTGCACAATGGATTCGTTTTCGCTGCATGAGGGCGATGAACAACGCCCACACAAGCAAAGAGGAACAACGCAAGTTGGTTTGTTCGGGTTTAACGTCCACGGCACCGAAGTGATAATGGACGGCCCGGACGGGCGGGTTATGGGGGACAGGGAAATCTATTACATATGGAGTACGACCTGAACACTGATCAATTCAGGCGCACTGCAACTGTGCCACTTTGATTTACCAGGGCCTTTCAACGGACATGCTATGGAACAAGCCCGTCTTCCCCTCCCCCTCCCCCTTGTATTGCGAGTCCAGCTACCGGGGCCGGGACGGAGACTCGAACCCACGACCCGGCGATTCCCTTCGTTCTCTTGCTCAGACGTTTATAACCGCCTGAGCTACTTCGGACTCTCGAACAACGCAAGAATACATCAACTGAGACTTAACGCATTCATGACTACCGAGAAAGAAATTGAACATAACCAGACTGCAAGAGGTATAGATCCTCATGAGCCCCCGCAGTTGCGGGGGCTCATGAGGATCTATGCCTCTTGCTCAGACCACTTTGTGTCTATATTCCTTTGACGGCTGCTGATCTTTGACGTTGATTGTTTCACAAGATTAGAGTGGCAGAGAGGCGGTTTTTTTTTTTTGGACAAAACTCACAGAATCACACCAGGGATTTCAGCAGATGCACATCATGGCTTAGCTTGTCACTGCATGTGGGCGATGAACAATCATGAGTAATTGAGTTACTCGGTTGCAGTGATGGCGATTTTTTTTTGGGGGGGGTGGGGGTGGGGGTGGGGTGGGGGGAGACTAAAGTGAATAACCAAATTAGAAGTAGTTGCTGTTTTCCCTGCAGAATGACACCAGGGATTTTAGGTGATGATCAGACGAAAGGATAAAAATGACAACTATGCAATGCCTGCGGTGCAGAGCGCTCATCTGCAAGAAAAGCCTGTGTGATCCCTGAAATCGTTTTCCAATGCGCAAAAGGCCATCGGGTCGACGTCAGCCGCCGTTGGTCCGCGCACAGCCGTGCAACAACGGCGGCCGATGTCCGCCCGATGGTCTTTGCGCACTGGGTTGGCTTTCGGTAGCGCGGCTTTTGTCGCGATCATTTATAAAACCGCTACCGACAGCCGAAGGACTAATTTGAATATTATTTCAACTCCAGATGAGTCAAGACAGAACCCCGAGGATCGCTGTCTGTACTTAGGTAGGTCCGTCCAATTTCTTTTTCAATAAACTGCCACCAGACAAATGCACCATTCGCATGTACACGTTAAAAGAAGTGCATTTGCAAAACAAACAGAACTTTCCAAAATATGCGCATGTGAATATGACCTAAAATAGCTCATTTTTGGGGGGCATTATTAAGAAAGTGCTATGTTTAGACACCTATTAAATCAAAACGTGAAGGTAGATTGTTTTGTTTTTTACTGTCACGAATCACATCAACATATAAATTGCCTCGATTTTTTTTCTACTCCCACAGATTGATACGTTTGCAGTTACAGCACCCCTAAAATGACGAAAAATGCAATTTGGACATGTGTCATAATGAATTTTTGCATGGCTTATACACCCTTCACTAAAACCGTTACAGCTTAGGTAATTTTCATCGTAGACACATGAATTAGACACTAAAATTTACACGAAACCACGATGCATCCCCGTCTGTGTGATAATTTCACACTAAACCAAGTATATTTCAGATATAAACACGATAATATGACATAATTTCTTGCATTCTAGAGCTGTATCTCATACATGGAATTGTAAATGTATTCCCATTATTTTCAAATGTACCAGCTGCAGGAAGTTTGTTGGCTAGGGAAACAGGCAAAATGGGTATCTGCCTCGTTTTCCTTGTATAACATACCTCTTCCTACCCCTTCACTGTTCCTGAGAGTAGGCCCACTAGAGTCATCCTATGTGTCACTGTAGCTGGGAGTCTGTCTGGTTTTGTGCAGGCGAATTCTCCCGAAGCAACTAAAAGAATTGTTTAAATTTTCATATCTGGCCAGTTTTAGATTAGAAAATTCGTCATGTACCAAAGCCGAGGTTTTTTCGTCAAGGTCAAGGTCACGGTAGAGAAATAAAGGGATTGAACACTAAAGGCAATACATGTATCTTAGAAAAGACGGCTCATTTGATTTAAATTATTTTTAAAAGTACCCCGAAGAAAGTTGTTCAAAGAAAAATCATGCTGACGTTCTGAATGTAAAGGCCATGGCAGCCATATTTGTTTTTGATGCTTCCGTTTTTGTCTTTGCAAAATCTCTGGAAACACTCTATCGATTTCAGTCAAATTTTAGTATTTGGTAACACTTAGAATGAGATAAACGATACGATACAAATACTTTTATTGTCTCAAGATGGGAAAATTTGTTTGCAGCGTAATTTTTAAAACACACGTAAAAACAAATGTGAATGTTAATATAAATAAATACAATTTGACTGACTAGAACACACCGACCTATAAAAGCGAGCATATGCACGTATACAACATCACAGCCATCTGTAATGTTAATTTTCACCTAGAAAGAAAAAAACGTGCTTAAAATCTAACAGAGACGACACCAGCTTATACCACTCCACGCACAAACACACACGCACGCAAACACACCCACAAACACACTTGCATATCACGTGACATTACCCGCCTCTTCAGCAAATTCATAGACCTGATGCTGACATCTTGACCGTCCTTCAAATGATGCCATGACTATAGGTCTATGCCATGGCATCATTTAGGAGACGGATAAATAAAAGGACGAAAGAAAGACGTCTGCGATTTGTTTTGCACGTCACAGTTCCGTATCTCCTGGAGGAAGGCGACAAGGCATATTCTTCAGATAAAACCTGAGTATCATCAGATACAATGTGGAAGGCTTTGTTATGTTGAAATGGTCATAAGCAAAAACTGAGTTGATACTTTTAAGTTTTGTGTTCACGTGCGGAACATGAGTCTGTGTAATGGGCCAGTGGTCGTCGGCCCGTCCTTCGTCCGCTGTCGTCCGTCGTAAACTTTAACGCTGGCATTTTCTTGGAGACTACTCAATCCACACTCTTCAAATTTGGGGGTAAGACCTTTCTACATATATCAATGTCAGTGACCTTTCTCAAAGGTCAAATTCACAGAGGATTAGAATATAGATGAAAAAATACACATTCTGAAATACTGTAAACGGGGGTGGTGTGGGGGTGGAGACAGGGGCTAACGTCCTTCAGAGATGCTGTCCGGTGGGATGGTGGTGGTGGTGGGGTGGGGTGTGGGGGTGGGGGTGGGGGGGTGGGGGATGGGGTGGGGCGGGAAGGGTCGGAGAGAAAGTGTTGTCTGTTGGGAACGGGGGAGGGGAAAGGGGAAAGGGGAGGGAGTAGTGGCGACAGCAGCTCATGTGTTTCAGTGAATTTGTTGACGAGGGCTGGAAACAGGGGCTCACGTTATCCAGAGAGATGCTGTCCGTTGACTGGAGGTGGAGACAGTGGCTGACGTCCTACAGAGAAATACTTTCTGTTAACGGGTGTGTGTGTGTGGGGGGGGGGGGGGAGGGGGGAGGGGGGGGGGGGGAGAAGGAGACAGGGGCTCACGTCCTCCATACAGATTTTGTCCTTTGACTGCGGGGTGAAGACAAGGGGTCACGTCATCCAGTCAGTCATTATTTTGTGAAAAGGGGTGGGGGTGGGGGTGGGGGTGGGGGGGGGGGTAGAGAGGGGATTACGTCCTCCCTTGATTCTGTTGCGGGGGCTGTAGACAGGGGTTCACTCCTCCAGTGAATTTGTTGACGGGAGCTAGCGACAGGTGCTCATGCAGAGGGATGCTGTCCGTTGGCTGGGTGTGGGGACAGTGGCTCACGTCCTCTCTGTTAATGTATGGTAGATGGGAGACGGGGAGTGAGGCGGGGGGGGGGGGGGGGGATTTGTGTGTGGTGGGGGGGGGGAGGGGTAGGCGATGGAGATTCTGGATTCGGTGTAGGTATGTTTTTTTTTAATCGTGTAACCACTTTCTGCTGTTTGTCCACTTTAACAAATGCAAGAAAGGGCAAACATTTTCCACCCATCGTGTCAGCTTACTGATTACTGAAGGGCACCACTTGTTTACACGTTATGGAAGGTAGTTTCAAAAACAGTTATACAGACATGAACTCTTCTATTACTGCAAAAGAAGATAAGGATGTATTCGTTGTTTGACCTAGATGCTGGTCGGTTGCGAAGATAAGGAACAGTGGACTAGAAACGACACGGTGCTCTGAGACGGTAGCATTCATTTCTTGGTCAAAGTATTCATGTCTTTTAATTCTTCAAGTCGATATTTTCTCATTTGACGAATAAGCATCTGTGTCTTATAAAGTACTGGGTAGGTAGGCAAACCTGCAGAGTAGCAAATCTCATTTAAAAAAGTCTGAATTGAATGTTTGGTATTTATTGCCGTCGCTGTGTCATATATTCAGCTGTTAGAAAAGTTTTTTGTTGTTGATTGAGATGGGGGAGGCTTTGGTTGATCCTCCTCGTTTCCTCAACTGAATTCTGTCTGACAGCATCTTGAAATGTCTGTCTAAATAAAATTAATAGTAACCGAATCTACTTGTTGTTCAATGTGATTTTCTTATAGTAAGAAACTGAGAAAAAGAATTAAAAACGAATAATGATAATGCATTTTCGTATCGTTTTCCTTATTTACAAGTACATAACAGCGATTAGAAAAATGTACAACACAAAATGCACTGTTTTTTCATACTTTAGGCACTTAAAACCAAGCGAGTTGGCACGCTGAAAAATTAATCTGCTACCTAGTACCTGGCAAAGAGTTATCGTGACAAAGTTCTTGCTTTAGACTAAAACGGTTATTTCAAAGAAACCATGAAACATATTTGTCACCGAATGTGACATTCAAGTGCAACGCTGAAGTATTACAGTAAATTTGGCGTGTAGTAGACTTGTCAAAGCTGTAAATTAGGTCAAAAGAAATTATACCCCACGAGAAGTGCGAGAAGTTCAGGCTGGAAATCGACTACACACAGTACAAATTAAACTGCGAGTCCAAATAATCAATTCTATCGATCATTTTTAGTTTACTATGCTGAAAACATCTTTGCCTGTTATTATGCATAACAATTTGTGTACTTGAGCAATGTTTTCTGCAAGTCACAAGCAAAGTTTTCGTCATCGTTGACGAAAGAAGCTTCTATCGCGGGCGCCATTGTTAAGGCGCGTTTGAGTGTTGGGGTGTCAGTTTCAGAGCCGTCATCGCGCAAATCCAAGATTTGATCGTCTCGGTCAGATGATATATTGGTCAAAAGGGTTTAGAATGATCTTTTGATCGGCAGCTGGCGCATCTGCGCGCGTTCATTCCCAGACACTATATCACATGAGTAAAAAAAAATTCACATCAAAATCTGATGCAGTTTTCTCGCGAATTTAAACATGCGCCAGGCACCGCGAAAAAGGGCAGGAAAAGCTCTTTTCAACGATACCAAATACATGTATAGCGCTGTGCGTTCTATCTCGGATTTGCGCAAGCGGTTTTTCTAACACCACTGTAGCGGGGCGCTCACGACAGCTGACCAAGTTTGTTTTTGACGCTTACTCCTGGTCCACATTCGGCGGAGCTAAAAATACATCTTTGTTTCCAGAACAAAACAAACACCGCAGAACTGTAGTCTGGATGATGCTTTATTTGCCCATATTTTTATTTTTGCTATGCGCGCTATATTTTGATCGCAGCGCTTGTTGCAAAATAACTAAATATCGCTCTCCGGCACAGTTGTTACCTTCTGTTTTTATAGGGACGGACCTACCTACTAAGTACTATTCTTAGGCTCCACCGTGTCTAGTAAGTTCCACCTTGCCAATGATCCACCACCAGGCCTTTAGTACGGCAGGCCTTTGACTACGAAAGGCCCTTTACAACGGCATACAGGTAGGTGAAGGGCAGGCTTTTTAGTGGGAGTGGTTGGGGATGGAGCGGAAGGTAATTTAAAGTGTGGGGGGGGGGGAGGAGGAGGGGGGGGGGGGACTCGGTAAAGTGCCTGTCGTCGTTAAGGGCATGCCGTCGTAAGACCTGCCGCAGAAAAGGATCTGAAGCTAGCGTCAGATAGCAATTGTCGCCGGGCTAGCAACTTCTAACGTAATCCAAACGTAGAAATAATGAGGCGAGCCCTCCTGGGGTCAGTGTAACATAGACACGGTACGCGGAGCACAAAGACGATGGAACATCGACACGATGGAACATAGACAACGTGGAACCTAGTTGTTAATGGAATTACCAGTTAAAGGTTTTCGCGCATGGTATTTTTGCCTCAGATTGCATATGCAGCGACCGCGAGTGCTGTCAGCCTGTAATCGAATCCTCCCCCCCCCCCCAACCCCGCCCCCCCCCTCCCCGCTAGGTTCTTGCTTTCTTGATGGAATGGACACTTATTTGTTGTAGTGACTTACCCGTAGGCACTCGCTCCCTCTCGCTCTTAGCAGCTTGATTCATCAACTTGATTCACAGCAAGTAGATGGGGAGATGTATGCAACTCAATGAACATACAATCTGCAGTAAGTCTCCAGTCCCAAAGCAAAATCCATTAATCTGCAAGAGACATAGATTCTAACGAGGCCGTGCAATTGCAGGGGCTCAGGGAGAATATATCTCTTGCTGGCAGATTCCGGCCGCATTTACTTCTTCAGTAAAGAGAGGCAGGAAGGGGCATATGATAGGGCACAGTGCCCAGAACAAACCCATCCCCAACACAATTCTATGGCCCCACTGCGCTTGTGTGGAAAAAGAAAAGAAAAAGAAGTTACACTGTCTGCAAACATATGCAAGAGACATTGATTGTCATGAGTCTTTGCAGCTGCAGGGGTTCAGGACAATGTATGTCTCTTGTCACCTTATATTTATATCGCTTCCATTTAACCATCTCCAGATCGAGAAAGTCATCTGTGGTTAGTCGGCAAGTCCAGGAAAACCTCAAGGCCATCACGACAATAATACTTCCCTGGAGGCTGTCATTTTCCTAGCATCGAACGTCAGACTAAAGCCTCCGGGTACTAAGGACTCGAAGCATCATAACTTTTTTCAAATATAGCGGCCAACCGCTGCGACGCAGAGATCCAGCATGATGCTAGCACTAGGGTAGCTGCAGGGGCGGATCAGCCACACGTCAAAGGGGGAGAGGAGGGGTCCAAATTCGGGTTTGGGTATTTGGAGATATGAATCGCTGGGACACGACATCTTGTTTTCCAGACTCTCAGCATATCAAATGGAGGCGAGGAGGTGGGGAGAGGGAGCGCACGTGGGCCCCAAGCTATTCTGGTGCCACTTGTACACGATCTAAAATTGGGGAATCTCTCCCTTAGGGCTCAGTGTATTATGTTATTGTGCACGAGAACCACAAAACAATCAGAGTCGCCCTTAACCCTTTCACTGCCGAGGAAAAAAGTGAACACGATCCAACTGCAAAGAGACATAGATCCTCATGAGCCCCCGCGACTGCGGGGGCTCATGAGGTTTTATGCCTCTTGCTGAGACTAATTTGTATCCATGTTTTTTGGACGGTGTTTGCTTTTGGTCGTTGAATAAGCCAAGATCATGATTTCAGAAACAATAATGTACGTGCAGTGGCAGGGAAGTGGTTAAGGCTCAAAGTATTACGTTACTGTGCCCAAAAGCCACAGAACAATCAAAGGAGTCACGTATTCTATCGACACCCATTGGTCTGGAGTCTTTTAACACTGACATTTTCGCCTTGTCTCAAATACCAAGCGCATTTGGACATCACGTCCTCAGTAATCAGCACACGCCATCAGTCATAAAAGCCTTTCATTAACAAAGCTAAAAATAAAGGCTTCGTGAGCGAAGGTGCTCGTCGCGATTGATGTAATACAGCACTGCGGTTGCTTCACGTCAGTGAAGCCTCGCGCGCCCGGTACAAGCTCACGGTCAAACTCTTCACTGTTAGTTGACGCGGATGGTTTTGTTGAAATGTTCGTTAACTTTTTAACTATTCTATATTATGTACCCTGCCACTAAGTAATTCTGTTACGAATCATTTCTTGATCCGGTGCGCTTGTAAAAGACACAGCATGCGCTAAATATAGCCAAGCACGTGCACTACAAGCAAGGCTTGGCTGGACGGATCTCGCTGTCCATAGTGTGCAAAGGGAAGTTGTCTCGCGGCAGGTGGAACCGCCAGCCGTAGGCAAAGAGTTATAATTAGACGTTAAAGAGCCCCAGCCTTTCAAATAACACGGATACAAAGTGGATTGAGCAAGAGGCATAGATCCTCATGAGCCAGTGAAGGGGTTAAGCTGTGCGCCCGGTACAAGCTCACAGAAACCGTAGTATTGTATTTAATCGACGTGACGGGCGCCTCTGGTTTAGGAGTGAAAGAGTCATCTCAGACACACACTACCCGCTTTGGAACATCACGACTTCGGCATCGGCCGGTGTCAATACAGCTAATATCATTTACCTTTAAGAGCTGACAAAGCATTCGTTAATGCGGTTTCCATGGATTTCAACCTGACAGGAACTATCTCTGAAAACACAATCATAGACAATGGCTGTTCTATTAACCGTCAGAGCCAGTTTGCCGCAGGTGGATCGATCGTGCTAACTGTTGCATGAGAACGATATAAACAGTTTTGGGCGAGTTGACTATCTACGTTGGGCGAGTTGAATTTCTACGTTGGGCGAATTGACCTCTAACCTTGGGTGAGTTGACACCATGGCTTTGTCGAGATGGCACGTGGGCTAATTGACCGGTACTTTATTATTTTAGTGATTTTAGAAAACCCCCACTCAAAAAAAACAAAAAACCCCAAACAAACAAACAAACAAACAAACAAACAAACAAAACAAAACCCCCCCAAAAACAAAATCAAACAAACAAACAAAGAAACAAACAACCCCCCCAAAAAAAAAAAACAACAACAAAACAATACTCCAAACAAACAAAAAACCAAACAAAACACACACACACACACACACACACAAACACCCCACAAACAAAACAAAACAAAACAACAACAACAACAAACAAACAAACAAACAAACAAAAGAACCCCAAAACAAAACACATTAAAAACCCAAACAAACAAAACAAACAACAACAACAACAAAACAAAACAAAAAAACAAAACAACAACAACAACGACAACAATAACAACAACAAACAAACAAACAAACAAAAAAGCAAAACCCCACACACACACAAAAAAAAAACCCAAAGCAAAACAAAACAACAACCGTTAAAATACAAGGTGACTGTTTGGCCGTTTAACTAACACGTGTAAGCGGAAATTTGCTGTTGATCAGGGGACACAGTTATTTCTCCTTTCGTTTCAAGCTTTGTCGACTCCTAAAACGGCAAAAGAAGTTATTTCCGTTTTGAGTCCTTCTGACGTCTTGAAAACAAAAACTGGCCAAAGAACTTATTTCCGTTTTATCTTCTGACTTCCTAAAAACGAAACAGTAAAACAACCAATTTCCGTTTTACTCTTTTACAGACTTTTTCAAAACGAAAAACGATGAAACAAACCCATTTCCTTTTTTTCTTTCAACTTCTTCAAAACAGTAAAACGATCAAACTGTCAACCTACGCCTGCAGGGGCTCGTGAGAATGTATGCCTCTTTCTTGTAAAAGGTTGCCTCATTCACATCTTCAGTTTGATGTTAACCCATTACATCCTGAGGCTGATTTATGTTTCGAAGTACCCAACGGAGAAAGAAACACGCTTAGAAAAGACGGGTACAACACAATTTATTAATATTTCGGGTAAATACCCTTTGTCAAAATAGACAAACAAACAAACATAGAGATTAGCCGCTACTTATCTTCAATGGCAGAAGGAATGTCAGTCACCTTTTTGGTCTGGATTGATTTATGTTTCAATTTTCTTATTATCCTATACTTGAAAAGCTACATTACAGATTAGGAGATAAATCAACCATTTCAGTTCAAGGGTGGTGCCAGAATAGCTTGGCGCCTCTGGCACCATCCTTGAACTATCACGGTCAAACTTATTTCAAGCAATATCAGCAGGGGCGGATCAGTTACCTCGAAGGAGGGGGGGGGGGAGGGTTCCAACTTTTTGTTTGGGACCTTCAACCTGACACAAAAGGCCTCCCCGACGCTAGATCTTGCTTCCAGGGGCCGACAAATCGAAAAGCGGTCGAGGTGTGGGGGGGGGGGGGGGGGGGGGGGGGCGAGAGGGGGGAGGGGAGGGGAGGGGAGGGGAGGGGAGGGGAAGGAAGGCGCGTGCGTGCGTGTTGACTCACCGTTCGATAATATCAAACAACGGGGGTGGGGGGGGGGGGGTGGTGAGTGCGTGTGCGAAAACTTGCCAAAATTTTAAACGTGGGAGAGGGGGTGGGGTGGGGTGGGGGATTCCAAACACCCCAAAAAGGGATTTTGTTATAACATTTAAATAAAATGTGGATCTGGGGGGAGGGGGGCGAAACCCCTGGACCCCCCTCCCCCGCCCAGATCCGCCCCTGATCAGGATGAAAAGAGTTAACTGTAGGCTACGACTGTTGCGAGGATGCACGAAGCAGTGATTGTGGCGATCCGACGAAACTGTCCATGCGTGGTCGTCCTTACTATAAAAGGGCGCAGCCTACTGTCATTCCTTACTAGAAGGGGATTCAATCTACTTTGTTTGACCCGACTGTATATCGGGAAAGCGAGTCAGGATGTTTGGTATTGATTGTTCACTGCGCTATTGTCTTGGGTGCGATTTCTTTTGGTTTGACATGGCCAGTTATTTGAGTTCCTCGCCCAGGTCTTTCCATCTGCAAAAGGCATAGATTGTCATGAGTCCCTGCAGTTGCAGGGGCTCATGAAAATCTTGCCTCTTGCTGAAAAAAAGGACTCCAGCGTTTTCTCAAATGATAGGTGTTATTTTAGGTTTAGTGTGCGATTACACAGTCAGTATTAATGGCAGTGTACAGATGTGCCACTAGGGAACCACTCACTACTTTCTGTGCAAAATGGCAACATTTTGGAAACATTCGTTGAACATCAAGTTGGACTGATAGTTGGAGGGTAGTGCTTGATGATGGACTACGAGTGATGTCGCCAGGTGAAGGCCATTGTTGGAAAGAAGATGGCCTGGAGGGTAACTATATAGAACCTTCAGCAATTCGCATTAGTAAATAGGTGCGCCCCCCCCCCCCATCCCCCAACTCCCCACCCCACCTTCAGTGCATACACGCACGCACTGACTTTCAGATGTAAAATACTGCACAAAAATGTACCCCCTCCCCCCCCCCCCCATCAGCCCATCTGGATGTCCGCGTTAGCATACTTATGTTTTAAAAAACTTAAAAAACAGAAATCAAAAACAAAAATATAAAACAAAACAAAACAAAACAAAACAAAACAAAACCCCTCCCCCCAACAAACAAACAGAAACAACAACAAAAACAAAACAAAACAAAACAAAACAAACAAACAAAACCCCCAGAACAAAACAACAACAGGATGAGGATTTCAAACCAAAGTCTACCGTATTGTTTGGAGCTCAGATGCGTTTATCTTTTAGGAACATTCGGAGTTGTTCATATTTTTAGGCTTATAATGCTGATCCATTTCCCTCCTCTCTAAGCCAACCTCTGATCAACACACACGTCGGCGCACACAAATAAAGACGGACACACGGCGCTTCCCGCCATTAGCACGCTCTGTGGGCTCGTGTAGCGGCAGGAATCCATCTCTTTCTACTCTAACCCACCCTCTGATCCACACACACTGGCACACATAAATAAAGACGGACACACGGCGATTCCCGCCATTCGCAAGCTCTGTGGTCTGGCGTAGCATAGCTATTCTGAAGAAGAATAATAGCAGGAGCAGCGAAATGACGTCACTTCAAACTTCACGTCATGGCATCATTAGTCCCACGACGTCGTGTTCATAGTGACGACTCGATGTTATACGTCACTCATCGCACTGAGTACTGACATTTGACGTATCAGAGAATCAGCCTTGCACTTTTCTTGCTGATTTTCACGCCTAGAGATTACAGGTCACAATTTGACCTAATCCTACCCCAGGGCCGGGACAAATAGCAGGCTTATGCAAGCACTGTTTATGAAAAATCATGCAGGTATTAATGAGAAGATAGGGTTTTTTTTTTTCGTAAAAGAAAAATTAAAGTTATGTTAACTGTTTTACAAATGACTCCGAAAATGTGGTGCAGAAAATTGTATGATTTTCACACCCAGGGCATACAGGTCACAATTGATCCAATCGTACGAAACAGCTGAAACAAACTGTAGGCTTATGTAAATACCGTATATGAAAAATCATGAGATTACTAATGAGAAGATTGTTTTCTTTTTCGTAAAAAGATTCATTTGTTTTAAGATTAACCCATACAATTCGTGAAATGAATCCCCAAAACGTGAAAATATATTTCCTTTTCCCAAAATATTTAATTATCACTCAAAATGTTCTGGAGGTACAATGCTGGTTAACGAACTCATTCAATATCTCCCTTTTGTCTAGCTATAAGCAAAATATCTAGTAAAAATTAAAAAATAAATACGGACTCCAGTGTGGATCAACCGGATTTTGTGAAACGGCCATTTTTCTCGCCATTGGGGCGGTCCGTGGCGCAGTGGTTAAGGCGCCTGCCACCAATGCCAAAGGTGCGAGGTTCGAAAACGGGTTCCGGCGTCGGACTTTTCTCCTCTGGTAAGTGTCACCGTTAATTCGGGCGGACCGTCGGGGGTTCTTTCTCCGGGTACTCCGGTTCTTTCACCCCCATCCAACTCCCCCAAACCTCCACACTTTGTTACCGGTTTCAGGCCTCTTCACAAATTTCAAATACAAGCGATCAAAAATCTCTGTAACTTCAGTAGCTGAACTGGCCCTTCGTCTGTCTTGTACTGGGTTTGTCTTATGGCGTAAATCCGTGTCTGTTACGTGAGTGTGCGTGTTGGGTTTCAGTTCGCGGCGCTTTGAGTCGATTCGCCCAAAATTGAGAAAAAGCGCCTATATAATAACGGTATTATTATTATTATTATTATTATTATTATTATTATTATTATTATTATTATTATTGAGCTTCTTAATCCAAAAATCGAAAAGAAGGTCTCGAGATAATTCTTTTAGGGACAATATCCTAAAATTTTAAGTTTGTCCGTCCTCAAACGCGAGCTCTAGTCACTGTCACACACACACACACACATGCACGCACGCACGCGCGCGCGCACACACGCACACAAACACACGCGGCGCTTTGGCGCCAAAAAGACGTCCTAAAGCAAGGTTTCCGTAGCTAGACATGACGTCATTTTAATCTTGTTACTTCTTTGCCAAAATTTCTGCCCCGCACGCCAAAAACGTCATGTGCATGCTCCGGAATGTGCTCCGACCAGCCCCATTTCAAAGTCTACGGTATTTTCAATACGGTAGACAAAAAACAAAATAAACAACCCCCCAAAAACAAACAAACAACCAAAACAAAAATACCCCACCAAACAACAAAACCCCCCAAAAAAAAAACAACAACAACAAACAAACAAACAAAAACAACAACAACAGAAAACGACAGCAACAACACAAACCCAAAGAAGAAAGCTTCAACATTTCTTTATTTTCTCACATTCTCTTGTCTCACACAACGTTCCACTCGCTCACATTAGAAAAAGATGATTCGCAAAAGGTTAGACGGCGGCCGTCGCGCAATGACTGAGTCACATGCCGGGGGATAGTCTGTACAAGTGAATTATATCTACAAATGTTGCACTCGAGAAATGTGTTTTTCACATGGCGTTTCATTTTAGAGTGTCAACCTCTTTCATTGCACTATTAACCCCTTGAGTACTACTGACGGACGCTTAAGCTTTTTCCGAGCGGTATCGTCAGTAACAACCAAGGCGTTAACTCATAAAGCGCTGACAGGCTACGAAAGGATGTGGATCGACCATGATAGTTCAAGGGTGGTGTCGGAATAGCTTGGCGCCTACAGGCGCCAAACTATTCCGACACCACCCTTGAACTATCATGGTCGATCTGACTCCAGAACTGAGACGTAGACAAAAAAAAAAAAAAATCTGAAAAAAGGATATTCAGGATTTCATGAGTTATAAGCAACATGTGGTTACTTTAACCCCCTCGTGCAAGCAACTACCGGGTACTGTGCACAATACAGGTGGATGCAAGCACAAGGGGGTTAACGGTGCAACAGAAGAGGTCGACACTGTAAACTGATACACATCTCGACAAAAGTGTTTCGCTTGCCGTGCCCTGTGGGTCTTACGAGTCTTAAAAAAGCAATTTTTTAAATGTTACGTACAACAACAGGCTATATGACATAAGTCATGGTAAAATGTTATTGATACAAATCTGGATTAATTTCATACAAACGTGAGCCAGGCCGAACAGAATAATGTTTTGACTGTAGTAGCAGATATGAACTGAGGTGGGGTGGAGCTTGAGGGTGGAGAAAAAGGGTGGGGGTTGGTTGGGGTGGGTGGGGGTCGGAGGGGCGGGATATCTGGGGGCAGACGAAGGAATGAAAGGCGCACAGGTTACATATATACATTCGCCATTAACACTCTACAGCTGGAGATGAAGCAGCCATGACAGTTCAAGGGTAGTACCAGATTTGCGTGGCGCCTTCCGAGATGCCATGTTAATCCGGCACAGCCCTTGAACTATCATGGCCGATCCCTCTCCTAGACGCCTTCCACAGCGGGTGGAAAAGTCCCGATTGGGTGTTATTGTGGGTTTTAGTTAACTCTTTCGAGACGTGCCACATCCGGATGCGCGGCGTAAAGCCGCGAATCCGGATGCGGCACGCCTCGAAAGAGTTAAAACAGTCGCACATGCTACAGTTAACATTCTCTGGGTTATAAAGTGAACCCCTTCACCGCCACAGTACGTACACTGCACGTCTGAAATCTGTGTACATTCGACGTGAAAGGGCTCCAGTCGTCCTCACAAACAATGGATACAAAGTGGTTTCAGCAGGAGGCATAGATCCTCAGGAGCCGCAATTGCGGGGGCTCATGAGGATCTGTGCCTCTTGCAGTAGTGTGGTGTTGAGGGCACTGGCCCACAAACGTTTTTTTTTATTTTAACAATACACAATGACCAAAAAATATTGACCACTACGAAATTTATTGACACGAACTTAATTAAAAGAGTTATCTTTTCTCCAGCACTTCATGGACAGATTTGTCTTTTCTGAAACACAAGGAGACCCCCCAAAAAACAACAACGACAACAACACCCCCCCCCCCTCAACAAACAACATCGGATTAACAAAAAATACATACACTACGCGTCAAAAAACAACTTTACAAAGTTTTGGAGAAGATATCTTTGAACGTCTGAAGATTTTAAAATTCTGACTGCATAATAAAAAAAGATTACGCACTTGTGAATACAACGCAGCAAACTGTATCATTTTCTGTTGCGTTGGCTTTAAACTACAACCCTTTGAACGCGACACCCCCAAAATCAAAAGTTGCACGGAAACATTTTCATGTGAGACGCGTTGTTTATCACGCACTGCTCGCGTTTCATCCGGAGCTTCTAATTCTGACTGCACCATTTAAAAGGGCATGCATTTATCTCCAAACGCTGCAAATGATTTTTATGTTAAAAGAAAACTGTTGCTGTTGTGGTCTGAATAAGACGTGCACTCCCTAGAAAATCACTTGTACCAGTTTTAGACGCATGTCGTTAATTCACCAGCCAGTGATTTAAATTCCGATATTATCGTGCAAAGGCGATTTCTCTTTCAAATGCAACCAAAACCATTCATTTAAAACGAGAATTGTGGATGTTATAGAAGAAAAGCTCACCTACCCTCGATTCCAAACATTTGAACTGATGGAGGAATTTTTATTTGTTTGTCTCTTCTAAAAAGAGAATGCACACGATTTTTTAGAAATTCAAATCATCAGATGATTTGGGGAGCGTTTCATGAGGAGTTACAGCTCTAGTAATGGTGGTGTTCTTTTTATTTTTTTTTAATTTTTTTAACACAACATACGTAGTACCGCAAGGGAGAATGGGAAGGAGGGGAGGGATTGGGGGTGGGGGGAGAGGGGGGGGGGCAGGTGAGATGTGGTGCACCGCTTATGATATCAGAACGATAAGTCAGTTTTAACAAGTAACTTGAAATAACACACATTGTCACCGTCTTCTTGACTGTGTGTGTGCGTGCGTGCTTGTGTGTCTGTGTGTGCGTGTTTGTGTGTATGTTTGTGTGTCTGTGTGCGTGCTAGTGTGTGCGTTTGCTAACATGTGTTACTAAAACAAAAACAGTAAAGCAAGACACACGTGCACACACACGTGCACACACACACACACGCGCGCACACACACACGCACACGGACTAAACGAGACGGTAAAAAATGTGTGTTATTTCAAGTTACACATACAGAAAAGTAAAAGTTCTGAGATCATAAACGATGTACTACATCTCATCTTTGACACCCTCCCTCCCCCCGTTCCCCTTCCACCCTATTCTCCCCTGCGGTTGAACTGAATATTATTCTCTGCGTCGGTATTGACTCGATGCACTGTTTTACAGAATGTGTGGCTTCATAAGAGTTATTGTTGCTCTTATTTCCCGTGTTTTTTTTTTTTTGTTGGTCTTTTCTCCTGCTGTTTTGATGGTGGTTATGATCGAAAGTGTGATGGTGTTTGTACAATAAAGAAACAACACAAATAAACAAGTAGCCCGTGGACTAATCACACAAACATGAAGCAATAAAGCAGTTACACGCACGTTAGCACTCGCGCACTTAAACACACGCACGCACGTCTTTACGCACGCACGCACGCACACACACACAGACTCGACAAGACGGTGAAAAGGTGTGTTAATGATGAGAAAAGAAAATGTTTTAAGGTCATACACTACATCTCACACTCGGCACCCCCGGCCCCCCTCCCACGCCTCCCCCCCCCTCCCCCGCCTGGCTCCTCCCCCCTGCCTCCCTCCCCGATCTGTGGTACAACTTATTATGCTGTGTCATGAGCATGACTGGAATAAAAACACCTCATGAAACGTTCTAAGCCATCTGATGATTTCAATTCCTAGAAACAAAATGAAAAGAAAAGGGGAGACTGCCAGTGCTCATATTTTAGGAAGTTTACAAAGTAAAGTAGGTAAGAGCACTGTCAGGGGAGAGAAGTGTGCATGATCGACCAGTGATCATAGATCTACAGTGGCCAAAGCACACACACAAAAAAAAAGAGATAGGAAAGAGAGGGTGCGTTAAGAAAGTGACTGAAAGCAATGCATATGGAAGCCCCCCCCCCCCCCCCGAAGGGGGGCGTATCACATATCCCACTGTTCCAGCCACTTAGTGCATGGAAATTTAAATCTAGGTCCCCCAAGGGGGGGGGGGGGGGGGGTCCAGATATTAAGCCGGTGTGGACAGCCGATGGTGTGCTGAAGAGGTCGCCAAGACCGAAACAGCTGTCCACACCGGCTTAATATCGCACCCTCTCTTTCCTATCTCTTTTTTTGTGCTTTGGCCACTGTAGATCTATGATCACTGGTCGATCATGCACACTTCTCTCCCCTGACAGTGCTCTTACCTACTTTACTTTGTAAACTTCCTAGAAACAAAATGTTTGCATTCGCCTCTTAATAGAGACCATCGAATTTTTTTTATTCCGGGGGTAGGTCGGCTTTTGTTGCAATAAAATCCACAATTATCGCTTAACATGAAGGTTCTTCGTTGCATTTGATAGAGAAATAATCCTCCTTCTCACGACATTCCTCAGAATTTAAATCACTAGCCGGCAAATGTGAGATATGTATCTGAAACCGGTACAGGGGATGTTTTTGAGACCCCAACAGCAACAGTTTTCTTTCAAAATAAAAATCATTTGCAGCATTATGAGATAAATGATTGCCCTTTTAAATAGTGCAATCAGATTTACAATGGTCCGGATGAAACGTGAGCAGAGCTTGATAAACAACGCGTCTTTGGGGGTGTCGTGTTCAAAGGGTTGTAACTTAAAGGTAAAGCAACGGAAAAAGATACAGTATATTGTATTGTATCCGTAAGTGTATAAACCTTTTCGTGTTGCTGACCAAATTTTAAAATCTTCAGGCATTAATAAGGTTTTGGTTGGTTAGTTCGGGTTTAACGTCCACGGCACCGAAGTGATAATGGACGGCCCTGACGGGCGGGTTATGGGGGACAGGAGTACGACCTGAACATTGACCAACTCAGGCGCGCACTCCAACTGTGTCACTTTGATTTACCAGGACCTTTCAACGGACATGCTATTGAACACGCCCGTCTTTCCCCCCCACCCCTGGATTGCGAGTCCAGCTGCCGAGGCCGGGACGGGGATTCGAACCCACGACCCGGCGATTTCCTTCGCTCTCCTGCTCCGACGCTTAACCGCCTGAGCTATTTCGGGCTCTGGAGTTAAAAAGATACCATCTCCAAAACTTTGTAAAGTTTTTTTTTTGGACGCGTAGTGTATATTATTTGTAAATAATTGTACCACATAAAAACTTGACTCGTTTCAAAAGAAAGCGCTAGAAATTTAAAGGCTGTGAATGAATTGATTGATCACCTTCATTTTGCTTAATTTTTGACATCCCGACAGTAGCAAAGATTAGCTGGAATGCTTGCGAAACCAGCGGCAACTTAATAATTTTTGACCATGCATTTAAGAAAAGACAACTCATTTCCACGCTTACGTCATAAAATGGCTGGGAAAGGGAGGGAACAAATACCCAGCACACACTCCTCTCCCTTGGCCTGGGCCCGCCCGTCAAATAAATTACGTGTTTATCACACGAGGCACATTATATATTCATGCATAAGACTTTTGCATCTGCAAATCCTGAGCGTCATAAACATCAGATCTGATCAATGCTGTAGCATTACAAACCCGTGACCAGTCGTAGGCCCATGGGACGTAATTTTTAACTTACTGAGTGCTTGGTAGCTCAAGGGGAATAAAAATTGCTTAGATTTTTCCAACAGGCTCTGACACGTCGCAAATGCAGCGCTTGTAGCAATGCTATAATGGCCACATTTTTCGGTGAATCAGGGTTTATTTGCTACAATTTTCGGAACATCAGGGTTTATTTACATTAATCGACAACATGCCACAGAACTACCATGCAGTTGACACACATGATAACCGAGTATCTGCATAATAAGAAATTAATCGTAAAAAATAAAACGTTTTACGTCCCTTGGGCCTATGATTCTATACATACAAACAGTCCTCAGTATCAGTTGGAACAACCCAGTACGTACAAAATCACCGTTACTGTTAATCACCGTTAATCGAATAATGTGTGCTTGTCAGTGATTTTGGACCTTACGGCTTCAAGCCGTAAGGTACAAAATCACAGTCAAAACACACATTCAAAGGTATCAATGCTACATTAAATTACAAACAAACAAACAACAACAAAAAAAAAAAAAAGAAATCTGCTGCACTGCAGTGCTAAACAAAAAATTAAAATTAATGAAAAATCGAACACGTGCCAGTTGAAGATAGCTTATAAATGGCCTAACGTTTCAGATTTAAAAAATGCCTTTAAGCATATGATAATATTAACCTGTTCATGTTCCTTCCTGGGCCAGCTAGGCTTTTTTTTGTTTGTTGTTGAATCAATCAAGATTGCAGAAACGCAAGCTGTCCTAGCTGTCCCAGGAACATCGATTCAGAGTGGCGTCAGCAAGAGGTATAGATCTCATGCCCCCCCCCCCTCCCCCAGCCCCTCAAAAAAAGAAAAAAAAAAAAAAGAACAAAAAATAAAAAAAAAATAAAAAAGAAAAGAAAAGAAGAAAACCCTAGCTGTGCAGGAACATCGATCCAGAGTAGTGTCAGCAAGAGGTATGGATCCTCATGAGCCCCCGCAACTGCGGGGGCTCATGAGGATCCACACCTTTTGCATTTGGATGGTGTTCAATTTTTTCTGGGCACTGAACGGGCTAAAGCCAGTGACGATTACTGTTAACCTGCTAACCTTGCTAGCGTCGCTTACCGTGGACAAACTGAGCAGTACGCTGCGCTCCGCTTCGATAGCGCAAGACAGGGCCGACTAATACTTCGTACAGCCGCACTTCTTGGCACTTCCATACGGCTTTCTGATAGGTCATGCAGATCCAACACTTAGGATCTAAATTTTATCTAAATTATGCCTGGATATGACAATCTTTTGACTGGAATGCAAAACAATACCCACAAATCTAACTAAACCAGTCACGAAAGGAATCGATACGTGGCCCTGACTATATACTCCCGTAAGGGGGGCATAGTCCGTCTAGTCCATTTTATAAATAACGACCCATTACGAATCAGTAAACGAAAAGTGTCAACTCACAATTAATCTGCGCGTAAACTTATGGATGCTGAAAGTGACTGATTTGTGCAAACTGTGAAAACGTTGTCAACATAATAGTATGTCAAACATGAAAAAATAGAAACTTAAAGATATCTTGAAATCTAACACCACACCAACAGGCGTCTGATCATTCAGAGGGCCTATGTAATTAGTCAGCTATCTACATAGCCACTAATAAATCCGGTGAACGTGAATCAGGGACAAGCACACGACGGCATATTTTCAAAGCAAACAGTAGTCATCTTGCCCCATGTAACACATGGCATCCTGACAAAGCGGGTTATCTTCTTTTCGTGCTTTTTAAAAAGACGAACGAGTTGTCCCGCTTGGCAAGGTATGAATTTCAAATTACTCGTGAGAAAAACAAAGACCGTGCCTTGTTGCATTTTACAGAAAGTAACACTTCTTTGCTTTAAAACAGCAGTATAAAAACAAACAACCGTCATTACCATATTAAACAAAAACGTATAAACTTAACCCATTTAGCTCCGACGACCTACAGCAGGTCATGGTTCGACCATGACAATTCAAGGGCAGTGCCAGACTAGCTTGGCGCCAAGTTAATCTGGCGCTACCCTTGAATTGTAATTGTCCCGCATCTGCTACACAGTCGTCAGGTGACATCTAAAAAAACTGGAAATGCGGCCTTGTAGTTAAGTGGGTTAAAGGCTGACTAAGTGTGACTCCAATAAAACACTCCGTGATTGAACAAGAATATTTATTAATGTTTAGCATTTTTATGTCAGTTCAAACAGGTTTATTTTATCCGTTGAGAAAGAATACAATATATGTACAAGCAAATAATCACAAAAATGTCATGTCATGCACACCAAATTTGAAAGACAGGATCTGCTCAAGAAAACAGTCTGAGTATAGTTATACACGTACTTTTCAAAGATCATGACGCAGAAGTTTCCAATTTCTGAATAAGCTGGCAAACCACATAGTGATTTGGCACAAGTTTCCAACCACACAACATTACTCACACTGCTCTATCACTGCACTGTAAAAGATGCTCGTCCACCGATGGCACTGGCAAAGGTGCACGAGCTAGTACCATGAATCAATAAATCAATGAAACTTTATTCTACAACGGTTGAGATATTGACATCATCATCGACGTAGCCAGTTTACAAACCTGCCGTTGCTAACAACTACAAGACTATCTACACACAAAAATATACACCGGTGTACGAGCCTGTTGTACTGTGCATCAATTTAGCAATGTGTTACGAAGACATTCAACATTTAACTCATTTGAGGCGGGTCGCATCCGGATACGCGGCTACAGCCGCGTAACCGAATGCGAATACGCGGCTACAGCCGCGTAACCGAATGCGAATACGCGGCTACAGCCGCGTAACCGAATGCGAATACGCGGCTACAGCCGCGTAACCGAATGCGAACCGCCTCGAATGAGTTATAAAAAAAAAATCACAGTGTTTCGAATATATTGTTTCTCGAAGTGATGGCGCCAGCAGAGAAACAGACCATGTACTTTTTGGGTGCATAAGAATAAGTTCATAATCTTTTGCAAATAAAGACAAAATTTAGGAGACGTCAGTTTAGCTTACATGCTCAAATGCATCAGTCTTGGATGAAGCGCAGGCGTTGTAGCAACGCATGATGTCTGTTGAAGGGAAATTCCACGGCTGATTAGACATCGAAATTGTGCGTGTGTGTGTGTGTGTGTGTGTGTGTGTGTGTGTGTGTGTGTGTGTGTGTGTGTGTGTGTGTGTGCGTGCGTGCGTGTGTGCGTGTGTGTGAATGAGTGCGTGAGTGAGTGACTGTGTATGTGTGACTCTGTGTGTGGATGTGTGGGTATGTGTGTGTGTGTGTGGGGGGGGGGGGGGTAGGGGGGAAGGGCGGCTGAGGCAACTGCTCACTTCTCTCGCGTTCAACGTAATAATTATGATGGAAGAGTATTAGTATTAAAACGTTATCTACAGTTGTAATCGTATGTTAATGTTGCTGTGCTGGTCTGTTATTTTGGACCTTACGGTCGTAAACCGTAAGGTCCAAAATGACAGACCAGCACACATTTCGTCCAATGAACATGAGTGCACGAGTGTGTGCTATCAGCGTTCAGCGTGTGTCACTGACTCTTCATAAGTTCGTTCTCTCCTTCCCCCATCCCCTTTCACAAAATGGATCTGTTGACTCTAGCGACAATCAAAACTTGCTTCTATTTGGATTGCGAAATTGGCCAACAGAATGATGCGTGCTGGCCTGTGATTTTGGACCTTACTGCTTTCAGCCGTAAGGTCCAAAATCACAGACAAGCACATCCTGACAATATTTTCGCACGGGACTTTGTTGTCGAAAAAATCCCATGGTACTCTGTGCACTGTACATTGCCGTTCCAGCACCGTAGCGAAGAAACTCAACGGGCTAAATTTTTCGTTCTGCTCGTAAACATCTATGTCTACACACTAGTGAAAAAAGAATCTAGTAAACTTCGTCGACTATACACAGTCGCCCCCCCCCCCCCCCCCCCCCGACCCCCCACTGTCACTGGGCCTTGCTGGGTGAACGATGTAAGCATAAATCGGCCTAGGGCGACCGTGCTTTTTAGCTGTTGAAGAACATGCTTTCGCACAGCTGTATTGGGCAAAGGCTGAGCGATTGAAATGCGCTTGCACGATGTCGATTAATGCACACTATTTATTTCTTGAAGCCGCTGTAAAACTAGACACATCTTTGTTAAGGTCTTCGTGGGTGACAGCCTTTAGTTCTCGAGACTGATTTAAAGATTCGAGACTTTTTCAAAGTCCCAAAAATTCAGTGACAGAACAGCCCCTCAGACAGCCTGTTCCAACTGCAAGAGGCATAAATTCTCATGAGCCTCTGCATCCGCAGGGTCTCATGAAAATTTATGTCTCTTGCCGGCCATGGATCAATGGCCATAGTTAGTCCATGGATCGTTTTCAGCCATTTCGATTTTTCCTACTGTCAACCATGTGTCATGTTTTACGGTGACCAGAAGAAACAATTACTGTACATTGGTACACTGCACGAGAGCACCATTTCTCTTCACTAGCTTGTGGTATTGGATCTCAAAAGATTGCGCGCCACACACTGCAGTTTAACACAGCAAAAATGTGTAAGCAATCGTGCTTTCATGTCTTGTCGTTGCAGGGTAGGTAACTGCACATTTTCGTCACTTCAATTTCTCTTCATTAGCACACTACACGTTTCGTTGGTTCACCTTCCAACCGTTTCACCGCACTTCACACATTATTTTTTGAAAGCATATTCCCGTCAATTCACATCTGCTCAAAGCCTCGAGCTGAAGGCAAACAAAACAACGTCGGCCGAGTCTAAATAAGGAATTCTGGCCTACTGTTAACGACAGTACAACGGATTTAGAACAGTAGGCCATAACTTCTTATTTAGACCGGGCCGAGGTTAAACGTCCACTGTAACGCATTTAGCCGCCACATCAAGATATATCGATCGAGCATGATAATTCAAGGGTGGTGCCAGAATAACTTGGCGCCTATGGGCGCCAAGCTATTCTGGCACTACCCTTGAACTATCACACTCGATCTGTCTCCTGAATTGTAACGTAGTCTTCAGAGTAGACTCCAGAATTTGGCGATTTCGACCTTGGGGCACAATGGGTTAATGCACTGGAAGCCAGCTTCTCAAAGCCTGGTGCTGACCCCGTTGTCATCGTCCCCCACCGTTGCTATGACGTCAACGGTGACGGGCTCGTCGTTAGGCACGTAAAAGCGGGGGCTGGAACCCCCCAGGCTGGAGCGCGAACGTCTCCTGTTGTCCTTGCTGGCCTCAGCCAGGTCCCTCTCAATGTCCAGCGTGTCGAAAGACTCCGCTCTACCCCTCTCATCATCGATGTCTAAAGCGTCTGAGGAGAAATCTTTTGCACCCTCTATTTGTGCCTCGTCGATGTCTAGCGTGTCAAAGGAATCCTCACTGCCCCTCGGAGAATCTAGCGTTCCGAAAGACACTTTTGCCGTCTTGCCCCCACCTCCCTCAGCTCCCCCGAACGACACCCTCCCAGCCCCGTGGGCCGCGCCGTTGGTGGCCGGGTGTTTGGGGAAGTGCTTGTTCTGCGGGGTTTGGGGCTTGGAAGAACTGGACCCGGCGTCTGAGTCCACTCGCCCGTTGAGCTGTCCTCTGGACATGGGAGCGAAGGCGTCGGCCGCCTGGAAGACTAGCTTGCTCAGCGCGTTCATGCCGGCAAGACCGCTACTGCCATTCTGGTTCTCTGCAAAACAGAAAAGAATGACACGTAGATTAGCCTGTGGTTTTCAAACACTTAAGATTGTCCGTTATTGAAGCCTGAACTCGTCTGCCATTTTGGATCTTACGGCTCTCAACCGTAAATTCCAAAAAGCACAAGGGAATGACAATGACAATGACAATGAGGGACCGGTAGGGCGGGGGGTTGGGGGTGGTGGGTCTGGTCCATCCCAAGAAAATGTGTAGGCGGGGGTTGGTGTGGGGGGGGGGGGGGAGGGGGCAGATACACTGGCATCCCCAATAATTAGGAGAAACAATTATGTTTTGGGAAAAAACCCACCTGTTTTCAGAAAGATCATACTATTGTTTTTTTTTAAAAGTTTGTTGTTTGGAGGGGAAAAAAATGGAGAAAAGAATCAAAAGATTTTGATGTTTATGCTTGATTTTTCGGAGGTTGGAGTGTGGCCTCACCCATCTACCCCAATGAAAAATATCTTCCTACGTCACTGTATTCGAAACGTGCTGCATTCTGCTACTCGGCGTTTTGCCACACATCCGGGTACGGCGCATTTCGAATGAGTTAACACATTCCTGAGGTCAAAATTCCTACATTTGGAAATTGTCCTAAGAACATGTCGGTTTAAGACATAGATTGACCATGATAACTCAAGGGTAACGCCAGACTAGCTACTAGGCTTCAAGCTAGTCTGGCACCATCCTTGAACCATCATGGCTGATCCGTCCCCGGACGCACTGTAATAATAATAATAATAAAGAAGATTTATAAGGCGCCAATACATGGTAAGATGCTCTAGGTGCCGTACATATGAACAAAACATACAAATATTACACAAAAAGTGACAAAGCCACATGTACAATTACACAAAAGAACAGAATTATGACTAAATACATGAACACTGATAATCAAAGTGGGAAAAGATGGGTTTTAAGACTGTGTTTAAAACTGGCACTAGACTCACTGTGTCTCAATGATTTAGGAAGATCATTCCAGGCTGATGGACCCTGGTAAGAAAAAGATCTCTGCCCAAATCCTTTAGTCCTTACTGTAGGAATACGAAGCATTTTATTGTCAGACGAACTGCGCAATTGCCTCGAAGGGATATAACAGTGAAGGAGCTCTGAGAGATAAGTGGGTCCAGTGCCAGAAAGAGAAACATGACAAATGGACAAGACTTTGTGCTTGACTCTCTCCTTCACTGGCAACCAGTGGAGAGCGTGCAGGATGGGGACACATGGTCTGACCTTTTCGCTTTCATGACCAGACGTGCGGCTGAATTTTGGACTCTCTGGAGCCGATCAAATAGATACTGCGGGCATCCAGATACGAGTGAGTTGGCATAGTCAATGCGAGACAGAACAAATGAACAAACCAGAGTTTTTGTAGCCTCTGAGGTAAGGAACTGTCTAATAGAGCTAATACGACGCATCTCCAAATAGGCTGCCCTGCAAATGTTTATCACCTGTTTATCCATGGACAACTGTACCAGGGCTGCATAGGTCAAATCTTGTACATCCGGCATCAGCAGTGTTGAACTTAACATGATACCTCAGTTGTAGTGCCTGATTAGTCTAGCGCAAGACAACAGTACATAAATGTATATAGATTTATATAAATGTCACTATGATAACTTTGACAGCGGAACACAACAGGTTAACCGTTTATACTGTAAAATCGATTGATGCACATCGTTGAAAATATTTTTTTCCTCGATTGTCCTTGTGAACCCCCCAAAAAACAACAACAACAAACAAACAAACAAACAAAAAAAAAAACAACAAAAAAAAAAAAAACAAACAAACAAACAAACAAACCCCCACAAAAACAAACAAACAAACAAACAAACAAACAAACAAAAAACAACCCCACAAAAACCCACAAACAAACAAAACAATTTATTAAAGGTAATTTTTTTCCCCTCGGCGTTCTTTCGCACGAAGAAACACCAGGACAAATTGCGCATTATTTTTGGCTCATACAAAAAGAAAACACATTCTGTAACTATGGCTACATTTCAAAGTTTATTGTTTTGTAAATGCACGACAATACAAAGTGCATTTTGCGTGCTAGACTATGAGTTTACACCTAAGAAAAATACATTCTGTTGAAGATTGTATGACGGCCTGTGATTTTTGACCTCACAACTTTGAGCCGTAAGCTACAAAATCAATGACCAGCATAGGCATACAGATCTAAAATTAAGTTCAAAACACGTGATCTGAAAATGGTGCGTGTCGCTGTGACCCGCAAGAAAATGGAAACGCACAATGTTAACTCATTCGCGGCAAGCCGCATCCGTACGCGCGGCATAAACCGCTCATCCGGATGCGGCTGGACGCGAATGAGTTAATCAGTTCATGGCTTCGGCATTTACCTAGCGAGGGACATTATCTGATGTTATCTATCGTTAACTAAACCACCGATGACTCCTTCTATGAGAAACATGGATACAAATTAAGTCAACTAAGAGGCACAGAACCTCATGAGCTCCCGCACTCTGCGGGGGTTCATGAGGATCTATGCCTCATCGCCGTTTGCCTTTCGATGGCGAAGTGTTTATTGCTTGACTGAGGAACATGAAGCCAGCAAGAAGCATATATCCTCATGAGCCCCCGCGAATCGCGGGGGCTCATGAGGATCTATGTCTCTTGCAGTCGGTTGACTCTCGATGCGGAATGTGTCCTCGTTAGCGAAGAAAAGGACGTAGAAAGATGTACGCAGACATTGTAATTATTGATTACTGTTGAAAGACAGATTTTCAAGCTGATGTTAAAAATGGTAAAGTTCTCTCAAAGACATATGATGTCTGGTTCTATAGCACGTGACCAGATCTACGTGTCATTCCGTGGACAAAAATGTCGGATATAAAACAATCGCCAATCTGTTATTGTAAGTATACACATGTACATATTGAAAAACTGTAAAACTGAAAAACCGTCGTTATATCCGACTTTTGTATTATCCGGCTTAAGCATATGCAAAGTATAACTTATTTGAAACATGTGCCAGTTCACTTTGACACAGAGAATATACCTTTCACAACAGATTTCTTAAAACATCTATATGTATCATCTACAATCAAATACCTGTACGAGTCCCCCCCCCACCTCCCCTCACCTCCCCGAAAAAAAAAGAAGAAAAGACTAAGCAATTCTGATTTCATCGTTTTGGAAACAGTCCACTCAACTGAAACATTTTGCACTAGACCATGAAGGATTGTCTGCACCAAAAGATTGAATGTAAAAAAAGTGAACACAGTTCATTAAAAAAAACAACACCGAACCAATCGGCCCAGCTTTTTAATCGAGTTTTCCATCAAGTTTTCTATTTGGTTGGTTTCCGGTACAGAATCGTGGTCTAAGTACTGGTCTGTGATTATGGACTTACGGATACAAGCCGTAAGGTCCAAAATCACAGACCAGCACACAAATAAAACAGAAAAAAACAATCTCAGTTACTTACGCCCAAGTGCCTTCTTCACCTCCCAATCGTTGGCACCTTTTTCTATGCACATGGCTTTCAACACCTCCACTTGTTTCTGAAAGAAATTAAAAAAAAATACGCATTTAACCCCTTGGCTGCCGAGAAAAAGTGAACACGGTTCAACTGCAAGAGACATAAATCCTCATGAGCCACCGCATTGCGGGGGCTTATGAGGATCTGTGCCTCTTGCTGACACCACTTTGAGTCCATGTTTCTGGGCGGCTGGGACTCTTAGGCGTTGGAATAACGGAAGATTTAATAAGAGGTTAGTTAACCCTTCCCTGCCAGCCGCCAGAAATGACGTCTTTGAAACCTTTGCCAATTCACTGTATCGGTTAACCCTGCCTGTTTGAGGGATTCACGTATGTGTCGCGCAAACACGAGGTATAGGTTATCACGATAATCTGTATCGCTTACTTTCTTTGACAAGCTATCAGCGATATTTTCGTAATGTGCATTGATTTGGTACTAAGCGTCAGATTGCCGCGAGACGTGTCCGAAAGGTCCGCCATGACATGGAATGAACTTAATGGCACGATGACATTTCACGACAAGACATAACAGCACCAGACCAGACTAAACAAGCCAAGACCAGATTCAACAAGACAGAACAAGACAACACCGGACAGGCCCGGCTAGACACAAGCAGAAGCGGAACGAGGTCAGAAGAGACACTGAAATAAATGTGACTGGAGCAGATTCGCATGTGGCAAAAATCTTTAAAAAAAAAAAAAAAGTCAAAGGTCCACGTACACATTTTCTTTACTCAGACAGATGGATTTGTTTCATGGCCGCCCCTGACCATTGCCTATGGTTACGCAGCAGCCGCAGCGGGTCATGGTAATCTGTGTCTCTGGCGACGTGTCGGCTCTGTTTACATGGGAGCCAACGGCCTTTGCCTGTGACAGTTACGTGTTTCTGCTTTCTCGTGCAAGTGGGCGTGGAGGTGGAACCAAATCGATAACCATAATCGGCCAACATAATGATGATCTGTACACAGATGGGACCCCGCCCTTGTATTGCTAACCATGAACTTGAAGGCTTGTCGTGAATTAAGGTAGATAGTAGGCAGGAAAAGGCAATGGAAACTGGAAGCGCCTTTTCCCAGTGCGTAAAGGCCATCGGGCCGATGTTAGTCGCCGTTGGCCCGCGCACGGCAGTTCGAGGGCCAGCGGCGGCCGACGTCGGCCAGATGACCTTTTGCGCATTGGGTTCTTACCTACTATTTACATTATATTACTATTTACTTTATCTCAGACCAAAGCGCTGGCAATCTTGTTGTCTCTTCTTTCATTGTCTTTTGTTTGTCGTTTCATTGGTTGTTGGTTGATGTCATATCGATATCCCGTGGAAAGTAGTACTTATAGGCTAAGTACGGGATAAATATGAAGTACAGTATTTTTTTAGGAAAGGACATCGATATAAGTCGATATTATTTTTGCTTCTTATGATTTCTGTTAATATTATGATTATTATTATTATATTATTATTACCTTGTAGTCCATCTAATTTAGTTTTTGATGTGTCGAAATTCACAAGAAGCGGTTCTCGGAAAAAAAAAGGGGGTGATGGTAGGGTGAGGTGGGGGTGGGGTGTTTTTCAGGAAAAGCGATCCGTAACTGAAGTGCAAATTAGGGATGGGTGTGCCACACAACTCTTTTGTTTCTTACACTCTTTCGCGTTGTTTTATTTGCCCTAGGTCACCGAGCCAAACAAACTACCGTCTGCGCTGTCTTTAAAGTGCGCATAAATTGTTTACGAAGCCGTTACATAGGCGAACCCCTTTAGTGTGCACTGTCAAGAGGCACAGATTCTCATGAGTCTCCCCTCTCCATCCCCACACCGTGAGATAGCCTTAGCAGCCTGTGCACAGTTAACTCTAACCTTCACTGTCAGTGAACGCAGATTGCCTTTTTTTCAAATCATTTAAAATGTAACGTCTAAGATCCCCAGCGTTCAAAGGAATATGAGCG
This sequence comes from Semisulcospira habei, assembly GCA_036245525.1. Lineage (NCBI taxonomy): Eukaryota > Metazoa > Mollusca > Gastropoda > Semisulcospiridae > Semisulcospira > Semisulcospira habei. The sequence continues at coordinate 139,732,963 of BTPG01000008.1, forward strand.
AGTAAGGCTACAAAATGGTTTCAGCAAGAGGCTTGATCCCCGTGAGTCTCCGCACCTACGGGGGCACATGATGCCTCTTGTGCTTGGGTGTTGGCCGCTGTGCTCCAGCAGGGAAGGGGTTAGCTCTTACGAATAACTCATTGGCAAAGCATCATCAAGAAGCAAATGCCATGAGTCACGTCATCAGTCTGCAGGTTGTGGGGCTAGTGAAGGTCACTGTACTGCGCAGGCAAAAAGAAAACAAATCCAGAAACGAGAGTTTCATTGCAATTCGATGAAAATCTTGCTTTCCACAAAAATGGATTTACTGTCTTTTGTCTAGGAATCGTTTTTTGGGTGAAAAAGAAGATTTCAATTGTTTAGTAATTTTATCCCAGGACCAAAATCCCCAGATTCTGAAGGTGCCCTCTGAAGGACTGTATTACACTTCTAGGGACAGTTTGAGCATGATAGTTTAAGGGTGGTGCCAGAATAGCTTGGCGCCTATTGGCGCCAAGCTATTCTGGCATCACCCTTGAACTATCATGCTCGATCCATGTCTTGCTGTGGCGTGTCGGCGCTGAATGAGTTAGACAATGAAAATCTCGCTGTACAGCAACAACAGCAACAACAACAACAACAACAACAAAAAAAAAGAAAAAAAAAAAAAAAAGAAAAGAAAAAAAAAAGAACGTCCTGTCTGTTGTTTTCAAGGGGGTAGATCTATTTACACATCTGGCAGGAACCATTCCATGATGTGCATTTACGACTCGTCTTCCTGGCCCCTAGTTTCCATCTACGTTCCTACAGCAAAGGCGGTTGTCTGGTGTTCGATTGCGGCACAGATGGAATTAGTCGATGCGATTTACTCTCTCGATGCCGGTGAGGCTGGCGATGTCTGGGAGCCTAGCTGTCTTTGATTGTCTGCTCTTGTTTAGTGCTTCGTTTCTTTGATCCATTTCTTCACTTTGTGTACAGGAGTCTCGTGTCTTGGCACCAACTTTTTAGTTTCTTTGTAAAGTCCACACCGTCAGTCTGCAAGTGGTATAGATTCTCATGAGCCCCGCCAGCCGCCGGGGCTCATGAGAATCTATGCCACTTGCCGGTGCAGCAGAAACTGGGCTCATCTAAACCTGGGTAGTATAGTTTGTTCCTCTGTAGTGTCCAGGCGCAGGGCTCATGAGAATCTATGCTTGTTGAAGTTGGAGGGATCTGTGCAGGACGTGGGTGCTCATGAAAATCGATATCTCCCTCCTGTCAGAGTAGACTGGACTTAAATATAATCGCAGGCGGGGCGTGCGATCTGGGTTTGAGCCGTTCAGAACCAGCTGCTGCAGACTGAGTTTCTGTAATCATCGTTAATTCAATACAGAAAAACCCTATCTGTCCCAGGAATATGTCTTCAAAGTGGTGTCAGCAAGACGCATAGATTCTCACGAGCCCCCGCAACTGCGGGGGCTCATGAGGATCTATACCTCTTGGAGTTGGAAAGTGTTCAAATTAATTTTCTCGGCACTGAACGGTTTCAGTGTTTGATAGCAAGTTCCTGTCCGGAGTCCGCTGGCGGTTGTCCTCTTTTAACCCCACGTGTAGACGTGCAAACTCACTGACAAACACATTTATGGGCAGGAATGCTGCAGTTTTCCTATGTAAATTACTTCGCTTATAACAAACTTCGGATATAACAAGAAAGCTGAGTCCCCTGCCGATTTGTTATATTCGAAGTTTACAAACAAGAATACAATGCACTTGTCAGATACACTTTTCCTTTGATGAGTATTATTGTCTGTTTTAAACAAATGCTATTGACTCGAAGATTATGTTTACGGACAAGAATACAATGCACCAGTCAGTTAAACCTGTCATTAAAAAAAAAAAATAGTTGTTAATATAATTATTTTCTGTTTTGAAAAATGCTGTTTACCCGAAAGTTTCATAAATGTTTAATAAAATTTCATTTCATGATGTACTTTTCCTTTAGTGTGTTTCCTTCTTTGCAAAGAGAGTCGATGTTCCAAGGTATGGCAACAACGCTTTTGAACGCTCTGGCATTGGACCTTCTCTTGCTGATCATATCCTCACCAAAACCAGGGAAATTCAGTCTCGATGAGGAGGAGGAGCACAGAGTACGGGAAGTTCTTGCGCGGAACAACTAGTGATTACTATCAAAAATGCCTGTGGAGTTCCTTTGATGTACGTGCACGCTTAACCCATTCAGCCCTGATGCACTACAGCAGGAGATGGGTTGACCATGATAATTCAAGGGTAGTGCCAGATTAGCTTGGCGTCTGTCGGCGCCAAGCTAATCTGGCACTGCCCTTGAATTGTCATGGTCGATCCATCTCCTGCAACTGGTACATAGTCATTAAATGACACACCTCCAAAATTGGGGAAATACGGCCGTCGGGCTGAATGAGTTAATGACAGTGCACCGAGCGCGTGTCGCGCCTGGATTGATGGCGCGAGTACCTTGGCCTGTCAGTGTCACACGCTGGGGCAGGTCGTGCAGGCATTGTCATGGACTCGTCATAAATAGGGCACCGTCACGAAGAATTTCACATATCATAAATGTGTGCTGGTCTGTAATTTTGGACCAAGCAAAAGTATTCACCGGCGTCGAGAGAGTAAATCGCATCGACTGATCCTAAAAGAAACACACCGAAGCCATTAGAGGAGAAAAAGAGTTTTACCAATACAAACGAAGGAAAAAAAAAAAAAAAGAAAAAAAGAAAAAAAAAAAAGAAAAAAAAAAGAAGGAAGGAACGAGCGAACAGACGAACGAACAAAAGAACAAACTAACCGACCGCCAAAAATAACAACAAACCCCAACCCCCCCCTCCCCCTCGCGCCCCCCCCCCCAAAAAAAAAAAAAAACAACAAAAACAACCCCCCCCCCAAAACCCCCCCCCAAAAAAAAACCCCAAACAACAAGAAAAAACAACAACAAAACAAACAAAAACCAAAACCACCCGAAAAAGCACCACCACCAACAACAACAAAAAACACCACCAAAAACACAAACAACCCCCCCCCCCCCAAACAACAACAACAACAACAAAATAAGCAAAACAAAACAACGAAACAAACACAAAAACACACAAAACAACACCACCACCACCACCACCAACAACAACAATAACACACAATAAAGCGACTAGCCAAGCAAGCCAAGCAAACGAAGTACGCCATTAAGCGACCAACCATCCGACCAACAAACAAGACTGACCTCTAAAACCCTGATTTTGTCTGTGCTCTCTGAGAGCTGTTTGGTGACTTTCCGCTTCTGTTTGTAGAGGAGCTTCATGTGGAAGCGATGCTGGTCCATCACCGCCACCACCAGACCTGCATCAGACATTTAGATTAATTTAGTAACCAGTTCACTGCCAGCAGACACGAATAAATGATGTCTTTGCCAAAGGGCAAACTCAACGTCCAACAGCTGCATCCGTCCAAGGAACACGCATATAAATGGTACCAGCAAACGGCAAAGAGCACCATGAGCTTCCGCATCCGCGGGGGGCGCTTAAGGATCTTTTGCCTCTTGCTGTTAGACGGTGTTAACGGTTTCTGCCAGTTAACCCTTATTACTGCATAGAAAAAGTGAACACGATCCAACTTCAAGAGACATAGATCCTCATGAGCCCCCGCGACTGCGGGGGCTCATGAGTATCCATGTGTCTTGCTGTGACAGTTTGTATCCATGTTTCGCGGACGGTTGTGACTTTTGGTCGTTGAATAAACGAACATTTCAGAAAGAAAAAATGTACGTGCAGTGGCAGGGAAGGGGTTAAATACTAGTTAGAGAACTTTTGTTCCTGGACACACCATTTCCTGGTTATTTACAGTTGGGTAAATTCAGTCTAGCTTCACAGCACAAAAAGACACATTTCTATATTAATCTCTAGTTAGGTAAATTTGTCGACTGCTAAATGCAAAGAAGGCAGCATGATTGTGTTTACTCTGTATGGCACCGAAACCAAAAGCTCATATTTGATTTGCGGCGTCTGCTAATAGCTACTCGGTATGCAAGCAGGTCTTAGTGATTGTCCAGTCATCTCTCACCTTTAGTGTGTCAGGTGTGAAAGTGTCAACCCTTTAACTCCCAGAACTAAATGACTTCGATTCTTCAGTCATGGGAGTTAAAGAGTAAAACAAAATAATGGCATTACATAATTTTCTGCATAAAAGTTCATTGTTATTGTATTATTATTGCTATTATTTCATTATTTTTATTATCGTCATCATTGTTATAATAATAATAATAATATAATGATGACAATAATAATGATGATGATAATAATACAATAACAATAAACATTTATGTAGAAAATTAAGCACTGGCACTATTTTGTTTAACTATTTAACTTCCAGAACAGAACGACTTCCATTCTAAAGAATGGAAGTCATTTATTTTTGGGGGATTTAAAGGATTATTATTACTATTATTATTATTATTACTTTAAAAATTATGTATATTATTATTATTATTAGTCGTATTATTATTATTATTATATTCTGTGAGTAAAAGGATTCTTCTTCTTTTTCTTCTTATTATAAACTGTTTTCACGTAAAAATAATAGTAATAAACTTGTACTGACTATTGAGAATTCGGAGTATTCTCCACGGTAACAAGAAGGACAGGATGACGACAAAGTTCTGTATCTTGAGATCCGTCAGGCCCTCCACAAAGATGATGTCCAGCACAAAGGAAATGAGGATGATTAAGGCATCAAACACCTGCAGGAAAATAACGTCAAACACAAACATGTAAGGTTGTTTACTTTGGAAGGCAACACTTTATAAATAAATCAGTTTACATTATCTGGAGGGAACTTGGTCAACAAATTATAACAAGATGAGGATTTCATCCCAAAGTCTACCGTATTGTTTGGAGCTCGCATGCGTTTATCTTTTAGGAACATTCAGAGTTGTTCATATTTGTAGGCTTCTTATTCTGATCTATTTCCCTCCTCTCTAAGCCAACCTCTGATCAACACACACGTCGGTGCACACAAATAAAGACGCCATTAGTACGCTCTGTGGGCTCGTGTAGCGACAGGAATCCATCTCCTTCTACTCCAACCCACCCTCTGATCCACACACACGCATCATGAGACTCGCAATGACGATAAACAGTATCAAACGAAACAGAACTAAGGTCAAACAAGAAAGCCTCTTTGTTAAAATGTTTATGCGATCTATACTTGATGGTAGTGTGCTGGTGTTTACGGATAGGTTTCAGTATCTGCTTTCACGGTCCAGTTACAGCACACAGGATAATGGTCGCTGATTCCAACTTGTAGTACATCCGTCTCCAACACTAGGCTCTTGTTCTTGTATATATATGATCAATGAGTGTAGAGGACGTAGACGTAACACAAATTGGGGACGTTATCAGCTGTTTGAACCCAAAAAGAGTAATAGTGGACTCCCATGTAGGGTTAGCGGAAAACATGTTGATGTTAAAATCCCCTAATAAAAGCACATCTGATGTACAGTTTTTAACATGATCTAACATGTCAGTGAAATCATCAAGCCAATCATTTGGTGCAGAGGGATTCCTGTAAATAAAACCAATACAGGTCTTGATTTGTTCTTTATTGCAACCCAAACACTTTCCACTGTCTGATTCAAGGTCCGGTCTTCTACGGGTGATGTCTTTTATAGAATCATGAATATACACCGCAATGCCAGTATGTGTGGGGCTTTGTGGGTCGCGGCGTATAATGGAAAAATCAGGTATATCGCTGATATTGGAGTTAAGACGGGTTTCCGTGAAACCAAACAAGTGGAAAGGGTTGGGTTGACTCAAAAGAACACACACATCGGGAGTCTTGTTACATAGATGGTAGATATTGAGATGACCTATATGAATACTAAAGGAGTCTGACATGTTGAAAAGACGAATACTGTGAACAAAACAGTTCAGAAACAGGTAATACACACTGAGCTGCACAGGCAATGAACCTAACAAGGATCACAAGGACTGGCAGTAACGCTAAATGTTTGTCACAGTGGAGCACTGTCATGTAATTTAAAACAAATGACAAGAAAATCGAATTGAAACCGGATCAGTGTCACACACAGTTTCTCAGTCTAACACCTGTAAGGCAGTTTCACAGTGTTAAAGAGAGGGAGAGAGAGATTATTAATAAATAACCATGCATGTATTATTTGTATTTCAGATTGAATGGTCACAGTTCTCATGACATTGGGCTTCAGAAAACTCTTCAGCATTTTTAGGCAGCTAAACTGTTTAACCCATGTGCCTAACCGACTGAGCTGCAGCGGCATGCCACAAGGCTGGGGAGCAGCAATATCAAGAGGCACCAAGATCGCATCTGTCCCAATAATTAAATCATGGTGTGCTGGCCAGGCCATCAACACAAGCAAGAAGTAAGCATCACCTAAAATAAAATGAAAACTAATATTAAATGGTAAATTATATTTTATTCAGGAATGTGAGTGGTTTACATGCCCAAACACAGCATAAGGAGAAATAATGGTTCAGTTCATAAATGGCTGATTCACAGTGAAACTTACAATTTGATAGGACAGGAATACTAGATTCAGAACTCATTTTCGCTTTCTTATGAAGTCTTCAAAATTTCTCAATCAGCAAAGAGTGAGAAACAGTCTATCGTGTGGCTGTAGGTGAAGTCTGTCCTTTTTCACTATACTTGTGCTGAAAAGATTGACCATTTGGCAACAAACATGACAAAAAAGCCAACAACCAAACATATGTTAACGTAGTGTAGAACTGGCACATGTTGTTTAGTTGACTCTCTTTTTTCTCACAAAGTCCACTCCAAATACTTCTTCTTTTGCTGGCTGCGTCTGCACACCTTTAGTTCTTTGCAGCCTTGAGATGGGGTCATTCAGATTTGTCAAATTCTTGATCTGATCTCCTCCTCCAGCAGGTCTATCTGTATCTTCTAGCTTGCTATTTCAGAATTTGCACTTTGCAGCCATGGCCAGGTAGTCTAATGGTGAAATCCCTAAAAGAGAAATTACAAAAGTTATAAATAGTATATGTACATGATTAACTTAAAACGTCAAACGTATTTCTAAAGCTGCACTCAATATTTGGCCACAGACCAGGAGACTTAAAAGAGAGCCAATGCCAGGGAATCAACAGGGTCGCTGACAAGTGTCACAACGAGGTCCCCAGTTGATCTCCCACAAGAACTGGATCGCTTTCGCTTGACCAGTTAGTGTCCAAATCCTGAGAAACGTGAGGAAAGAACAGAGAACTAACCAGTTTTAATCACTGGATAGAGGAAAAAAACCAAAACCCAGAAACGCGTAACATGAAACTTCCACATAGATCTAAATAGAAAAGCAAAAGTTTTTGACAAATGTCTTGACAGCATCTTTTCACACATTTTGTTTCTCAGCTGCAGCCACATTTTATGTAAACAACATGAGGACACTGCCAAGAATAAATATTTAGAAGTACTTCCTGACAGACACCTGCACAAGCGCGGCATTGTGGATAATCCACAGTTTCTATTTCTAGGAGCAACTCAAAGTGTGCGACAGTGGCCAGACAGGCATAATCAAAGTCAAATGCCCTTTTGCAACCAGAAATTCCACCATACTCGAAGCATGCCAGTTCCCAGGATTTTGTGTGAAATTAGATGAAAACACCAGCGTGGGACTGAAGAAATCACATTCCTACTACACACAGGTGCAAGGCCAGCTAAACATCACAGGTTATTGTTTTCACCCAATGGGATGTAAATGTATCGCAAATCACACCAGACATTCCATTCATGGCATCACCTTTTCACACTCTGTCAGCTTTCTACAAAGAAGAATGAAAGCCTTACTTGGCAAGTGAAATGTCACCACAGAGTGTAAGCAAAATGTTAGGTATGCACCTCTGCTTATATTGTCAGCATATAATACACAAAGATATACTTGCCTCATTCTTCTGCTGCCCCATACTTGCCAGCTACAGTGTCAGGTGTATGTTGCAAGATCTTCCTGCGAAGATTTTACAGAATCTGTACTTCCCCCTTTTGTGAGCAGTCTGGATTTGTAGACAGGTGTCTCGTCTGCGGGAATTGGGTAGGGGTGCAACTCACTGGGTTCGCCATCCCAAAATGCTGAGAAGAAAAACGTTGCATGAATATATCCTCATCATAAAAAGATCTTATGAAATGTGTTACTGTAGGATTGATGTGTCTATTTGTGCTTGTCGTGATTTGTTACAATGAGTGAGAGAGTGCAGACTGAAAAACCTTTGCTTCTGGTGCTTCTGGAGAGTTAATTCCATACTTAAAATCTCTCTCACTCTCTCACTCACACTCACACACACACATCTCAAGTGTGCAGATCAGTGTAACAGTACTGCCTGATAGCGAGTGCTTGCACATTATTGAGCAGTAGGCCTACTGAACGCTCCGGCAGTGGTAACACGATCACTGACTTATGTACCACTTCCGCAAGTGAATTGTCACCATTTTCAGAACTAGAAAAATGACACTTACCGCATACAAACAGCTCTGCGTTTGCTCTTGTCCTCTAGGGGTTGTATCCCGATGTTGAGATCAGTGTTCGGTCTACAGCAAGTTTGTATTCAGCACCATCGCGTTGGTTTTAGGAGGAAAAAAAATCAGAAGCTTTTCTTTGATGGTTTCAGGGTACCTTTCGTCCCGATTGCAGGTACCCCAATGGCAATGCCTAACCATTTAAGTGAAATTGCTACGCACAAACAGTATCGTACTTCGCCATTTCCCTGCATTATGGGAAAGCTTGTGGGACACAGCAACAGGACCGCGCTGCGGCAATCTTTTTCTATTTTCTGACTCGCTGAAAATGCGCGCACCGGTGAGGTCTATTTGACCTAATCCTACCCCAGAGCCGGGACAAACATCAGTCTTATGCAAACACTATTGTATGAAAAATCATGCGGCGGGTGTTAATGAGAAGGTAGATAAAAGAAAAATTAAAGTTACGTTAGCTATTTTACAAATGACTCCGAACAAGTGTTACAGAAAATTGTCTGATTTTCACACCTAGGGCATACGTCACAATTGACCTAATCGTACCCGACAGCCAAGACAAACTGTAGGCTTATATAAATACCGTATATGAAAAATCATGCGATTTTTTATGAGAAGATTGTTTTTTCGTAAAAAAGGATTCAATTGTTTTAAGATTAATCCCAAATAATTCGTGAAATTAGTCCCAAAAATATTGATTAAAAAAAAAAACATCACTCAAAAAGGTTCTAGAGGTACAATGCTGATTAACGAACTCATTCAATATCTCCCCTTTATCTAGCTATATGCAAAATATCTAGTAAAAATAAGAAAAATTACGTTTTTTGTGAAACGGCCATTTTCTCGCCAATGAGCATCTTAATTAAAAAAAAAAAAAAAAAAAAAAAAAAAAAAAAAAAAGCCTCGAGATTATTTTTTTTTGGTCAATATTGTACAATTTCAAGCTTGTCCGTCCTCAAACGCCGTCTCTAGTCGCTGTCTCTCTCTCTCTCTCACACACACACACACACACGCACGCACACACACAAACACACGCGCGCGGAGCTTTGGCGCCAAAAAGACGTTCTCTAGCAAGGTTTGCGTAGCTAGACGTGACGTCATGTCTATCTTGTTACTTCTTTGCCAGAATTTCTGCCCCGCACTCCAAAAACGTCATGTGCATGTTCCGGGATGCGCTCCGACCAGCCCCATTTCAAAGTCTACCGTATTTTCAATACGGTAGATAAAAACCAAAACAAACATGGTAGGTCGGGTGGCGCTGCAGTGCTCCTGGGGAAGACAGCCCAAATATTCCCTCACAGGGCAATAAAGTTGTAATGAAAAGAAGGAACTATGGACATGTATCATCACGTTGCACGGTCCTATACAAGCAGTTAAGAGTTAACCCGAGTCCACTTCAATTTTGAGTTAACAAAAGTATTTTCAAGCAACGCCCCTCTCCCCTCCTTCTCTTTCCCACATGCGGAATCACCTCAACAAAAAGCGGTACTGACTGCAAAAGGGCAAATAAAAAGTGTCGCAACGTTGAGAGACTACACGTATATGCACCTACTATGGGAGATGGATCAGCCATGGGGCTTCAAAGGTAGTGCCATAATGAATAGCTTAGCGCCTGGTACATTTGAAATGTCATTGTCAATCCATCCCCCTCCTTGGTGACATCGTGTAAATGTGTTACAAATGCTCACCTCCATTCGTTTTCTGAAGAACCTCAGACCAGTACACAAAATTTTCAGCAGTGTCTGCAATATGAAACGAAAAGTATATGAAGATGATCTTGTGTCAATATGAAAAGAAAAACATGAAGATGGTCTTGTGTCAAAGAGCGGGCAGCAAACCAAAGCAAAGTTCAACGAGTAGTAAATCTGAAAATTGATGATAATAATGATGACGATGACGAAATGTATTACATTTTAGGGTCAAACTCCAACTAAAGACAAGAAAACAAAACGCTACTTATCTACGATTTGCCATAAGAGCGGCAACAAATCAAAGATAAGTAGCGATTTGTTTTCGTGTCTGAATGTCTATTTTGAAAAAAAGGATTTAACAAGACAATTCAATAAACTGTGTTGTAATTGTTCTCTTAAAGCGTGTTTCTTTCTTTGTTCAGAGTGGAATTTCCTTGCATTTTACACACTTGGCAGTCACATTTTTGGTTCGACTAATAATGCAATTGTTATCCACATAAAACCTGAACCCAATCCTGTGACATTCTAGTGAGTGAAATCTCCACACCTCCACAACAAGAACAGAGGGTTTGACCAGACAATTTAATAAACTGTGTTGTAATTGTCCAATTAAAGCGTGCGTCTTTTTGTTTTGTTTTGTTGGATCTCCTTTGCATTTCACACATTGAAAGTCACTTTGTTTTGTTGTGGAATTCGATGATGAATTTGTCATTCATACCGAACCTGGACCCAAGCCTGTGACATATTCTAGTGAGAGAAGTCTCCTCACCTCCACAACAAGAACACAAAGAATGGAAATGCTGGCGTAGTGCAGGATGTGTGCGACCTTGGTAGTGTCGTAGGCCTCCTCTGAGACCTCGTCCATGACCTGCTGCTTGTCGTAGGAAGAGATGTTGGTCATCCAGAACACGAAGGATGTTAACAGTCCCGCATCGCTGGGAGAAATGGGTTAGTTAGTTAGTTATTTGGGTTTAATGCCGAGCAGGCAACTAAGGCCATATCACGGAGGGCTGGGAAAAATGAAAGAATGATGACATGTCTGCATTAACCAATGTAACCTCAAGGCCGCGTTTCCCAAATATTAGAGGTGTCCCATAGTCACTATGTACCAGTTGCAGGAGATGGATCGACGCACTACAGCAGAAAACGAATTGACCATGACAATTCAAGGGTAGTGCCAGATTAGCTTGGCGCCTACTGACGCCAAGCTAATCTGGCACTACCCTTGAATTATCATGGTCGATTCATTTTCTGCTGTAGTGCGTCGGGGTTAAACGGGTTAGTTTGGCAAAAGCCAGTTTGTCCATTTTCGTGAAGAGCGAAATTTTCCAAGTATTACATGGAAAATATGTCTTTTCATTTTTCACTATTTTCCCACATTTTCCTACATGATCTAAACGTTTCAACATTGCATTTATCACCAGATGTCCATGACATAAACATGTCTCGGGCATATACGTGAGCAATGAGCAGAAGATGAAAAGAAAATCTTTCGTCAACGCGCAGTTTGACTCACCTATGGTTTCCCGACGCAATGGGAAAACGACTACAGTCTTCTTGCAGCAGCTCTGTCGTTTTATACGTAGCGTTCCAGTAGATGAAACTCGACAGAAGGTTGTTGTACAGGTCTGTCACAGACTCCTGTTCCTTGCGTTCATTCGGGTAAATCTTATTCATGCGTTCCACGAACTCGTCTTTGTGGTCTCTTTGCGAGATGAACAGGTCTATCAGAAGAAGAAAAAAAAAAACCCACAATGAAGAACAGTCTATAAAATCCCAACAGAAAACAAGAAACAAATAGTAATAACAAGATGAGGCTTTCATCCCAAAGTCTACCGTATTGTTTGGACCTCACGTGCGTTTTTCTTTTAGAAACATTCATATTTTTAAGCGGATTATCCTTCTGATCCATTATCCTCCTTTCTACGCCAACCTCTGATCAAAACACACGCCGGCGAATACAAATAAAGACGGACACACAGCGCTTCCCGCCATTAGTACGCTCTGTGGGCTGGAGTAGCGACAGGAATTCTGAAGAAGAAGAATAGTACGAGCAGAAAAATGGCGTCACTATAAGCTTCACGTCATGGCATCGCTGGTCTCACGACGCCGTGTACACTGTGACGAATTTGATGTTTCACGTCACTCATCCGAAAGGCACGCAGCATCTTCCAGAGCTGACTGTTTTGTTCCACATAGCCTCTTCCAGAGCTGACTGTTTGATGGGAGTAAATTTCAAAAATGAACTAATTATTATTGAAAAAGTTGAAGAGGTACAACGCTGGATTACGAACTCATTAAAGACCTTTTAATCCCCCCCTTCCCCCCCCCCCCCTCCCTCGCCTGATCTGCACGGCAATGGCACACACAAACACACACGGCAGATTGGCACACACACGGCAGACACACGGCGCTTCCTACCGGTTATACGTTCTGTGGGCTGGCGTAGCAGCCATATTTGAAGAATAAGGTGGAATGGCCCATGCCCACAAAGCCTCTTCTGTATGAGCTTGTCTGCATATTACGTTAGCAAATATCATACAAAAATAGAGAGACTGTCTTCCTAAATGAAGTATAACATTGCACCAGCTCATACACATGTAAAACACTGACTTACTGTGTTTTGCGTCAATTAGGAACATTGTATAAACTGACACGGACGCGTTTGGTGTTGTTACGTCACCGTCACTGTTTGATTCTTCTGATGAAATCAAGGAGTCTTACTTTTTACATTTTTTCGCATTGAACTTTTATTTTCGAAAAAAATGAAGAGGTACAAAGCTGGCTACCGACCTCATCCAATGTCTTTCTACAAACTAGCCATATCCAAAATTTCAAGTGCGTATAATCAAAATTGCGGACTCTAATCTCGGTCAATTGACTTTCTATAAACGGTCTTTTATGTCTTAAATGAGACATCCAGTTACAATATGCTCGGAAGCTCCCTTAGCCACCCCTTGAATAAAGTATTTCGCCAAGTCTCAACCTTGTGCGTACAGAAATGTCGGAGATTCTCGTGTTCACACACACACACACACACACACACACACAGACACACACACACAGACACACACACACACAGACACACACACACAGACACACACACACAGACACACACACAGACACACACACACACACACACACAGACACACACACACAGACACACACACACAGACACACACACACACACACACACAGACACACACACACACAGACACACACACACACAGACACACACAGACACACACACACACACAGACACACACACACAGACACACACACACACACAGACACACACACACACACACACACACACAGACACACACACACACACACACACACACACACACACACACACACACACACACACACACACACACACACACACACACACACACACACACACACAGAGCTTCGCGCCCAAACGACGTTCAGCAGCAAGGTTAGAGTGGCTAGACGTGACGTCATTTTTGTCTTGTTACGTATTTCAATACGGTAGACAAAAACCTAAACGAACAAGCGCGCGCGTGCACGCAAGCACCCACGCACGCACTGCGCACGCTCTCTCTCTCTCTCTCACACACACACACACACACACACGCACGCACGCACGCACGCACGCACGCACGCACGCACGCACACACACACACACACACACACACACACACACACTCCTCGTAAGCGTGAGAACAGCAGTACTGGAGAGGTTTCCATCACACACACGCACATATATATAGTGACACTCACGAAAAATGCGTGCTAGAAAATCGCGCAAGTAAAGTCTTCTATTATGTTCAGTTGATTGAATTAGTATCATACCGCTTACAGTTTAATAGCAGTCTTATTTCTGTGGTGTCGTTTTATGACGAGACAATTCAAGACAAAGTTCTCTTACACACAAGTGTTAATGACAATACAATGATATTTCATTGACACTTGTGTAAAAAAGGTATTACTTGTATTCTACTTACGGCTGATGTGGTGAAAATCCATGGTGAGTTCGCCCATGACGAGGATACAGTCGATGACGTTGAGCAAGACGACAAACAGCAGCATGGACTTCGAGTGCACGATTTCCTCACACCGCCTGCGTACTCTGAAACAACAAGTTTATATCATGTCATTTCAACACGTTTACTGTCAAGAAAAACTAAACTGAGGCATAGATTTTCGTGTGCCCCCGCAGTCGCGGGGGCTCATGAGGATCTATGCCTATTGCTGAAAACACTACATGCTTCTTTGACGGTTGAGGATCTTTCAAAACACAATCAGTCACTTGTCAGTGAGGGGGACAGCATATATACGTGTGGCATTAAAAAAAGCAAAATGTTTCAAGCTGCACAAAACTCGCAGAATGACCTCTGATTGCCTCCCTATCCCCGAACAACTCGTACATTTTAACCCGTTTGAGACTTGCCGCACCCGGATACGCGGCAGACTGTCGTGTGTCCGGATGCGGCACGTCTCAAATTCGTGGCAAGGAATATCACCCCACTGCAAGAGTTAATTAACTCATTCGAGACGTGCCGCCTCCGGATACGCGGCTTATGCCCTGTGAAGGCACAAGCCAGTAAGACCATGTTTGACAACAGCCAGATTGTCATTGTAATGCAATGGACTTACTGTCTCTAGCCTCCTTATGGCAGATGTGTTTTTAATGTTTATTTTTTTCTAATTCATTCAGCTCCGACAGACCACTGCAAGACATGGATCGAGAATGATAGTTCAAGAGTGGTGCCAAAATAGCTTGGCGCCCAAAGGCGCCAAGCTATTCTGGCACCACCCTTGAACTAGCATGTTCGATCTGTCTCCAGAATTGTAATACAGACCTTCAGAGGGCAACTTCAACATTTGTGGATTTCGATCCTGGGGCAGAATGTGTTAAAGCCGCTTGTGCTGGTCCGTAAGTTTGGAACTTGCAGGTTTAAGATTAGAGGTCAGAGGTCCAGAATCACAGACCAGCACACGCCTTAACCCATTTAACCCCATGGATGCATTTTCCCAAAGTTTGGAGGCGTAACCTCACGACTATGTATCAGTGGCAGGATAAGGATCGAACACGGTAATTCAAGGGTAGTGGCAGATTAGCTTGGCGCCGTCAGGCGCCAATCTAATCTGCCACTACCCTTGAGTTATCATGGTCGATCCATCTCCTGCTGCGTAAGGGCTAAATGGGTTAAACGAAACCGATTTGAAGTAGTGTCGTTTTATGTATTCTGCCAAGCCAGCTTGCCCTGTGAAGTCAAGACAGTAAGTCCATTTTTGTGAAAAGCGAGATGTTTAAAAATTGAATTACATGTACAATAAAAAATCTCGCTGTGCACAAAACTGTGCGGTTATTTGCTTTTTCAGAGCAGCAATGGCTCTCGTTTTTCGTTCGAAAAGAATTTCCCCGCGTTTCACACTTTCGCAAATTCGAAGATACGCACACATTTGCATAGATCGCAATTCGGGGAGCCAGGCAAAAATCTGCATTTAATTTTCTTTTAGTACGATTCCTTTAAGCGAAAAGACAGAAAAAAAGGTTACATGTACAGTTGGAATTTGCACATACAGTACATTTGGTAGGAGTCTTTCATCACTTCCGCTTCCTTTCGGGCGGTACCCCGAGCATCCTGAAGAAGGATATGCCTGTGGGCACCAGGCAGCAGCCTACCATACCAAGCCATAGGAAGCACGAAGCCGATCTGGGACGCGCACACTAGAACTAAAACACGATGTTTTGTTCCATATTGCGGTTTTTGTCCTCAGTGCGTACTGTACAACAGTAGAACCTGTTTCTAGCGACCACTTTGTTTCGCAAGACAAAAGTGTTCTTAAATGACAGGTGCTCTCTCTCTTTCAGGACAGATCATGAAAGGCAAAAAGTGTCCCCCATCATTAACTTAATCCGCCCCGACACACCACAGCAGGACACGGATCGAGCATGATAGTTCAAGGGTGGTGCCAGAATAGCTTGGCGCCCATAGGCGCCAAGCTATTCTGGCACCACTCGTAAACTATCATGCTCGATCTGTCTCTAGCATTGTAATACATGTCCTTCAGAGGGCAACTTCCAACATTTGGGGATTTCGGTCCTGGGTTAGAATGCGTTAAAGAGCGTCTTTCAAAAAGTGTCACCCGTCAATAAAGACCATCGTTTAGGTGGCTAAAGCCACCTAAATGATGGTCTTTAGTGACGTGAGCTCTTGTAAGGGCGGTCGCTCAAGACAGGTTACGCTGTACTGGCTGATTTACTCTGGCGCAGCTGTTGACGAGCCGTGAGGTCCAAAGTCAGAAACCGGCGCACAAAGTAATGTTTTAGGTGTCATGCGCACAGATTGTTGTGACACGAATTCATAGCGACCGAATGTTAAGGAATCTTGACCTATGCAGCGCGCTGGCACTACACACTGAACTGCACGTTTTAACCTCTTCCTTGCCACTGTATGTACATTTTTGTTCATGAAATCTTTGTTCAATCAACGACCAAAAGCCAAAACCGTCCGAGAAACATGGATACAAATTGTTCTCAGCAAGAGGCATAGATCCTCATGAGCCCCCGCAGTCGCGGGGGCTCATGAGGATCTATGTCTCTTGCAGCTGGATCGTGTTCACTTCTCGACAGTGAAGGGGTTAACTTAGTGCACACCTTAATCCTTCAATGCTTTGTAAACTGAAAGAACTGAAACATATGGCTTAAGGTCTTTGCTCACTACAAAGGTGATTTCAAAGACGCGGCACCGAAAAAGATCTGAGCAAAAATTGACCCCAGCTCGGTTCGAACCCGCGACCTTTTGGACGAGTCAAACCGAACACATCTGTAACTTACAGATATCCAGGAGTCCGATGCTGTATTTCCACCTCATAAAAGTATCTCGGGTGAAGTAGACTGACTCGCGTAGTCGAAAATAATGGCATTTTCATACTCAAGGTAATAAGCGTTATAGTCCCGTTCCATTGGACAGGGATAGAGGTCACGAGGTCACAGTCATGTCGATTGTGCGTCCTTATCACCTACACACTTGTAGGATTCAAAGTTTATCCAGGAGTGTACGTTGTTGAAATGCATCTGGAATATTGACACTCGAATTCATCTGTTTCTATAAAGAAACAACTTTGATTTTCAGATTCCAAGATGCTCCTTTGATAGCTGCACTACACAAACCAATAAAGAGACGATAGGTCCGCAAATCACCACCTAAACACCACATACACTTGGATTCCGAACATTCTATAAAGGAATTCATAAAGTTAAGAAAATCAACAAGTCGATGATTGGTCCACTGACGCGTTAAAACACCACAAACATTTGGATTACAAAAATACGGAGCAGGCATCCTGTTTCTATAATGAAACAATTCAATCTTCAGATTCCAAGAGAAACAGCTAGGAGACTATTGGTCCACTGCCACGTTCAGCATTTAAACACCACAATCAGTCAGACTACGAACACTTGTAGAAGTTAACCAGTTTCTATGTTTTTAGAACGAAACAGTAATCACGTCTTCAGATGACACAGCAGCCAAAGAAACGACAGACAGTAGTGAAGTCACCAAAAGACTATGTGAGATCACAAATCAACTGCAAGCGAAGAGAAATCTCAACAGCGATTTCGAGAATGGCCACACAAGCCACGCAGATGTCTGTTTTCATATTGAGATTATACCATAATCGTATTTCTGCACCTGTTTGCAATCGTATATTTCTGTAGAGATGACGTGCAGAGACGGACTGACCAAAATGAGAGAGAGAGAGAGAGAGAGAGAGAGAGAGAGAGAGAGAGAGAGAGAGAGAGAGAGAGAGAGAGAGAGAGAGAGAGAGAGAGAGAGAGAGAGGAGAGAGAGAGAGAGAGAGAGAGAGAGAGAGAGAGAGAGAGAGACAGAGAGACAGAGAGACAGAGAGAGACAGAGAGAGACAGAGACAGAGAGACAGAGAGACAGAGAGAGAGAGAGAGAGAGATCTTTGAAATGTTTTAAAAATTATATTATACTCTTTTTTAATCAAAGGCAGTATCCGGCACTGCATTTGAACAATCATCGATCCATCTTCTGAAGATGTCTGCAAGTGAAAATCTGAAGACATCTATTTCCATACAAAAAAAATATCTACAAGATTTGTTGCCCGATCCTTGCCAACAGAGGGCAAATTTGAGCAATTTTCCAAACCTCCGGACGAATAATACGAAAATTGGTTCATTTCCATTTCATGAAGAGAGGCTACCGATTTCTGGATGCATAAAACTGGACACAGTGCAAGATAATTTTGTCTTCCTCGGATACGACTTGTTCAGAAATGTGGCACACCCGAGATGGACGGTTATTTAAAGTTGTATGTGTGTTTCTGACTGCTTGTCAATATTAATGAGAACATTTATTTTTTCCGATTAAGACACTTTATTAGAAATGAATGAATGAATGAATAAATGAATAAACGAATGAAGGCAGGTTGAATGAATGAATGAATGAATGAATGAATGAATGAATGAATAAACAAAAAGTTCATAACCTTCAAAACTAGCCGACAAAACAGTCCACGCAACCAACCAATCAACCAACGGATGAAAGAATTCACGACTAAACCTTCACTGCCAGTGGACGCAGATTGTGTTTTTGAAAATACTGTAAATTCAAATAGCCTCAGCCGTCAAAGGAACATGGATACAAAGTAGTGTCAGCAGCAGGCAGAGATCGGCATGAGCCCCAGCAACTCTTGCATTTGGGCGGTATTCATTTTTTCTCGGCAGCAAAAATACGATAATAGCACGTAATATCATTCTATGATATTTGATAATGGTGTAAATTTCGGACAACGTCAGCAGATGCAGTATTTACGTGAGAAGTCCCTCGCCAAGCCAATTCATATGTGCGCAAAAGGCATAAATTCTTATGAGCAACTGCTGTCGCAGGGGCTCATGAGAGTCTCTGCCTTCTTGCTGGCATCGAAAGGCTTCATTTACATCACTATTCAGAGCAGTCACCCAGATCTGAATTCACCGTTTACCCTGATGACGTAGTTCAATATGAGAAAAAAAAATCAGCGAAGCTAAATTGTGTAAGCGAGAGACATTAAATTTTCATATTTGCAGGGGCTCATGAGAATCTACGCCTCTTGAAAATGGAATGGACCCATGAGGATTGTTGACTCTTGCAGTGGCGGATGAGGACGCGAGAAGAACGCGGCTGGATGAGCGATGATGTGACCGGATAGCTTTCTTCAGTAAGAGGACACAAACGAAGCCAAACTCTGGGGGCCAGAGGCATAGATTCTCATGAGCCCTTGCGATTTGCAGGGGCTCATGAGAATCTATGCCTCTTGGAGATAGCATGGGCTCATGAGAATCGTTGACCCTCCTAGATGGAAGCGGCTGGGTGAGAGACAAGGACGTCAACTGAGTCTTTGGCATTCGATGGTGCGACATATGGACTGGTGACAGTTTGAGCAAACACGATCCGACTTTTTACCAGAATATCACCGGAAGATGTGCTGCGCTCCTGTTGTGCGCCTTCTGGCCGAAAACCACTGGTGCCGCAGCGTGGTATACGGATCGTTATCTTATCCAGGTCTGATCCAGGGCAGGAGGGTATTCATATCAAGGCAACGACCTGAAAAGACCGTATCCTGAATTCCTGACATGATATTCTTCCTCTTGTGCGCATTCACCTAGATGTTGCTGATTGGTCACGCATACTGATACAGTCTACTTCGCTTACAACAAGGTCGGATATAGCAAAAGTTGGATATAACAACACTTTATCAGAGGGTCCCGACAACTCTCTTTTCATGTAAATTACTTCGTTTATAACAAACTTCGGGATATAACAACAAGAAATATGGGTCTCGTGACTATTTATTTATCTGAACTTTGCTATATAACGGTAAGCTAAGACTGTTAGCATAAATAGTCCAGACCGACCTACTTAGTTGTATCAACTTTTACACATCAGTACGGTTTTTGTCCTCCGAATTTAAAAAAAATATGGTAGAGTTTGAAATTTGGCTGGTCGGAGCGCATTCCGGAGCACGCACATGACGTTTTAGGCGTGCGGGGCAGAAATTCTGGCAAAGAAGTAACAAGATAAAAATGACGTCACGTCTAGCTACGCAAACCTTGCTAGAGAACGTGTTTTGTTTGGCGCCAAAGCACTCTGTGTGTGTGTGTGTGTGTGTGTGTGTGTGTGTGTGTGTGTGTGTGTGTGTGTGTGTGTGTGTGTGACAGCGACTAGAGCCCGCGTTTGAGGACGGACAAGCTTGAAATTTTAGGATATTTTCCCTAAAAGAATTATCTCGGAACCTTCTTTTTTTCGATTTTTTTTATTAAGATGCTTATTGGCAAGAAAATGGCCGTTTCACAAAAATCCGTTGATCCACACTGGAGTCCGTAATCTTTTTTATTTTTATTTTTTTACTAGATATTTTGCGTATAGCTAGATAAAAGGGAGATACTGAATGAGTTCGTTAACCAGCATTGTACCTCTAGAACATTTTGAGTGATAATTAAATATTTAATAAAATATTTTCACGTTTTTGGGATTAATATCACGAATTATATGGGTTAATCTTAACACAATTTTAAATCTTTTTTTACGAAACCCCCCCCCCCCCCCCCCCCACCTAATACTCTAATAATCGCCTGATTTTTCGTATATGGGATTTACGTAAGCCTACAGTTTGTCTCGGCTGTCGGGTACGATTAGGTCAATTGTGACCTGTAGGCCTATGCCCTAGGTGTGAAAATCAGACAATGTTCTGCACCACCTTTTAGAAGTCCTTTGTAAAACAGCTAACACATCTTTAATTTTTCTTTCATGAAAAAAACAAACAAACTATCTTCTCATTAATACCCGCATGATTGTTCATAAACAGTGTTTGCATAAGCCTGCTGTTTGTCCCGGCCCTAGGGTAGGATTAGGTCAAATTGTGACATGTAAGCCCTAGGCGTGAAAATCATAAAGAAAATTGCAAAGTTGATTCTCTAATACGTCAAATGTTAGTACTGCGATGATTGACGTATAACATCGAGTCGTCACCATGAACACGGCGTGGCGGGACTAATGCCATGACGTGCAGCTTGAAGTGACGTCATTTCGCTGCTCGTGCTATTTTTCTTCTTCAGAATAGCTATGCTACGCCAGAGAGATAGATAATGTGGGGCTCCCAACCCACCCCTTCCCTAATCAAATGATTATTCTAATTAAATCGGTAATTAGACTAACGCGCTCCAGCAAATCCCACCAACGTTTTAAATACCTAGCCATTTTAGTTCCACTCCAGAAATCATTCAAGCTACGTTTTTTGATCAGCTACCAACCCGCGAGTATTAAGGCAGATCCCCCACTCCCACCTAAATAATTAATGCTGTCATTGACTACTATCAGCCGTTTTCGGGAAATGATTACTTGCGTCATTGTGGAAATTCCCGTTAGGTGTAATTGCCACATCACCCCACCCAAAAGTAAGTGACGTCAATGTTGCCAATAACAACGCCACATGTCAACTCGTGACCCTAGTCTCGTGATCAAGTATTGCGTCGTTGAGACGTTCGTAGGGCGTGAAGACAAACTTTCTCGTTCTTTCCATTTACTTTGTGTTGGAGTGCGGTTGTGTTCTCAGAGTGACGGACTAACTTATCCGGTGATAGCACTAAATCTTGTAAAATATCCTACGTGGTGAGCGGTAAGTGACTGTTAATTGAACGCTGACTAACGTAAGTTACAAATGACTGGTAGTTTGACGGTAATTTGTCTGTTAAACTTGTAATATTTAGAAACAAGAAAAGGTTTCACAATTAGTCTACAGTGCGCTAGTGTTAACCAGATCGGTTTAGTTTAATTTGCCTACGCTGACTAACATTCACTCATTATAAAAATGAATTGGACTCAGGAAGAGGTGTTGATCTTACAATCACATGGTGAATACCATGAAAAAATGGCTACTTACATTCATTCCGTTTTGACCAAAGCTCCAGAATTTTGGTTAGAAAAACCGGAAACCGCTGGGAAATTTCAGTGGCTAACGAGTCTGACATGTTAAGGTCTGTGGTAAGCCCGTCTACACGGAACACGTTAAATCTGTTGAGTAACGGTTGGTTTGTAAACAACTAAGAAATGAGAGTAGAACACAGAGTTAAATGACTCTTAACATAAAGTCTTCAATATTCTGTTTACCCCCTTGCCGTTGACGCCGTCAGCGCGGACTGCAGACAGTGTCATTCAGTTGAGTACAGCGAGGACAGAGACAGAACACAGAGTTAAATGACTCTTAACATAAAGTCTTCAGTCTTCTATTAACACCCTTGCCGTTGACGCCGTCAGCGCGGACTGCGGACAGTGTCATTCAGTTGAGGACAGAGACAGAACACAGAGTTAAATGACTCTTAATACAAAGTATTTAATCTTCTAATGACACCCTTGCCGTTAACACCATCAGCGCGGTTTTAAAATAGATTGTACGTAGCAACCACCGCTGGTGGTAAATAGCGCGGCGTGGGCTCAGCGGCCTGTAGAGCAACCAAAAACATAGACAGAACACAGAGTTAAATGACTCTTAATACAAAGTCTTCAATCTTCTGTTTACCACCTTGCCGTTAACGCCGTCAGCGCGGTTTTAAAATAGATTTTACGTAGCAAACATCGCTGGCGCGCGGCGTGCAGACAGTTTCATTTGAGTATTGGTGCAGACAAATACGTCACTAGCTGCAATGCGGAAGTTGCCGATCTACTTATATTTAGCGGCCTGTAGCTCTGTAGCAAGCAAAAACAGAGACAGAACATAGAGTTAAATGACTCTTAATACAAAGTCTTCAGTCTTCTATTGACACCCTTGCCGCTAACGCTGTCAGCGCGGTTTTTAACGTAAACACTGACATAGGGACTTAGTAACGTGACTAAGTACACAGTCGCCGCGTCTATATCGTGTCATACAACTGAAATGCGGTGAAGTTTTCTGCGGACTGGAGTCTACAATATTCAAGCATGCTGAATAAAGATTTTGTGTCTGTCTGTCTGTCTGTGTGTGAGTGCTTGTATGTGTGAGTGCATGCATGTATGCGTCTGTGTGTGTGTGTATGCGTGTGTCTGTCAGTGTGTGAGTGCATGTATGTATGTATGTGTGTGAGTGTTTGTGTGTGCGTGTGCATGCGCGTATGTATGTATGTGTGTATGAGTGTGTTTGTCTGTCAGTGTGTGAGTGCATGTATGTATGCGTGCGAGTGTTTGTGTGTATGAGTGTGAGTGTTTGTCATTGTGTGAGTGCATGTATGTATGCGTGTGCATGCGTGTATGTATGTGTGCGAGTGTTTGTGCGTGTATTTATGCATGTGTATATATAGTTAGTGTTAGAGATATGATAATTTCAAGAACATTTATACCATTGACTCTACGTCAATACCCCAAAACACAGTTATTTAATAATAACCACACACACACAAAACATTCTTATATACACTTGATACAAATTTAAGTTACCTACAGACACTTGTTAACAAATTTCCAAAGTCACCTACAACCGCTAACTAACTTTACAGGTAACTTTGAAGTTAGTTGGTGCAAGTTCTGATAAGTGACTTAAAACAAGTTCTTACAAGAACCTAATCATAAGATCTTGTAAGTTATTGAACCAAGTCAACAACTTACTCGGACAGATTTCCCAAGTTACAAGGACAACGTAAAATCTTTTTTTTTAGTCTGGTGGAGGGGCAGATGGTGTTAGGTAGGCAGGGGTGAAAGGCATGACATCTCTTTGCGAAGTGTATGACAAAAATAATGGATTACCAAAACCTATCGTTACTTGCTTGTAAGTTCTCGAACTTTTTTCATAGTTTCTTCTACGCCTATCTTTTTTCCTTGTTCTAAAAAAGATTTCTTTAGCTCTTCAACATTTACAGCCTGACTACGCATCTTATTCTGTATTTCAGACTTTTGTTGTTTATAGTTGGCCAAATCATCCTGGACTCTTTTAAATTCGTTATCGTCAATTTCATTATCTTCCAAAGATTTACTAATAATAAGTTTCATACTCGTCAGCTTAGCTGCTGCGAGCGTACTTAATGCTTCATGCTTTTGCAACTTTGTATAAATTTTTTTGTTAAGGGCTTCCATACCAAAGCATGCCAGGCTTGTGGCAAGGCCAACAGCTTCAACAGCAATTCCTACGACACTTCCCACCCCCGTTGCAAACAGAGTTATACCTCCTACAGATAATCCGGCCGAAACCACCCCCATGGCCATTGATGTGTTGTGTACAGAATTGAAAACCGTATTGTAACGGCGTTTACACCTCGAGTATTTTGCTTGTTCTTCTTCCAAATACTTCAACGCTTCTGTAATATTCATTAAACGGAATGAATCTGCCTTTAATGTTTTATCACACTCAATAGGCTCAAGCTGCTCAGGTGGTATTTGTGGATACAAGTTCACCATTTTTTATGACAAATATTTTTTTAATCAGCAATTACATTTTGCAACTCTTCAAAAGTATACAATTTGCTGGCATAATAAAATGCAACAAGATCAATGTGTTCAAGGTTTATGTAAGTTAGACGAACAAAAGTTGCTTTGTCGACCACCACCTTGACAGCTGGAACACTGCTCGAAACATTAATAACATCATTATTTTTTGTAATAGCAATAAAGACCTTTGATGATTCTGTTACTGTTTCATTCCATGTAAGTTTAATTCCTTGTGCTATATTTGCCTCTTTTGCAGAAGCAACAGATTTCATGATAATTTCAAATACTATTGTCACTTCTCTAGCCACGACTAAGCTTGCTGGCATAAACACAACAGAAGTATCTGATCTACCCTTTCTAGTTGTAAGAAGATATCTCCGTCTCTCATAATTTTCAACTTTCAGTTTTTCTCTGCTATTGTTGTCTGGGGCAAAACTTGGAACAAGGCTTACAATAAGCGGCCCAGAATTAACAACCTTCCTAAACACTAAGGCGCCTTCATCATCAGTGTATACATAAGGACTAATAAATTCAATCTTTATGTCCCAGTCAATTGTGGGTGGTGGTGCCGGTACAGGTGAAACAACCCACTTACTACCCACATGTATTAAGTTGTAAGGCGCATTATTTACAGGTGGAGTAGGTACAGTAACATCACGAAGCTGACCAAGTTTAGGAATCTGTTTTTCACCGTCTTTTATGTCAACAATTACTTTCCTCTTGTACATGCCATTTGAATCAAGTTCAAAACCATATATTTCTCCAACATCCCCTTCCTTCTCAAAATCCTGGACGTCTGCCAAATCTTTCAACTCTGTTACTGGACATGCAACTGGTATGATTGTTCGCTTTGGACCAAGACCACTCATTTTTATAAACAAAAATAAAATTATTTAACTTCTAACACTACACTAAAATCATGCATAAGAACTGGTTTGTCATCCTGATTAGTTACAGATAAACACAGTGATTCAAAGAAACTAGAACCTAATTTCTTAAACTGCAAATTAGGAAATCTAACAACTACACTTTCACAATACGGAGCAGTTCCAGTAGGTAAGCATCTCAACAAAGTTGAAGGCTTACCATTGTGAACATTCTCAGATGTGTTTAGTTCTTTCAAATAAACATTTAGCACTGTGTGTACTGACAAATGAACAGGATATCTGCCAGTTATTCTTGGTTTTTTTGGTGATAGTAGACGTTCGACTGATTGTGACCAATCTTCATCTAGATGTGTTATTTTTTTACCTAAAAATCCAAGTAATAATAAAAGACTAATTGATAAAGAAAACTGACCACTTTTTGGAAATTTAATTGTAACAAGTAAATTAGCTGGGTTTAAAGTTGCTTTAATTTTAAATTCATTTTGAAGCCATTCAGCTAAAGTACAAAAGTCATAATACCCAGCTCGTAAAGTATCACCCTTCTCAATACCATCAAGAGTTCCACTTACAGAATAATTTTCATCATCCGTTACATTAAACCACTTTACTGTATAAAACATTTCATGGATAGCCACAGCCTTGTTACCATCTCGATTATCGATTCCATTAGTTAGCCACACTGGTTTGCTCGTGTCAAGATTTGTTAAGGTTATAAACATTTTTATTATCACATATAAAAAAAGCACAATGGAATTTAAATCACCAACAATTGCCATTGTAAACGCGTTTCAATTTAACGTGGATGCCAAGTATGATGTTGCACCAACTTATGACCAGAAAATAATTCAACTAAATCAGCTTGATATAGCTTTGTCTGAAGGAGATTTATTTCAAGTGAAAGTGCCAAATCCTTATGAGCATTACCTAAACCCTCCAATTACAGATGACTCTACTGCAAGAAAGTGGTCTTCAAGCCCACTACAGATGTTTCAAAACCAACTTAACTTTGCTATACTATGCTCAACTACAGGCTGTGGCGTTTCTTTTACAGACCATTTGAATCACCCAAACAAACTGATTAAGTCTATCGTTTCCACATGTATTACCAGCTTAGAAGAATACTGTCAGAACTGCATACCCCACTGCCCACTGAATCCAGTTTTAATCAGTTTAACAATCCCATGGATTTGAAAGCATTTGAACGGATCTGCAATGAATTTAACATCAGTACAAAGTATGACTTTACACAAAAACTTGATGATCACAAAGGCATGGGAACATTGTATTATGCTATGAGTCACAGACAATACCCTCAAGATTATTACCCTGGTTACACTTCATTCTCATCAAAATCTGAAGTGTGGTTAGGATCAATAGAGCAGAAGCAGACTAATGCGTGGACCACATTTATTTTAGATAAGAGTGACGGATTTACTCAAGCAGGAGTCGAACGCATAAATGAGTCTATCAGAACATATGTGTGGTGTATTCTAGGAGCACAAGCTCAAACAAAATCAAACATTTAGAATGGAAGTGGAAAGTTCGATTCACAAAAACAGTTTCTCGCTAATCTTGAAGATTCAGTAAATTCATCAGTTGATCTCCCATCTAGCATACAACGTTACCAAGATGTTCTCAGATATGCTAGATCAAAAGTTGACTTTGTAGTTGGTATTGGGTTATACATGTTGCCATCAGACCTTCAACTTCAAATGGGGACAATAACAAATTATAATAATGAAATAGTTGTTGCAGGTGTTGGTCAGAAATTAGGACTCAATCAATCTGTAAACTTGGGGGCCACAACCACACATGTACAGTCATTAAAACCATTACAGACAGTAACACCCCCGGCCACGGCACCAGTAACAGCTCCAGCTTTGACACCGGTACCCATAATGATAACACCAACACCAATCCTTGACACACATGAGTCAGAGAGAACAGCATTGGTAATAGGTCTCACTGGATTAGGGGTTTTACTTCTTTACCTGTTTCATTAAATAACCCACCATCAACCCTCCTACTGTAACCAAAAAGACCCACACATGCTCTGCCATAAACCCTACTGCCTTCGCTGCAGTACTAATCAACCAACTGACAACCGTGCCTATAATGCCAGGCAACGCGTCTACTGCTTTCAGAGCCAATTTCTTAAGCAAGTCTGATATGTGAGACAGTTGTTTCTTTACCCACGACTGTAAGTCTTTTGGATCTGTGGGGACTGGTGCTGGAGGTGGAGAACCACCCCCGGAGACAGCCAACACAACTGTACTGATAATAAACCCCAGAGCTGTAATTAAACTGGCAATTGTGATACCCTGTTCTCTGAAAAGTGTTTTAAGTCTCTCAGCCAGAGTAGTGTCTTCGTGAAGTATTTTTTTAATAGTTTCTCTAATCCTGTTAACTTGGGTTTTCAGTTTTTGTCTCCCAATACTAATCGCTTCTAACCTTCCTGATCTTTCTATCTGCAAATCAATTAATCTGTGTTGAATTCTTTCTTTCATTTCTGTGTCTGCGGTAGCCAGTTTCTCTTTTTCACGTTCTATGTGTTTATCAAGCTCTCCTAGTTTGGCTAAATTATTTACCATCTCACCTCTTATTGTCTGCAGTGATTTATCCAAACCCATAATCTCCCTCATTGACAAAGGTGGATCATCTATTGTTTTCATAACATCATTTATTTGTCCTTCAGTAAATGAAGTTTCTTGTATCACTGTGTTTGCTATTTCTGGTAGGCTTGTTATTGGTGCCATTTCAATATCATGCCCCGTTGGCAACTTTGTTTGCGTGTCGTGAAGCACACTAACAAGTCTTGGGGAAACAGGAGACCCTCCAATACCAAGGTATCTTGCCAACCCAGAGTTACCACCGACTTCACCTTTAATTGTACTTAAAGCTCTAAACTTAGAAGGATTATTTTTATGTGTTAGATTTATTTTCCCTCTGTCTGTATTTACAAATAAGTGTCCTTTATCATATTCAAACTGATTAGGATCTATTACATCTGGGTGGACACCAACACTGTCATAAAATGAGTTTACTTTGTCTTTTAACAGTTCGTGATACATACTAGACATAGTTACCATTCCAGTCATATCTGTTGCACCAGTATCATAGTCATTCATGTCATCCATTTCAAAATCTTCATGATTAAATCCTCCCGCTGCCATTGTTTTATTAATTTATTATTTTTTATTGTGCATAATAAAAATGACACAGTCTTACGGACCAAAGTTAGACCCATTTAGAAAACTACGTGAGCCCCTGGGTGTTAAGGGCATTCGACAAACAATAGTCATCACAAACAATCCAAGTACCATAGACCAGAACCAAACACTTACAGTCAAGTTTCCAAACCTAGGACCCAGTGACGTTATTGTTCCTGGCACTGCACGCCTAGCATTTAATATTGAACTATCATCAGACGCAGACGTGAACAGAACACTAGTTAACAATCTTGGCAGAGCAATTGTTAGAACTATTAAAGTAAAACTTGAAGGACAGGAAGTGTTTAGTCTTGATGACTCAGATGTATTCTACTGTTACAAAGACCTTTGACTAACAAGAGAAGAACGAGAAGACCGTATTTACCAAGGCATACAGCCAGATAATGTTGGTAAACTTCGAATCGACGCCGGAGATAAAGTAACTAATACAGCCATGGATGTTATAATGGCCGAAACATATGGATCCAGATTCTACATTCCACTTGAGTTTGAAATCCTAACAGCTCATCTGCCTTATTATCAAGGAGCACTGAATGACCGTCTGAGTTTTGAACTAACCTTCAATGACTACTCCAAAGTTATTAAATCATCTGATCTTAGTGCAACATATAAGATCTCTAACATTTCCTTGGAATATGAAATTGTCACACACACTGAACTAGCCAGACTCATACAAAATCAGTATCAGTCAAGACTACCAATTTATTATGACAGGGTGATTAGACATAGTTTAATACCCAAAGACAAAAGCGACCCAATGTGGAACATAAACTTAAACACGCCTGCTAGGTCACTGAAAGGTATTTTTATGTTGTTTATTGAACCAGCGGCTCCATACAAACGGGATTCAGAAAAATTCTACAATCCTAAGATTACACATTTGTCCTGTACAATCGAAGGCCGTCCTAATCAAGTGTACGCATCTGGAATGTTACCATACCAGCACTACGATGAGATCACAAAGTATTTTGCAGGAGGAAGGATTAGAGATAAACCAGCAAACATTGCGTGCAAAGATCTACATCTGTATGACGTTAGGATCGGTCAATACCTGACAAACAAGTATGCACTGTGGTTAGACCTGCGTAGTACAGATGATGACTATCTTCATGGGTCAGGACGAACTGTTGAGAATGGTAGTGATGGGATAACAATTCAGATACAAAAGAAGGTTGAAACTGCTGCAGCCATAAATGTGACCCTCTCTCACAAAATCAGTCTTAACTCGCATTTTGGATGTTTTGACATATATACATTTCTGAAAACTACAATGTTTGCTGATTACTGTGATATATGACTGTATGCTGTAGTGCAAAAATTGTAGAAGTTGTTAGTGTTTAAAGTTGTTAAAGCCTCCGCGGCCATTTTGAGAAAACCGCCTGGGAAGTTTCTGTGTGCAGCATAATTGGGGCCAAGGGCAGACTTTTAAAATCATTTTAAACCTATTTAATGGCATTTTTCATGATAAAGATTTTAACCATACGATACTTTGGTGTATGTAGAATACATTTCTGCAAAAAAGTTAAAATGACCCAGATTGACCCCCACCACATATTATTGCGTGCAGTGCTGATCGGCTCCCTGCGAGTTAAGACTGGTTTCGTGAGAGAGGGTCACAAATATATATTTGTACCTGATATATGACGCACAATTCAATATACAAGACAGTAGACTGAGTGGACACATATATTAAAATTATATTGTGTATTAAAATGAACCGGAGCTTAATGACACTCGATCCACACTGTGGTTTATTTTGTGGTGCCACAGGCTGTGGAAAAACTGAATTTGTTCTTAACCTCTTACAAACAAGATACATCCACCACTTTGAAAACATTGTAATATTTTGTCCTACGATAAAACACAACAAAGCTTATCACAACCGTTTATTCATTTGGACTGACAGCAACATATACTTAGTCGACCCTGAGAAAAAACTGAATGACTACCTACAATATTTTTACAAACAATTTGAAGGACAGCCAACGTTGTTTATTGTTGATGACTGTTCTGCAGAGAAAGACATTGTCAAGAAGAGAAACACTTTAGCAGAACTTGCCTTCAGTGGCAGACATGCAAACGTTAGTGTATGGATTCTCACTCAGAAATATAATGCTGTACTGAAAGATTTTCGAGAACAGTTAAAGTTTATATGTTTGTTTTACTGTAAGGATCGTGACAGCTTCGAAGACTGTCTCAGAGAAAACGATGTCATCCCAAATAAGCATGAACGGGATGATGTAAAAAATAAACTGAAATCAACTAAGCATCTAAAGCTCATTTTAAAGACAGATCAGCCCACAGGGTATGGGTTAGTAAATTAATTTATACTTTTAGTTTGTCTATAAAAATGACAGACGGACAAAAGGAGCAAAATTGGCCTATTGGTGAAATCATAGATATTACATATTGCTTTAAAAATATTAAATATGTAAGCCAGCTTTATAATAAAGAGTCACCTGGTAATTTATTTATGTTACCAACAACACTGTATATGTCTGGTAATATAACTTTATGTGTTGATAATCCATTTATTAAAAAAATAACTGTTGATATTAATACACAATCATTTACTGTTAATGATTATTACAGTGATTGGTTTGGCAAAGTGTGTAGTGATTTAGCAAAAGAACTATATAAAATAAATTTATATTTTAACGTTGTTACATTTAATAAAATGGTATTGCACATACAAAACCAATAATGATGATTGAGTCAGTGTGTAAACAAATCTGTTTTGTAGGAGTTACAGTCAATAAAGTGCCATTTTCATTATATAATTTTCTATTTATTTTTTTGTCAGACAAATAAAAAAGATGGACAACCATCAAAGATTAAGAAACGTGTTTCACACAACTGACTTACCTATATCTAATATTTACAATGTCTATGAATCAATAGAAAGATCTTTTTTAGTCATACAAAATAACCTTCTTTCTGATAGTGTAAAGATTCAGATTGTTGCAAAAATAGAATTTGCCAGAGATGTTGGTGAAGTTATTGTAACGTATATCTCGACAAGGCTGCACACAGTTAATTCGAGAAGAGAACTAGAGAAAGTGTTTAGAGAAAGATTGTTACCAGACTTCCATGAAGCAATTGACAGAGCAGAAATGCAAGGGTCTGGCTGGCATGAAGGCCTTGTACATGAACTACAACTGAAGCAGTCAAGATATCATCCTATACTAGGTAAATCATGGATACCACTTCCAACACTGAGGTTGCAAACAAAAAGGCTGTAGTCAATATTCAAAACAATGACAACTATTGTTTCATGTGGTGTGTGCTTGCTAAACTTCATTTTGTAAAAGCAAAACCTGATCGTGTATCTAACTATACCAAATTTGTAAACGAACTCAACTTCAGTGGCATTGAGTTCCCTGTTAAAATAGAGGATATAGACTTGTTTGAAAAACTAAATCCTGGTATATCTGTGAATGTGTTTGTGTGGGAAAATGAATCTGAGAATAAGTTACAGCCAATTAGAGTATCTCCAATTGCCCCAACCTATGGGCAGCCAGAAGATAAACATGTTGACATGTTGCTAATAAGATCTGGTGATAACTTTCACTACACAATTATCAGAAGTATGTCAAGACTAATTCATCATACAACAAAACATGACGGTAAACAGGAATTTTGTAAAAAATGTTTACAGAGGTTTTCCTCTATTAAAGTAGCACACAAACATGTGCAGCACTGCAGGTCGGCTGATGACATTCAAACAATACTGAGGTATCCAGATCCTGGTAGTCAAGTGTATTTTAAGAACTATGGGAATCAGCAAAAGCTGCCGTTTGTAGTGTATGCAGATTTTGAATCACTCGTTGTTCCATATGAGGGTCCTGTTCCAGAGTCATTACCAAAGACTATAAAATTGAGTGACCAAGTGGTGTGTTCTTTTGGATACATT
>BTPG01000008.1:139765622-139813122 GCA_036245525.1 Semisulcospira habei
TTTGTTAGGTCAGACGGTCTTCATTCAGAACCTGTTATCTACAGGGGTGAAAATGCAGCATGCCTGTTTTTAACAGAAATGAGACAACTGTATAGTCAGGTAGTACAATATCTCACAACATGTCAGATGCCTTTGGTGATGACAGAAGAAGACAAACTAAAATTTGATACAGCAGAGACGTGTTGGATTTGTGAACAGCCTCTGGGAGGTGATAAAGTTCGTGACCACGATCACATAACTGGGCGTTACAGAGGTGCTGCACATAACAATTGTAACTTATTATTAAAAACAGATCCTAAGACATATAAGTTACCAATCTTTTTTCACAATCTGAAGGGATATGATTCACACATCATCATGCAGGCTGTTGATGAGTCTTACAGAAAAATTAGTTGCATTGCCCAGACAACTGAGAAGTACTTGACTTTTAGATTGGACAAATTAGCATTTTATGACTCCATGCAACATTTGTCTTTAGGTCTTGCTAGTCTGGCAGAAGGACTGAGTGAGTATCCAATAACAAGTAAATATTTTGAGCCGGACTTGATTAAAAAAGGTGTTTATCCATATGAGTACATCAGTGACTGGGTAGTTTTTGAGGAAAGGAGACTGCCTCCAAAAGAGAAATTTTATTCTACACTAACTGGTAAAGGTATTTCTGACTCTGAATACCAGCATGCACTTGATGCGTGGGAAAAACTAGGGTGACAGACAATTGGTGATTACCACGATCAGTACTTAAAGGCTGATGTCTGTTTGCTAGCAGACGTATTTGAAAGTTACCGTGAAAAGGGTTTGTTACACTACAAGCTTGACCCTGCTTGTTACATAACTAGTCCTGGCATGACATGGGATGCATTTTTGAAATCCAGTAAGATATCTATAGACCTGTTGTCTGATCGTACGATGGGTGAAATGGTGGAACGTGGATTGAGAGGTGGTATTAGTCTAGCAGCAAACAATTATGGCAAGGCCAACAACAAATATCTTGACGACTTTGACCCCTCAAAGCCAATGTCATTTATTACATACTTGGATGCTAATAATTTGTATGGATTTGCAATGTGTGAATTGTTGCCATTAAAAAACTTTTGTTTGTATGATTTGTCACAGTATGGCATAAAAAAATTAACAAAATATATTATGGATCGAGGTCAAAATGATGAAAAGGGTTGGATCTTTGAAGTAGACTTGGAGTATCCACACCATTTACATGATTATCACAATGATTATCCGTTGGCTGTTGAGAAAATGAGTATGACGGGGAAAAAAGAAGACACCAAACTTGTGCCAAATTTAAATGACAAATTTAATTACGTTTGCCACTATCGATTGCTGCAGTTTTACATCAGACATGGGTTAGTACTAAAGAAAGTTCACAGAGGAATTCAATTTGATCAGAGTGCTTTCATGAAAGATTACATAATGAAGAATACAACATTGCGTGCGAGAGAAGGTAACACTGCATTTGACAAAGACTTCTTTAAGCTTATGAACAATGCCTGTTTTGGCAAGACAATGGAAAATCCTCATCACCGCAAAGATGTGAGACTGGTCACAACTGAATCGGGTGCAATTAAACTTACAAGTAAGCCTCAATACACAGGGTATAAAGAATTTCATTCATCATTGTATGCTGTGTCACTCAAAAAAAAGATTGTTAAACTGGACAAGCCAGTATTCATTGGTATGGCAATTCTGGAGTTGTCAAAACTGGTGATGCTTGAATTTTATTATGATTACTTCAAACCAAAGTATCCTGACTGCCGTCTGTTATACACTGACACTGACTCTATGATCATTGATGTGTGTACTGAAGACTTTTATGAAGACATGAAAACAGAGTTACACATGTATGACACGTCTGACTACCCTAAAGACCATCCACTGTTTAGCACACAAAACAAGAAAGTGCCTGGTAAGTTTAAGGATGAACTAAATGGTGTGCCTATAGTTGAGTACGTTGGACTGAGATCCAAAATGTATTCAATACTGCACCAAAAAGGTAGTCAGTCGAAAGCCAAAGGTATAAAAAAAAAACAGCAATAAAAAAATAAAGACATTCGTCATGAACATTACAAGCAAGTGTTAGATGGTGCATTAATGCCTGATTATCCAAACAAGTCACTGAGATCAAACAAACATAATCTTGAAATGATCCAAACACATAAGAAGTCTCTAGCAGTTGGGGATACAAAAAGAGTGTTTCACACTAAGGAAAAAGCTTATGCACCAGGTCATTACAGGCTCAAGTTATCTGAAGAAATAGCTGATAATCTGCTTGATAAACTAATTGATGAATTGAAATTGTTAAAAATGAGTAACGGTGTCTGGGGGAATAATCTGTAATTCTTCTCTGACAAATGCCCTCTTTGGTGCAGGCTCATACAGATAATATATTGTTGCATTAGCCGAAGGAACTATTTTTTTATATTATGAACAGATGTAGACCAAATTGGATCAGTTGCCCTACGTCTAACGTCATTTTCAGCCTCACCAGGTTGATACAAATATCTCACCTGTTTTGTAAATAAGTTAGTGTCTGGAGGTGTTATTGCTTTTATTTCTGACGGTATTGTTTTCAATTTAATAGAATCAACAGGTTTAGGGTGACCATCATTATTCATTGCTTTTATCACAGAAGGTAATCTTTTAACCCACTCAGTGTTACGTGCGTCATGCATGAGTTCCTTAGAATACTGATAGCTAAAAAGTCTCTCCGATAATTGCTTGTTAAAGTTTTCAACAATTGCCTGTGATCTATGCAAGCCTGGAATACCGCGTCTAACCAGTACGCCATGCTTTGCAAATAATTGATTAACAGCCCCTTTAAATTCACTCCCATCATCAACCTGCACAAGCCTAGGGTATTTTAAAGGACCTCGACTATATATTTTTGATAATGCAGTGGCCACTGTTACAGCTTTTTTGTCAGTTATGGGTTCTGCATCCTTATACCTTGAAGCTATGTCAACAACAGTTAATGCATACTTGTATCGTTTCTTTCTTATTGTGTCATGCGGAAGAAACAGGAGGTCCATTTGGTGTGTGTCATTAGGTGATGTGTTTTCAAAATGAGGCCTTGTTATTTTTCTTGGAGCAGGAAGATATATTTGCCAAATTGCCTGTTTTTTAAGCCACTGTTTTATTTGGTTAACATCTCCACCCACAGCAGCATGTAATTTTTTTTATTGCAGTATTCCCTTTCCAGTAGCCAATTGGGGAGTAATATATTTTTGATAGTTTAGCGTCTGCCATTTTTTCTAGCAATATAAACTCCTGTAAAATATACTAATGTCATTCCTACTAAAACAAATATTATTTCTCCATTTCTTTGTTCTGGGCTTGGTTGGTAGTAGTCACTAAGTTTTGGTTGTGGAATAGACATGTCTTCACCAGTTACAAGATAGTATTCTTTGATAGCGTCATCGACATTTGAAAATGTATGCTGTGCGTGACCCTCAAGTTTTAGTTTTTCATTAATAAAATCAAGTTTTTCAATTCTTTGCTTTTCATAATCTTGTTGAGCTTGAGCTAGTTTTTCAGATGCCTCATTGTGTCGCTTCATTTCTTCTGCTGATTCTTCTTTACTAACTTTTGAAAAGAAATAGTTTGATCCACTAAAAGCTAATGCGTTAATAACTGCACCACCAATCATGACAGCTATAGTTGCCATATTTTTATTTACATAGAAATATTTTCTGGAATAATTCCTTGCTTGACTAGAAAATCTTTTGTTGCAATCGATGCTGTTATAACAACTACTAGTTTAGCACTGTCTTCGAAGTCTAATTTACTAAGGTCTGCTGATTTCATTTTGAGAAGACTTTTTCCCAGCATAGAATATGCTACTGCTAGTCCACTTATTACAGCGGAGTGATAGACAAGGTTCATTAAGTTCTTTGTGTCGCTCATTTTCTTATGCTACAAAAATTAAAATAATAATAAATTTATTACTGCATGTAAAATGGGTCCAAAGGTTTTGAAACTGCTGGTAATGTGGAGACTTCTTCTTTTGTTTTTGGAGTGTTTGATTTTTTGGACACTGTTCGAGTGTTTGGTTTGTATTTTTTATATAATTGGTAACCTACGTAACCAAATCCGACAACAAATCCAGCAACTATATAATTTGTTGTTGTTTTAGTTTGTTTTTTTATCACTTTGTGGGGTATGTGTTGGTTCTAATGGTAGTGTCACTGATGATGTTACGTCAGTCTTTTCTGTTAATGCTTGAAGCTGTAATTTCTTTTGTCTGTTATATTCAGCTAATCTTTTCCCAGCCTCTATTCGACCTGGACTTTTAGTCTTAGTCACTGTTTGAACCTGTGTCAAGACATGGCTCTGTTGTGGAGTCGTCTCATCCATTTTCTTCTAATTTAAAATTTATTTTAGAAAAATCAATATGACTACTAGTAACAAGTAAGGTTACAGCAGGTGCAAGGTAATTCCCAAACTTGTAAAACATAAGGCATGCTAATTTACCTATTGAACTTGAAACTATGGGGTTGCTTTCTAGATCATGTGAAAGGCTGTCACTATCAACAGGTAGGAAGTGACTTACAGCTTTTGTGTATAGGCAGACAAGAGATCGACTCAAATCACGTGTCATTAGTGAAGCAATGTGATTTTCATATTTAGAATGTAGTTTAATTAGCTCATCAGCAGTAAGGGATTCTATGTCTTCTGTCATGTATTGTTTACCGAGAAAAGCTTTTGATTTTCCAGAAACAACAACAGAGATAAGCCTTTGTTTTTTAGAGTCTAAATCTTTGTTCTCTACAGCACAGATATCACTTAGAAGTAGCAATTCGTCTTGATTCATTTTATAATGTAATATAATAATTTTGCTTAAAAAAGTCAATGACAGCATTAATTATTTAGGTTGGGTGGGGGATCTGCCTTAATACTCGCGGGTTGGTAGCTGATCAAAAAACGTAGCTTGAATGATTTCTGGAGTGGAACTAAAATGGCTAGGTATTTAAAACGTTGGTGGGATTTGCTGGAGCGCGTTAGTCTAATTACCGATTTAATTAGAATAATCATTTGATTAGGGAAGGGGTGGGTTGGGAGCCCCACATTATCTATCTCTCGCCAGACCACAGAGCTTACGAATGGCGGGATTCGCCGTGTGTCCGTCTTTATTTCTGTGTGCCAGTGTGTGTGGATCAGAGGGTGGGTTAGAGTAGAAGGAGATGGATTCCTGTCGCTACATGAGCCCACAGAGCGTGCTAATGGCGGGAAGCGCCGTATGTCAGTCTTTATTTGTGTGCGCCGACGTGTGTGTTGATCAGGGGTTTGCTTAGAAAGGAGGGAAATGGGTCAGCATAATAAGCGTAAACATATGATTGTTCCTAAAAGATAAATGCATCTGAGCTCCAAACAATACAGTAGACTTTGGGATGAAATCCTGATCTTGTTTGTAGTATGGATCGCCATGACAGTTTGGATGAGACGTTTGTAATTTGTCCGGTGCGCAAAAAAATTCCTCAAAACAACAACAAAAAAACAACAAACAAACAAACAAACAAACAAACAAAAGAAAGAAAGAAAGAAAGAAAGAAACAAACACCTAACAAAAACAAAACAAAACAAACGAAAAAAAACACAACAACAAAAACACAACAACGAAAAAGCCCCCCCCCCCAAAAAAAAAAACAAAAACAAACAAAAACAAAACAAAACAACAACAACAACAAACAAACAAAAGAAAAATAACAACAAAACATCAACAACAAAACAAAACAAAACAAAACAGATATCAACCAAGCAACCAAGCAAGTAAGCAACCAAGCAACCAAACAAACAAACAAACAAACAAACAAACAAACAAACAAACAAACAAACAAACAAATAAGCAAAAACAAAACGAAACAAAAAACAAACAAACAAAAGAAACCACACAAAACAAAACAACAACTGTTTATCCCCTTGACTGACGAAAAAAGGTCAACACGATATAACTACAAGAGACGTAGATCTTCATGGGCTCCCGCAGTCTGTGACCCTTGCGGACACCCCTTTGAATATATATATATATATATATATATATATATATATATATATATATATATATATATATATATATATATATATATATATATATATATATATATATATATATATATATATATATATATATCAAGGACACCTACTAACAGGACTGGCAGAGGCTGATTCAGCCTCTGCTAGCAGAGGCGATTGGAACTCTTGCAACAAACACTATAAAATTTACTAAATAATAAAAAGTGATATCCTAGAGGCATCAAATACATGTAATTCACATGATCTTCACAGTAAAGACTGTTGGGACAAATTAAAATAGTTTTTATGAACAATCTTAGAAGAAATAGAGGTAAATAATATGCCTAAAAAGAATAAGAGATCTTTTATGGATAAATCAGGTAAACTGTGCAACTTATGGTATTGCATACATAATACCTAGAAGTGCAGTGATTAATAATTAAGAATAAAAAAAATTAATTACAGTTACACAACAATAAACACTTGACTTGTGAGCAGACATGTTTGTATACAGAGAGGTTGTGAGTATAATGAAGCAATTTAACTGGCAATGAATTCTAATATTTTCAGAATAATGTTGTGATGATGGTAGGGACAGACAATTAAGATAGATTTATGCAAATGTGCATGCATACAAACACAGACAGAAACAAGGAGAGAGAGAGAGACAGAGAGAGAGAGAGACACAGAGAGACAGAGAGAGAGAGAGAGAGAGAGAGAGAGAGAGAGAGAGAGAGAGAGAGAGAGAGAGAGAGAGAGAGAGAGAGAGAGACTCAGAGACAGAGAGAGAGAGGGAAGCAGACAGGCAAATTGAAAAAAGAAATATCAAGGCTAGGATTAGAATTAGAGACATGTGAAAAAATATGGCAAATTAACAGTTTAAAAATATTATATATAGATATCTATATATTCATTTTCGCCTACTTCTTTAAAGCCTTCAATCTGCCAAACGGGCCTTTTTTACTGACGTCTGCAGCAACACTGCGTTTTTCTGGTGATCCTTCTCGAGGTTTTGTAATCCGTTCAGGAGCACATTGGAGTCACCCCAGAAATTATTTTCTCGATGGAGGCTGCATCCTCTGTTGTCACAGGACCCAAACAGGTGTGTTTCTGGGGCTCAGGCTGGAGCTCAATATACTGCAGGTAGGATGCAGCATATCGAGCAAGGCGCTTCTTGCAGGCTGCCAACACATCATTCGTTGTCATGAAGTTGTTGGCTCCAGTTGATTGCCGATAAACAGCAAACTCCCCTTCCAAGCGATCACTCTGCAGTTCCCTAAGCACAACATACTCAAATCCTGCAGATGTCAAGAGATACGTGCACACAGCCTTCAGACCTTGCATGGTCTGCACCAGCGCCCTCTTTGTGTCGTGGGTGAGACACCTGATGCGATTCGCTCCATGCCCAGACTCCGCCCCCTCAAAGATGTTGAGGAAAGTGTCCAGATTTGTGGAGTCCTGTCGTTGTGCAGCACGGTAGGGATCCTTGAACCGCTTGTCCATTCCTTGCTTTGACACGTTTACTGTGTTCCACCAGTTTACCATGGTCTCCACAAACGAAGCAGTGTCAAGGTGCCCTTTTGTCTTCAAGGCTCCAACAACCCTCTCATTGAACACATTCAGCACATGGTGTACATTTTGCAGCTGCAGCTTTGAAGGCGTCACCGAAGCTTGAGTCAAAGGAGTCATCTTCAAAATGCTGTTTTTCTCAGCAGCATAGAGGTCTTTGACATGAGAAAACGAAGCCACTGGTGCTTCTGACTGACCACAAAGAGATATGCTTTGAGTCTTCTCTGTGATCCAATTGTTTCTCACACATTTCAAGAGATGCACCGTGTCGTAGAGTAGAAACCAGACTCGCCCATTGTCCAGTGGATGCCTCGCAGTTGCAGTACACTCCCCATCGCACGAGAACAGCTTGCAATATTGTTGGTTGACCTGTAAAATTAAAAAGCTTTTGTTGAGTTCTGTATTGGACTACATGTATCTCTGAATGCTCTATGTTCACTGAATCTTTCTATCAATTTTCTCCCTTGTGCCTAATTACCTCAACTTCAGCTACTGATTTTAAATCTCCCAAAATACCAAGTAAAGTGTTTGATGACAAATTTTGAGATAACTGGGATCAACATAGTCCTAATGCAATTGTGGGGTAGAGTCCCCATTTCAATATTAATTTTGTACATCCTACCTTAAAAAAAATAAAATAAATAATTAAAAAATAAAAAACTCAATATTTTAGGCATAACATTCGCATTATTATTATTGATGAATGAAAGTAAACGTTTTAGTAAATTTGTAATTTAAAAAGGCAGTATTTACCTTATGGTTGTCAGTTATTGATCCGAGCACACGCCCCCCTGCTTTCTCCACTGCAGCCGCAGCTTGTTTCACCTTCTCAAATTGGAAAGATGCTGTCAGTTTGTGTACAGGGGTCACTGACAGCATCACACTCGGCCCTCGGTGCAAAGATTTCATCATGACGCATAGCATTGACGTGGCCTGGCGGTAGCACATTTATCCATTTTTGCCTCTCATTGTGATCTCTCGGCAGTCTAAAAACACGGCACTTGTTATCCTTGTAGTAGTTTCCTTTGCAGTTGAATACACCACACTTGTTAACCATTTTCACATTGTAGAAATTGGGAAAACAGATTGTTAACAACTAGATCGGCAAAAAATGAATTCGAAAACACGTGAGACTAATTACATCTTCCTGTTGGAAACGCACGCACTAACAAAAAGTGCTTGAAATTTGTCTTTCGTGGTGCTAAAAGCTTTCACTATTTAATAAACATAACACAATGGTAACCCGAGAAATGGACAGAATTGTAAACAAAATTAAAATGAATTGTAATCATTACAAAAAAATGTTGCTTATTTTGACATAGTTATCGTACAGATTCTTCCGCGATCGTCAGAGCTAAAAATAGCACACTTTGCGTTTCGCGTTAGCCTCTGCTCGCAGACAGTGCGTTTCGCGTTCGCCTCTGCCAAATTCACAGGGCTAGACTTTTGCCAGTCCTGTTAGTAGGTGTCCTTGATATATATATATATTCCCCCCCCCCCCCC
Source organism: Semisulcospira habei (assembly GCA_036245525.1). Taxonomy (NCBI): domain Eukaryota; kingdom Metazoa; phylum Mollusca; class Gastropoda; family Semisulcospiridae; genus Semisulcospira; species Semisulcospira habei. The sequence continues at coordinate 139,774,716 of BTPG01000008.1, forward strand.
TAACCCCCGACACATTGGTACCGGTTTCAGGATACTTTACACATTTCAAATACAAGCGATCAAAAATTCCCGTAACTTCAGTAGCTGAGCTGACCCTTCGTCTGTCTTGTACTGTGTTTGTCTTCAGAGTAAATCTGTGTCTGTCATGTGAGTGTGCGTGTTTGGGTTTCAGTTCGCGGCGCTTTGAGTCGATTCGCCCCAAATTGAGAAAAAGCGCCCATATAATACCGGTATTATTATTATTATTATTATTATTATTATATATATATATATATATATATATATATATATATATATATATATATATATATATATATATATATATATATATATATATATATATATATATATATATTTTTTTTTTTCATTCAATTCTGCGAATGCTGTGCTAATGCCATGGAATTCCAGGCTGGTAAGCTTGCATTGTGTCATCAGGACATCAGCTGCCCTTTCATGACTGCATCGCTTACTAGATCTTTTGAGCCTTTCACTGAACACCTACTACATAAAGCAGTAGTTACTACCCCCAGGCGCCCCGCCATCCACTGGAGAATATCCAGTATGATTTTTTTTGTATGGCCAGCCAGGAAAGAGGTAGTGTCGCATCCTGTCAGTGAATGTAAAGATGGCAAGCTTTCAAGCAGGATGTTGTCAAACTGAGCGGCAACTGTGTGTATAGGAATGTACTTTTCGCTTTTTGGAAGTGCCTGTCTTCATGTACACTCTGGGAGATTATATCGTTGAAAAGTGTGCCAGAAGAAGCACAAAGACATCTGTGTCCCTAACTTGAATGACGATGCTTGATGCGTGACTCTTCACGCAGTGCAAGATGATGCGCGTATCGGCTTCCTCATGACGGGCCTCAAGGTCTTTTGTACTGACTTCTAGAGTAGACGACTCCACTTGCTCTCCATTGCTGAATCCATCTCAGACAACAATGGTCTTGTTTTGTGGAGCTTTCAGAATGAGTTGCTGGGACAGGAATCTTGCGAGATCTGCTTTGTTTTCCCCTAGTGTGATGAAACTGTTCCAGTTTTGAGGAAGAGGGACGTCCCTATATTGTATCTCCCTCCTTACAGGAGCATGCCTCTTTTTTCCCGTGTGAAGCCTTTGATAGACATTTCGCGGTATCTGTCAAACAAAATGTCACTGCGGCGGAACGCGGCTCCACTTTGAAGCACAGACGCAACAAACGTGTCAACAAGGTCACCAAATGTTTTGGCTTTCGGTGGTTTTCCAGTGGCGATCACATGAGCTTGGCCATCAATGATGAGCGTTGCCTCTTCGCCAAGATCAGCAGCCTGCAGTTTCTGGAGGCAAGGCCGGTGTGTCGCCAATCACTGCTTCTAGCAGAAGTAACTTTGATCCTGATCGAAGCTCGCCATTCATTTCTGCAAGAGCTGGAGGAGCCGGCATAAGCTCATGTTTCAGTATTTCTGCAAAGTCCACATTTCTCCCAGCATTGTAGAAACTTTCTATCAGCCTTGTTGACTTCCTTGGCACTTGTTTGAGCTTCTTTGCGTTCCACTTCATAGAGTGAGGAAAATGTGCGATACTTGTTCCTGGGCAAAGTTTCCTGAAACGCCACTTTACCTTCCGGCAACAGTCTTTCCTCTACAAAGCTGTTCAGCTGTGCCTGGCCTTTTTCACGTGCTTTCAGCAGATCATCTTCGATGTCTTTTGTTGTAATGTTTTGCAGGAGTTGAGATGCGTTGTCACAGAAGACCTTGAAGGCCTCCAGAGTTCTGACAAGGTTGTCTTCGTCTTTCAGGTCAAGCTTCTGTCTTGCTTTGTTGCACTCATTATGCGTGAACGAATCGTATCTGCCAATTCCATATACCAGCTTGGTCTCACTGGGAATGTGTAATTTGAGGTTATAGGAGAACGCTCAGCGGCTCAGTGCTGACTTTGTCTTGGTGATCCCAACAACGCCGTCATTCTTCTTCCCGACGTTGTTTAGCCACTCCTGGCTCTGATCAGGATCTATTTGGTTAAACTGTTGGTTGGCCCTGTGGATATTTTAACAACGAAGTTGCCATCTTCAAACTCATTTTTCACTGGATCCGGTAGCTGCTGCATCTCGCAAAAGTAGACCGTTCCCCACCTTGCGTAGTTGGTGTGGTTGCAGCGCATGAAGTAAGGAAGCATCAAGCCAAAGGCATGGAGATGAAGCTCTGGTAAAGAACAGTAGGATATGCACCATCATCAATTGTGGGTCCACCAGAAATTCCTGTTTGGGTTGCAGTCTACAATGGCTCCAACTGTCTCACTGACGTCTTCCTCCACAAAAAAAAAAGAGATCAGACCAGGAGTGTCGCCTTTGGATGTCTTGTCCTGAATCTGTTGTGCAAAATCGTGATCTCTTTCTCTGGTGAACTTAAGCAGGTTTGGCAGCAGAATTCTCCACAATGCTTGCACAGTGACTGTATGTGCTCTCATCCCTTTGGCGTACGATTTGTTAGACATGGCTTGTGCAGTGTTTGGTCCGAGCAGGTTGCCTTCGATCCACGCTTCCAAAAGGCCGGATGACTGTACATGCTTCCCGAAAACTTCAAGGAATTATATGACTGTATGGCGCCCCCTAACCTACCGACCAAAACGTCTCGATACTCTGCCTTGGCCCATTTTAGTTACATGAGCCTGTTGCATGGATACATATTTTTAAATGATAATTTTACATTTTAGACTACTGCACATAAAAAAAAATTGATGATATATGTCGTAATACTGTTGGACGCTAAAGATGCATTCGATCCGTCGGCCATATTTTGTTCGTCCGTTGTAAAGGGCAACTTAGGCAAAATTTAGCTCGGCATATTCATGAAATCAATTAAGCATACCATAAACGTCAAAAATATGCTATATGCTATAAGCTCAAGAGAAATGTCTTGGGATGTCTGCTTTCTAGGAAATGGCACCAGTCTATTATGTAACAATAGCAAATCGCGCTTTTCTAAAAATATAAAATAAAAGATGACCCATTTGGCTTGACCCTTCTTTGTATAACAATGAAATATCGCCTTTCTCCAAACATACATATTGGCTTCTTTGAAATCTCGGCATAGCTGTATACACCGATCAGGGGTCAAAATATAGACCCAGGAAAACTGTCTTGGCAAGACTGCAATAGTAGCCCGTCACACTTCCCAATGCGCAAAAGGTCATCGGGTCGACGTCAGCCCGATGGCCTTTGCGTACTGGGTTAGCACCTCCACACATTCACCACCATACATTGAATGCGATGGCAGACAACATCGCTGCAACCTCCATGTTGTTCTTAATTACATGTGCATGCGTGTGTGTATGTATGTGTGCGTGTGTGTGTGAGTGCGTGAGTGTGTGCGTAAGTGAGTGTGTGTGTGTATGTGCACGCGCGTGCGACGCACATGCGCGCGTGCGTGTGCGCACTTGTATACGTGTTTGTGCGCTTGCTTGCTTCAAGTAACCAACAAACTCAATTTTCAGAGCAGGACCCTTGCATCAAAAACACAATCTCTCCCCCACTGCCTGCATCGATCGAAGCACAGGCGATTGGCAATAAACCGTTTGAAAGCGATCACACCTCGCGACAGGCATGCAGGCAACTCAGTGCAAACGTTTTGAAAGCAGCCATTAAGAGATGCGCCATGTCTTGCGTTCGACGGAAAATAGCTTGAAAGCAGCCGTAACTCGCACCCTGGCACGGGCTTAACATTGTTGAAAGCAATCATACCTCGCGCTTGGCATGCGTCGGTTCCTCAACAAATCGCTTGAAAGCAGTCATACCTAATGCCAAGCACGTGATGGGGGTTCGTCAGTAAATCGCTTGAAAGCAGTCATACCTAATGCCAAGCACGTAATGGGGGGTTCGTCAGTAAATCGCTCGAAAGCAGTCATACCTAATGCCAAGCACGTAATGGGGGGTTCGTCAGTAAATCGCTTGAAAGCGGTCATACCTAATGCCAAGCACGTAATGGGGGGTTCGTCAGTAAATCGCTTGAAAGCGGTCATACCTAATGCCAGGCACGTAATGGGGGGTTCGTCAGTAAATCGCTTGAACGCGGTCATACCTCGCGCCACGGCGCGAGGTATGACCGCTTTCAAACGATTTTGTGGGGTCGAAAGCTTGTGATTTGATCCTAACTTCGTGCACGTGCAATCGCCTATCTAGATTGAAACCTCTGTTTTGTTTGTCCGTCTCTTGACACAAGCATAAAAATAGAGACGGTCCCAGTGACAGCAGAGTCATCGGGCCAACGTCGGCCGCGGTCGGCCCGCGCACTGCCGTGCCGATGTCGGCCCGATGACCCATTGCTTACTGGGAGGCGGTATTCGCACCGTCATCCCCGCGGCCGTTCAAACCGGCTCTTTATACGTGAGCAGACAATCTAACAATCTGCAAAATCGAATGACATGCTTGTCAGGCCAAGCCGATGACGTAAATTCGGTTTTAAAACTGAATGTGTGGTCAGGTTCACGCGTGGTAAATTTACCAGAGCACTATAACCCCTCCAAAGAAACAAAGGAACGAACGAACGAACGAACGAACAAATAAACAAACAAAACAAACACACAAACAAACAATCGAACGAACGAACATACAACAAACAAAAAAGGTTAAAACCTTAGCTCATTTATTGGGTTAACTTCTTTTGACACCGTAAATGCGATCTCAAAAGGGATACCGGAAAGAGTCTGAACAAATGTTGACCTCACATGTTCAGATTCGTGACATTTCGGATCATGTCACCGAAACAAGATAAACGTTTAAAACATAAAAAAAACTAAGGGACATCAAAATTGTCAATAGATCAATAATCTTGTATAATCAATTCCGTCCGAAAGACGTTTGCAGCCTGCTCGACGCTAAAAATCAATTCCCGACTCACTGTCAAAGCCTTTCGGTTATATCGTTAACTCTTTGGCTGTCGGTAGCGTTGTTTGTCGATGTGATTCCTACAGGAATCACCTCGACAAAACCGCTACCGACAGCCAAAGGGTTAAGGCCGTTTGTCAGCCTCAAAAACGAACCGGAAGCAGCCGCTTATACGAACGTGGCTCGCTATTTTATTTTTGATAGACACGCAAACCCCGTCTTGATTGATTTTTCGTTAGCAGTAAACCAGCCGCAATCTTTAGGCGATCTCACGGGGTCGCATTCAGACCTTTGTATATACTCCCTGGTATTGGAATAATTGGGGTCGAGTTAGGATAGATTTTTTTTGACGGAAACATTGGCCAAAGGGAAGTCCATCATGCACCACTGATGTGCAGAGGCATAGATCCTCACGAGCCTCTGCGTCAGCAAGGGCTCGTGAGTATTAATTTATGCCTCTTGCCTTCAGGGATTTGGGAACAGAACCAGGGGCATCACCCACGTAATCGATCGTCTTCCTAGCAGACGTGTGGAGAAAAGCAGCGGACGTCGGGCAGACGTGAAAGGTCATCAGAAATCCACAGAGAACCAGACCAATATTGGCAGGATATCGAAAATAGCTCTGGGCAGACCTCTGATGGGTAGGCTGGAGCGTGTAAGGGCCTTTCAGAGCGCAGAGATCTCTTCTTGACCGAACTGAAATGAACTTTCAAAGATTACCCTTCCTTGCGTCTCTTTTCCACGTCCTGAAGATAAATATGAGGCTTTGCGCCGATCAAACGCAGACGGAGAAGACAGTTGAGAGTTGCGGATACAGATGAGATACCGTCCAGCTGTCAGATCACTGATCCTCCCGAGCCTCTACATAAAGATGTGTGTTTTTAGCTGGCAAGGGTTAGAGTCATTTTAATCACTATTTTTGCAGACAGAGAAGACGGCTGGTTTTGCGCGCAAAGATGTGAGTGGGTGGTGTTGGGTGACCATCTGCCCAACGGAGACATTACATTAGGACCTAAAAAAGCGCTGGATTTGCGCAAGAGCTCCGCAGAATGTGTGCTGTATGTGAATTTAGACATTACGGCTCTGCCGTAAAGTCAAAACTCACAGACCAACACACAGTTATGCATCTTCTGGACTTAGTATATATCGATCTCTCTTTTACATGTGTCCCTTTGACGGAGGGAACTGACCAGGTTTCAGAAAGACAGTGAGATACAGTGACTACTGGCGGACATGCGGAAACGGAAGACATGTTCGGGAAGGCTAAAAGACAGTATGCCTATCTTTATGAAAAGCGACATTTCCATTGCATTACAATGAAAATCTTACTTTTCACAAAAATGGACTTAAATGTCTTTTGCCTTAACACGGCGCAGAGCTATATTTGATTCCTTTTACATGTTCGTCCCTATATCCCTCTGACGCAGTAGACTCACAAAGTATCAGAAAGACACAGTGAGAGAGAATATTGGCGGACTTGGGGAAAACGTAGCTGTCCCGATCCCCGCCCCGGAAAACGAAGAAAATGTCTGGGCCGTGTTTTGCTATCGACCCGGGGAAAGGTCCCCGCAGCACGTTCAACATTGGGTGATAGTGAGATTTCGTTTGCAACGAACGGCTACCAACAACGAACGGCTACCAACAACGAACGGCTACCAACAACGAACGGCTACCAACAACGAACGGCTACCAACAACGAACGAGAGCGAAATCACGCCCTATAGCCAGCTTTTTCCATAAGCAGAAACAACACTCCAAACATCTCCAAGAGGCATAGTTACTCATGAGCCGGGCTCACGAGGATCTATGCCTCTTGGAGATGTTTGGAGTGTTGTCTGTCCGCCGTGATTTCGCTCTCGCTCGTTGTTGGAAATCGTTTGTTGCAAACAAACCCTCAGTAATGTTTCAAACGTTTCCACTTTTCTGACCTGTGAAAGTAAAAGATTAATTAATTCTTAAGTCCCTGTATTAATAGAAGGGACTTTTTAGGATGGGTCGCGGTGGGGCAAATTTAATAGCATGACATCTCCTCTGTGCTCCCCTCTGACCACCTCGCTATTCTCGTCTCCCTCAACCTACTTCCCCCGAAAAAAACCAAGCTCCTTGTCTCTCGTCGCAAACTAAATTCTGTCAACCGAGAGAGCTTCTTCGACGAAGCTGTCGATTTTCTCTTGGACCCCGCCCCCTCTCTTGATCTTGCATCCCACTTCGATTCCTCCCTTCGAAAACTCCTAAACACCCATGCCCCACCTGCTCCATGCCCGACCGACTCCCCTCCCCCTGGCTCACTGACGACATAGCTGAGGCCAAGCGTGAGCGCCGACAAGCGGAACGCCGCTGGCGCTCATCTGACCTCACCGTTCACAGACAGATTTTCCAAACCGCCAGATCCAAAGTCTGCAGAATGATTTCGATGCTAAACGTAAACACCTTCAAAAACAAAATCCTGGAATCCACTTCTTCCAAAACCCTCCACGCTACTATGAACACACTTCTAGGCACTTCTAATGACTCTCCTCTCCCCAACACAAGAAGAACTCCCGTCCGCCTTTTCCACCTATTTTTCTGACAAAATGCAAACTTTGCGCAACACACTCGATAGTCTACCTTCTCCGCCTTGCCCTCCCGACCCCCCCCCCCCCCTCTCCCTTTTCTGGCACTCCCCTCTCGTTCTTCCGCCCTGTCTCTCAAGATGAAGTTCTCAAGACCATACAGTCTATGCAGAAACAGTTTTACTACATCATCCAGTCTCATCACATACACCACCACCTCTACGATGACGACTCACAACTAATAGACAAAGACAAACTCGACAACACTCAGTCACTACTGATTCGGACTGCTGACTGCTACGAAGATGTGAAAAACTGGATGACAGCAAACAAACTTAAACTAACTGACGACAAAACGGAAGCCATGCTGGTAGGCACTTGCCAGAAACTCTCCCAGCTCCCTCCCTCTCTCCATCTTCAACTCGACAGCACCCCTATCCCCCTCTCTGACTCGGCCAAGAACCTGACGTTATCCTCAATTCCTCTCTTTCCATGACCAGCTTTGTCTCCGCCACGGCCCGGGCATGCTATTTCCACCTCCGTCGCATCAGTCAGATCAGAACATAGGCCTACCTCACCACCGAAGCTGCAACCAAACTTGCTGTCTCTCTCATCCTATCTCGCATCGACTATTGCAACTCTCTCCTTTCCGGCCTTCCTCACTCCACCACTTTCACTCTCCGGCGCGTCCAGAACAATGCTGCCCGCCTCGTCCTCAGAAAGAAAAAATCTGACCACATCACTACCCTGCTCAAAGTCTTTCACTGGCTCCCAATCCCCCAACGCATCCACCCGCCGTGAGATGGCCTTAGTCGCCTGCTCGGCGTTAAACCCCAATAACTAACTAACCCAACGCATCCAATACAAGATTCTGTCTCTCTGCTACAAATCCCTTAACAACTACGCTGCTGCCAATCTCTCCAGCTTACTTCACCCCTACACTCCTCCCCGCTCCCTCCGCTCTGCCTCCGACCCTCTCCGCCTCCACATCCCCCGCACCAAACTCAGCACTTTCGGACCCCGCTCCTTCTCCGTCCCATCCACCTGGAACACTCTTCCACTCTCTTTCCGTCAGAAACACTCTCTCTCTTCTTTGCAGTCCGCCCTGAAAACTCACCTCTTTCAACAGTTCTAGCACTATAACGCCATCAAGCTCCCCACCCTAAGCTGACTGTCGTAATGTATTTGAGGTACGTGAGTCATTGTCAAAAGCGTACGCATGCGTGCGCGAGTTGTGAGTGCGCGCTTAGAGTTATAATTATTATAAGATAAGCGCGTTATAAATACCGTAATTATTATTATTATTTTTTATGATGTCAAAGGCGGGCAGGCCTAAACCTCTGACAACTGAGGTAACAATGTAAAAAATTGCCTTATGTCTAGTTACGCTAACCTCACTGTTGAACGTACATTTGGCGCGAAGCGCCGTATGTGCGTATGCATATGTGTGTGTGTGTGTGTGTGTGTGTGTGTGTGTGTGTGTGTGTGTGTGTGTGTGTGTGTGTGTGTGTGTGTGTGTGCGCGCGCGCGCGCGCGCGTATGTATGTAAACACGAGTATCTCCGATACTGCTGTACGCACAAGCTTGAAACTTGGTGAAATAATTTATTCAAGGGGTGGCGAAGAGATCCTCCAAGCATATTGTGACTGAATGTCTCCTTGAAGACATAAAAGACCGTTTGTAGAAAGTCGTTTGACCCAGAATAGAGTCCGTAATTTTTGTCATATTTACTTGCAATTTTCGTTATAGCTAGTTTGCATAAAGATATTGGATGAGTTCGTTAACCAGCTTTGTACCCTTTCAGCTTCTTCAGTAAAAAAAATAATTCTTTTCAGAAAAAAAACACATTTAAAAACTTTGACTTCTGTAGAAAGTCAAACAGTGGCGGTGACGTAAAAGAAGCATCTCCGTCACCACACAGACATTGACGCAATACTCTAAATATGATGTAATTCTCTCCCTCTCCCTCTCTCTCTCTCACCCACCCACACCCACACACATGCGCGTATCTCCAAAAGGCATAGATCCTAATGCGCCCGGAGGGCGCATGAGGATCTATGTCTCTTGGAGGTTTGTGGAGCGCGCACGCGCATGCACGCGCACACGCATACACACATCAACGCGCTTTCAGAAGAACATGTAGGTGTACCTAGTATATCATGTAGCTAGATAAAATGAGCCTGATTTCACAAAAATTATAGCAAGACTGAAATCGTAACGTGAAATTCTAGTTTTGTCAGCATTTTCTCAATACTTGAAGCGAACATGAAATCATATCACGTAAAATATAAAATATAAAATACGTAAAAACAAAAAAATACGTCATGACAAAAGACGTTTGACAAACCAATGACGCGTATGCGCTGCGCTCTTATATAGCTCACTAACGCATTGACGGATCTGCGAAGCCTTTTTAATAGGAGATATTTCAACATCAGAATCAGGTCCAAAACAAAAGGTAGAGACCCTTGACAGCGAGGACAACTTGTATATAGAAGGGACTTTTGTGGGTTATGGTTCATCCCATATTGTTGTGTGAACAGCGAGATTTTCATTACAGAACATTCCAACGAAGAAAGGACCACCCTTAGAAAAGACAGCTACAACACAATCATTGTAAAATCTGTCTTTTGGCATTACCGGGCAGTTTTGACCTGAACGATAAAAAACCCCACTGTTTATACAATACCAGAGCGGACTAAGGCTGATTCTGCACGATTCATAAACAGTTCTTTGCTCAAATACCGACAATTCAATCGCAAAAAAATTCTAAATACTTAGCAACCAAAGATGAGATACAAGACTCAGTCAATGAAATACAAAATTCTCTTCTCTGGCGGTATCGTTACATAGCCGTACTATCATTACGCAATCAACGTTAGGCGGCATTTGAAAAAAAAAAGGTCCGTAAGGAATATTTGCAGTTCATGGATCTGAACAAAACGTTTGAAGAGGCACGGCCTTTGCCCAACAATTTCCTGACCTGAACGTATGTTGCACTTGACCGAGCCAGCAAATTAATCAAAACCTAGCCAGCAAATTAATCAAGCCTAGGTCACAAAGGACGAAGGGGAAAGACGAAGAAACGATTCAGTAAGAGATTTCCGGTTATACCTTTGACTTCCATCGCAAACTGCTGAGTCAAAATCGGTCTTGACAACTCAAGGGCTGTGGCTGATTAGCTTGGCGCTTTAGGCGCCAAGCTAATCAGCCACAACCCTCGAGTAATAATTGTTAAGACGTCTCCTTTCAAGTAGTGCTTACTGTACAAATATTTGAAATGTTATTGGCTTTCAAGTTGAAAGGGATAGCGATTAACGAGATCTCTAGAAGGGACACAGCAAGCAGTGCCCTCGGGGCCGACAGTGACCCGAGGACCCTCTGCTTACTGTGGAGCGGCTTTCCAGTAGTCTAAAAGAATGCTGGCGATCGAATAACGACATTTGTTATTATGAGCACCTGAGGGAAATTACACCCAAACAGACGGTGTGACCCCATAGGAAAGGCTACAAATATAAAATAAAAATGCAACTAACCTAAAACAATGAGATAGAATAATGATTATATGAGCACGCATCTCTCCACAGTTGAGACAAAAACTGACATAACTTGACATATTTTATCTTGTTTTGCATATAAGGATTACGTACGGATCACGTCGAGAGTACATCGATGGTGCACGCGTGCAACCTCGTGACTAACACATTTGTGGTCTCCACAACAACAACAACAACAACAATCAACAAGAAAAAGAAAAAAAAGAAGAAAAAGAAGAATGAACAGAAAAACAACACCCCCCCCCCAAAAAAAAAAAAAAAAAAAAAAAAAAAAACTCAAACAAAACAAAACAAAAAAAACCTCCAACAAACCAACTATTTATATTTTGGACAGAATTTGCGTTCCGTGGCTATTTTCAACAGGCCGTTATCATAATTTCTTCTTGAACTGGAGGTTCCCTTTCAGTGTTCGACAGAAAAAGAGGAAAATATCAAAAAGGAGGGGACCGCATCAAAACATTATTTCACGCCAAAATGTCAGTTCCAAGGTTGCACGCGAACACCATGGCTATATCTGTTGCAAAAGAAAAGAATTTTGCTCATTGCGCAAGTGCTCTGTCTTTCTGTTTCTCTATTTTCCGTCAATGAACGGAATAAACTCTGCCGTTATTTGGCAAATGTCTGTATGTACATTTTTTAGAAAAGCGGGAGTTTCATTGTGTAACAAAGAAATCTCGCTTTTCTCTAAAATGGACATACTGGCTTTTGCCAAATAATGCCAAATAAAGCCAGTATGTCCAGTTTTGAGAAAAGCGATATTTTCATTTTTACACAATGAAAATCTCGCTTTTCACAAAAATGAACATATTAGCTCGTGCCAAATAACTGTTTCAACCAAGACACGTAAAGATGTCCATACCTGTCGACGACCTCTGACGGCTGTGATCGACTCTCCTCCCACTGAATCTCATCTTCCAGCTCTGTCTCCAGTTTGTCCGTGTCTCCCAACCCATTGATGCTGGCGATTTTCAGCGTCTGGGCCGCCAACACCTAGAAATATACATAGACACATGACTTTAGAAAACAAAAAATCAACGATGAACAATGATCTGGCGTCCATGCCTCAGATAAAGACACACACACACGTGTACTTGAACTTGAACGTGTAAAATTAACAATTAAATTAACAAGGAACAATGAAGAAAGAAAGATAAATGATAAACAATGAACTTTATTTCGAAATGGATGAAGTATCTGGCACAACACCAATTGTTCATACTTGGTGTTTATTAACCCTTTGGCCTGCAGAAATCATCGCGAAAAAACCGCTACCGACGGCCAACAGGTTAAAACACACTCACTCACGCACGCACGCACACATACACACGAGATAAAAGACATACACACGAGATAAAAGATAAAGACACAAGATAATGACATGCGCACGCACGCACGCGCGCGCGCGCGCACGCACGCACGCACACACACACACACACACACACACACACACACACACACACACACACACAAACGAGATAAAAGATACACAAGATAAAGACATGCATTAAAGATACCAGGCTGGGAAGTTTAACGCAATGTCTTTATTTCAGATCTCGGTCGCAATATCAATCGTTGACACGTTCGATACATTCTGTATTTGTACATGCGGCATAAAGCCGTACATCCGAAAGCGGTGCATCGCAATAAGTTAACTCTCTGTGCCCTGGCGTCAACAACTCCAAACAGGAATTGTCTTTACATGTTTTACCAGCTTAGGATAGTTCAAGGGTGGTTTAAGAATAATAACTTGGCACAGGCGCCAAGATAATCCGGCACTAAACACGAAATATTCCCCACTGTTGTGTGTAAGGGCCGCATAAGTTAAAAAAAAAAAAAAATCAGAAAGGCCCTAGATAAAATAAAAGCGCTCAGACGGTCAGACTTGACGAAAAGTGTACACAGCATCCAGCAGGTGCTTTCTTTGTTCTAAGAAAATGCTCGGCCGATTCGATCCAACACCGGTAGTTGTAAAATTACCATACTCGCTTCCAGCGTAAACTATATTTTAAACTAGCGTTTTCATCCCTCTTAGAGTCAGCAAGAGGCATAGATTCTCATGATCCCCCGCATCTTGCGGGGGCTCATGAGAATCTGTGCCTCTTGCAGACGAGTTTGTGGTCGCTGCAAGAGAGTACAAACAAAAATATGTGTGCTGGTCTGTGATTTAGGACATAAGAATCCAAGCCGTAAGCTCAAAAGTCACAGACCGATGCACATGTGTCTCTTCTGTGCGTGAGGGGAACTGGGTAGCTCAGATGGTAGAGCTCTCGTCCGAAAGATCGCGGATTCGAATCCAGCTGGGGTCAAAATTTCAGATCCAAATTCGACGCCGCGTCTTTGAAATCACCTTTGTGGTGGACAAAAGACGTTAAGCTCTAAGCGTTTAACGCTTATTTTTTTTATGTGCATCTAAAAATGTATGTAACTAAGAATTTCCCCCCCCCCCCCCGGTCAAAGCAGCAGCGTACGTATTAATGAACTAATTAAATTCGCCCTGCATCAATTGCCGCCGGAAACGCTATTCGACACTTTCGCAGCTATTGATGTGGGGCGCCTTGAATGATTTAACGAACTGTGTGCTGGTCTGTGACTTAGGACCGCAAAACTCTAAGCCTTAAGGTAAAAATGACAAAGCGGCACTGACGAATGTACTTCAAGTGGAAACACATTAATCCCGGGATTGCTGTTTTACCCCTTGTGCATGCAGCCACTGGGACTGTAAACACAGTACCGATGGCTGGAAGGACCAGGGTATCTAAGTTTAAAACGATAACAATACATGCCTGTGTTGTTAGTGAGCCTGGTCCGGACACGCCGCTCGTTCCAGCATCGTTGGAAATGAAATGCACCCGCCTGTGCATGTTTGTTTGTTCCTTGCTATTTACATACTCCTCAGGAAAACTCCACTCAACAAGTGGACACCGATTTCCAATGAATGGTGGTAACCCTCATTTCGCCTGTAAGTATGTGTATATCCTTCATGGCATACACAAGGAACTAGACACTTTTTTTCCCTTCAAAACACCACATGTTCGAAACGAAAAACCGCACACAACCAGCAGACACCAGAAGCCAATGACAACTGACCATCCTTACGTGGCTTTCGCGTGTGAATATTCACCATACTCTATACACAAACAACTAGCGATAAAGTCTTCTGGAACTCCACAACGCTCAAAACGAAATGCATCCTTCTGAGCACGATTTTTAGATTAGATTTTTAGTGTAAACTAGTTTTCCGCCAGCAATGAATACGGCTGGTCAATGGATACTGTCTCTTCGCCATTTTCCGGATAAGTTGTGTGTAGTCTCCAAGAAAACTTCACAAACACGCACACACAGTCATCCCTTGTGTAAGCTTGTCAGTAGACTTCACACAACAGAAAGAAAATCGATGAGTAGTGGCTCTTGGAGCAATCTGAGATGCGTAAATAACACCATTAAAGTCACCATTGTGTCGGGCATTTAGTCAAAACCACAAGAATAGTGTGAAAGATGTAGCCAAGAAAGAAAGAAGCACGCTTAAAACTCGCTGGCCGTCGGTAGCGCTTTTGTCGCTATGATGATTCCTGCAGGAGTCATCGCGACAAAAACCGCTACCGACAGTCAAAAAGGTTAACCCAATTATCCCCAACGTCCCACAGCAGGAGAAGGATTGACCATAATAATTGAAGGGTAGTGCCAGATTTGCTTGGCGCCTGAAGGCGCCAAGCAAATCTGGCACTACCCTTCAATTATCATGGTCAATCTATCTCCTGCAACAGGTATAATTTTTATAGTCGTTAATTAACACTTCCAAAATTTGAGAAATTCACACGTGGGATCAAATGGGTTAATGTTTTGTCTAGTATTTCTTAGGCGTGTTTCACTTGATTTGTTGGTTCTTTCTCTGGCACTATTCTTAGTATGTCTGACATAGTACATCTTTTAAGCGTGTTTCTATCTTTGTGCCACTGTGAGTGGCCTTAATCGCCTACTCTAATAACTAATTTTTTCTTTGATGTTATTTCCTTTTGTTTTCTTTCCGTCTCTGAAGCAGGTCAATTTCTTTCTTTGTTATTTTGCTGCACTTTACACGCTAGTCAGTCACCGTTTCGTTGAGGAATTACAGTGGCAGGCAGTGAGTGCTAGATTCCTATGCCCTTGTCAAAGTTATACATATAGCATCTTTGGGGTAGCACAACTTGGTGCTCTGTCACGCATTTCGCAGACGTGGAGTGGTATGCGTGTACGTGGAGTAGAACAGTCGGCCTGGTCTCAGCCAGAAGTCTTAGCCTACTGCTGTGGCAGTAGGCTAAGACTTCTGGCTCAGACCGGGCCAGCCACACGAAGTCTTTGACAGCTGATGTTAGTTTCTCTCAGTTCAGTTGCCAAAGCTATGTAGAACCTTGGTGGCAAACTCGATGCTCTGTGATGCATCTTGGTTCCAAACACTCTCCCTTACCCCATAATGAAGAGTGGAGTATTTTTTAAATCTACACACTAGATTTTCATGACTCTTGGAAAACACTTATCGTGATGTGGTGAAAAATGTTATTATGAAATCGGGCTGGCTCAAATCGTAAGTTTCGTGATTTGTTACAGACAAAACGAAATCCTATAGATGGTAAATCCCGTACACTCTATAACCGTGGTTCTAGAACAGCTGTTGCAATGGTATTTATTTCTTCCCAATTACCACGAGAACTCTTACGTTGTGTCTGTCTAACATCGTCTGTTTCATGATTTGTTGTTGTTGTTGGAAGGGAACTTTTCTTTAATCTAAATAATTTGTGGTAATTCTGGTATTTGAAACATCATCTGCAATGCCATTTCCCCCTCCAAATTATCATGAGAACTATTAGGCATATCTGTTTTCCGTCATCTATTGCGCTTAAGCACATAATCTACAAGTTGATTTATTCTTATAATTTTACTTTGTCTCCAGTCATGGCTCTTGCTCGCTTAGCTGAATTCAAATTCAGAGTTTGTTGAATTGAACTGCATCAAGTCCTGAATTTAAATTAGAACACAACACGATCTGCATACAAAATGCAATGATGCAGTAAAGGACTCAAAGACATTTCGACCCCTTAGGGTCGAAATTCCTAAATAGAGAGTTGTCTTCTTAATTCAGACTAGAGTGCGTTTCATGGGTCATATCGACCATGGTAGTTCAGGCTTTAAGCTTTATAGCTATTCTGGCACCACCCTTGAAGTTGAACTGCCAGGGTCAAAATTATATCTTCTTGTATTGTGTCCGGGATGAGTATGCCTAAATATCACTTAATGCGCTGAACTGAATCACACTTGAAAGACACTGAGCACAAGAAAACAGCATCCAGGCTAACGTCAATAAGAGCAAATTGAGGAGGCATGTTGCGAAGTACTATCACGAGTAAACCCTTCACACTTCTTTCAGAAGCAGGTAGTCGGGTCTATTGATTTCTGGAAATCAGAGTAACGCAACATGTCCTCAGGCCGATGTGCGCTAGCCAACCTCGGCCGATATCGGCCCGTGGACTTCTTGCTGGCTGCGGAGCAGAACAAAACGGGGCTCTTTGTTCAGCGTACAGACGTATAATTATCGGCACATTGCATCAGCTACTAGTCCCGGAGAAAGTGTCACAACATTTAGCGGCTGGATTATCAATCACACTATTAGCATACAAAACCTGTAAATTGATGATTATTTTCGAAAAACAAACAAACAACCCAAACAAGCCTAATAGCGCAAACAGAACTATATGTAGAAAGGTACAATGCACTCCAGCCCAAAGTTAAAGTTCTATCTATCAAGAAGCACGCATCTGTGAGTACAATTTGATAAATGGTGTTGAATTCGTTGTAGTGGAATATTGAATTGGACACCTTTTTCAGCTGCAAGAAGCATATATTCCCGTGAGTCCCAGCGGTGGCAGGTACTCAGGGGAATAAATGCCTCTTGATGAAAACACTTATTGTTAATTTCACTCGAATACACTCGGCACCAAAGCATACTATGATTTCTTGTCTACTAATTTTATATTTCGCTGCCGGTGTTTAAGCACCGAGTCCACAAATCCAAACTCTTCTTATTTCTTACAGCAGTTGCAGTGACTCACGCGAATCTGTGCCTCTTTTGGGAGAATTTCCCTCATATTTCACCCAATCAAACACACACACACACACACACAGCCCATCGCACGCTTTCGTGTCAGCTAATGCTGCAATTCCATGTGGGTGTGACAGTGTTAACACGGTCTACCGATCGAAACTCTTTTTTGGTTTCTGCTGGCGCCTGGAGTGACTCACGAGAAGCCATACCCCTGTAGCAAAACGTCTTCGGGCCCACGACGGCCGCAGTGGGCCCGCGCACAGCCGTGCGCGGGCCCACTGTGGCCGTCGTGGGCCCGAGGACCTTTGCTTTTTTACTGGGTACGCCTCTCGCTGACACGATAATCTATGCCTCTCGGTGAGAAATGTCCTAACATTTCGCCGGAATACTCACGCTGTCTATCGACTGTTAGCCGACTGCTGTCGAGTCTACTAATTCTACAATTCCACGTGAGAATCTTTTAGAATCTGCTGAGTAACATCCTGGCACTTCACTCAAATACACTTCACTCAAATACATACACGCACCACCACTCTGAATTCATGACTACAGATTCTGCAATTGCATGTCACGGTTTAAGTAGTTTGTCTACAAAATCAAACTGTGCAAACACTGCCAATCATTACAGCGCACATGCGTTTGCCGCGCTCACGTGACGGATCATCCATGCAAACACAAAAAGCGGACGCCAATCGTTACAGAGGCAGAAACGAGTCACAGGAGATAACTCGTATCAATACAACAACTCATATTTCTGTCGAGAATGCCAGCTCACGCCGTGACTGTCTGCGTGTCTACACAACCATTATCTTTTACCTTGGTACACACTTGCTCTGATCAATTGTAGAAGAAAACTATGCGATTTACAGTAAGAGTTACAAGCAAGAGATATAACTTTACAGCAAGAGACATAAATTCGCGTGAGTTCCTGCGGCCTCAGGGACTCATGCGAATTATGTCTCTGGCAGAAAAAAAACCGCAAGGGCCCATCAGAATCTTGCGTGCGCATTTGTTCTGATAAAATCCAAACTTCAAACCCTACAATTTTCTTCGTTCTGAAAATATGACATAGATATAGATTCTCATGAGCTCCTGCAGCTGTAAGGGCTTATCAGAATCTATACTCTTGCAGACTGAACAGAACTGTCTGGTGCAACGTAATACCGTCAGGCACCACCATCCGCAGCTGAAGTGATAATTAGCTAGTGCCCTATACGTGCGCGTGCCAACAGCAGCCTACAACGGCCCGAAGACCATTACTTACTGGGTATATATTGCTTGGCCCCAGGCAACGATTAAATCTCCCCTCCCCCCTCCCGGATTTGATCAAGAACGAGCAAAGGCCACCCTCCTTCTCCCCCTGCATGAGGTCCTACTCCAGTGCTGGCAGGAAGAAGAGGTACCACAAGACATGAGGGATGCCAAGATCACCACCCTCTACAAGAACAAGGGCGAGAGAAGCGACTGTAACAAATACAGAGGCATCTCCCTTCTCAGCATTGTCGGAAAAGTCTTTGCCCGGGTCATCTTGATTCGTTTGCAGAAGCTGGCAGAACGTGTCTATCCCGAGTCACAGTGTGGCTTCCGAGCTGAGCGGTCAACGGTACACATGGTCTTCTCCCTCCGTCAACTCCAGGAGAAGTGCAGAGAACAACACATGCCTCTGTATGTCGCTTTTATTAACCTCACCAAAACCTGTGACCTGGTCAGTAGAGACGGCCTGTTAAAGATCCTCTCAAAGATTGGATGCCCGCCCAAACTGCAGAGTATGATAGAAGCCTTCCACACCAACATGAAGAGGACAGTGCAGTTTAACGGCAGCACATCCGAACCCTTTGACGTATGCAGCGGAGTCAAACGAGGTTGCGTCCTGGCCCCTACTCTCTTTGGAATCTTCTTCGCTGTACTGCTCAAGCATGACCTTGGTAATGCACCAGAAGGAATCTACCTCCGAACCAGATCATATGGCAGGTTTTTCAACCTTGCCCGCCTCAAAGCCAATACGCGAAGCCTTCATCAGGGACATGCTGTTCGCTGACGATGCGGCAGTTTCGACCCATACCCAGCAGGAACTACAATCACGGGTGGACCGATTCTCCCAGGCTTGCAAGGACTTCGGACTGACTATCAGTCTAAAGAAGACGAACGTCCTGGGACAGGACACAGAGACACCGCCATTCATCACCACTGACAACTACGAGCTCGACGTCGTCCACCAGTTTACCGGCGTATCTTGGGTCCACCCTCACCGATAACGTCTCTTTGGACATCGAGATCGACAAGAAGATCGGGAAGGCTGCTGCAACTCTTGCACGCCCCACAACTTGAGTGTGACAAATCCCAAGCTGACTGTGAAAACAAAGATGGTTGTGTACAACGCCTGCGTCATCAGCACACTGCTATACGGCAGTGAGGCATGGACCACATATGCTAGACAGGAGAGAAGACCTGAGAAGCATTCGCCGTATCCTGGGCATATCTTGGCAAGATAGTGACCAACACCGAAGTCCTATCATGCACTGGCCTTTCCAGCATGTACACCCTACTCAGACAACGCAGACTGCGCTGGCTCGGCCACGTTCACCGCATGGAAGCTGGCCGCATCCCAAAAGACATCCTCTACGGAGAACTGGCAGCTGGGAGAAGAAACACTGGTCGCCCCAAGCTACGATTTGTTGATGTCTGCAAGAGGGACATGAGAGCACTGGACATTGACACTGGGTCCTGGGAACATCTTGCGGATTACTGTGCAAAGTGGAGAAGTATCCTCCACCAACACCTCAAGTCAGGGGAAGAGAAGATGTCGAAAGCAGCAGCAGACAAGCGGGCACGCAGAAAGGAGTGCAACAACTCCATCAGACCAACAACCAAGTACATTTGTGATCTTTGCAGCAGGGACTGCCACTCCCGCATTGGCCTCTACAGTCACAAAAGATGCTGCTTCAAATCCAGCTGAGCAGGCAATCAGATCAGAACAACTAGGATGCATTATCTATGGTCGATCCAGACCGACAGAGGCCCATTACTTATTGCTTGGCTGTGCACTCAGCCGGTTACGTCCCTTGCAAACTCGGTAAAGCTGCGTTTATCGCGGAAAGAATCGCGCAAACTGCAGGAACTAGAATCACTCCGCATAAAAGATGCATGATGATTGGTCGATGTCAGTGATTGTCAGCCAGTCGCTGCAATCAACATGTCCAGTCGTCACGGTCTTATTTCAGAATCATTACTAGCGCTATTTAGTTATTTTGGTTTAACGCCGAGCAGGCACCTAAGGTTATCCCACGTGGGCAGTCATTAGAAGTAACGCCGTCACGTGGTATAATAAGAAAACCGCAAATATCACAATACAAAGAATGAACTTCCTCTTCTATAAACATGCATGCTGGGGTATTGATTGTTTCACCTAACCATATTAAAACAAAACCTTCCCGCTGGGTGATCAGGATCTATATGTTAATGAGCACGTGCACAAGAATGAAAAATAAAAAAGGAAAGAAAAAAAAAGTAAAGAAGAATGAACAGAATCATTGGTAGTCCGAAGATCTACCTCACAAACACAAAACACGAAGTAGAAACCCCTCGTAGGAAATGCCAACTTAGCAGCAATTCTGGTACTGGTAGTCTTGTGAAAAAATAATTTAATTTAACTCAATTTAAAATTTTATTATATTATTTATTTTAATTCAATTCAAAAGTCTTAAATCTAAGATATGCACGCTTTGCAGTAACTCTTGTAGTGTTTTTGATTAAAATTCTTGATTAGATGTTTTAAAAAAAGTTTAAGAATACACGACAGGGCTCGTGATCTGATTTTCCGCCAGTCGCAGCAATCAAACAATCATGCTCTCAAACCTGTTACAAAAGAACAACAACAACAAACAACAAATAAAAAAAAAAACTCCAGAGAATCAAAGCAGAATGTGCGCGATTGAACACAAATTGTAAGTATGCCTGCTGGTTTGTGATTTTGGACCTTACAGCTAAAAGTTCCAAGGTCCAAAATCACAGACCAGCACTCACATGATGTCATACTGATTTTCAAAACTATTTTCTACCATGGTACTAAATTCAAGCCATTCAAAGGTCACGTACTTATGATAATCAGTTGTGAGTCGACCAACAGCATGAGCAACTACGGGCTACGCTTTTGAAAAAAACAAACAAACAAACAAACAAAAAATGCGGTAGCACAGGCTCTCATGACTAATGCATGGCTGAACTGTACTGTTATTTGTAGCTATCACACCAAACCAACAGGACGTACAGCAGAACGTCCGAAAAGTAGAACAGCAAGGTACTAACGTAAAGGTCGCAGTTAAAAAAAAATGCATGATGATGCTTCAATGTGATTTTCAACCAGTACGCTCAGTCAACTCATGGTTCTCTAATCAGTCGTGATTTGAAGAAAGGGAAGCTAGGCATAGTAGTAATCATTCTTCCGAAGAAAACAATTCATGACGGTGTTGTAATGCGATTTTCAACGGATCACACGTCAACAACAGGGCGAGCAACCGTTAGGTCCACAATCAGAACTCTGAACACGGATGAAGTCACAGAGATTTTCCACCAGATCACATCAATTCAACCACCCAGCAGCAACGGTCCACTCTAAACTGGCGGCGATCTGTAGAACAGCAAGTTACCAATGTAGGAAACTCCCCTATGTAAATGCTGCCCTTTGCGCAGCAAGTCCATTTTTGTGAAAAGCGAGATTTTCATTGTAATACAATGAAAATATTGCTTTTCACAAAAATGGACATACTATCTTTTGCCTTCTCAAGAGAGAATTATGATGACGCCGCAATTCGATTCGCATCCATTTGCTACACTCCGCCCATCCAACAGTCGCACATCCCTGAAAATCAGTGGTGATCTGTAGACCGGCCATGTACAACAAGCCAAAGCCGAACTTCTGAAAAATGCACGATGGCGTGGGTTTACGGAAAGCGATTTGCTGCATGTTGCCACACCTAGCCATCTTGTCAGAGAGGTATTAGTCCACCTAAAAAAACCCAACAAAACATAACAACCTTCCAGTCAATCCATACGATCACACATGCCATCCGTGGGCCATAGGTCACGGCCTATAAACTGCCGAGTCCGTACATTCAATCAGCGTTCAGCGTCGGGTGCCAGAAATCAAAGAGTAGTCAGTGGGAGTGATTCTACCTGGGAGTGATTATTAGTGGCGTTACTATACGCACAATCCCCAAGGTTTCCTGCGTCTGAGATGATCAGACTGAGACGCAAGTAAACGGTCGCGAATAGTATACAGCGTACACGCTTTCTCTCAGACTAATGTGATTCAATGATGATGAAATTTCACCTTGCCATAGGCTTTAGCCTAAGTGATTTTCTCAGTTTAACTCATTCTACCCCAACACCGAAATCCCAAAATTTTGACGTCGTCCTCTGAAGACTGCATTGCAGTGCAGGACACAGATCGACCATGATAGTTCAAGGGTGATGCCAGAATAGCTTGGCGCCTATGTTATGATAGTTCAAGGGTGATGCCAGAATAGCTTGGCGCCCATAGGCGCCAAGCTATTCTGGCATCACCCTTGAACTATCATGGTCGATCCTTATTTTGCTGTGGTGTGTCTGGGGTAGAATGAGTTAAGAAACCAGGGGTTATTCCATGAGTGAGCTTAATCAGTCCTGCACTAGCTACTAAGCTGGACTAAGGCATTAGTGAGCTTAATCAGTCCTGCACTATCTACTAAGCTGGACTAAGGCATTAGTGAGCTTAATCAGTCCTGCACTATCTACTAAGCTGGACTAAGGCATTAGTGAGCTTAATCAGTCCTGCACTATCTACTAAGCTGGACTAAGGCATTAGTGAGCTTAATCAGTCCTGCACTAGCTACTAAGCTGGACTAAGGCATGAGTGAGCTTAATCAGTCCTGCACTAGCTACTAAGCTGGACTAAGGCACGAGTGAGCTTAATCAGTCCTGCACTAGCTACTAAGCAGGACTAAGGCACGAGTGAGCTAAATCAGTCCTGCACTAGCTACTAAGCAGGACTAAGGCACGAGTGAGCTAAATCAGTCCTGCACTAGCTACTAAGCTGGACTAAGGCACGAGTGAGCTTAATCAGTCCTGCACTAGCTACTAAGCTGGACTAAGGCATGAGTGAGCTTAATCAGTCCTGCACTAGCTACTAAGCTGGACTAAGGCATGAGTGAGCTTAATCAGTCCTGCACTAGCTACTAAGCTGGACTAAGGCATGAGTGAGCTTAATCAGTCCTGCACTAGCTACTAAGCTGGACTAAGGCATGAGTGAGCTTAATCAGGGGGCATGGCATTGATACACTGCTTGTAACCTTCAAACCACACAGACTTCAAATCCTCACGACTTCGCCCGGCTCGTGTGAATCTTTGCCTCTTGCAGATGGATGGTGACTTAGTTCACTGATTATTGCTTTCAGCAACAGGTGACGCCGCGTGAACGCAGACGTCTTCTCTCTTTGAGTCAGTAGATACGTATGAAAAAAAAAAAAAAAAAAAAAAAAAAAAAAAAAAAAGATCGTGCGTAGGGCATGCTTCGTGCCAGCTAGATGTATATTATCCGCAAGCAAGATGCAAAATGTCTCTATACAGATGCAATAATCTACAAAGATTCTCATTAGGCCCTTCAGTCCTGCATGCAGAAGCTCATGAGAGTCTATGCCTATTGGAAACTGTAGTGATTCCCACTTTATAGCTTTTGTATGCTTGACGCACAGAGTCTCATAAGCCTGTTTAAATGGACGCATCGTCTCGTGAGCATCTGTGACTCTGGCAAGCTGGAGCGATTCCAGTTTTATTACTCTGGCCAAATCGATTGCAGGGCAGGTATTACGCTACACACTCTCAGTGCGGATATCAGGTGCCACTATTCACAGTCACAGGCACAAGTCCCAAATGACTTCCTCCGTCACAAACAAAAATGTCACCAGCACTACTGGTCGGAGAGGGCAGAGAATACGAATAAGGCTTTAACTCATTCGAGACATGCCGAATCTAGATACGCGGCATTTGCCGCGTATCCGGATGCGGCACGTCGCGAATGTGTGTAAAAAAAAACCCAGTAGGACGGCGGCCAATAATATCAAGATGGATGGGCTCAGGAAAACTTTCGCTCTTTAAGAAAACGGGGTTGGGTTAGGAACTATTATAGCAGGCGAGGAAAAAAACTCCAAACCGATGTCTCAGAAAAATATCTGAAGGATAGGAAAGCCAGTAAAAGAGGACCAACCCTACATTTGCAAGAAGCATAGATACTCAACTGTGAGAATCTATGCCTGGTTACAGATGGTGGGGTCTGCCGTTAGGGCTGTTATACAGAGAGTGAAAACTGATAGCGCTCAGAAAAATGCATGCATAATTTAGTAACACGTAATTCTATCATGGGCAGAATTGCCCACACATTTACAATTTGATTGGTGGACGCGGTTTATGTCACCCTAACACGTAAAGCACTCTTAGAATCGAAAAAAATCCGTACAAAGAAAGAAACACGCTTAGAAAGGACGAAAACAACAAAACGGTGTTGTACTTGTCCTTTTTAAGCGTGTTTCTTTCTTTTATGGGATTTTCAGTGCATTTTACACGCTTGGCAGTCACCTTTTCGGTCTGGACTATAAGAATCGTTCATTAAATACTGTTACAAAGATGCTACGGGCGGATATAGCATGAAAGCTCGAAGGAGCACTATTGCTTGGTGACTGGATGCCTTTTATGGCCCGGCACTATCGTCCAGCACTACCTACACATCTTAAGCTGTGTCCACCTCTCGCCATTAGAACGGTTACGTTTTGGAGAAACGATCCCCAACGAGAGAGAAATCACGGCGGATAACCAGCTTGCACAATAAGCAAAGCAACACTCCAAACATCTCCAAGAAGCATAGGTCCTCACGAGCCCTGAGCCCTGAGATATTTGAAGCGTTGTCTATGCTTTTGGTAGAAGCTGGATAGCCGCCATAACTTTGCGGTCGTTCGTTGTTGGAGTCGATTGTTGCAAACAAAATCCAACTATTAGCACAAAAAACAGAAACAGTCCCTCGAACGAAGCGACATCCGCCCAGCAGGTGAAAAGCCATTGGGCCGGTATCAGTCCCATGACCTTTGTCTCATTGGGTAGTACTGGGCAAATGACACTGTACGCGCGCAATAGGTGAGAAAACTCATAAATATTCATTGAATGTCCATGCGGGGAGAATTACGTTTTAACAGATTTCCAGATTAAAAGACTGGCTTAACGCATTCAGTGCCAGTTGAGCCAGAACTTATTTCTACAGTCTTCGTTAACTTGTTGCCCCAGGAACATGGATTCAAAGTGGTGTCAGCAAGGGGCATAGATCCTCATGAGCCCCCGCAACTGCGGGGGCTCATGGTGATCTATACCTCTTGCAGTCGGGTCGTGTTTTCACATTTTCTCGGCACTGGACGAGTTACAAAAAAAGTGTAAAATGCAAAAAGGAACCAAGGATATAAAGAAACACGCCTCGGAATAACAAAGGCGTAATACAGCAGCGCATGTTTTGATCAACCACCCTTATGACGGTGATCACCAGTCATAAATGACTATTATTCAGGTGGCTGTACATAGCCACCTAAATGATGGTCTTGAATGAAAGGGACATTTTGCCCTTGAAGACTTGACTTAAGGGAAACACTTGTTTTTTTTACAACACTTTTAATTTTTTTTATAAAAAAAATTGTATTTTATTGTATTTACTTAATTTGTTTTGGCCATTTTTAATTTTTTTAAATATTCCTTATACGTAAAAATTATATTTCCGTAATCCAGTTTTTCATCATGGCACGCGAGGCAACTCCCTTCGTTGATATCACGAAGTTTTCTAGCTTGGCAGGACGCGCTCTATTCTATGTTATAAATTATACAATCAATTTTTGCGGGGGCTCATGTGGATCTGTGCTTCTTGCTGATCCCACTTTGAGTACATGTTCTTTGGACGGACCAGGTTCCTTTTGCGTTGAGCTCACAAAGATTGTTCAAACACACATCTGCGACTAGTGGCATGGAAGGGCTAAGTGAATCAGGGCATTGATTTTTACAGAAAATGAAAGCCATCGTGATTTGGAGTAATCATTTTCATATAAATAGCTTTCTTATCTATTCAAAATTTAAAGACAAATAATAAATTTAAAATAATATTAAAAAGTAAAAATTGTATTTATTATTGATTGTATAATTTATAACATAGAATAGAGCGCGTCCGGGCTCAAGAGGATCTATGCCTCTTGCATCAGTGTTTCGGAAGTGAGGGGGTTACACCTGTATCGATTGCGGACTCCCGAAAAAAAACAAACAAAAAAACAACCGCTTGTACATTAACGCTTTCACCTTCACAGTCAAATGGTTGGCATTTCAGAATCAGTTGTCCGCAAACTAGTACGTAAGTGTCAAGGGAGATAGGTGGATCGACCATCAAGAATCGTTTCCTAAGCACTGTGCTGTAAATGTCACAGAGATTTTTTAATCGATCATGATAGTTCAATCCTGACCCAGACGACAGGATCGCTTGCTAAGTAGGCCTATTACACAAATATCACTTGAGATTTAAAAGAAAATAGGTCATGATAGCTCAAGGGATGTGCCTGATTGACCCTGACGCCAGAATAGTCTGCTAAGCAAGATGTAAATGTTACGGAGATATATCGACCGTGATGGCTCAAGGGTAGTGCCTGATTAGTCCTGTCGCTTCTCCAGACTAACCTGTTAACTCACTCGCGACGTGCCGAATCATTGTCAGGTACGCACGTACTAAAGTTACCGCAGGTTGATCGTCTATGATAGCTCCAGGTTAGTGTGTGAGAAGTTTAGCATCTTTACATGCCCAATGATAACTGTGCATGTGCTCAAGGGCTGAGCATGACTAGCCTGTACAGGCACCAAGCTAATCGTGCACTACTATTAAATTAGCATCATTGCAGCCACGTGCTTGGGCCAAGTAATGATTACACCTTGTGGCACGTGATAAATTTGCCTTGAAAGTGAAAGAGAGGATCTTCTGAAATCAATGGTGACTGCTGTCGCAAAGGACAAGGGATCATCTGAATACACACCGGTAATGCGTGCATTTACACTGAACTTAACACTCCGCTGGAAAACGCATTTATTTAACTCATTGTACCCCAAGACCGAAATCCCCAAGTGTTGCCGTTGTCCTCTGAAGACTGCATTGCAGTGTAGGACACAGATCGACCATGATAGTTCAAGGGTGATGCCAGAATAGCTTGGCGCCCATATCATGAAATATCATGGTCGAACCATATCTTGCTGTGGTGTGTCTGGGGTAGAATGAGTTAAAGCGATCAGCTCTAGGTATAAACGGAGCATAGTTCTCATGGATCTCCTGTATAATGTTCTTAATATGTCAGTCTTACCATGATGCTGGACGAAACGGCTAACTCAACTTACGAAGTTTCAATGTCCTACCGTGAAACACTTTCCCAATGCGCAAAAGGCCACCGGGCCGAGGTCCGATGACCAGATGTGCATTGGGTCCTTCTCCTCGTCTCCCTTGTGTGTAGACTAGAGGTCCACCGAGCCGCAGCAGGAGCAGTGGGTAACCTCCGTTACGTGTGCCAACTGACACGGCTTGTGAAAAGAAGGCTAGAAAAGTCAACATGGAAAATCCGCTGTGTCGCCAAAATTTAGAAATCAAAACCCACCCAGGAGCATATCGATTTAATAATTCGTTGGAAACAAAATCAGTAATTGGCCGGTTTTTCTGTTTTGTTAGAAAGAAGGGAAAAAACATGTAAATAAGCGGTATCATTATTATCAAATGATAAGAAGAGGAATAACAAGAAGCACGCAATGTTCCGGAGACGGTATGGCAATTTAGTGCACATTCATAAAATAATTCAGTTCATTGTAGATAATTGCGGTTTTGAGAAGGGCCGCATTGGCTGTCTCCCTCGATTCACTGCGCTGAGCGAATCGATGGAGATAGCCAGTGTGGAGATGGGCTTGACAGGAACTTCGTTTTGAACGTGACTGTGCGCAGACCTACCTATACTAGGTCGAGAACCGTGTACCCGAAGCACATTTTGAGCCCCTTTTTCGTATGCGTATTATCCTGAATTTTATTTTTGCTTTAGACGCAACAGAAAAATACAATTTTAGTTCCTGTGATCAGGCATGCGAATATAAGTATACTTTGCATGCCAGTCAAAACTCCGGCATAACAAGGCCTAGTTTTAGTGAAATTTCTGCCCTGTTAGTGTGCGACTAGTACGAACCCAGTGCGCAAAGGCCATCGGGCCGATGTCGGCCGCCATTGGCCCGCGCACGGCTGTGCGCGGGCCAACGGCGGCCGACGTCGGCCCGATGGCCTTTCTCGCATTGGGAAGTTGGAACATGCGCTACGATGTTTCAAAGGAATGCTCAATAGAGGCCGAATACACCGTGCTAGTGAAAACAGAGAATAATCAAATACGAGTCGCTTAGAGGGATTCGTTGGTTTCTATGGTGCTTTGACGATCACTTTGTAGAGACTGACGTGCTTGCAGGGTGCTACCCGTCTGAATGACACCTACGTCAGTCGACCCTTGGTTACTTTGGCGCACGTTAGACTGAACCGGTGTCACTTCGGTGTGTAAAGTTATGTTTAAGGAAAGTAATACGCTAAAATGACTCTCACACCAGATCCAACAGGCGTAAGTCAAACGTGAGTCTGGCGTGAGAGTCATTTTTAATTTTTCACCGGTTTAGGTCAATAACTATAACACGCTGCTTCCCGCGGATTCATCAGAGAGTTAAAAAAAATTTTTTTTTCACAAGTTATGGGCGGTGGAATGATAACACGAAAAGCACAGTCACGTGACATTCAATGTTATGGGGCTGGACACTTTCTGTCGTTGACAAATCAATGGAACTGGAAGTTGAAAGAGAGAGAGAGAGAGAGAGAGAGAGAGAGAGAGAGAGAGAGAGAGAGAGAGAGAGAGAGAGAGAGAGAGAGAGAGAGAGAGAGAGAGAGAGAGAGAGAGAGAGAGAGAGAGAGAGAGAGTTGACCTGCTGTATCTCTTACCTGAACATTATAAGTTATTGGTCGCAAGAGTTTGCTGCACGCACCCTTGTAGGCCTGAGGGAGGTCAAAGGAACCATTGTGCCCCGAAGGCCGGAGGGGTACAATGGTTCCTTTCACCTCCCGAAGGCCTACAAGGGTCCGTGCAACAAGCCCCTGCTACCAATAACGTATTTGTTTTCATTCCTCCACTATTTTTATATGCATACCAAGGGGAACGACTCAGCGCTGGACAGACAAACAGTTAGATCCCCTGCCCCCACCTATCAGGCACCCAATCGCCAGCCCACAGAGAAATACGATCTGCATCTTCGTCTTGTCTTATACCTGCGTATTTCTCTGTGGGCTGGCGATTGGGTGCCTGATAGGTGGAGGCAGGGGATCTAACTGTTTGTCTGTCCAGCGCTGAGTCGTTCCCCTTGGTATGCATACAATTCTGCCAGAGCTAGCCTCACCTATTCTGGTTTGTGAGTATAGTTCCACTATTTTTGTAAATGAAATCAAGAAGAAATCTTCCGACCTGGATCAGGCAGGACATGACTGACGTCAAAGGAATATACAATTATACATAATAGACGTATGACGTAATTAAAAATATTTCATGACGTTGCCGTCTCCAGTAGTGTGCCTGTTGTTTCGAACAACACTAAGTAACTTTTTACTTTAGAACATTTTGGTGATCTTTTATAGAACAAAATTGGCATCTAAGATGTGTCACAAAGAGGGCTACAAGATGTCCGCCATTTGTCGCTACAAGGGTGTTTGTAGCTCGGTCATGTGGTACAGTCTGCGCTAAAGGGATTGGTCGTGTGACGTAGGGATGAAAACAAATATGTTTATACGATGGAAAAACAACCCAACAACATATTTCGGGAGTACTTCGGCTTTTATGTGCTAAATCAATAGCATGCCTGTTGTTTCGAACAACACTAAGTAACTTTTTACTTTAGAACATTTTGGTGATCTTTTATAGAACAAAATTGGCATCTAAGATGTGTCACAAAGAGGGCTACAAGATGTCCGCCATTTGTCGCTACAAGGGTGTTTGTAGCTCGGTCATGTGGTACAGTCTGCGCTAAAGGGATTGGTCGTGTGACGTAGGGATGAAAACAAATATGTTTATACGATGGAAAAACAACCCAACAACATATTTCGGGAGTACTTCGGCTTTACTAGCCTTCTCTAGTCAATGTTGACATGAATATAAAATTTAGTGGCAAAGAAAATGGTGTGGAAAAAACATTTTGGGGGGTTAAAAAAAAAGCGCGAACCAACTAAGACTGACGTCGGCCCGAGAACCTTTTTCTTTTTGGGACGCCGTTTGCACGCATGTAACTAAAAACAACAACTAGTAAGGGACATAACTGCGCATCATTGCTATTGATTTAGCACATAAAAGGTCAAACAAGATACACCGCTCATGCCTCATGAGGATCTCAGTTGTTTGCAGAAGGAAGGATATTCGCTGTAGCCATGTACACGCATTTTCCATAAAAATACTTTATTTTCCATAAAAAAAGCTTTACTGCTTTGGAGTGGGTTCACTTTAAACCGCCTTCAAGGGGCATAGATCCTCATGAACCCCGCGAGAACTCGCGAGGCATCATGAAGATCCATACCACTTGCATCCGTGTGCAGTTCACTGCTGGATCCAGGACATTTTCCAGTAGCAGATACCTTTGTTTTCCCGCAAAATCGCATTGCGCAAGAACTCAATAGATTCAGTAACGTGATACGAAACTAACTAGGTTGTCTCTGCACGGCGAGAATCGTCTGGTTAACGCAGTGATAAAGGTATATTTTGCGTGTCATTCAAATGTCACTTGGCTGCGCAGGCAGTTTTTTTTTATCATGTGCGGCAATATAATTTCCTTAGATGTACAAATATCGCACGGCCAAAATCGTGGACTCTTTACTAATAATATAAGATAAGAGCGATAATTTGTTTTCCGGTGATAATTTCTGTTTTTTTAGATGCAAATGTTGTGATATTGCGGAATCGGCTGCTGCGCACTTCAAATTCAACACCAGCAGCTACCAAGAAAACAACCAACCAACCAACCAACATATCGACATGGAAACAAAGAAATACACAACCAAAGAAAGCTGATTCTTGCAACTGCCAGCAATAGTTAAAGATTCTCATCAGCCCCTTAACCCTTGTGTGTCTGAATTAACCCGCTTAGCCACAACACCCTACAGTAGGGAATGGATTGACTAAGATAATTCAAGGGTAGTGCCAGATGAGCTTGGCGCCTTCAGGTGCCAAGCTCATCTGACACTACCCTTGAATTATCATGGTCGATGCATCTCCTGCAACTGGTACGTCGTCCAGGATTTGGGAAATGCAGCCGTGGGTCTAAATGGGTTTTAAAAAACCACAAACCCGACATACAGCCCAAGCCGTTCCAGGAACATGGAAGCACGGTTGTTTCAGCTAGAAGCATAGATCTTAATTCGCCTCTGCAACGGCGGGGGGCTAACTACATGAGATCCATGCCTGCAGCAGTTGGGGATGTGTTCACCGTTTCTGGGCATCAGGGTCTATGCTTCTTGCAGCAGAAATAAAAGGGTTTCGCTGGTGTGGTGTAGGTCTGACTCGACTGTCCCAGTGTTATGTTCCTTTCTCAGCAGGTGCTACCGGCAACGGAACAGCAGCTCCATTATTGATGGGTTCATGGCAAAATCGGCCGCCACATTTCGCGCGTGTGGTCCCAGTGAGCAAAAAGTCCTCAGGCCGACGTCGGCCTTAGCAGGCCCGCGCACGGCCGTGCGCGGGGCCTGCTAAGGCCTACATCAGCCCAACAATCTTTTGCTTACTCATATCCAAATCACTAGACAGCATCTCTGCGCGAAGAACAGGAGTGTATGCATAGCAGGGAGAAGGAGAGGCCATACATGCTTACTAAAGCCGCTGCAGGTTGCGGAGGCCACCATGAGGATCTATTGCTGCAGACAGGACCCGTGTATATGCTGTTTGTGTTCATCGTGAGAAAACCGTAACATGACAAGGCAGAAGCCTACACGAGTTAGGTCCCCTGACAGTGACGTTTCAGCCTGTGAAATATTTATTGCCCTATAAGTCGGGTAAACGCCTTGGTGCTGTGATGACCCAAACAAGGATAACAAAAGGCACACAACCGTTTGAGCCTCCGCAGCATGAAATATAGTGACGAGCAAAAGAAACGCGACATTTCTGGAATCCGTCAGCAACACTGACTGTTTCCGATGATTTCAACAGTCGCATTTCTATTGCTCGTGAGTATATAATAGTTTCGTGCTATGTGTGTACGTCATATCAGACCGTTAAACATCGCACTGTTCTCACTGTTCTCATGTCCGTCACATGACAGGTCCTGGTTAATCGAATCTTCACAGCTGCAGTGCGCCCGAATTGATCAACTTCATGTTCGGGACGCACTCCATAGAGAATAGCTGTTTCTGTCTCCAAAAACACGCCCATTAGAGCCGTCCCGGCCATTATCATGCCGGCGTCATGCTCAGTGCGCAAAGGCCTGATGGCCGTTTCAGTGCGTATTGGGATAGAAGTTAAACCCCGAAATACAGGCATGGGATGATCGTTGATGATTGTTGGTCATTTCTTAACACGGGTAGTACACGCTATTTACCACTACTGGTGACAGGGGCGGATTTTGCCATTGTTGAGGGGGTGTGCACTCTTCCCTGAAACGATTAATGCGAAGTGGCGAAGCCACAAGCGCGAGCCTGCAAAGCAGGCGAGTGAACTAGGGGGATCCGGAAAAATTTGAAAATAATGGTTAAAATCTGTGCAGTCTGGTGCATTCAGGGGTGTGTGCACGTGCACAAGTGCACACCCCCAAAATCCGCCCCTGGGTGTGGCCAGTCATCAACTGTTATCCCATGCCGGTTTGCCCGGAACTAATCAACCAACTGCTGACCTTTTGACATTTCAGTAGTACCGCGCATGCTGAAGCACCATACTGTAGTGAAAGCTAAAACGTCGTACAGGCCGCACATTTCCATTGCAAACTTCACAACTTGGCCGTGATGTGCCAATCATTTTTCGATTGGAACACAAAGAATGCCTATCACAAGGACTATGCATCTACTTCTTATGTAGTTTTATGCAAGCCATGAAGCGAAAATGAAATGGATACTTTCCACGCGTCGAAATGTGCTTAGTGTTGTAATTT
Organism: Semisulcospira habei; assembly: GCA_036245525.1. Classification (NCBI taxonomy): domain Eukaryota; kingdom Metazoa; phylum Mollusca; class Gastropoda; family Semisulcospiridae; genus Semisulcospira; species Semisulcospira habei. Next base: position 139,807,974 of record BTPG01000008.1, read on the forward strand.
CAGTATTGGCGTCCTGATTTATTCCACACTAGTTAGCTGCCTGGATCGCCTCTGCGTTACAGCGATTTTCTCAGTTCGCTTGGTTTGCTCCTTTGTTTTTCCATGGGCGGATCGTATTAGTTCGACATAGACCGTATATCGCGAATCTTAAAAAAAGATTCAAATGACAGGATATGTAATCTCTCAGTGAACACAACGTCATCGGGCCGACGTCGGCCCGACGGCCTTTAATCACTGGGATTCAGGCCCAATCAATTATTTAACTGATTTAGTATGTGTCGCAAATGGGTTGTGGTCTAAGGTAAAGTTCTAACGTGACGGGTGACATCTACAGTCTGTAGAAAGGTCTACGTATGCATGGGGCCCAATACAAAATGCGTGCTGGTATGTGATTTTGGACCTTATGGCTGGAACCACAGACATCAAAACAATTATGAACTTACCTTTTCAATCTCCCCTCCCCCCAAAAAGAAAAAAGAAAAAAAGAAAAAAAGTAATGGAAAAAAACAACAACAAACAACAACAAAAAAGAAAAGAGAAAAAAAAACAACACACCAAACGAAACACAAAACAAACAAACAAACAAACAAACAAACAAACAAACAAACAAACAAACAAACAAACAAACAAACAAAAAACATCCATCCATCCATCTCCTTTGCTTCAATTTCCTTACGGAGTTGCAAGCGGAACGTAGAATATGAGGTACGTTATACGATACTACAGGTTGATAACACCACAGAATAAACACCACGAGCTAACATTGATTTCCTGGGCTGGATCGCACGTGAGTGCGTGCGTTAAGGTGACAACATGCACGCAAGCAAAATTGCAGCTTTCTGGGCACGCGAGAAAGGATCGTCGCCACTGAAACCAAAATATCACATGTACTTCTACAATCTTTCAGACAGGACATTTAAAAAAAGTGCGAAAACACAGATTAACATCAGCACGTGAGACTGAGACATTGAGACTGCAGGTGCTCATGAGAATCTATCTCCTGCTGACCGATCGGTTCCACCTGTTTCCTAATTGAAGATGCTATTTCGGGGTCCACCGAACGACTGCTTGTACCTACGACTGGTACATTCATGCAAAATGCGAACACCGCCCAACTGCAAGAGGCGAACATCATATGCCAACACGCGTATGTTCAGTATGGCTTTGTAAAACAACAACAACAACAACAAAAACACTAACCTGTTTCTTAATCATTTTAATTTTAAATTTTAAAGCTGACATTTTATATAAACTCAAATATCACTCAGTGTATTACCGTCTGATACTGATACTGATACTGAAGATCCTTTTTATCGGTTGCTACGGGAAAGGAAGACTTATTTTCTCGCTTTGTTTTGACACCCCAAACTGCGCATTATTTTAGCTTTATTATTTTTGTTTGGTATCTGCGGGGAGAACATGATATTGTCTCAGCTGAATGATATAATGTGGCACGCAAGCTAACACACTTAGTGTAAACATCGAACATGCATTCCAACTGTTTCCAAATCAGCTTCGTGTTCAGTCAGTTTATTTGAGAAAAAGCTCAAATAAGTTGTGAATAATAAAGATGATAAAAACGCTCAAATAAGCGGTATATTAAGCTCGTTTTCTCCATCAATGCCGTCACCCGAAACTGCGGCGTTATTGTTGAGCGAAACATAAAAGCGATCACGCATCATCTGCATACATCCTGTATCCGGCAACTTGATCGATGATAATGCGAAAATCATTGATTTGAACACCCCCGGATTTTATCTGATGGAGGAGAGAAAGATCGGCGTGGGTAAATGGGGATGCAACCGATGAAAGCAAGAGACATGGATCCTCATGGGCCCCTGCGGATGCAGGGGCCCATGAGAATCTATGCCTCTTGCTGTTAGAAGGCGGCGATTGAGGCATTGGTCAGCAAAACCTGATAACGACTGAAAAAAGAAACCTGGCAGTTTCTCTTTATATTTCCCCCCCGCTGGAAACGGAACACCATAAGAACTGTCTTTATCTGAGGTACGCAGATACAGGTAGGTCTATAATAGCAAAATCGTATAGTATCCCTTTGCACCCTGCGAGACTCATGATCAGGGTCTGTGTACCTGTTTGTCCCTTTCTCACCGTATATGACCAGATGTTTCTTTTTAACTTTGGGAAACGCAGACGCCTATGGGGTGTCGCGCAAGAAGCATGGGTCTTCATATGCCCCGATAGCAGGTGGGGGCTTATGATGATCTATGCCTTTTACGAACCGATGGTAAAGTTTGCCGAGTCTTTTTTTTTTTGGAATGGATGAATAAAGCCAATCCGTGTGTCCATCAAAAGCCATTAATCTTCATAGACCCCATAGTCTGTGGGAGCTTATGAGGATCTATGCGTCTTGCAGACCTATGGTCAAGTTTCATGTATTACATGTTTCTTCTGAAACTGGATCTTCATGAGTTCCCACATCCTTTCGCAGAGGGAAAGCGATGTTTGCTGACTGTGGTTTCTTCGGGAAATGGCTCGGTGTGTACGGGCATTGAACCTCATGGTGACCTTAATAAAAGCACTGTACCTTTAACCCCTTATGCATGCAGCCGTCGATACAGTAAACAGCACCGGTGGTTCCATGCACAACCGGGTAAACACCTTCAATGCCAGTGGTAGCAGATTGCGCCTCTGAAATCTTTGTTACATTTACGCCAAAGATCCCCAGCCGTCCAAAGAACGTGGATACACAATGTTCTTAGCAAGAGACATAGATCCTCATGAGCCCCCGCGACTGCGGGGGCTCATGAGGATCTATGTCTCGTGCACTTTGGTGACGTTTGCTTTGTCCCGGCAGAGAAGGGCGTCGGCGTGGGTGGTTGTGCTCTGGGAGTTTTTCTTCCACGAACTTTGCGATCGCAGAGGCAAAAATCGATGACGATTTAATCCGGAAGTAAAAATCCCATTCCTAAAATACCGGAAGCAAGACGCTATAATTATGGGCTATATGGCGCTTCCTACTATTTGCACTGTAGAGCTCGGCTCTCGCTGATGAGAAAGCCGTGTTCTAAAATCTGATATCAGAACAGTCTCACGATTATATATATATCCCTTTACCTGGGATACATAAAAATCAGCTCACGTTATCGGCGTTCGCGTTAACGCGGCGCAATACTTTACATAAGCTAGCGAAGAAAAACCACCCTGAAAGCAAAACGTTCTCTGACCGACGCCAACCTTAGCTGCCCCGCGCACGGCCAGTTAACTCATTAATCCCTAAGTTCGAAATTCCCTAATTGGGACGTTGTCCTCTGAAGACTACAAACAAGTTCAGAATTGAACATGACAGTTCAAGGGTGGTGCCAAAACAGCTTGGCGCCTATAGGCGGCAAGCTGTTCTGTCACCACTCTTGAACTATCATGGCTGATTGATATCTTGTTGTAGTGTGTCAGGGCTGAATGAGTTAAGGTTGATTCGGCCAGAATACTTTTTGGGTCTCAGCTCGGGAGCCACAGACCTGACCACGCTATATGCCATTTCGCGATATTCTGATGCACGGAATACTGAAGTTTACCTGTATGCAAGTCTAATGTTTTAACAACCAGTTTATTACACAATTCTATGAACATGCCAAAGTGAATTACTCAGTGCTGGACATACACACAGTTAGATCTCCTGTCCCCTCCTCATCAGGCACCCAATCGCCAACCCACAGAAAAATACGCAGGTCAGTAAAGAACAAGACTATCAGATACATCCCTTGGTATGTGTACAGTTCTGCCAGAGCTACCTATCTGGTTTGTGAGTACACAATTCTATTTCTTGATTCTCTTATTCGAATCGCAAAGTTGGGTTCTCTTTCTACAGCTGAAATGTTGCTTCTGAATCCCAGTTTTAAGTTATTTAGAGCCCAACTCTCTTCAAGTCCGAATCCCGCTTTGTAATGCCCACATTTATCTTGCAATTTAAATCTCAAATGGAATACAATACAAGAACTCACATTCTACAACGACTGGAAAAAAATCGCTGGTAAGAGAGACCTTATTGTCGGTAAGAGCCCCACTTTTAATTGTAGTGTCCTTGAATTCTAAAGACGTTCACTTGCTATTTAACCCTTATCATTCGGAATACACCAGTGCGTGAAATAAGTTTGACTAAAATAGTTCAAGGGTAGTGCCAGAATAGCTTGACGCCTCTAGGCGCCAAGCTATTCTGGCACCACCCTTGAACTAAAGCCATTGGTCGATAAACTTATCTGTAAGTACCATAAAGTAGTTTGCATATGGCAGTGTACAAATTTGAAGCCTTTAGCCTCAGTATGATATGGGTTAAAACTCAGATCCAGCAAAATATTAAAAAACGCCAACAGATTCTATAAAATTTCGCTTCTAAGAGTGACAACTCGCCACTCTTGTCTGTCCGACAGTCCATAAGTGCCCCACTGTAACAACTTCCCTGCCACAGTAAGTAAATCTTTGCTTTTGACATATTTCTTCATTCAACGACCAAAGGCCAAAAACGTCCAAGAAACAAGGACACAAACTGGTCTCAGCAAGAGACATAGGCCCACATGAGCCCCCGCGGTCGCTGGGACTCATGAGGATCTATGCATCTTGCAGTTGGTCGTGTTCGTCTTTTTCTCGGCAGTCAAGGGGTTACCCGTAGAGTGTCCTTGAATTCTAAACGTCTTGTTCGTCCACAGGCGTCTGCTGAGTGTAGAGCAATTATTGTAACGACGAAGGGGTGGTCGATACATTCGAGGGGCCAGTTGCATGGGCGAGCTTAGTCCTGCACCAGCCACTAAGCAAGGTGCGCCGCTATAGCGGCGCATCTTACTTAATGGCTGGCGCAGGAGTAGCGGCGCACCTTGCTTAGTGGCTGGTGCAGGACTAAGCTGGCTCATGCAACTGACCCCTGGCGAGTTGTTATTGGAAATGTGACAGTGCATTCATTTACACAGGACACGCTACTTCCTTGAAAGACATTCCCTGTGTACACTGCCGCACTCAAGAAAAGGTTTGTATTCATATGAACTTTGCAGGCCTGCACACGCTTGAAAAAACATTTACTGTGTACACAGCAGTATCACATGTTTTGAGAAACCACATTATTTTTGTCAGAAACAATGGTCATAAAAAGACAGGTGCTCTCCCAAGAGAAGTCTTGAAGGTCAAAAAGTGTCACCTG